>LR990934.1:8556465-9771044 GCA_905163415.1 Noctua fimbriata | reverse complement strand
CGAACTCTAGACGATTCAGCTTCTAACTTCGCTTCTACATTCAGGCGACTGTCTTCAATAATTAAATCTGCCTTCTTCTTCCACAGGTGGTCTCGACGTATACCTGATGTTCAAGCAGCTAAACCAGTCATCATCCGGCGGCCTCTCCCGCAGCGAGTTCGCGAACTTGTACGAAGTTTTCGCGTTACGGTGGGCAGGCCAACAGTCCAGGGCTCCGTGGTACTCGCAGTCGCCGTTGGAACCGATTGGACGGGCTGCTGCAGCGGCTGTGCGGTGGCCTTACTTCGAATATCTTATCTGTAAGTTTTAGGACTGTTATGAACATGTTTCGCCGACTCTTTTCGTCGCCTATTCTGCCAAGATTTAATACTAACTTTTAAGGTCTTAAATCAGTAGGTACGTCCTAACTGTTAAGACTTAAGAGAAGACGCGGACATTAGCCGGAGGGCTGGTCACTTTGAACTCGGAATTTGGTTTGTTTTGACTAAAATGGCATTCGATTAGAAGTACTTTGTCGAGAATAAGTGGAAGTAAAGTGGCCATCTAAGAAAATACAAATTTTAAAGACCGTTGAAGAGAAGCAGATAGCGAAACTCAAACACTTACCCAGCCCTTTCTTATATTTCAGATGCTATTATAGTTGGTAATGGAGTCGCTATGGTACTGCGCGTGTGTGAAGCGGCCGGCGACCTGCAGGACAGTGCTCGACTACTCTGCGCATCCTGGGACACTTGGCTGTTCCTTACATGTAAGTGGATCGATGACCTAATGAAGGTCGTGGAAGTCAATAATGTGGGAAGCAATGACCGGTTGCTGTGACAGGGATTTAGGGAGAGTTTTAAATTGGTGGTGCTTAAGATGTCTAAGACCCAAGCGGAACGCTTGACGCCTACAAGCGAGATTGGTCAATATTGACTCAGTCGACTTAAGTAGAAAAAGGAAAGCGAGGCTTTTGCCCTGCAGTACCAACACGGGCTGGTGGTAATTTCAATATCAAAGACAGATTTGGATAGTTCTGCTGGAGAATTTTTTCTCATTCGTCATATGTCTGCACGAAACAAATGAACAAAAACTCTTGAAACAATGACTGTCCTCAGTGTTCCTACTGGAAGCGGCTCTGCGCATGATGGCATCAGGTCTGCAAGTGTACCTGGAGAGCGGCTGGAACGTGTTCGACCTGAGCGTGACGTTGCTGGCTCTCATGGGGGCCGTGCTGCTCAGCATCGCGCCCAAACTTTTCATCGTTGTTATATTTAGACCACTGAGGTATGTGCCGGTTGCATTATTTGTGATCTGATCCCAGCTAAGTAAGTGTTTTGTGTCAAATAGTCCTTTCGGTAGCTGTTTTAAGCTTATGCCAACCGCGAATTTAGCTGAAATGGAGATATGATGCTTGTTACTGCACAAGTCTTTTGTTGCCAACAATTTATAGTTAATAAATGAATATGAGCCAAGTACCGGATGTTGAGGTCTCCCTTCTATCCGTGTCGTCGTTCCCTTCAAGCTAAGGATCGCGGCCCTATACAACGCTTCTCTAAGCCTTGCGGTCTTCTGCAGTGTTGAGGTCAATCAGAATAAAAAGATTTGGGGGTCCATTCTGAGCGTAACTATCCGATTATAAGGACCAAGTATTTCAGCAGATTCAAAGCTTCTTGTGGTGCTCCTATACAAAAAAACCTTTCAATCTGTATCTGAATTCCTGCATTTTTCTCTAAACCTTATGCACCTTCTCTTCCAGATTGATGCGTCTCTACAAATTAAAGAAGCGTTACCGCGACGTATTTGGTACCCTAGTCCTGCTGTCCCCCCTCATGTCTTCAGCCGGCTGCGTGATGCTGGTCATGTACTACTTTTTCGCCATTGTCGGCATGGAGCTGTTCGCTGGCTATGATCTGAAGAACTGCTGTGTGTGAGTATACATTTTGGACAGACCATTCACGACTGAGGGAAAATTTCGCAAATGAAACTCAATGTGATCATCACATTAAAGGCGCGATTCCATTAGGCAAGTCTTGCATGCAAGTATGACGTCACATTTGTGTACAAGTTGCTTGCATTGAAAACATGTTTTCAAGAGTGCAAATTGCATGCAGGTTTTACTTGCATACCAGTGGAGATATTCAACAATTGAGTAGGTCACGTCAATCGTTCACAATTCGAAACGTGCAACTAAAGTTTGCGCAATTAATTTGCACGTCACTTAAATTAAAAATGTACAAGTTCAAACTACGTTATACAAGCTGTAACTTGTATGCAAGTTTGTTCAAGTTGTATGCAATTTGCAACTTGCTTATAAGTAACTTGCCTAATGGAATCGCGCCTTTATACGAGGTTCAAGAGCTGTCACTTTCATAATTGTTATGAAATATTGACATTCTGAAAGATCTTAAATGCAGGTTAGAGTGCTGATCACATTTAGTTTTATTGGTTAAATTCGGCCTGAAATAGGACATATTTAAAGACGCAGTAAGTTTTTTGAATTTTTGACCACACCCAGCCCCCGTAGCATGACCACCGTAGACAAGAATTTCTTTGACGGAAGAATCGACAAAATGACAGATAGCGCAAAGAAATTTGTCATTGTGTCGACACAATCTGTCATTTTGTCGATTCTTGGGCAAGTGTGAAATGAGACTTATCGAGTTTTTGGGCTTCTTTAATTGCACCTTACCCTAAGTGAAGCGTGGGCTTCTGCAGGGTGGCTATAGCATCCGAGGGCAAGTTAAATGATGACGTGGCCGTGGTTACTACAGAATATCATAATCTGTGATACTTATTAGGATCATGAATTAGGAATAAGGGTGTTTGACGTCCTAGTTATACATATTTTCTTCATGGCCATTTATCGGCATTTTTGACTATCTCTAACCATCCTTCTTCGATATTCCAGGAACACAACCGTAGAAGACTTCTACAAATACTCACTGAACAGCTCGACGGCCCTCGGTTACTACTACCTGAACAACTTCGAGAACATCGTGACCAGTGGTGTGACTCTTTTCGAGCTGACCGTCGTTAACAACTGGTTCATACTCATGAACGCGTACGCCACCGTCGCGGGGCAGTTTAGCAGGATCTATTTTATGGTGAGATGTGATGAAATTGGAAGAAGGGGAATGGCAAAATCCAGTTATAAAATGGCTGTATTTGGTAACTATTTTGTTGGCCCTGAAACTAATGCTTTGATCGACATAAAACTCGAGTCAGAATCAATAAAACACACAAAAGCAGGTGCAAGGGCAAAATTCATAAAGGACGTTTCACCTTTGTAGCCTAAGATATCTTCCAATAGATCGATAACATGGATATGAATAGCATTCGTGTAATAAAGCGATGTTCAACTTCGTGTTTTTTCAAAACGACTCTGTTGAAGACTTAATTCAACTGGTTAATTTTCCAGGTCTTCTATCTCTTCACGATGGTGGTACTGACGATCGTGGTGGCGAGCGTGCTGGAAGCCTTCAGGTTCAGGATACAGTACAAACGCAGCACAACCAAGAGAGACGGTGAGTTGTACCTACTTTACTAACAACTTTGGAGGATACCCAGTCTTTCTCTTCTTTTTGTGGATCCCCCCTAAAGACTACGATACGAAAATTTTGGAGACCGTGAGTAGGCTAGTATTATGTGGGGAATTTTATGAAAGAAACGGAATCAATGGTAGCACGACAGTTGACTGGTGAGAATGGATAGAGAGAACGTATTGCGCCGACCCCAAGTAACAAGGGACGAGAGCAGGAAGATGATGATGAGGAGTACTCTCGTATTCAATAAGTGCCTGGTGGATGTGCGCCCATTTGTCACTAAAAATAATTTGCTTGTATCTAAATCCTCAGAGGAGAAGCTTCTTCACGAAGAAGTGCACACAAGTTGGGAAGAAGCACAACGGTTGGGCGCCAATGGAGACCTTGCTGATGAGCTGAGGCCAAATCTGCCACCTGGGGTAAGACGGACAGAATAATAATCACAAAGAATAAGTCTTGGGCACCTATTCCTTCCAATCGACGGCACGGTTGGCACAGTGGCTGAGCGATTGACTGCTGCGCTGTGTGTCGCGGGTTCGATCCCCGCACGGAACAAATATTTGTATGATCTGCAGGTAGTTGTTCCGGGTCCGGCTATTTGTGTATGTGAGTTTAAATGTTTGTAAACGCACCCACGAACCCAGAAATTCCTAGTGTGGGGCAATGTTTTATTAAAAAAAAAATCTGCATAGGTAACATAACCGACCCATATGCCTGTCATCGAACGGCAGTTATAGCCCATCCACCTACCAAAAATAAAACTTGTCTCAATAATCATCTGGTAAATTATTTTCTTACTTTGAAGATTTTTAACCTAGGAAATGAGTTTTCTTGGAAAAAAGATTTTTTGTTCCAAAATTTTGTTTTTATAGCTGATATTCTGGACTGAAACTGGGGTGAAAGACCTAATTGGGTGCAACTGGTACACAGCCCACTTCTACCAAATATTAATATTTCGAAATATAAAACTATCATGGATAATCTTTGCAGGTGGAGGTGTCGTTCATCGGATCTCGTCCGCGTACGAAGGAGGTTCTGCAAAGAAGAATGTACCAAACTGACATACAAAAGTGGCTCGCAGAGGAGGATGAAAATGAAGGTTAGTATACCTACCAAATGCTGAAGCCAAACGAAATGAATTACCCACGAACCTTCATTCATTCAGTGCTGTGATGAGAGAGACGCGATTCCTTAGGTCGTATTTTTAAGACATTCTGTTTTCCAGGTGTCCCACCCTCAACGACAATAACCTCAAGTGAGGACCCCCTCGCCCCGCCCCTCATCCACCAGCCTGACAGCGAGAACAACCACCAGTTGAGAACAGGCTACCAGTTGTAGAACATAATACAATTAGCGCTGTACCACAGGCTAATGTTCATCTGGGACGCACTCAAGAGCTTATGATGGGCCTTCTGAGGATGGGCCTTAAGCTGGCTACACGCTTGACCAAGGGTACAGGACGCTGAATCATAACTGTCGGGGCACATAACAAAAAAACTTTTGTTTATGGAATTGACAGATTGGATTTGACGTTTAATGCAGTGATTTGTTTGTGAATGTATCGGAATCGGAACAAACTATTCCATAGTTTTATAGTTTTAATTATAATCGAAAAAGCAAAGGTATTTTGTATAGCTGAACAAAGTGAATGGAATACCAAAGAAATTCCATTTTTAATGTTAATTAATCAAGGGTTAAGTGATGATTTATATTTATGTGTACTCCAAATTGTTGTTTAAGAATTTTCTCGTAGGAATTCTATGTAAATTCGTAACTAATTGTTATAGTTAGATTCATCCCCTACCCGCCAGCTACTAATAATACTCTGCCAGTTAGGACATTATTACCGAGTAGTATGTAAACTAAATTAATAATTAATATATTCTGAGAGTTAGTTTAACATCTGTGATAGAATTTTATGAAATTAATTATGAGGGTGTAATTCGACTGTACAGTCGGTTACATGTGTGGATAGACAGAGTAGACTTTTTCATTTAGTCTAGATATATTTCTGGGAATTTCTATAAAAAAAAGACATGGCTTTGTTATTTAACTTATCTTACAATTTAATTTATAGTAAAATGGCAGCTTTACTATTCGCCTCTCCCTCGCAGATAATGTGTGTGAGCGAGAGGCAAGAATAACAGCAATAGAGCCACAGACTATAACGAATAATGAATACAGTTAGGATTTGACTAATAATGAACATGAAGTTTATTTTTAAAAGATTTAATTAGTTATTTGGGTTGTGTTATTTTTCGGTTGTATCAAGTAAATTAAGCATAATTTTGCTAAAAGTACACTAACTAATATTTAAGTTGTAGAATCCCTATAACTATTTATTAGCTAATGTCAACCCATGTTTATTCTACATAATTTAACTTAAATAATCGTCATGATAAGATGACTGTATTAAATAAATTGTGGAATCGACAATTTAATGATATTATGAATGAATCGCCTTCGTAGGTTAGGTAGAAAGGTATTAAAAATCGTACAGGCATAATGTATAATTATGAAAAGTCTACCAATTATGAAAATGTGATTATGGTTTATTTTAATAATGTATTTTTGATGATTATTATGATTTAAACGTTAGTGTTATAATAGTTCGCAATATGAAAATAATAAGATCAAATTATTTATATCTACGTTGGTAAGGTACAGTATTATAAGTACCTCTAGAGGACTTTATAGAAGTGAAGGTTTTGCCAAAGAGGTTTAAAACCATTTTGTTTAATTTGCCATTACGTATTGAACAATTTATGTATTAAACTCAACATGGAATAATTCAACATTATATAAATTATGAAACCGTAGTTTTTGCATTAAAGATTTGTATCTATACGATTGTAAATGTTTCATAACTTTAACCAACTAAAGGCAGCAAAAGCGGACTTTCTACTAATTTTAATAAACTCCTCTTTAATTTTAAATAAAATGTGATTTTGGGATTAATAATTCATAATTTCAACACTCGGCTAGGCGCTGAAAGTTGAAAATCCTTGTGTTGGTGACAACGGGAGTAAAAGTAGTGCTGCTTGCGCCTTGGGCCCCATTTCTTAAAACTTGAAAAATGCTACATAACATAGAGGAATAGACATTTAGTGTGATAACTAAAAATATGGACCATATATCGAATTATTTATACACTTTACCTAATTTATTTTTTATTTACATTGTAACCAAATTTTTTTTTTTTGGCAGCTTGGTATTAACTGTTTGAGAATTCATGTGTTTTCTTTATTTTTGTAGTAAAACATTTTATTTTATATTCTTATTTATTTAAATTAAGCGAGAATTATAATAATGAAATCGAAATATTATTTTTAAGTATTAATTCCATATTTTTATCTCGATTGATTGTTAATAATATTAATTAACCCAAAACTAATTATAAAAAAACTGTATTAGAAAACAATAGATAAACCGAATTTCAGATTAATAATATGAATAATAAATGTCTACCAATATAAAATTATACTTTGATTCTATAATAATAAGAAATAATCGAATACGCAATGTTACAAATCACTAAAATTATATGAAACAATTAGGGTGAAGACACACGTGTGGAGGTACAAGATTTACCCTTTATAGTATTAGCCGATATGTGTCACTCGCATGTGACTCCACCCTAAGGCTGCGTTCTACCAGAGGCTGACGTGAGGCTGTGCAGCAAGAAATATGCGTAAAACTAACCAATCACACAGCTAGCTTAGCGCAAGCTGTCAAAAACAAGGGATATCATTGGTTAGTTTCACACACATCACTCGCTACGTATGCTCGCACATATCTTGTGGAAACAGTCTAATACCGCATGGTGAGAAATCTCTGTAAATATTGAATAAAATGTTACATAAGTTTAGTAGGTACAATGTTAAAGTCCTGTTCACACCCTCATCCAAAACTAGAACGTTCGAAGATAATTCTGTTTTAAGGCGTGTTTCATTCCTTCTGGATAAATATTCACTAACGTATCTGGCTGATACTCGACTGGTGTCGCCCTCTATTACATGGGACTTAAACATAACTGGTGAAATGTGGGCTTACTATTTGGGGTGAAAGGGACACCGACGCGAAAACGGCTACGCCCCCCCCCCCCAACATAGAAATTTTTCATTGGTTATTAAAAAAGAAATCAGCTGTTTCCTAAAAAAATGGAATACCTACTCGGTGTTTTGACCGAGTAGGTTGCATTTTGTATGGAACAGCAGATTTTTTTTTTATAACCGATTAAATATTTTAACGGTTTCCCATCCACCCCGTAAGTACACCTCTGCCTAACCTTTCGAGGATTACAGGCGTGATGTTTTCATCTGCCCAGAGACGCTGAAACAGGCCCTTAGTGTGATACCTCATAAATTGTTTCACATTAAACGATAGATGGGACGCGAAGTAGATATGATATTAAATGGTGCTTTCGCTTGTATGTTTAATTTCGGAGTTAGCTAGACAATTGATAGTTTAATGTTAGATTAAGCGATAAAAGTCTGCTACTTCGCTTATTATCTGCTTTTAAAGCTTTGGTGAATATTCGTGGCATTCTTTATCCTGGGATTTTGGACTCCTCTCTATGTGAGGTGGTGGGCCGCCGGCCGTATTCCATATTTCCACCACACGGTCCCAGTGTATTTCCTTAAAATGCGTCAGCCTACGTGTAACATTATTATCGCAATAATATTCGCCAAAGCCTTAAAAAATCCACGAATTTGTAATTGTTTGAAAAAAACTGGTCTAATTTTGTATTTTCTGTATATTTACTTACTTATTGTAAAATTACGAAGATTACAGAGGGAGCTACTATCGCATGTTCTTTTAAAAATAAATCGTGATTTGATGATTTTCATGATGCTCATTGATTGTCCAAGTCTAAATGAAATAGTACGTAGAAAAAGTTGCAGTCTTTAGTTTTTGTCTAGCAACACATTTAGATGGCCAGTCGATTGTACCAATAGATATGTATTATAATTTTTTGGATAAACGCTATTAGAATTTAGGAAATGCAGGGTTTATAAGTCAAAGGTATTTCTTTTTGTTCGAATATTATTACTTACTGTATCATTTCAAAATATTTCATTTCATTCCATTCTACTCCGCAATAAAAATTTCTTTAAATGTATTTTTATTTAGGAAGCTGTTTTTAATAGTAATGCACCGAGAGGATAAAGCAGTGTCTAATGTCACGGGCATTATTTAGAATCCCGAATGATGCGAGTAATTCTAGGACTCTCGAGCGGAGCGAGGGAGCTTTGACTTTCCCGAGCAAAGTGAGGGAGTCAAGACTAGTATCCTAAAGGCAGAAAGAAATTTAAGCTCGCCCAAGACAAAGGCACTTTTATCTCCTAGGAGCATACTCTACTTTTACCCTTACTGCGAGTAAATAATAAACCAATTCGATTTATTAGTATTCCATCACGGGGGTGCGCTAGTGTTGGTAGATTGAAGATTTTTTCTGTTTTTTAGGGAAACAAATCGTCCTAGGTGAATTTTTTGGGGGAAAAATCCTTGGAGTAAGTAACACTAAAAAATTAGGGAAAATTTTGCAAATCAAGAGATATTTAACAGCCGAATTCCTAATAATTTGCGTATAATAAGACGATTGCATGGTGTCGTGCGTGAACGCGATCAAGCAATACAAACAGACGCATATTCATTCGATACCACTTGAACTTTTTGCGAATGAACATAGTTTTTTCATATCTCTGTTTTGTTTCATGTCCTATTTGAAAAATATAATGGGGAAACAAGTTGCAAAACTTATCATTTTGGGGGCAAAAAAGATTGAATATGAGGAAACTCGATCTAGCAACCCGGGGTGCATATCCGCCAATCAGCTGTTGCGATGACTTGCCACCATTACGCTACTGATAAAAAAAGGAAATAGCGAGTCAATTATTCAATCATTTTGAACTTGAGTATTTGCAGAAAACAATTGTTTTTATTGTTTTTGGTTTACCTATTTAATTCATTTACATTATTGATATTCTTATTAGTTGTTGCGTAATTTAACTATTTTGGTTGTCGATGGCAACTAAAACCTACTGAGTGAAAACTTAATGTCGCTCGGTGTCCAACTTGAAACTTTTTTGAAATATTTCTGGGACAAAATACAACATGGTTTAAAAATTATTGGAATCGATTTAGTTACTTATTCTGAATAAACCATATTCAGGTTTCGCATATACTAAAAATAATGGTATGTGTACTAGGTATCAGTGGCGAAGGTTACATAGAACTCGATTCCTACCGGCTTCCCTTTGAAAAATTGCAGTCAGTATTCTATAGTCGGAGTACATATCTTTAATGTGATTATAAGTAATATAATCACATTAAAGATATGTACTCCGACTTACCTCTTCCAAAAATTGACCCTTCGCTACTGCTAGGTACCTATGCATGACGTATTATAATTTGACTTTTGCGAGCAGGTGGTGTAAAAAATATCTTTCGTCTTCCATCTCATAATTAGTTTCGAAAATCTTTTGAGATTAGAACTGTGATCTAACTGTATACAATTTCTTGCATTTGTGTATTTAATTCAGGCGCCTCCACTATATATACAATAATTTATGTCAGCGCGAAGTATTATTTATATGGCGAAAAGGTTCAATTTAGTCTAACAGTATTAATCGATGAGTTTGCGACACTGGCTTTATAGTAATGTTTTAGAATACACTTTGTTGACATGCAACTGTAGTTGTAAAGATGTGTTAATTTATTATGAATAAATGCACTTTTAAGTACATGCTCTGCTTTTTATTTTATAGTTATACTCAAGATTTATGCATTCAGTTCGTTTATACCCCGAGTAATGAATAAGTAAAAAGATTTTTATGCATATTAACATAAGGTCGATGTTCGGTTGTGGCTGTCAGAGGTAAAATAATTTTGAAAGCACTGTAGTACAATCTGATATGGACTAGACACATTTTTCTAAAATAAAACATTGTATAATATTCAAATATTATTTATTCTGTTTCCAAAATTACTAAACTTTTTATTTACTCAACTTTTCTAAAATACATTTTCATTATTTTATTCAGCACCAATTAACACTAAATTATTGAGCGCGACAATATAAACACATACCTACTTAATATAATTAAATAAAAACTATTATGAAACGCTAATACCCAAGATCGAAATCTTTCGATATTTTAGGAATGTCCTATTGTGAGACAAAGACTTATCTCGAGTGTTGCCAAATAATTTTCCAGGAAACTAAATTACAAAAAAATCGAACACAACATTAAAAACGCGGGAGAATGAGACCTGAAAGATAGCAACACTGGCCCCGTACCAAAAAGGTTTGATTACATAAGCTTCATAGGAGACAAATAATCAGTTAAATAAGATTTATCACAATTGCACTGGAATAATAACAAATAAGCAGTCTCATGGAAGACACGCGTATGATATATTTTTAAGTAAGTCTCGATTGACACACATGTTTACACTGAGATATTTTTTATATTAACATTACATAGAAGCTATATATAGTATATAACTTAAATATTCTTTATTGCAATGTGTGCATTTATAAGTAGATCAGACTGTTTTCCGCGTTGAATATATTTTTTGCCGCGTTCGCACTTGCAGTGAATAAAATAATTTCAGACATTTTCAAAAATATGCGAGACATTTAAATTAATTTTTTAATTTTTCTACTGTCACTTATGAATAACGACAAACATGATATTAAATTATTATTCGATTTTTATTTACACGTATTCCATCTTCTATTAATTTTAATGTAGCACAATTATAAGAACACCATTTAAATAACAAAATATTCAGAAATGATCACTCACATGTAAAACGATTTAATTTGTGGATTCAGAAAGCCATTATAACTCTTTAAAATAATTTAAGAAAAATATTTTTAGTTATGTGAAAAAAAGAATTTTGAAAAGCAAATATGTCGTGAATCTTGTTATAAATTATTAAACCAACACGTAAAATAATAATAAAAATAGCAGTTTGAGTCCACAAACATTCTACATTAAACACCCGTAATAATAAATTATGCGAAGAAAAAAGGTGGGTATTATAGAGAATTAAACTAATAAGTAATAATATAATAATTATTATTCTATAATAAATATAATAATATCATTAATAATCATAATTTATAATGGAACCGAAGTATTTCTACGTAAAGTCAAAATTGCCACAAACTAGAAAATGCGATGGATTCACAATTTCAAAATTATGTAAGTAACTTGTGTGAATCACACCACATTTAGAACATTATTTATTGAAATAATGTCGATTTCTTTAGATGTTATTATTTTTACTTTCCTCTCATTTTACATTTTTGTTATTAAACATAATAATTAACTGATTATCCTTTTTTATAATTTATTATAATGCATACAACGGGAGTTTATAATTCTCAGTACAAAATTTGAAATGTATAAATTTCGATTAAAATAACAAACGGTAAAATATTTCGTTGACAATACAAGTCTTGACAGTGACAATTTTGACGTATATTATAATAATAATAACGCATTGTACTGTGTACCTAAATATTACATAAATACAACCTGTCGATAGATATAACAAAACAATATTTTAGAGTCAATAAGACATGATAATTATCTTGAAACTTGTGTTAAGTTCAAATGCAAGATGTTGAGGGCTTGTGCAGACATTTTTTTTATGGCCAATCAGTTGTGCTAGAGTTGCCTAGACGTGCAAAAATATTCGTCCTTCACCCATTTATTTAGTCAAGACACATTTTCACGCAATAGTTGACAGAGAGTTGCGCAACTGTGGCGCAGAAAAAATAAGTTTACACATACCCTAAAAAAGGTTTAAGAGGTAGAAAATATCATGCTTGATAGTTTACACACACCTTTGAATGACAATATTTGCCACATTATGTACTTTCCATCATAAACTAGAAAGACACAATCGTACACTCATCCAGTTTTTCAAATCACTCTCTTTTGAGTTTGTAAACTCGCAGTGTTGAATTAAATATTAATTCTATTAAGGCTAAAACAGAATAGCCGATTTCATTGATTCAAGCGTTCGTTTTTCTTTTCGCTTGAATCTACAAAAGAGATTACTTCATAAGGAATACAACAGTCACTCAATCATTGCACATTGGAACACTATAACCCTCTTCCCGAACTCCTCCTGCCAATAATACTGTAGTTGTATGACTACAAACAAACAATCTAAACGTACCCAGGTACATGTTTTGACGCAAACCGTTTCCCTTCCCGGACAGTCCATCAGTTGTCATAACAAGCAATAGCTTGAATTACGCAACTGGCTTACTAAATAATAAAACTATCGCTGCCATAATCAAAGCAAGTGTCGCACGAGAATCGTTGAGAAATCGCGCGATTGTCGCGCAACTGTCGTGCAACACTTGTTGTTTAAATAATATAGCATAAGGGGTGTGACCGTGGCTATGCGAGGCGAGGGCGCTTGCCTGGCGCAAGGTGTCACATCTCAATGGACACGCCAGATCCTCCCAGGCGGGTCTCCTTCACTCGGAAGCCGTTTTCCAGGAGTTGGCCGCAGAGGGAGTCTACTATGGAGCGAGGCGTCGTCGGCGGGATTAATACCATGGCGTAACTGTAACAAAGAGAATATAATTTAAAATACCAGTAAGCACATATGAAACTCCTTAGTGAATAACTGTGCGTTCACACTGGTGTAACGTTCACATAACAATAACATGTTCAAATCTCTCTCTCACTTCTCTCAGTTGAAATCTTTTATCTTAGCAGACAACATGATTGTATGTGAATGTTTCGGCCATTTAAGATTAATTTCAGTAAGAAATTATTATTCGCAATTCCTTTTGAAACGGGTCAACAAGAAGATATGTTTCGTTTTCGAACACTCATGGGTAACAGCTGGCCGCTAGTGGAGTTAGGTTGATTGATTGAACAGAAAGATGTTATACTAATAAATCCTAACAATGAAATCCATAGAGCAACCACCTTAAATTAGGCTTTGCAAGTAGTTTACAAAATTGGAAAATGAGAACGTGAACTTTTTAGTACAAAGACTCCATCATTATTTTAAATCTGTATGGAATGAAACAATAAAGCACTATGAGTTTATGGTTTATGGTTTTAATTAAACCATACGAAAGTGAAGAATGAAGATTGAAACAATGCTCATCAAATTACATAACAAGTCTGAGAAAAAAAATAATCTCATAATATTTATAAAATAAAAAGTTTTCAATGAAAGAGTTTTATAATTATGCGTGTTTGACTAGTTTATATTCGTATAAAGAATTCGAGTTTTGTTTGAAACTGGTTGAGTGACTTTCGCGAGTTCATTCAACTTTTTCCGCATATTATGACGATTTTTTAGATATTTAGCCACCGGTCAGGTCTAGAAAGAATCACCTCATAACAATAGTACCAAATTTCACCAACTATGTTTCAGTTCCATGTAATAGGGACGAGCCTATTATCATCAACCGGGTACAAACCCAGCCTACGGGCTGCTACTGAGATAACCCTTTAGGAAACACCCAATAACACTTTTTCAAATTCAAACTCTCATGCTCATCATCACTAGCGTTTGTGACCACTATACCAAAGTGGCAGTCCTTTAATAAAGGGTCTATTTACAAATAGACCCTTAACGAAGCCGAAAGGCACTTGCTCTCCCCGTCTTTGCGATATTTTTTTTGTTCTAAACCATACCTGAGAACCTTCTAGGTACGGAGATATTGGGTTCCAACTTTTTCACAAGTATTTTTTTAAATACATGTTTTTAATGTAATATTTTTACTTTAATTAAACACCTCCACGACTCCCGTACTATCCAATCCATCCATCAGCACAATGCTTTGAGTGCGTTCCATCGAGTCCTACCGTAAAACGTGATTTTTCACTCCAAAAAAAAATTCGTTTCCCAGCAATAATTTTTGCGTAAAGTTACTTAGTTTGATGTACAGAATGCTTGGTTGACGGCTTCGTGAAGGGTCTGTTTACACCCTTTATATGTAGGTGTAAAGTTCTTCATCCCTCATAGAAAAGGGAGGATCCTACCAGACGTGTTGTGTCTGGTGGGCTACTGCCTGACAGTTGTTGTCGGGTTTTTTTATATAGGCGCGGATAACTTTAACTGCGCGATATAGATGGCGCTGTAGTACTTTTTGTACTATGTTGCTGTAGTACTTTGTCCAGTGCCGTTAAATGTAATATAATAAAGTTGTATATCTTACCCGCCCCCGCCGGCGCCTGTGAGCTTGCAGGCGAGTCCCTTAGCGCGTGCGGCAGCCCGGATGACCTCGAGTGCGGGGTGAGACACCCCCAGTGCTGCCAGTAGGCAATGGTTCATTTCCCATAGTTCCTGAAACAATGAAAACGATTATTAGGGATAAAGTTTCTAAATATGCGTGATTGGTGAAATACGAAACTATAAGCCGGGCGACATTTTACGCAATTATTTTTATTGCACTATAAAACTCTTAGTAGAGTTCAAATTATATGATAAATGAGCCGAGCATTGAAAATCGAGCGCGTCAAAAAATCGCTCTGCTCGGAACTAAGCCGTGCGTTTAAAAAACAGTTCGCAATAAAATCAAGGGGTAAGAAATAAGGACAAATACTTTAAAAGGAATGGGGGGGAGGCAATTTAGGTGTAAACATTAAAACAGCATCATTATTTTTTTAAATATCCATTTAGTTGCAGTTTGCTTAATTTGTCAGTAGTCATGGTTAGGGCTGTCAGATTGTATAATTGGATACAAAAACTGTATAATTTGGTGACTGATTCTATCCTCTTTGTATCCTGGACCCTCATGTATAGTTGGATACGGAAAGCCTAAATTCTATTTATCTGAGTTTTCTATGGTGATATTTTTTGAGTTGCCATATGGAAGCGCGTTTTAAGCCTGAGTGCTAATATTAAATAAATAACGTAGTTAAGTTCACGTGATTAATCATTATTGTGTATATTTAAAAAAATTTAACCACTGTTTGTATCCGACATTCAATTTTGTATAATTTCAGAAACATTACCGAATAAATTAAAAATATCTACTGGCAGCCCTGGTCATGGTGATCAGTCTTACTACAGTTCCAACCTTTCCGTCAATAAATACGATGAGTAGTGATGACTCTTGTTTTTATTTAAAAATTCAGATCAGGCATAGGAACTAACAAGAATCCTTACGCACAAAGCGGAAAATAGCAACGTATTTGTCATCATTCTAAAACAACAACATTTATTTTTAGTTGGTCCTATACTAGGCGCTTACGCACCCACAACAAACTGTAGGCACTAAAAATCGCTTCGTAATAGAAAAATCATGCAATAAAATATGACGTGCACGTTCGAAATACGTATAATGTGATGCGGCGACAAAATATTTTTATAACATACTGTATTTCACAACAAAGATTTGCTAGTGCGGCGAACGTCACGACTTATGTTTATTATAGGTTGTTAAAATAGCCATAACACCACTTCTCGTCATCTTTGCTATCGATCCATAAAAAAGTTATGGACAATTCTTATAGTACTTTTTTTTTTCGGATGTGATGTCATAAACAGTGATAGGAATAGGTAGTGCCTATTTGCCTAAACTTCGAAGAACAGAGACAAGAAACGGAGACTTCCTTAAGACTAAATTATTTATTTGCCCCCGCTCTGGGCGGAGCGGAAGAGAGTGTCAGACTTGTACTGACTAAAATCCATACATGTTCCTTCTTTGGCCTTTGTGTTCCAGGGCCGCGGTATCTCTTTCGAACAGTCCCGCAGCCCTGGCAGGCATCGGCCCTTGCGGACCCCTACATTGTTGCTGACTTGTCTTTGAGGCGCGCGTGGAACACGAACGCATTCTTATAGTACTTTAAAGCACAATTCTGTGGGATATTGCTATGATTCTACCATACTAAGAAGAGGTACTCCCGAGTACACTGGCGGCTGACCATTTTTGAACCTTATTGCTAAGGGTATAAGGGTGAAAACAGGCTGACTGAGCTCGGTAGCACCTAATGTTTAAATTGAGGCTCGTTCAATAAATCGGTAGGTACTTCGACTTCAGAAGAAGTGTCATTTAGTTAAATTCTTTTTTTAAATTTGTCCATTAGAAGTCATTGAATCCAGGGGAAAATTTCTTTGAAAACATGTAGCCTGCATAATGTAATTCATATCATTTATTTATAAGACCTGTGTACCTACATACTCAGGTTTTTACAAAATAAATATATCCTTATCTTTGTGCAGTTAAATGGATATTCAAGAGTAATCGTTGATTTTACGTAAAGATGATAGATATCAAAGGTAATAAAGATTTTTCTTTTTTCTCCCACAAAGTACAATTACAATACACCGTGACTTTTTAGTCGTCTTACAACGGCAGCCCACGTCATGTCTCCAATGAATACTACACATTCATAAAAAAAACTAGGTATTTATGAGATTTTAATAATTTAAAAATAAAAATATTTTCAGTATTATCTGACGCATGACGTAGTTAAAACACCCTGTTGCGAGCGACGATCTACTGGACTCGAGTGCTGGGTAGGTACATGTTCTCCCGTTTGACACGTAAACATCATTAATAGTATGTTTCATAATTTTATTAATTTTTATTTTTATTTTTTTTATTTGTACCTAGTACGGAAGATAAAAACAAAATCGCGCCTATAGCTATTTTATGTCGGGTACATTGAGTGGACGACCTTTGTAAGACGACTAAAAAGTCACGGTGTATAGAGGTGTTCCAAATATTGGAGGTACAAAGGTTTGTGGGAGTCAGGAATCCAAACTAGGATACCCTGTGCTATGGACTCCTGGCTCCCCTCGCCGAGATTGGAATTATGATAATTGTAGAACGTAGGACATGTAGGACTGTTGTAAGAAAAACATAACAAGAAAAGGTACTAATGAAGTAAAAACAAAAAAAAGTGTGTGTGTGTTTGTAAGTATGAGTGTAAAGTGGAAGGTGTCGTGTATGTGGTGTGGTGTTGTGTGTGTGTGTGTGTGGTGGAAAGGTATTAAGGTACTTACTGCTAAATGCTGGTATTCTGCCTCAGAATCAATTTCACACTTGCCACTGGAGAGTTTTTCCAAAACCTAGAAATAAAGAAAGATACAATTTATTATAAACATGTTCGATTCAAGTAAATAGGTTCATAAACTGGTGATTATTTAGAAATTCAGATATAAAGAGGATCTTTGTTCATAATTTCAGATAGTCTAAATAGGGCTCCTATTTATAAACTTCTTAACCTAATCATATTCAACAAAATTCAGTTATAATGTGTAATTAATTGTGTCATGAGTTCACGAGTGACTTTGGTTCATAGATTCAGATATTATCTACCAAATAATATAAGTATATAAGTTCAAATTCGGAATCAGACAAGTAGCACAAATAAAGTTCTATGTACTACTCATAGTAAACTTTATAACCTAACAAGCTGGTCCTAAGATTAAAATAGCTCAAGAGTGTGTCAATGTTCGCGATACTACGCAAGTTGTATCCAATCGCTAGGTACCTACGAGTTGTCCACGAGGTAAGCAACCTGCCAATGCAATAGTAAGGTATTAATTTATCTGAGAATTACGCGCTGTCATTTTGACTAATAGAAATAGACGGTTTGGACACTTGGTTGGTAAAATAAAATATACGATTTATATTCAAGGTATACTATCTTCTACATAATATGTTACAGACTTTAGCATTGCAAGTAATAATGATTTTGAAAATTACAAGGTAATGAAACTTGAAAAATTTTGTAACGGCATGCATGATACGTCCTGACACTAGAGACAGAAAGGTGTTGAAAGATGTGGCACCACTTCATGGCAGTTGAAGCGCTAGAAATAAAGGATGGGTGGCTACTATGGTATCGAATCAGAACCAAGGATAACGACCGAAGAATTGCCAAACTTAAGTAGCAGTGGGCAGGGTCATTGCTCGCCGTTCATTAATTCATATCATTTTTGGGGGTATGCTTTATCCTTTAAAAAAAGGGATCATCGCACTTTTAAATGATTTATTAGAGATGATAAGCCGTTTTCAACATTTACCTGTAACCTATGATTGGCAATTACTTAAAGATTATAAAGCTAAACCAAATAAAAATTCATAATGAAACAAACCTGGGTGGCTGTATGAGCAATATGATCACAAGCGTCGAATATATGGTCCACGGCCGCTGTGTTCCTCTGCCTCAAGGCTGCGACCTTCACCACCAAGGCCTTGGTCTCCCTGGAGACTCGAGAGTCCACCAGGAGGACTCGCAGGTCCATTTTTATGTCTAGGTGACGAGGCTTGCTGCCTTTCTTGAATGAAACTAGAGAGCCGAAGGTACAGGTGGCGTTGTCTATGCCTGTGGATATAAAAAAGGTTGAATAAGTCTATGATGTCATTGTCAATGCCTGAAAAAAGGTCTCTTTTAAGCAAGAGTTTATTGATAAAGAATACATTGTACTTGTAAATGAAATTGTAATTATTTGCGTTGCTGGAAACTAAAACTGCTCTAGAAAGTTGTAACAGAATTGCCATTGACATTTTGGTCATGAATAAGGCTGCCATCAGACGGACTGCATCGCAGCAGCCGCGCGCAGTCGATATATTCAACTGTTCCGTTGGATATTTTTTCAACAGTTGAATAATATCGACTGCTCGCGGTCGCTGCGATGCAGTCCGTCTGATGGCAGCCTAAGAGTTTGATGTTTGAGTTTGATTGTTTGGTGTTTGTGTGTGTTTTTTGATCACCCACTATTTTCATTTTGTTATTCATTATTAAGTACGCCCCTGGGAATTCCCCACACAATGCCCGAAGCTCAAGAGTTGACTAGCTTCACTTCAGATCTCACGACAAAACTCAACAACAAAACAAATGCGAAAGAGTGGGAAATTCACGAAACATCTGGTTTTTTTGTGTACTCGTTCAATTAGTAGTTGGTACATATGGTAGCGTTGTAGGCAAACAAATCTGAAGATCACTACGTCATATTGGTTTGAACGTGTTGAAATATTTGCCTGAAGCGGATACTTAGGTAAACATGAGAACGGAAAGAAACCTGTTATAAAAGACTGATCATTGATAATAATGATTTGCTGAGAAAAAAAAAGTGATCAAAAGATAAGTATCTACGTAGATATACACTTAAACCTCGTCATCAAGTCATTGTATTTAATTACCTATGACGGCAATACACTCCCACCACTCAAGTCATTTGTCAAGTAATGTTGAAACAACCCTATTAGCATAATCATGTTAAAAAGATGCATTATGTACGCGATACAGGTTTTACAATATTTTATTTTAACCAATATTTATACATAGTGACGTATATCGTAAAACCACGATATATTTGTATAGATATATATTAAAATGTGGTAAGTACACAACCTAAAATCATAATTAAAAGGGATCCGGTGTTATAATGTAATTATTTAGCGTGTTTGGAGTTGGTCAATATTTGAAATGTGTAATTTCAATGTTAGAAGGTTGCTATGCCGTCGTGTTATACATATCAATATTATGAATTATTTATGAAAGACGTCAATTATTTTCACACTTGAGAATTCATTCATGAGTATATTTACAAGTCTAAATGTTCAACTACTCGGAAAGTCGGAATCCAAACATTATGTTTGCCGAAAATGAGATTGGGGAAATCCTGTGTTGACTAACCGAGAGTATACAACATTATTTTTAGTATATGCGAAACCTGAATATAGTTTGTTCAGAATAAGTAACTGAATCGATTCCAATAATTTTTAAACCATGTTATATTTTTTCCCAAAAATATTTAAAAAAGTTAAAAGTTGGACACCGAGCGACTTTAAGTACCTATCGCAATAATTTAGGTACCTACTGCCAAATTATTATTATCAATGAACTCAAGACGACGCTGGAGGCGCGCGCTGCGTGGTGACCGCGTTTTTATGCGGACAACTAGGTAACAGAACAAGCTTATAACTTTGTGATTTTTCATGATACAGTTTTGAAATTTTGTACATAGATTCTTTACATAAAAATACTAGACACGTGTATCAGGTTTTGTATATACTAAAACTAATGTTGTATATTTTAACCCTCGTTTAAAATTACAACACGCAACAAACATTAGCTAATAATAGAGATAATGAGATAACAAGTCAAGGGCTTCCTCGAGGATGGACCACTTAGCTATGTTTATCTTGCTTCATCAAACAATGTAAGGAACGGAACCACACGCAAGAACAGACCAATATTTGTTGAAGGCCCAGAGTGCTTTGTTATAAGAAGGAGTAATGAACGGTTTGAAAATAGAATTGTATAAAGTAAAGAGATTTTGTCGCACGAAATAAAAGGGCCACTTTTGCTATCGGTATCCTCGGGATAGGTCAATGTGCCATTCGGTCTTACGAATCGCATTTAGAATTTGACGGAGGCTGAGAACTGCCTACGGAATCACTTTTTATCTAGCCAAATAAAATAAAACTTCATCTATTCAAATTACACTGAGATTCAGGCGATTCTCCCATCGGCGTACCTAGGGTGGGGCAAGGTGGGGCACTTGCCCCACCCTGCTCTCTGACCCGAAGCTAAGAATTTTTAGGCAAAATTAAATATTAATTTGGGTACCGACTTTAATGAAACTTCGTACGCATAAGCAGGATACATAAGTCTAAAAACTAGACAGATAACTTTTCGAAATGTCTTTAAAAAAAGAAAGATAATTGGACGTTTCTGTTTCTATGGAAAATCTAAAAGCTGATCTAATTTAGCTGTAACACTATTTTTCGAAAATGTTCTCTGCCAAGTTTTTAGACTGAACTTTCATTAAAATCTGTTCAGCCATTTCGAAAAAAAAACACTTGAAAGTTTTTCTTACAAACTTTCAAGTTAACGCTCTTAAAACAAAATACAAGGTGACTAAAACATCTTCATTTTGGATTCAACTATCTAGTCTACCACTAGCGCGTGCTAATGCTACGACCACATATTGGGCAGTGGTCTTTATCAGTGCCAAGGTCTGAGTCGCTTTCTATCGCTACCGTATACAGGGATACGACGCTGCCCAAGTCGCGAACTTGCCCTACTTCACTTAATAGATCCAGTTGATTCGTGAGTTGTGAACACGAGACCTTCAATTGGGAAATGGGACTTGAGGGCAAAGACTTCGGTTGGTATACCGGGAATATTTATAGAGGAAAGTTTCGATTGTGTGTGAGATGATTCGATTGTGTGTGAGATGATACGATTGACTGTTTTATACTGTTTATACATATGTCAATGAAAATTTACGCTATACAGAGTGGAAGAGAAACCGAAGCTAAGACGTTTACCATGTATTCAGTACATCATTTTGAACCAATTTATTAAAAAAAAAAACAGCTGATTCCTACAAAAGTGCAATACATTTTTTTATGTGTAAGGTTCAGATTGGTGTACTGAATACGGGGTAACCGTTTTAGCATAGGTTTCCCTTCCATCCTGTATAGTCCCGTATGTTTATAAATGGGTAAATAGACCCTTAACATAACCGAAAGGCACTTGTTCTCCCCGTCTCTGTGATCATTTTTTTTTGTTCTATACCATACTTGGGAACCTTCTAGTTACGGAGATATTGGGGGACAAAGTTCCAACATTTTCACAAGTTTTTTTTTAAAATACATGTTTTTTATGTAAGATTTTTACTTTACACACCTCCACGACCCCCGTACTATTCAATCCATCCATCAGCACAATGTTTTGAGTGCTTTCAATCGAGGCCCTATCGTAAAACGTGATGTTTCACCCCAAAATAAAAAGTCGATTCCCAGCAATAATTTTTGCGTAAAGTTACCTAATTTTATGTACAGAATGCTTGGTTGACGGCTATGTGAAGGGTCTGTTTACACCCTGTATATCTCCAGAGATTAAATTATATTGATCGGAAGAAAAATAAAGTTGATATAGCGTCCCACAATGACATGCAATCAACACCTCATTCAAATATACCTGATATTTGAACTAAAGCCAGATATAAGGAAAAATAATTGATTAAACTTCACAATGTTTTCAATTATTGATATTTGTAAAAAGAAATGAATCATTTAAAATTCGGCGCACTTGGTATTTACTAACTCAAGGAGCCCAAATAATTATTTACATCTTTTTTGAGGTCAATGCAGACGAAGTATATGGCCCCTAATCTCGGATATATGTGGCCAAGGCACATCGCGAGCGGTCAAGGTGTTCTAACATCAAACAATACAATTACTGACAATTTGCTCTTATATGTATAAAGTTTCGGCAATTCCATCGGAGAATATTAAATCTTCTTTGGACTTTGGAATTGATAATTCTTTGGGATAGTTAAGACCTTGCTCGACCAATGTTTACAAAGTCAAGGTCAACGGTCAAATAGACCAGCATATAATAAGATTTCATGTCTCTTGGACTTAAAAACCGGCAAAAAAGAAAATGGTCCTGTTCCTTTTATACACGAAAAATGTGTATGTACTTTCTCAAAAGTTAAATATAGACCGAAGTTGAATCAAGTGGATTTAAATTCAACCTATTGCGAAATTTTTGATGTAAAGATAATTTGGTATTGAGAAACTTTAATAGCTTATTCCGAGACAAAAAATGATCTGTGGCATTCAACCAGAATTATTAAAATATAAGTTCGAGCTAGATATTTGTAAAATACTTTTTGCTATTCGTAAAAAGCGTTTTGGCACTAGGATACAGATTAGTTTCTAAGATCAGAGCCATAAGTGCAACGTTTTCAACGGAGAAATATTTAGGTAGAAACACGATAAGTTTTTTTGAAAAGCCTTATCAACGGGACAAAATCCACCGCTGAACTTGACGAAACTATTTACTATCTCTACATTTTAATGTCTAAAGGAAATCGAGTAATAAATTCTATCACCTACAAAGTAACCGAGGTTTCCGATAACCCCTTTGACGTCAGACACAACTTTGTTTAAACTATAGAACAAACTAATATCGACGCATACAGTGAAACCAAAACACGGCAGATGAAAGATTTACCAATGATTTCCACGTTGTTTTTACCAGACAGACTAAACGATCAACACATTTGGTTTTAGACAGCTTAATATACGCTTTACTACAGAAATACTCTAGTATATAAATGCAAATAAATGGAAGCTTTTATAAGGGAGTTCGATTTAGAATTGAGGTCGACTAAGGTTAATGCAGATAGAATTTGTATGTTATGTGACAGTGTGCGGGCTTATCGAGCAGTTCTGTTCCAAACATATTAAGAGCGTTAACGTCTTAGGGCATTTCATACAAAATATCAAGTGATTTTTTTTTCGAAATGACTGAACCGATTTTAATAAAACTTCGTACGCTTAGATACATAAGTCTAAAATCTTGACAGTGAACTTATCGAATAGTCTTTAAAAAAAAAAGATAATTGGAAATTTCTGTTTCTATGGAAAATCTAAAATCGGTCTAATTTAGCTGTAACACCATTTTTCGAAAATGTTCTCAACAAAGTTCAAGTTCAAGTTTTAGGCTTATGTATCCTGCTTACGTGTAGGAAGTTTCATTAACATCGGTTCAGTCATTTCGAAAAAAAATCACTTGAATGTTTGTATGAAATGCCGTAAGACGTTAACGCTTTTAATGCTATTTATAAAACGTCGAAGTTTATCGCCTAGGATCAAAGCCTGGTTAATTGTCCTTGAACCTATTTTTTGAAATAGGAAGGTTAACAGTATAATATATTGGAAACAAATAAAAGGAAAACGTAGATCAGGTAAATGTATATGATAACTCACCAGATGGAGACCCGTGCATTATCCTCTCGCAGTTATACGCCCATTCTGATATGATCTCTCTCTCAGTCATACTAAAGTCTTCACTGGTCTGATCGTAGAACGCGTCAAATGACGTCGAACTCTTCAATTTGAGGAGCTGGATCAGGGCACCCGCTAAACACACGGCAAAGGACGCCGAACTGCCCGTTCCTGCTCCAATAGTTAGCTCAGAACCTAATGAGATCTCCAACGATCTGACAGGAAGGTTAGTACTTCCGAATATTCCGGAATATACGTATAGGAAACTGCGTAAGGAATTCTTCTGGTTGCTTTGTAATGCGTCGAAGTTTGGCTTGATGAGGTGTAGGAACTCGTCAACTCTTCGCAAGTGGTTGTCGTGGTCCAGTTTGTCTGGTAATCTCCAGGAGAATTTGCCTGTGATGCCTGGAGCCAACTTCGGATGGAAGAGGCTCTTGACTGTGGGTTCCAAAGGCAGGGTTTCCTCTAATCCGACGCATGGTAGGTGGATGCGTATCGTGGGTTCCACGTGGTAATTTACTTCCTGCAAAGGAGGAGAATTAGAGTAAATTAAATTGGTTTTTAAATATCGGTCGGTGGTTTTACGACTTTTATTTCACCATTGATCTTTTGAATGACCGGCACAGGAAATTCGACTTTATGTATTACCTAGAAGTCAGTTTACTGATACTGTTAGCCTGTGTCATCCTACTGATCGGCAATGACTTCTCCCTGTGGCTTCAGAGTCCGTTTACAAAAATAAATGCGAAGAAAGTTACCTACAATCTACCATTACATCATTTCACAAAATAATAGCACATTATTTTTTTTATAATTTACATATTCATAACACATAATTTTTCTAGTTATTTGCTACCGTACATCATCATATTTTAATATTAATAGGGACATTTACCAAAATGACCATCAATTTATTTGACTAAGTGCCTTATATTTAAACAAAATGAATTGTTTACGTTAAATAAATAGCTTCTGAAGTTATTAAATATACTACATAGCTATTAAAATAACCGTTCATGTATGAAGCCATTAGGAAGTAAGAATAAATTATTATTAAAATGAGGATACTTTGGGAATATTCTTTGTTAAAAGTTTTATTATTTTAAAAATAATAATTTAGAGTATTTCATAACGTTCAGTTATTAATTACTTATTACTTACTGTGCTAACAATAAATTATTATTTTTATAAAATTTATATTTTTATAAATTCTCGTCTTTTGGAAATCCTTCCTTTCCCACATAGGTACTTTTACCTATTGCCAAAGTTAGCTTTCTATGTGACGATGTAGGCTATGCACAGAACAGCTATGTGAGCCAATACATTGGTAATATGTAAACGCCATATAGGGACACCTTACACATGACCAGTTATCTTATTACTACACATAACCGGATGTTGGTCAACCGTACTTTACGGAAATGTTTGAAACTCCCTTTAAATCTTCACAAGTAACTATCTTGTATTGGCTCTGGCTGTTCTAAATATAACGCTGTGTTTTGAAAATGGTCTTCGTAAAAATTTGAGATTTTGTTAAAGCAAGTTTATAGTGCAAAAATATGCACAACATCCTGAAAAGTGGATTGAATGGGGGACCTTTGCCCACGAGTGAGACAATTGGAAAAATATATGCGTATTCAGGGTGTACACAAACCTATCGCTAAAGCCAAAATCTACTCATGCTCCACACCTAACTATCTCTATAACTAAATTGCACAAAAAAAGTAACCAAAAAAATCTCAAACACAACACAAGAAAACACAGCAACAATTCAAACCAAAAAATAAATAAAATAAATGAAATTATTACCTTAATAACAATTGAGCTCCTGAGTCCAAGACTGACAGCAACCGCAGTCTTTCCATACACAACCGAATGCTCCCCATGCAGGATCACTTTACCAGGAGCAGACACACTTACTGTGTACAAATTCTCTATTCCGTTCAACATTTTTAACAACAGTCTTTAACTTCTTTCTAATAGCAAGGAACCAATAAAAACAACATATATTTTGTTCTACTTCATTATTATTTCCAAATTACATTTCAAGACTTCTGCGCGTTCCACTGTTCGACCGTTAGCGTCTTTTGTGTGAACGCGTGTATGCTCTTCAGTTCTTCTTGAAGCACTGCGTTCACCAATCTGCGGAGCGAATTATTATACTTTAATAAGTATAATGGATCGATTGTTATTCTAATGGCAACGTTTGAACGTGTTAGTTAGAGATACCAATCTTGGTATTACAAAACGATTTTTGTCATCTTATCGTTCGGGTGTTAGATTTTTATGAATGGGTTTTGGCGCATCTCATTGACTTTTCAACCCTTGTTTTTTTGTGCAGTTTCAGTTGCAATCGTCAGGCTACGTCATCAGTCAAGGGTTATGTATTGTTAGTTCTAAGTTATTTGAATGTTTAAAGGATGTGCTCTGAATTTTTATGTCAAGTTCTTTGTCTAAAAGTGCACGTCTGATGACGGCTAAGATAGGTTCTCAATTTGCATTCTTTTTGAATTTATATTTAGCAAGATTACCTTTGCATTTTTGCGCTAGTTTTTCCTTAAGCTTAGAGGAAGTGTTTATGAACGGATCGACACTGATTGATATACAACAGGAAAGAGTTTAGTTTCATTATTTGGAAAGGTTGAAAATGAATAAAGGTTGCATAATTTGAAAATACTGTTACCTATTTTTGGACTAAGAACAGAACTAGTCAGCAATGGTACAATTTTAAGAACATTAGTACATTATCATTTGGTCATGTCTTTTTATAATTTCTATTTTGGCAAAGCATTTTTTTAAATCATAAAATCGGTAAGGGACTATAATTTTCGTGGTCAGTATTCTAACAATCCCCAATTCATTAACCCGTACTTCGATTGCGTATAAACCGTTGCTATCACACATGCATACATTGTCACCATTTTGTTAACTTTTGGCACTTGGCCATAGTTTTTATTGCAATTTTTGCACGCGCGTAGTATGCACATTGACCTTCTCATGGTCTCATTACGACTCAATATCGGTAACAATGGCACTATTATGCGATAGTATTTGATTGTATATGACTCGAGACACGTAGCCGGGGTGTAAAGTGAGCTTCTTGGGAATACTAGTGTTAGAATCGAATTTATTGCAACAGGAAAATGAAGCGATAATATGCGCTAACGATTTGAGTTTTGTGCATCCCACACATGATATCTTTAAAAGACGATAACCAAATTGCAACCTTTACTTATACAATACTTCCTTCATGAATTTTGAGCTTAACGAGCTTAATTGATTTGTAGAGTACCAATGGGTTAGTATTTTCAGCAATTTGAGAAAGTAACTGGTCATTTTTTGTGGATGTTGAAAAAGGTGATAGGGAATTGTATTCAGAGGATGAGCAACATTCATGTGCAAAAGATTGATTGACCGGTCTTTTCAAACAGCACATAATGTGCGAATTAATTTACCGGAGACCCATTGTAACGCTTTTATGAATCGACTTAGGGAAATGAACTATGCATCGACAATGGGTGCCAACCTGCCAACGTAGTTTAATTACATACTGTTTGCTAATTGTGTACCAGATTCAGTACATGGATCAAAATTCACGATGAAGTCACTGTTTGTAGCTTCGCAGCTTCGTCCAGAAGGGAAAAAACGAATGACTAAATGATTTGATCCCGGTATTTATGTTACAATCAGTGCAGTGCCATTGAGTTATAATTTACGTTCATGGTCTCTGCACTTCAAAGCGATTATTTTATTAATGCTTTGCTGATATTTTATAGGGTCAATTATCGTTCACATGTGACTTTCGCTTGTGTTTGCTATCTGTTTTATTTATCAGTGTAAACGTGGACTAGTCTAGCATGAGATGCGCATCATATGCCCCGAAATGAATAGTTCCACTCTTTTGTTCTGTTTCGAAGCGGAAAACCAGTTTAAGGATTATCGTTCATATGCGCAGGAAGCAAATGGCGTAAAATCTATTGTTTATGAGTATAAACAATAGCAATACGAAAAGAAACAATACAATCGATTGTTACACATTAACCATATTTATGCGTAAAAAATGATCTCACAAATAAGAAAATGTCATGCTCAAAAAGTCATAACACAGTAGACATTTGCAACTGAAACTCACGACTGAACGGGTAGGTCCTAAATGTTTTAAGCAGGCTATTTGATTTTCCAAACCCGTTATTTTAAATCGTTTCTACTAAACTGCTTAAAATATTTCCACAAAATAATTCCTTATTCATTTGAACAAAAAGTCAAAGATGTCGAAAAGTCGACGGAAGGGTATGGGCAGATCTCAATGTTTGGGTAAAAAGTCTTGCAAACAAGAATACCTAACGTCCTAATAAGCTAATAAATTGTAGGAACAACATTCGGGACTCACCTATGCCTAGCCAACAGCGGCTTCCCCTGGAACTTATCAGACACGATGAGCACAGAGAACTTCGCCCCACAACCGTCGCTATCATCCGTCACCTCCTGTTGGTAAAGAGACAGAACGTCAGCATTATATCACACACAATACCTTGTGTCATGGGCCGTTAGACTAAACACGATTTGTTCATCAGACGGTTATTAGTTAATTGGTCGATAGTTATCTTGTAGTAACATTTAGTAGGAGGTATTGACCCCCGTTTTGTGAAAGGACTCGTCCGGGGTCTTCTGTAATATTGAGTACAACCTACTAAAAATGCTCTTTCTGCCGCCAGGATTGCAGTGCTGTGCTTTGGAAGGCTCGAGTTATAGAAAAATACAAAGGAAACCTCACGCCAGAAATTCGTATATAGGAAACCCCTAAGTGTTGGATGTCACTGTGCCGGCGCTAGCAGGTGTCAAGAGAATGTCATCAATGGAAAATCAGGTCACAACACAATTGAAGAATAACGACTCATTTTACAAGACACGTTGGATAATACGACCGGCGCCAACTTTGTTTGTAAGATACGACAAATATCTCGCATGAATAGCTTGCTTTCATAATAACGCCCAAGAGAAGCAGTTAAGCTGTCGTATTCACAGTCATGTAAATTGAGCTGTTTTCTATTATTTCTATGAGGATACTAAATAAAACCGCACCTACATACTATTTGTTTGGCGTAACATCCTACGCAACTCGTAAAGGGGGTAAGGAGTTAGGTTGCGCGGGAAAGCGGGCTAGACCCGTCGCCATACTTGTGAAATATTTACCTACGTGCAATTATAGAATTATTCAACATAAACGGTAGACAGGCATATTCCACACGTCGATTCCTTATGTAATCTTGGATGCCATTACACACATTAGTGGAAAAGGAACAAACATGCGTTTGGCATAATCATTTTGTGGGGTGTCAGTCACACAAACTAAAAAAAAACGTGATTGTGTGTAGGCGCAAAAGGTATATCATTCGGGTCGTCGAACCCTCCAAAAAAAAAAAAATATAATAGCGTTACTAATGGTGTTACTACACAATTCCAATACTTAACAATAAAATGTTTTACGCCGACAAAACCTCTTAACAACAAGACGCCCTCCGCAGAGGACGCGCATAATTATCCAAAGATTTATGCTTCACCAGCTGACTTACGTTACACTACAACGCGGCAACGGTCACAGCCTAGACTATAGCAGTTAGATATTTCTAGAGCATAGTATACAATATACATTACGGAGGCCCTGACATTGATTGGTGCCGAGACTAGAGAAATTGATGCAAATTGGCCACAATTGCCCTGGAAGAGTGTTTCCTCAAGGATATACTGGTAGTTAGAGCAAATGCAGATCGAACTTCAAGTAGTACTGTTAGTTGTACATAGAGTCAATTAGATAAATTAAAGATCTGTGCTCCTTGATAGCTTTTAATTTAAAATCATTAATGAAACGTGACTGCACAGAGATGCATAACGACGATGTTGACGTTCTCGTTGACAGGGTAGGAACACTGGCAAATAAAGATTTAACCATTGGAAAACTTAACATTATGATTTTGGGAGATCCAAATATGCTCCTATCAAAGAGTAAAAATGCAGAACGAAATATATTTACCCATTAATGAATTGACAAATCGTAGATTTGTATCAGTTCTAACCATTTTAGATCAAACACAAAAATAAAACTAAACATCCATAAACAAAAGAGCCCTTTAAACAGAACATACTCTTCAAAGCCCATAAATCAAATAATTTACAAGATTACCCATCCAAAACTAACACGTAAAGGCTAATTTATAATCTATAATTGTAATATTTTACAATTACGTGGATCATCCAAAAGTGTTTCAAACAACACAGACTGGTTTTGGTACCAAATCGTGTTTACAAGTAGTCGCATGGCAGGAAATAATTCTCACCATCTGTCTTTCTTTATCCGGTCTTTAGAGGTTAACTTTCATGTAAATAAGAGACGATGCGTGCTTTCCGGGCTGATGCAGATAATCTGGACACTGTGCAGACTAACTTGAAGTATTATTAGGGTTACCAGTATTATGTTCTTAAATAATCAAGGAAGCTCCGAAATTGGTGGGAGATAGAATTTGATCAATGTAAGATTTTTTCTTTCTGGCACTGTTACCTTTTATTTTCAAAATCACTTTTATTAACTTTTCCCTAACTTTATCATAACCCACTGATAGTGTTTCATAAAAAATGACCTCATTACTGAGCTTGTTTTCATAGACAATTTACTCTTTGACAGTTCAAGCAATTATGTTTAAAAAAGAAATCATACGAGTTTTTGAAAACGATACCCTCACCTACTGTGAGGTTACAAAACATTTTATCAGTAGGTAGTGTTGGCCAGGTTGGCCATTTGGGCACGTGGCATGCACGCCTGCCGATTATTTATTTATCGCTTTTTTACACTAATTCCGATTACTATCCCCATGTGCGAATGAAGAAAAAACAGATAGTGTCTGCCTTCCCACGCTAAAACCATCAACTGAGACAGATATAGTGCAAAGTAACTAGTAAACGAATTACTGTTTTATGAACTGCATCCACGTACATAGAATCGATGCGAATTAAAAGGAATGGCAATTTATGGTTTAATATTAGTCAGACCTTCAGCTGCATCCGGTTAGACTGGAAGCCGCCCCCAACATGTGGGAAAAGGCTGAGCAGATGATGATGACTAGACCATTGATGACCTTGCTTGACCATTCTTTTTCTCAGCATTTCGATCGTAATCTAAATAGTGTCTGCCCAGTATTGTTTGTGGTTATAGAATGAGCATTAAATCTGTCCTTGTTAAAAAATATTGCCTCTATCATTCTTTTTGAGAATCACAGTTTGAATTTGTCTAGCCAAAGACAAACCAAAATTCATCATTCATAATTTCCCAACTCGCTTTTATAATGAACAAGGTGACATTTTATAACGTTTGACAGATCTAAATTATATCAAAACTAACCTTCATTCTACGACATTGGTGTCTCATAACGACGATCGAAGTTAGTTCATATTGACCATACAATTGTAAGGTTAATCGTTCTTTCGACTTAACCTTGAACAATATTTAGGTGAACAGAGATTACAGTAGCATATCATTATGATGCATTTGAATTCAACGGATACGTTCTTGACCGAAATGATCATACATAATCACGCAATTTTATATGCAAGCAAAGACTTAGTTTTAATGTTTACCTAAAATCTTTAAAATTGGATAATTTTAAACCTTGTTGGATAAAACCATTGTAAAAAAGATGGGCAACAATTAAAGAAAAATAAACAATCTATGTATGAGCAGCCTTCGGAATACGTAGCACATAATAAGGAGTCGTCTTTCCGCCTCTTACAATGCGCATATATTACTGTCATAATTTTTAGTTACACTATCTCTTTAATTTATTTCAATACTTGTTATGTATTGAATTAATGATTATCTCATTGTTTCATAATATTAATGATGGTGATTAAGTTTTTTCAGCATCTCTTCTTACTAATATTATAAAGGTAAAATTTGTTTGTAAGTTTATATGTAGGGGGTAATATCCGGACCAATGATCTAATTAAAAAAAAAAACTGTTATATAGATACAATATTCGTGGGTGCTATAGGGTATAAATTATATTTATATCATGCATATTAGCCGACTATAACAATTTTTGCGGTCGAAGTCGCGGGCGAAGTGCTAGTTTTACATAAAAGAAGTATACAAATCTAATTTGTAGTATAAAATGGAAACATAAGTAAATAATATTGGAAAAACAACACATTTCACCCTCTACAAAAGTACTTTGCCTAGCCCAGTGGGAAATATTGGCGTGCGTGATCTGATGTTGCATGAAAATATTGCAGAGCTTGGATCAAATGGAACGGAACAAATCGATGTGTAAATGAAAAAAGAAACAAGAAGTTTCATTTCAGATCCACACAGCAATGCAACCAGCACTAGTGATTAATATGACAAGTCTATCCTTTTAATTTATAAACAAGTTCTTTTAAAATTCGCTACCATTAAAACTAACTGCTTGAATGACATTAGGTAGCTACTAGCAAATTAAGAAGAATGTTAATTATTGCCAAAACAATTAACCAAAGTAATATTACGTGCATACATAATTATGACCCCATTAAATAAGGTCGTGCTCAACCTCATTCTACTAATATGGAGAATCTACTCATCAAACTTGCCCATTAGAATAATTAGGACAATTAATCAGAATAATACACTTACATCACACATTTTGGCGTTGCAATCAAATTAACGAGATTTATATCATGTTGTTTATGGTTAAAAAGCATCAGAAGAGTCTTACCGTAAAACGCTAACAAAGGAGTTGGATTCACATAAACATTCTCTTTGGTCAAAAGGATTAAAGTAGAATTTCATCATTCTAAGTGCATAGGAAAAAGCAAGGTCTTAAGGTTTCAAAGAATTTAAGTTATGTGCTTGATCAAAAATAAACGGGGGCCATAAAATCAAAGACCTTATAGGTACGCTAAGGTCGTACTTAAGTTTATCATTATGCTTGGACATGAATAAAATACTAATGCTATAAGTGTTTACTAATGCAATGATTTTCTTAGATAAAGAATATACTGTTAAACTTATATTTGTTTCTTACGATGCTTTGCTAGCTCCTCTTTTAAGTCAAGAAAGTGGGAACATCGAATTGTATGAATTCATACTGTGTTTCAATTGGACTGGTTATAGTGGCCTGTTTCTTCTCCCTATTGACTTTTTCAATTCACGCATTTATGTTAGCAATGCGGTTGCACTGGTCTACATGTATTTCAGTGTTTTTTGTAATTACAACGGCTTTTTTTCTAGGGGGACTTTATTTAAAATCACCCCAAATCGTCGGAATGTTGAAGACTCCCAAAATCGTTTAATCAATAGGCTTCACATCTGATAAAGACCCCAGTCAATCTTAACACGAAAAGAAAAGTCAATTTGGCAGGGAACCCAAAGGTAACGTGCATAATTCTCAACATTAAATCACTTAAGAATTCAAAATTCTGTAAGATTGAAATATCGTCCAGATAAATAAAACACAATAACCGGCAAGAAATTCGTCCCGGAATCGTGGGGTCCAGTTGAAGTAAAATCCGTGTAATTTGCCCATTAGCCGGTACAGACGAAACGTGAAGCTCTCGCTGTTATTTTAAACTCACAATTCTCGTAAATCATTTTACAGACAATTACGGCGTGCATTATAAAAGGATCCCGAAGAAAAACAAGAAATATGGGATGCTTGAAGACAGACAGACTGTTTATCTTAATTTTGGAGTTGGTGAAATTGAGAAAACTGTGGTTTTAATCAAATCAGATAAATCTATGTACATACTAATGTAGAAGTCGAAGTTGTCTGTTTATTTGTTTGTAACGCGCTAATAATTGGAACAACCAGTCGAATTAACAAAAATCTTATTGCATTGATAACCCATATCTTGGGAGCCAAGTAAAACGTTAGCAACAGCGGGTAAAACCGCGGAGCAAGTCTAGTAGTAAATATTAAATATTCAATACAGAGTCTTTAGATGAGACTACTGAACAGTATGAAATGTGATCATGCGCAGTGCTCCAGAAAGCTGATAAAGATTGATTGAGACGATCCATCGAGTGCATTAGCAGTAGCAATACTGTCACGAAACAACCGACTACGGAAGAGGAACATGACTAACATGTAACCTATATGGCTTCGAATGTCGACCTACTAAACTTTCGAACCGACTAAACGTGAAGATGATACAAGCAAGAAACAATTTCATTTGCGTCTACCAAGGAGGATATGGTTTTATATTTACTTTCTCTTCGACCAAATTTAACTTGTAGCTGCGTACAGTCCTTTCACGATTAATTTAACTTTGACATACACCTTATGTCAATCAGAATAAAGGTCATTGTACGGCGAAATAAAAGGTATAATAACAATGCTAGGAAAGTATGCTTGCTTTGCCTCTAACAGCTACACAATGCATTGTGAGCTTGAATAAAAATGTTTACAGTTCATAATATTGTTTACACTCGAGTTTTATACTCGCTTCAATGCTTATTTAGTGCAAAGACAATCCATATTGTTATAACTTCAAGTAACTTAACGTTGTGGGCATGCAAGTACCATGTTATGTGGATAACTTGATCTTGTTAGTTATAAAAACGAAGCATTCAAACTCCTCGGAAGACATTCAGTAACTAAATATGAAGTCGTAGCTACTCAAACGGATGTTACCTATTAGAAAATAAACTTTCGAAGTAAACATAGATCTAAAGTATTAGTAGTTTGTACGGCAGGCATCGATCGTGTGCACGTAGTGAAAGCCGGGCTTTAGAAATCACCAAACACCAGTTTTTAGAATAATTACCTATTAGGTATTTATTTATAATTTCTCTGTCAAAGACTAAGTTTGGAACTTTTACTTATCAATATTGGTTTCCGGTTTAGTAATGGCGTATTCGTAGCTATGAATTGCTATTTACTGTATGTCTATCTCTGTCTAAACTGCTTTATTTTAATGAGAGAAAAACTATATGATTACAGAATTATTGTTTTTTTTTAAAGTTATGTGTAGTTGTGTGAAGTTACCAGGCTCCGGCCATAGGTCATCATCATCAATAACACTTCGTTGCTCAATAGTCGACTAAATACACCGTCCATCATATTTAAATTACCAATAATTTAAATAATGAACACAGTCTTACTAATGTTATTGATAATAAACCTTGAATGTAGAATAAACGATTAATTTTTAAAAAAAAAAGCATAGATTACACTGAGGCTAACGACACGTAAAACAATCTTAAAATACACGTACCTAATTCTTATCACTTTAAAAAAATAACTTCACTCATAAATCACGAATCACTTTGTCTATAGTACAACTTATTTTTTTAGAACGCGTTTGGATACGTGCAGTGGCGTGCACCGACCGCGGCCCGTCCACCGACTGACTTCCCGCGCTACTCGCGGATGCGGCTGAATGACCGGCTATGTGATTGTGGGCGTCTTGTTGGCTCGTAAATCATCAGCTTCGGCGAAGACGAGCCGTCTAGTTTTCGAGTAGGTCTCACTTGGGTTATTACGTGGCACCGAATGACTGGACCCCATATGTAACAATCTCGTCATGTTTTTTACTAAATAGTTTTGCACTTGAACAACGCACGTCCTTTCAAGAGGATGATGATTGATTAGGTTAACAAAAAATTCTACGAACAGATTCTTCAGATGTGTACGTGCATTACTTTAGCTTCTGCATCTCCTTGACATTTCAGCCAGCAAAAATAGGAAAACAAGGACGTGCCATTCTCAATTTATTGCTTTCGGTGCTCAAGGGCCAGACTGTGCCAATAAATCTTACGTCAAATTTTTTTGTTGCAAACAATGTGGATTCTGCGAAGAGCACATTCAACTTTTCGTGTTTAGAACCAAAATCAACATTAGTAGCTCGCACGCAACACAAAACCATTGAAAGGAAAGTGTGCTCGCACGCACGGAATTTAATCAAACATCCTCATTTGTTGGCCGGAGGAAAACCGATTAGATTAGTTTGTATTAGGATTTTAATTTGTTTAATAACGTAAATCACCCGAAATTGCTGACTACCGACGTTTTTAGACACGATACGATATCTGAGAGTTTTGACTGAATTATTTTCAACATTCTGTTAAGTAATAAAGCTAAGACTCTTCTTATCATTATCTCATCTCTGTCAGTTTGTCTGATCTCTTCCAAATGTTCCGTTCAACATCAACTGGAAAAGCTCAAACACAGTTCCATTAAATAACGATTTGTTAGACGATGTTTACGCTGTTGTAGGAATCAATCCTACGATCTCCAGAACGACGGACATCTCTCAAAACAAATTACAGAGTATCGACATAAATCAGCTTTCAATATACTGTTCTTGACACCACGCAGGTGTACCAAGGCTATTTCAGGATTGCTGGGAACTTTGAACATACCATTAGGTACAAGGGCATGAATTGGATGAAGCGGATGCGTAACAAATTGCGGAACCTTCCGTTCTAGACCAAATTGTTGGTGACGGTAACAAAATCAATTATGTTTTAAGTAAGTCTTGCACCACTACATTTCGGAACCTATTACCTGATGGTCGTTAAACCACATACCATAAAACCAATTCATTTGTAAAACAAACACATTAACTTGAAAGATGTCGCGCGGTTTCATAATACGTTATAATTTGCCGGGACCTTGCCGCAATACCGGTGTTGATATTGCGCAACGCAAAGACGCGTATTTTAGCATACACTTGATGTTGACTTTACTGCTTAGCTCTTTTGTTTGCTTTAGAACGTCAGATAAACGTGACATTGGCATCTGTGTCCATATATCATTCTTTACATGTTTATTTTCTATGATGTTTTACGGAAAGCCATGTTGTTTGAGAATAAACAATTTATGCAGTCCTGACTCATAGCGAGTTAAAGTGTCATCGTGACTTTAAGTTAGTCTAATTAGCATATTAGTCATTTTCAACTGAAGATATGATTGCACTAGGTACCTACCAGTATCGGCTTTACCGATTAAAATAAGCTTAGGAACTCATATTCGAAGTAAAGCTGGAATTGCAAGGGCACTTACAACTTATGATAGGCATTCCTAATGGCTTGACCTAGATACTAGTTAATTATATAGATCGATTTCAAGTTTTTGTAGCGAACATAACTAACTAACATAACCTGTCAAACAATTGCGTAAAAGCTACGTATTACATTACTACAATTCGGAAAAACTGGATTGTGTATTTTACTTCATTAAAGACTGATATGATATGCAAAGGCGTTGTTTGTAGATTTTTTATCACTATTATTCATTGAATTAGGTTCATATTAGTCGGTCTTACGGTTCTTATAATCGCCTAGCCTTTTCCCAATTATGTTGGGGTCGGCTTCCAGTCTAACCAGTTGCAGCTGATTACCAGTATTTTACATGGAGCGACTGCCTATCTACCTCCACAACCCAGTTAGTAGGCACTGGGCAATTCGATACCCCTTGTTAAGTCAGTCTGACTGACTGATTGTCTGACTTTCGGGCCACTGACTACCTGTAACGACTGTCAAGATTTACTATTGACAGCCGGGACAGGCACGGAGGAAACTCGGTATTTAATGGGCGATCCCCATCCTCTGACCAACCTAACCTAAACTGAAGATTGACCCGAGCGGCTGTTATTATTTAGTCACGAGCTCCTCACTGTCTTACTGTTCTTATGGAGACCGAAAATCTCACGTGTTTGGCTCTAAGCCAAAAATACCTTCATCACGAGATCAATGTATACTAAACCCAGGTTGCCAACAGGCTATTCAAGAGAACTGTAGGTGCAGTTAACATTTCCTCTACAATTCTACATCTTGCATGACCCAACACGGATTCAACTGTCAAAAAACTCAAAAATTTCTTCGCAAACCTTTTGCAAAAAGACATTTCCTCATAGATGTTACATAAAACGATATATTTTACGCGCCCCCGCACTGCGCCCGTTCAAGGTCTACTGACATCGAACGATAAGGTGCGGTAACCCAGTAACGTTATGCCAAGTACTTTTGACCGATATCAGAATCCAATCAAGAATTCGACCAGATAGATAAGATACATGAGTGGATTATGTAATTTCTCGATGCCATGCTGATGAAAGACAATTTCAATGTTAAGTAAGGTTATGATTAGCAGTTTAAAATTCTTGTGCAATGTATTGAAGCTTGGAGTGCACTTGACTGGCAAAATATAAGGAATAAGGTAATTCTAAATGCAATAGTTTTGCATCAAGCCATTAAAATTTATAGTATGACCAAAGAGCAGAGTATGCAGAACAAAGGTAACAAAAGGCGCCAATGATGATTCAAGTTTGTTTCTCACGTCCAGCTGGGATGATACGTCAAATAATTTAGATAAGACTTCTAAAGACCTTGAAAATTCCGAGAACATAGACTAGTGCATGCTGTCGTGGGATTTGCATTGTCTATTGTTCTTTATAAAATTAGTTGGTTATTTAAAAAATAAATCCGGACCGTTATGATTTCACTGCATGTTAAATCGCAAAAGCATTGAAATATTTTAGAGACATCACGCTGATTCAAATTCTAGTTGTGTTAAAGCTTCATCAAATAGGAGTTGAGCATATCTCCGTTAACAAGATTCGTCTAGGATCCACTGCTTCTAAGAAATTCCTAATGAATAAGCCTTTATGCATTATATCGGAACAGGTCATCATCATCATCATCATCTGCCTAGCCATTTCCCAAATATGTTGGGGTCGGCTTCCAGTCTAACCGGATGCAGCTGAATTCCAGATTTTTTATGAAGGAAGTGACTGCGTATTTGACCTTTACAAGACCACAACCCAGTAATAGGGTAACACGAAATCCCTTGGTAAGACTGGTTGTCAAACTTTCGGGCCACTGACTATCTGTAACAACTGTAAAACATCTACAAATGAAAGCCGGGACCAACGGCTTAACTTATCGGAACAGGTATTGAATATTATTACTACATATGCATGTTACCAGCGATCGATGATCAATTTTGGGCAGACTCAATTTGAATTGTCATCTACACGCTAAGAAGAAGATCAATTCTATTACAGAATATTCCCTCATCGATCTTAATGTTCTCCGTAAATACTAGTTCCTAGTGTATGACATAGCTTCCAAAGCTTTCATTGATGTAAGCGATACTATTGAAAGTAACAAAAAAATGTCGGTTCTAATCTAAAGGCTAAGTTTCTACCAAATATTTGGCAATCTTTGACCTTGACGGAATGATTACACGTTACCTTGTGATTTTACAATATCTATAGTTAATTTATGATTGTACGACTGGACTTTGTAATGTATAGAGAATGATCAAAACATGTGAAAGTGAGGAGGAATGTCGCTCTCCTTTTTCCACAGTGAAAGGAGATTTGGGGCAAATTCTTAATGCGTAATTACTTTGTCTACGTTGCGTAGTAACTGAGACAGCAAAAACATCATGCTTTCTACTTATATGTCTAGTGATAGCCTAGTAGTGTGACCGTCGGACGGCCAAGTCATAGGTCTCAAGTTCGAACCCAAGTCACGCACCTCTGATATTTTCGATTCGTGTGCATATTGCAGAATTATCTCTTGCTTCGGTGAAGAAAAACATCGTGAGGAAACCAGCATGCCTGAGAGATATTTCTCGACGGCATGTAAAGTCAAGTCAGAGGCCCATCGGCGGCAAAAAAACTCTAGACACCAGGTTAGGCACTAACAATACAATACGAACGACTAATATCTATTTCTTTTGTTACTATCAGATCCAACCAACCCATCAGTAGGAATGTTTCAAGTTCTTGTAACTCTTTCCTAAAACTATGGAATGAATAGTTGACGTTAATTAGACTGAAGACTGGTCTTCAACTTGGCTTTCCCGTTCAATATCATCAAATAAGATTATACAACCAATCAACAGATTTTGAATTATGTGGCAACTTGCAAAAGGTATTTAATATTTATCTGTGATGTCGTCTGCTCAGCAGCTGACGTGTTTTCGATGGACACTGTTTCTTTAAGTCATATCTACCTAGCCTTTTCCCAACTATGTTGTGAACGGCTTCCAGTCTAACCGGATGCAGCATGCAGAATTTTGTATTTTTACATGGAGCGGGTAATACCGAATACGATGCCCCTTGGTAACACTGTCAGACTTTCGTGCCATAGATTACTTAACGACTGTCAAAGATCTACAATTGATAGCCGGGTCCAACGGCTTAATGTGCTTTCCGAGGCACGGAGGAAACTCGGTATTTAATGGCCATCCTCGGACCAACTTAGGCAAGCGCAGCTTAGCCTGAAGATCGACCCTGAGCGGCTGTTATTATTTAGCCACGAGCTCCTCGGTAATTCTTTAGTAAATCTTATTATCTCACTATTTAACTAGTTCAGATTAATTTATTTTTACGGAGCTGTCTTCTAGTTGTACATTGCTAAAAATCAAGGACCGGACGTTCTTGCTGCTTACACAATTCAATTTCAAAAATGATTAGACAATATAAATCGCCAAAATGTAATGAAACTGTTCCATGGCTATTTATTTGCTTTAGACCAAGTAACAAATTTAAATAGACGTCTTATTGTATATTTTGATACTGTGTTAAAAGCTGTACTATTTGCTAGTACTTAAGTACTAGTAATAGTACACTGCTTTTAACAAATGTTTATGATGCTGCAAATGCAATGTTTCAACGAGAACTGTAAAATGAAAGTAAGGTCAATGACCAAAATAAACAAACGAAAACAAAGCTCCCAACAGTTCTGATAGAGATAAGCAAAATACAAACGATTCAATATAAACCATTGAAATCACAAAGCTACTAATTCAATCAGGCTACATCGTAGGAAACGCAACATTTTCCAATTACAATTCAAGGCAGTTACAAAGGCTACCAAGACTGATCTAGCTAAATTAGCCACTTAATATGCGCACTATGAATGAATTCTAATTTGATAGACTGCAAATTCAATGTTGAATGTAACACGACATCGAAGTTAGCTAGGTATCTAGGAGCTAGACGAATCGGATAAGCCTAAGACCTACTAGCAAGTCAAGATGAGCGCGGGAAACTAGACAAGAAAGTTAGTACGGAAGACAACATCGCAAGTTACCAAGACCTTGGAGATATCGTTGACGACCTAGATAATGGTTGTCCCAATGAGAGACATCAAAGCCAATGAACTCGAAGATAACTTTGGCACAGTTCAAAGAAAGAATCGGCGAATATTGAAAGGGAAAGTTTTTACTTTCTTACGTTTTATAAACATAGACAGTCATCGATATGGAGATGCGTGTTTTGCGCAATCGGTTGCGTCGATTACCTCTTTCTATTTTGACTTCATCAAGGATACGATTTTTTTTTTTAAAACCTTGTTTTGGAAGTATCTAATAAATATTTAGATAGATCTTCTTGCAAATATAAATGTGCATTTATAATGAATGTGTTCAGGTATATCACCTACGTCATTTTATAATTATAATATTATTTAACACATACGTCAACCTTTAATTGACATATTCATTTACCTTAAAAATCACAAGATCCTGCATGATCAAATCTTTGATTACCATATTATTTGCCGGTTTTTTTATGAAGAAATTGTATGGTTGAACTTTCTTTAAGTAATATAATTGCACGGTTGCGAAAACCTACATTATAATTTTGAGGTCAATGTCAGAGACGGTCTCTTTCTTGAGTTAATCACTTTTTATTAAACTAAAACTAAGTTGACAAGGTATAACTTTTTGTGTAGTTTGCAAAAAGCGAAGTTTCATCACAAACGAGTAGATATTTCAACTGCATGTTTTTTTTTTTACTGCAATTAATGCAAATCGTATTTAATCTGTCTGATGTGATGTTGCAACTGTAACTCCGAATAAATCTGACATTAAACCTGGTACAAAAACGACTTAAACATTTAACTTTAAGTTATGAAAATATTAATATTACTTATCTAAATCGTCAGGTAGCCGCAAACAGTTTCGTAATTGGTTGCAAGACGTCCATTGTCTCTGGACAAATGTAATGGCCGTCGATGTGTGCACATTAGGATAACTGTGAGCGTAGCAAGCATGTGGCACATGTGCAATTCTCTAGAAGGTTAGCTTAAGTGGAGCAGCATATTGTTGTGTCTAAAGTTTTCATTGCGGATTCAGCATATTTTTAAGTATCTAGACGAGATATACCGGTGTGGCTTGATGAAGCGTACAGCAATCAAGTCCACATTTGTGATGCATAGCTTGTACCGTAACCTGGTTTAGTCTTACGACTACAGTAGTTTATGAGATAATCAGCTGAGGAAAAAAATTTGCACTGTAAAGAAAAAGAAATAATTCTATGTATCCTTCATTTATAACGAGCTGAAAGCAAAAGAAGACCAGACAATCTACTGTTTATTTTGAAATCGAATGTTTTGTGAGAGAGCCAGAAATTAACTTATGTATATAAACAATTTACAGTCTAAATCACGTTTTCTGATTCTACCGAAGACACGTGAGGTAAAGCATAAATAAATTAAATAACTTATAGCAAAATACCAATTATGATAATTATAAATAATGAATATAATACTCAGGAATATAAATTCTATGAGAACAATTTACATGACAAATTGTAACGATTAATCATATTTACAAAATGATAATACAGAAAAATTATTTTTTGCAAGGTGAAAAAACTCGGACATCATCAAATAGGTACAAGGTTTTGCAAAAAAATCTAAAGAGATATGGAAAATGCGTAGAAATTTCGAAATTTTAATTTTTCGTTTTCGTCACGAAGGGAATGACCGATGAGCTGACCACCTTGCAAAAGACCAGTTGCTTTTGAGCCGGCGACCTTCGCACCTTGTCAACTTAAAAACGATGTCGAAAGAAAACCTTTACAGGTTTTTTTTTATTGGCAATACTGTGGGATTAAGCTATATTTCACAAACAGAGGCCTACTTTTCACTCCTCGAATTTTGATGTTCCGTAAAACAGTTTTTTGTCCTCTACGACTTACAATCACTGTAGGACCGTTTTTTGCAGAGGTTTTTTTGAGACCTTGAAAGCCACCAGAATTCCAATCAACCAACATCAAAAGCAGATAAACCGTCTTGTTCTCAAAACAGAGCGTAAGCAAATAAGGAAAGTCAATATTCATAATTATGAGAATGAATAATTAGCACAATTGAAGTTTTCTGGAGCGTAGTCATCGGAACAATGAAATTAGCTGAGATTTCTTGGAAGCTATTAACTCATTATCTTATGTCATCTTACTAATAAGAACTCATGGGAATTGTCTCGTCTGCATAATATATGAAATAGATTATGAAGTCAGCGTATTGTGAGAATCGGAGTGCTGACATGCATGTTTTTATCCAAAGAATCACATTTGCAAATGATGGATCAGTCAAACTGTTATGGACCTGCTGATGTAGACAGTGGATACTAGCTGATGCTTCAGTACAGTATCTTTCGTACGAGACTTTGGTTGGTGTCCGGAGCCGCATCCCCAAGTTGTCCGTTCGAATTAATTTAGTGAGGTGAAAAATTGAATTCTTCAAAATGATTGACTGTAAAGTGTCGTAGTCTAAAGACTGTTTTCGCAGCAGTATGTCGCACATCAGGTACAGAAACCTATATCTCTATATGCTTAATACTCTATGTAAGGATTTTCCTCATGTACATCGATATGCCTCATGCATAAGGCACTGATGTGAATAATTTAGAACAGCTGGTGATGTCAGCTTTGAGTTCTTATTTGATTATAATGGGTTTCATTGTTTCAAGATATACGTACCGACTAGTTGCATAGATGGGGTTTCGTTAGACATTTCAAGTCGTTTTTTGCAAGAAAACTGCGAGATGACCACTTAAACTGCCGATATAGCTTATTTATGGCATTATAAGTGTCTTGCTATGACGGTTCAAAAGATACGTCCGTGTGACAGACGGACGAACAGACAGCGAGCCTTTGGTATTAGGGTCCCGTTCGCACCTTTTAGGCACGGAATCTTAAAACAATCATAGTTGTAAGTTGCCATAACTGGAAAGTGGAGACAGGAATCCAATGTTGGACCTGCTAGTCATCCTATTCGAAAAGACATAAGATGTTTATTACCGAATCAAATTCAAATCTTTTTCCAAACAATCGCACCTATCTATGATTTTTAAAGCATTCACCATAACTTCAAACTAAAGCCAAACGATATTTGGCCAACAACAAGACTAGGACGCGCCTAGAATTGTCACCAATCACACTAATATTATAAAGGCGAAAGTTTGTGTGTGTATGTTTGTTACTCCTTCACGCTCAAACGGATTTGGATGAAATTTGGTATCAAGATAGCTTATATTCTGGATTAACACATAGGCTACTTTTGATCCCGGAAATGGTAGGTAGTAGGTAGGTAGGGTTGGAGTAGAGTAGTAAAACACAAGGAGTAGGTAGAAAAAGCTGCGGGTACAGCTAGTAGGTAATAAAGCATTACATCAGCCTTTTATTTTGTTTCTGCAGTTATAACTTAAAATGCTTTACCTACCTAATGGCTATTCAAACATTAATTTATTACGCGTTGCTTTGCGGTCACTTCAGTGAAATTAAAGCGATTCATTAAATAATAGTGGTTTAGGTACGGGTATTTTAAGGAATGATTAATTAAAAACCTCATTAATATCTGTTTCTCGGTTTATTATTAATGTCTTGATGCTGTTCGATATTTACTCGAAAACATCAGGTTTCACTGTTTCAGACTTCTGAGGTACTGTACGAAAATACTGTAAACGTCGATTTCAAAATGTTTAATCGTAGGGATTTCTTTAAATATCACATAGTTTGTTTTCATTGCAACCATTATAGAGCTTGGTCATCATACTGAAGACTGACAGATGAATTATTACTTTCCTCTCCAAGACCAACACCGATTTCGACATCAAAGTGTATATTAACATTGAGCATGACTATCTTGAATATTGCAATATTGATCAATCCAATTTTCATGACTCATCTATTAGAAATATCGATGAATTAGATACTTACGTGTACTTACGAGCATGCACAGTCATTGTCGAATAGCCTTTCAAGAAACCATGGAAGAAACATTGAAACAAAATTATATTATTTCTCCAAGGTTAAAAAGGCTGATGGTCAAGTATTCACAAAAGGAATCTAGGGAAAGAGAATGTCATGTTTGATAAGGTTAAAAGTTCTGTTGAAAAAATATAGTGGAACATAACTGGTGGAACGTGTTATGGGTGACCGGGGCACAACAATAATCATAAAATTCCATTACGATCAGAAGGTACTGAGTACTACCATTTCACGTCTCTTTGCATTTCTCGTTGGAAATACAATTTCTGCGACTAGTGCCACTCAAAATTTGACGATCTATCAAATAAATGAATTCCTACTAGCATATTGGCACAGATTCTTACAAGAAAGCCAATTACTTTATTAATATCGACGATAAAAACAGGACCAAATTGGAACAATCAAATTGTAGCTCTGGTACAAACAATTTAAATGACGCAGCGCCACTTATAGAGATGTAAAAGAGCAATAAGAATAACGAAACGGGACCAGTAACAGGCAACAATAAAAATATAAAACTGCTTTCAAAAGATTTCAAGTATCGAGACTTAAATCGTTTCAAACATAAATGGAACACTTGTATCGATTCGATTGATGTATCGAATCAGCCATCTCTTTTTATAACATACTATCAACAAAGGAGGAAGGAGCAGGCTTTTATAAATCGACTCACGTATACACAAATTACTTGTATTGTTCTCGTTGCCGATTCGTCTATTGTGAGTCAAACATTCCTGGGAGTCCCAGAAATCATTCCCATTGTATCACTGATCATCACACGATTTTGTTTCTTAGTAAGACTGGGTGACGCAAGTTCGGCGGTGCCCTACTACGGCGTAGCGGCACGCTTCAATGATTTTTTTTGGGGAATTTTGGACAGCAGTGAGTGTTTCTTATGATGTAACTATTAGCTGTAACTGTAACAGAAATGCAGTGACACATCTGATATTTAAGATGTTGATCACGTACTGTGGTTCTTTTAGTTGGACTTATGGGCAAAATAGTCATACCATTCTTGGTAACCGTTCGTACTCTTGGAATTCTTAAATTCATGAACTCGATTATTTCCGACTTGTATGGATACTCATAATAAACTTAAATATAACATGACAAGGAAGAGGAAGGGTAAGGCAGAGGTGTACCTAATGTTGCACATTTCGCTAGTTATGTTTAAATCCCATGTAATGGCAAGCCTACTGACATCAAACGAGCACAAGTCCAAACTCCATGGCTAGTACCGAGAAATCCTTGTTGGAATAACTCAGATAACACTGCCCAATCTAGGAATGCAACCCGGGACCTCATGCTCAGCAGTCGCGCTTGTAACCCCTAGATCAACGAAGCAGTGTTCGCAGAAAGTAGTTCAAAAGTGCGAAAAATATTATGTTAGTATGGTGTGTATTGCTTATTAATTTTCTTTCCGGTGTTGTAAAATGCCTGGCACTCTATGTATCTACATTTTACCGGTACTTTAGAGTGTGTACACGCTTTACATAGGTACATTAATAACCTATGTAATATATGTTTCCTTTATGTTTTCCTCCACGTTTGATTTGAATCTAGCCATAAATTCAGATTATGCGTCTACACATGTTTGTACTATGACGTTTACGTCCGATTCTCATTTCAATTGACCTAGATCACCGCTTCAAATAGTCAAGCCTAGCTTGTTTATCTGTTTATAATGCAGAAATACTTCAATGTAACAAAGATTAGCATTAGAGATAACTGTAGTGACATTTTAATTAAGTGTGTGACTACTGTAGCAGAATTTATATCCCAGTTGTCATTATTCTTGTCGTCTTCCCAGTAGCCTTTCCCAGCGCTAAAGTTCCACTTGTACCCTGCCAATCACAGGCAACTTCTAGACGTCTGATATAAGCCTCACCCATAGTGGGAGCGCCACTACGTATCTTATCTGAAGCACCATTGAAATAGAATCAACGATTTCTGAGATAAAACTGCACTGATAGATCGCGATTTTGCAAATGATTTTGCAAATGATGCGGATAACAATTGTGATGCACGCATTCAACCAGATAGATGTACAACCATCAACATCTTTGTTCTTCCGTGTTACTTGGGGGTCATCTTACTTGCTTTTTTCTTTTTCCCGTTTTTATTTCATATCATCCCCCACACAATTTATGCAACTTTTTTTAGCTTTCTTTCCCTCCCTATCCATCATCAGAGATCATCTGATAGCAGAAGATCTAAAAGAGTCAAAGACTAATCGGCTACAGGGAAAAAGTACTAGATTTTCAACAACGTTGATAATTAACGGCAATGATCAGCAGGGGCACTGACCCTCAGTTAATTTCTCTACCTAATTATGAAGAAGCGAAGGCTACAGCTAACCACAGCGTCAGTCCTAATATCTCCAATTTACTCATAATAGCCACCCCTCATTAGCCTAGCTAACGCGCCGCGACGCAAGCGCACCGTTATGGTGGCTAGTCTCACACGCACCCGGTGTACTGATGCGAATTTGTTTCAGTGGTGTACCTTGAATATGAAATTTTTAATGACATTAATTTATAGCACTTGTAGCATAGGATATTGAGTATTTTTTTCGTTTTTAACAATTTCCGGCGATTTAAGCATTTTTCTTGTTGCATAATTCCAGGATTTTCAAGGTTTACCTTGCACAGCGCGCATTTTTTTTGGAAATCTACAAAGGCATTAGTTGGATCGTCTTAATAGAGTATTGTTCTTCCATTAAAGCAACTGTTAAATAGAAGACGGGAATCGTGGCATTCTCAATGTGATTTCAAGCTTTGTGTTAAATTTTTGGTGCAACCGCATTTCTCGTGCAATTTATGTATATTAATATAATATTTTATTTATTTCAGACGTAATGTTATGCGAATGCGATGGCGCCATTGAACCAAACGCAGACCTGTCTCCCAGATAACATCACACTACTCGCGTAGAATTTTTTGTCTTATCTAACGATTGACAAATGGGCAAGTAAATCGATTCACATCACTGTTCGCGCACGTGCATGCCCAGTGAAATCATGCGTCAAATTATGCAACGCTTAGTGAAAACAGCACGCACACCGCATACCGAGCATTTGTGGGTTAGATTTGTGACAGTATTCCCAGTGGCATACTGGCCAAAAGTCGTCCAAAGAGTAGTTTGTTCCGCTAGTTCATCTTCCCAGTTAAAACACTAGTAAATATCGAAAGGGTTTTCAGGGTACTGTCTTGTGTAATAGCTGTTCAAAAAACTCTCTTTTACAGCCTAATTTAAAGCATATTTGAATTAATGACTTTTGATTTTGAAAAGTAGGCCAAACCCGCATTATATTATGGTTTAAAATAATTAAGTACCAGCCAGAACTGCGTTAAACCAGTAAAGAAGGAAGGAAGTCTCTTTGATAGAGGTGCGAATACGATGTTCACTGTATTCTGGGTCACATTGTCTTACTTTCTTTTACGTGTAGAAATGGAAAATCTGGTGACCTGTATTTTACTTTACTTTCATATAAAACACGATAGGTAATTTCTGTTCAATTCTATTGTACCAGGGTACACGTACAAAGCACTGCTTGCTTGCTTTGGTTAACTGGCAGTATAGACAAACTGTATTGCAAATTTGCAGCGTCCATTATTCGTTTCTAAACTCTGTAGATTGATTAGTAGCTTTATTATTGCAATTTGTGTGCATATTTTATAATTGTATGCGTTTTAAAGAATTATAACAGATTTTTAATTACACGAATTACAAGGCCATGCAACCACTACCGCTGAGCATGACGTTCTGGGTTCGATTACCAGGTTAGGCGAAGTGATATTGGGTTTTTCCATCAAAAATTTATCAGTTGCAGCCAAAGCCCGGAGTAGAAGTAGCTCGCCTTCTATTACTTAGGACTTAAACATAACTGGCGAAAAATATGGATAAGAACACCTTTGCCTAACCTTTTGGGAACTACTAATGAGTTCAATCATACAAGATTTAACTGTCTCGAAATATTGGGAATAAATAGTCTACGATAAAAAGACGGTCATCGCTCCACTTTTGAGATCACATTACTGCTCTTAAAATAGAAGTGTTTGGTAACAGTCTCGTGACTTTGTTTAACAATAAACTACTCGACTATATGTACCTAGTTGGTACTCCTAATATTCTCATTTGCTCATACATTCCACACTTTCATTCACACTTTTATTTTTCTTTGACATAATCAGTGTATTGTTTGAACTTGACCCCATTTTCGGTCATTATATTTTTTCTCTTCTAATTTTAATCCAGTTCAACAAACTTTCTCGGCTCGCTAATTATAATGAGTAATTTGATCGTACATTTTAGCAACAGATAAAACATACTGAATCTGCCTACAAAATTGTATTTGTATTTTGTGTAGACGTTTTTAATTACAAAATCTGAATTGGTGGTTGATTTTCGCTTGAGAATTGTTACAATTTATTAAATCCAGCAGATACGTAACGTAATGGCTAGAATGATTAGGAAACTAAATTCAATCAATTAAATTATTAATGGTCCTATTCGAAAGTTGAGCTAATAGGTAGGCAGATAGCATTATCTCTCCTACTACACAATGACCAACTGAAATGATTCTGAAATCGGACAATTTGACTTGGATGAATGGCATTTTAATTCGCACCATATACAGTTTTATCATTATTATGTGACGAGACAAGGAAACGCCGGTTAAATGTTAATAACATTATCAATTTATCAATTTTTTTAGCACTTCTACCAACCTTTTGAACAGACGGAAGCAAAGGAACTCGGGGTATTCCCTGCAGTATTAAAACTTTAATTGCAGTCATTAAAACATTCACCAAGTTGTAGCTGATATAAAATCAGCAGTTTTCTCACTATTATTATGATAATGATGACCTCAACCTTTGTAGTGATAAGTTATGCGTAATTTCTCTACATTAGTGATATTGCCTATCAATTACGAATCCATGGCAGTGTTGAGTGTATAATGTACTCGGGCTTTTAAACACCGAACGACCCATCGTAAATCTTCAGCCTTATGGGCGTTACTTTTCGGCTTTTTTACTATTTGACTCTCATTGGCTATTTATCTACATACATGGGCTTGACATCTGGCTTATGATAAGAAAGCTCTTACCACAAGCGCTCCTTATCCCGCCTTAAACCTAGATCATCATGTGCCAAGTTTTTTTCCGACAATGTTCAGGTCGGCTTCCAGTCAAACCGGATACAGCTCTGTGTCTTTTACATGGAGCGACCGCCTATCTGACCTCCACAACCAACTATTACTGGGGAACATGATGCCCCTTGGTAAGACTGGTTGAGAAGCTGACTCGCGTAGTCATGGTCATAATCGCTTTGGTTTTTATCTTACTTTCCTTTTATTACAAACGTCATAATAACAGATTGCAAGTCCCATCAACAGGAAGCAACATAAAGCCTTTGATTTTGTATCGTGAGTGAAACTTAGAGGAAATCAAATGTAGGGTATTATCTAGACTCGGATAGTAACAGTAATCGAGGTGCCAACAGATTTTACATAGATATATGTAATCTATTAAAGTATATGACGCGTTTCCTGAGAACTTATGGTGCGACGTGACTATCCGTTTAAAGATCCTGCTGTCATATCGTCAGAAGCCGATAGCTATCAATGTAGTCACCAAAGTAATGGCACATTCAGAAGGGTACCCACTAAGGACTCTTGATAAGAACCTATGCCGATATCAGCCTGCATATTTGGTATGGTAGTCTTGACGAGTGTTCCTGGGTTCCATTCCCAGGTCGGGCACGGAGTTATTGAGTTTTCACGTCAGACCTTTGTTTCCCTAATTTGGCTTGCGTTTAGTCGCAACTCGCCTGACTACGCGGTAGATGGAGAATGGACTTCGGTTATGACAAATTAGGATCGCATCAGCAGCTTGGTGTTATTTTATAATGACTTTAAATCCCCTCTATGACGAGACTGTTCCGTTTGATTTTAATTCCTAGCATCGTTTGGTATCAGTCTATTTTGTAGTCAATCCATACAGCAATATTATCTAATACTGCTGTAGTACTATGACATCATAGCATGTTGTAGGTCAGCTGTTATTGGAAAGCCATACACCTTGGCCAATGGTCCCAATTAGTAGCTACCTACTAAAGTTATCTAATGGCCCTAGAACATTTTGTACTGACCTTATCTGTTTGTTAAGTGGTTTCGCAGGTTCAGCCTTAAATAATGTTTAATCATAAAGGCAGGGTAAGAGAAAATCAGTTTTGTGCAATCTACTAATTCATTAAATTCTTTATTGGAATGCAATTTCGAAATTTTTAATAAATGTACTAATTACAGTATCGGTAACCATACAATTTTTTGGTTACATACAGCAGAATATCAATTTAAAGCACTAATTAAGTAACATAACATGGAATTCTAAAAAGTGTATGAAAAAGATAATAATATAAAAATTCTTAAATTGTAGTAAGTTTAAAACTGGTAAGATTTAAAACCCTTAACTAAGGCAGTCTAGTGTAGTCAATGTGTTTTATTTTCTACTTTCTTTTTTGCTTAGGAATAGCAACACAAGGCAAGCACACTGGTAGAGAAAACTGTGTGTAATAGAAATAGCAGAAAAAGAAGAGGAAATGTCCACAGGAATATGCTGCTATCAGAAGTGGGAAGATATCAGGCCACTGTGGAGGTGGCTTCACAAACACAGTGCCAACAGTCAACAGGATCATACCAACTACAGATATTACAAAAATAAGACTCACAAACGTCAAAAATGGAGAGGAATCTTTCTTAGTTGGCTGCAGAATCTTAGCCACACGGTTAGCATTGAAAATTGAGAAATAACCAGAATTTGGCTGAGACAACTTCAAGCAAATGCTGTAGAATGATGTGTAGATCAGAGTGGTAGCAATAAATGGAAGAAGAAGACCATCTTTTAGTAACAATGGAAGCATACTAAATGTGGATACTAGCAAGAACCAGAAACACATGAAAGGATCTTCGGGGAAATGCAGCGCTACAGGTATAGCCACTAACAAAATACTCTTCTCGTGGACTTGGAATGAGAACAAGAAGAATGCCAGAGACACATTGATCAAGCATGGAACAAACTTCTTAACGTTTATTCTGAAGAAAATGTCCGCACAAGCTGGCCCACCAGCCATAGCCGTGATCAACAAACATGTTTTTGCCATTTCTTGGTTACTGTAAATTGTCTTGAGTTTGATAAAAACATTTACCATACACCACACATTTGAAACCTTATCTTCAAAGATTCCTCTATTAAATGGAAACAATCTATGTACAACCTGGAATATATTGTCCCATCCTTTCAAGAATGGATACCAAATAATAACAAAGCAAGCAATAACGGCAATCGCAAGTTTGTTGAAACAGCGAATAAAGTGAGACAGTTTGCCCCTCCCCAGTGGCATGCCTATGAAACATTTCCTGAACAAATAAAAGAAAAATGGCAAAGCATGATACAGTTCCATTTGTTTATAATTAAGAGCACAAACAAAAAATATTGTAGCTAAAGTATCATTCCTGATAGCTATTATAAAGAAAGTAGCCCATAAAAAGAAACCAAGAGACACACAATTGTATTGAAAGTGACCGTAGTCAATCAATATGATACCGGGGTACAATAAAAATAGAGTAGTTGAAATGTCCGTTCTTTTGAGAACACATTTAGGTTCTTTCGGTTCCTTCCCCAGCACTCTTTCAGCATCTATACAGATGCACAGCACTGCAGTCACATACAAATAAATGTCACTTAGGAACACAGTCCACCTCATGAAGGTTTTATGGGTGTCGCTTTCGTAACCTCTTGACGCAAACAGACGCACCGACTCCGGCTCGAGCCAGTCCGCCACCAACCCCATAAGCAAACTGTGGTATGCAGTGAGCGGTGGATAGTCCAAACCCCAGTACTGAAGATCATTTTGCGTCGTATTACGATACCATTTGTTACTAGGCGTATGCACTGTTATTTCTTGCCAATGTCTTTGCGCTTCATAATCGCCGTGCATCGGAGGTTTTTTGTATCCGGAATACGGATAAGCAGCCACGCACCATCTCACAAGCAAAGAGAATAATAAACCGGGAAGTAACGCCTGTTTTGTCACAGTAAATTTATCCGGATCGGCTCTCCTTGTCATTGTGCCCGATTATGAGGTTATTAATTCGATACGAACACTTATTTTCATTCAAAAATTACATGTAAACTTTACAACGCGGCACAGGTTGTTCGATAAATTTTTGACAGATTACTTACGACGTGAACGGCGTCCAAATCCTTGGTCAGCTTCTCCTTCAAATATCCCTCTGTATACACCATATTTTTTGATAAAAATCCATTTAACGTGAAACAAATACCATGCACGGTTCACGAAAATTATTTAACACATCGATGGAATTTACTACAAACAGAAACGGGTTTGATTCACACAAATAATGAATTTTTTCGAAAGTGACAAAACGAGAAAGCGCCTCACGAAAGTGAAATTGCGGTCGCCGAACTGACGAATTTCACACCGGGCGAGTTCCCATGCGTGTAAACCTACAAAATTAGATCATGTCCATTCGCTGGTCGAAGTTCATGAAATATGAGAGTTTTGAAATTAGTAGCTTAGCCGTGACCTTGACCACTACTACTTATTCGAAGTATTCGAATTATTCGAAAACACTCATATTATTTCCGATTATATCTTTCGGATTTAATCTGGACAGAAATTACGTAATTAGAGTTAATGCTCCACAAACCACGGCCCAAGAAACGTAGAATGTTTTATTACATTAATTATAATTATTTTTGAGATTAAATAAAAATCTAGACTTGATTTTTCTATATTGTCACGAATGTGAGAATAAGCGGCTAGTACAGTCTGGGTACGAGAATGCCTTCCATGAAATAAAAATGGAGATTATAAAGCGCTCCATTCATGCCAAGATTTTTCAAAACTATTTTCCATTCACTCGCGCGGCGCGACAGTCGGCGGCGGATGGGAAAAGAAAATAAATTTAGCGTGGTGAATGGGCTCAGTTCCCTTCATTGTCTATGCCATAGACAGCCATAGACTAATAAATGGCGCTTAATTCAATCTTATCAGATTTGTAATGTATTTTTTCATGTTTTCTTTTATTATTTCTCAATTAGTAGGATAGGATAATATGTCCGCTATGAAAATGGAGGGAGAAAGTTCTCCACTGAAGAGAAATTTGACCGAGTGGAGATTCAGTCAATATCCAAAATATATTTTGTTGCCGATTGATGAAAATCATGACCAAATTAGATCCAACATAAAGAACGTAGTTTTTTCAGAGGTAAATATATAAACAGAAGTGGCAACGCACAGCATAATTTAACGAACCTCATAGGGTGATAAATATTTTTCGACTATTTTACTTTTGAACGGTCATCATTTCAGCCAAAAGACGTCCACTGCTGGACATAGGCCACCCCCAAGTGTCGCCACATTGACCGGTCCCGTGCGACTCGCATCCAGCGGATCCCTGCAACCTTCGCCAGGTCATCGGTCCACCTAGAGGCAGGCCTTCCAACGCAGCGTTTTCCGGTTCGCGGTCGCCACTCCAGAACTTTTCGGCCGCATCGGTCATCCGTTCTGCGAGCAATGTGCCCTGCCCACTGCCATTTAAGTTTGGCTATTCTTCGGCCTACGTCGGTACCATTGGTTCTCTTGCGGAAGTCCTCATTTCTGATTTGATCACGGAAGGAAACTCCGAGCATAGCCCTCTCCATTGCCCTTTGGGTGACTTTAAGCCTTCTGATAAGGCCCATTGTGAGCGACCACGTTTCGGTCCCGTATGTAATCACTGGCAACACACACTGGTCATAGACTTTCGTCTTGAGACACTGCGGTAAGTTGGACGAGAAGATACCACGCAACTTCCCGAACGTTGCCCAGCCGAGTCGGATTCGACGATTGACCTCTTTCTCAAATTTAGACCTACCTAACTGGATTGTTTGTCCAAGGTAGACATAATCATCTACAACTTCGAGTGTAGAGTCTCCGATCTTGATAGGAGTGGGTGTTACATGGGCATTCAACATGATTTTGGTTTTGTCCATGTTCATTTTAAGACCCACTCTTTCGGAAGCTCTACTAAGGTCATCGAGCATTCTACTGAGGTCCTCCATGGTCTCAGCCATGACCACTATATCGTCGGCAAATCGAAGGTGAGAGATGTACTCGCCATTGACGTTGATGCCTAGTCCTCTTCAGTCCAGAACCTTCGGAGATATGACGTCTCCCTTTCTCACACCTCGCTGCAGAAGGATAGGTTCCGAGGTCTGGTCCTGAAGTCGGACTGACATGGTGGCATTTTTGTACAAACACTTCAACACCTCGATATTCCTATAGTCGATTTGGCGCCGTTGGAGCTTATGTATGTGGTCTTTTTTTTTTTTTTTTTAGGATGGGAAATCATCAAATGACCCCCCCCGCTCTGGGCGGAGCGGAAGGGAGTGTCAGACTTGTACTGACTAAAACCCATCCATGTTCCTTCTTTGCCCTTTGTGTTCCAGGGCCGCGGTATCTCTTTCGAACAGTCCCGCAGCCCTGGCAGGCATCGGCCCGTGCGGACCCCTACGTGGTTGCTGACATCTCTTTGAGGCGCGCGTGGAACACGAAAGCGCCGTCGACACGGCCTGTCGTCATAAGACGGCCAGACGGCGAGCTAGCCCATAACTCGCCGTCCACAGGCCCGCGCCTACGGTGGCCGGGGGCCACCACGTGACCCCCGACGCCCAGGGCGTCTCCCGCGGCGGCTGGGACGTGAGGCTCTTTCCCTCTCACGTTCCGCCACCTCCTTCACTAGCATGACTGCTTCGCAGAAGGAGGTGACGGCTTCCCATTTCCTCTCGCTCCGGACCATGGCTTGAACCAGGGCCGGGCGCGAGAGGTCGCCGCCGCCAATCGCCTCTACGAGGACACGGCGCTGCTCCGCCCAAGCGGGGCAGGCCTCCACAGTGTGCTGCACCGTGTCCTCCGGACGATCCTCACAAATGATATGTGTATGTGGTCTACGGTGCTAAAGCCTTTTCGGAATCCGGCTTGTTCTGAAAATCGTCAAACCTGCGCCGCGAGACGATTCGTGATGACTCTTGAAAACAACTTGTAGACATGGCTTAGAAGTGAGATGGGCCTATAGTTCTTCACCCGGGCATTGTCGCCCTTTTTGAAGAAGAGTACCACCACACCCCTGCACCATGCTTGCGGCGTTTTCCCCTCGAGTATGATGGAATCAAACAGCTTCTGAGTTTTTCGGGCCTTAAGTACCGGTTTTCCACCCGCCTTCAGGAGTTTGGCCGTAATTCCGTCATCACCCGGTGCCTTGTTGTTTTTAAGCTGTTTCAGAGCCATCCTAATCTCGTACAGGCTGACATCCGGAATGTCTTCGGTATAGTGTCGGGTCAGTGTAGCTCTTGGCTCTTGGGTTGCTAGATTTGCAACGGGTTTACTGGTTGAAGTGTACAACTGCCCATAAAAATTCTCGATCTCCCCCAGCAGCTCCGGTTTGCCGGATACGATCCTGCCATCGTCAGTCTTCAGTTTCGTGAGCTGGCTCTGCCCAATAACCAGATCTCTTGAAAATACCTTGGAGCCTTTATTCCGCTCAATAGTGTCTTTAATAAAAAAGCGGCGGAGGTCGCTCTTCAGAGGATTTAGAGATCCGTCTATTTTGCTGCCGGTATTTCCACGCCTCGTCTAAAGACTGCAGGATCATCTCACGCCGCTCCTTCATGAGCTCGAGAGTATGATCAGAGAGTCTTTTGTTCTTATGTGCACGACGTGTCTTGAAGAACTTAGACCCAGTCGTATGGACAGTTTCCACAAACCCATCGTTGTATTCGTCCACTGAGCTTCCTAGGCACTCGAAACGATTCTGGAGTTCAAGCTGAAAGCTCTCGGGGTTTTGGATCTGGATCTGTGCTGGACGGAGCATAGACTTCATCAGTCGAGACCTTTCCAGCTTGAAATTGATGTTCAATGTGCCTCTTACCATGCGGTGATCGCTCCCGGTTTTCACCGAATTGATCACAGAGACATCATTGAACATTTGCTTCTTGGTTGACATGATGAATTTTTATTTGCACCATCGGGACTCTGCCAGGTCCACTTCCCGTACTCACGCTTTTGAAGAAGGAGTTCATCATATAGAGGCCCTCCTTCTCCATAAAACTAGCCATCGGATTTCAGGATTATCGTGTCCTCCCCCTCTCTTCGGACTTCAGATAATCCCACAATACTCCATCGCAGCCTGCTCAATTCCTCTTCGAGTTCCGTTATCTTCTCGACGGTCCGGAGTGTACGCGTGGTGTATGTTGCCAGGTCAAGTCGTCGGTATAGGCAGCCTGATCCCTTCCGGAGATTCTTCGCACCCCTTGCCACGCCGTAACCTCGACCGCAACCATAGTCGAGGGTAGACGGGCTGCCGGGTACTAATGGCCATTTTTGTGTTGCGCTCATTATTTGAGGGGTTTTGCCATAATCGTCACGCTCGGCAGGCGGGTTGGCGATCGCAGTACGGTTGTTACAAAACGCACAGAGAACGCTGTTGCCCATTCTCTGGTAAGTCCCTTAGTCGCCTCTTACGACACCCACGAGAAGTCCGGACACCATACAAAACGTCAGGTCAACTTTTCAGAATTCAAAATTATTTACAATTATCAATGATGATTTTCAGGTAACTCCTCGGCCTCTGGAACGGAACATACGACTGGTTTGCGCGTCACAAGATGCGTTGATCAATATCTTGGACATGGACCCTGACATGGCAAACCGCGAGGAATTCGTTGAATTCATAGCAGGACGGAAACTGCCGTACGGAGCTTTGCCTGTTGCACATAGGTAAATTATTATCAAGAGTATATCATCCCAACTTCTAAAAAACCTTAAAAATTTTCCTTCTGAAATTACCTACCGTCTTATTTTGATGTTATTCCAGATACGGTGGACACCAGTATGGACTGTGGGTAGGACAACTGGGAGATGGTAGAGCTCATATTCTTGGAGAATACGTTAATAGGTAAGATACTTCAGGCTGTATTCATATTACATTAATGACGTAGCTATGGAGTTCCTAACCAACGAGAGAACTTCGCAGCACTTAAGAGCATAATAGGATTTGTGAAGGTCACACCTAGGCTGGCTTTACTTATCTACTAGCGGTTTTATAAGTCTGTAAATGGTTTTTCAGACGTGGTGAAAGATGGCAAATACAACTGAAGGGTTCTGGACAAACGCCGTACGCACGAGTTCATGACGGCCGCGCTGTATTGCGGTCTGCTATCAGAGAGATGATTGCAAGCGAAGCTTGTTACTTTCTAGGCATACCTACTACGAGAGCTGTGGGACTAGTAGGCAAGTTGAACCTTGAACGCCTTTCCAATCCACGAAATGCTATTTTTAGTGTAGGGCCTGTATTCTTTTTTTTGTCACTTTGTAACATTCTAAACTTCCTCTTCCGTTGTTTCATTTTGGTTTAGGCATCATTATTATCATAATGAATCCGGTACAGTATAGACAAGGACTGGGTTAGAAAACCCCATCATAAACTTCACAATTAGATAACGTCTTATGTCTAATGACTTATGCCAAAAGGAACTCGGCGATTTTTGACGGCAAAAAAAAAAACCTTCATGAGATACATTCATACAATTACAGTGAGCGACGAAGCTATCGTCAGGGATGTATACTACAACGGATGTCCTCGTCGAGAGAGGGCAGCGGTCGTACTGCGCTTGGCTCCGAATTGGTTCCGCTTCGGGTCCTTAGAGATCCTGTCTAGGACTGGAGAGATCGCTGTTCTGAGACAGCTCTCCGATTTTATCATAAAGGTTTGTCAAGTAATACTATTGGATCAACATAGTCTCACTCTGGTGGAGCGTAGAGCAGCAACTCGTTTAGTGATGGTGGTGTCGAGTTGTGTTGTGTGTGACGTCCGCATTGGCCCCGCGTGCTGTGGTAGATTACAGCCCACTCCCAGACAGACAGGAGCCGTGAGTCCCAGCAGTCGTACTGGTATGGGCTGATCGTGTATGTTATGTGTCTCTACTATTTTGGAGTATACTACAGCTTTTATATTATAATTTCTAGGAATATTTTCCTGACATCCAGCTGACTGATGAGAATCGTTTCATTAGAATGTTCTCGGAAATTGCTCATAAGACATTGGACCTCGTTGCTAAGTGGCAAGGTAAGCTTCATCTCCCTATCAACCTTCACTTTTGGACACTTTGGGTAGTCTTGCGCTGAAGTTAAACACTGAAGCAGGGGCTATACCATACTAGTTTTATATTTACACCTATTATTTTCAACACAGGTCTAGGTTTCACCCACGGGCTCCTGAACACTGATAACATGAGTCTCCTAGGCCTGACTGTGGACTTTGGTCCTTTCGGTTTCGTGGACTCATACGATGGTGGATTTGTTTCCAATTGCTCAGATGGAGAGGGAAGATATGCACTTGCCAAGCAACCTGATGTGAGATTCTTTAGTTCTACATATCTACTAGTGGAAGGTATTTGTTGAATAACTAACTACCCAACCAATCTACTGACTAGGAACCATAATGGATATAATTTAAATTACGGTATTATAGGTAGTGGTTTGGAACATAGGACAGCTTGCAAATGCTCTGAAGCCTCTTCTGTCTTCCTCGCAACAAGTACATATGTCGCACATATTGAAAACCTTGGACACTTATTGCAAGAACAAGATTCTGTTGGTATTTTTTTTTTAATTTCTGACCTTCGTTCTTATTAATGCTGCTTTTATGAATAATTTCCGTCAATTCCCACAGGGAAACATTCCAAATGAAGATAGGCCTGAAAGAAGAACGTTGGGGTGACGAGCAACTGGTAGAAAAGCTATTGGACATGATGCAACAGACAGGCGCTGACTTCACTGCTACTTTTAGACAACTTGGCGAGGTGTGTGATGTAGTCAAGGTTCTTTTAAAAGGAGGCAATAACTACAGGTCTACCGTTTAATTGAGATGGTGCCTAAGGTGCTGCGCGGTGCGGGAGAAGTCTTGACGCCTTTCAATGGGTGAATGACTGAGCTCAAGCGACACCACACCCCTTCGTCACGGAACATCTTCCGTAGGCACTGTCTTGAAATTGAAGCTTATAACAAAATAATTGTATTCTTTTTGGTTTGTATGATATAGTTGGAGCCTTGTGAGATGGTAAGCGAGATCAAACTGGAGGAGAAATGGTCATTGAAGCGTCTGTCATCTCATGCATCTTGGGGCTGCTGGTTGGACCAGTACCGTGAGAGACTTGACAAAGAAGCCGGTGAGGAAACATCGACGCACATTCGCAATAACTTAATTTTTTACATGGCTACCCTGACTGTTTTTCTTGACCTAACCTCCACAGCTCAATCACTAGATGGGTAATACGATACCTCTTGGTATTGGTAAGACTGTTTGTTTGACTTTTGGTCTTCTGACTACCCGTTACGATGATCTAAGACCGAATGAGAGCCAGGACCAAAATAATTTGGCATTCCTTGTCAAAAAGATTCTCATGTAGTACTATGAAAATCTTTTAGTACTTAATCTAGTTTTATCCAGGCCAGGTTATTCTTTCTACTCAGTAGATCTTTAGACATCATCCAGCTCTTTTGGTCTAGGTATTATTCCCGTGAACAGTCGTGACTGTGGAGTAGCTGCAGTGGACGCGAGCTCTTCAGGCCAGTTCGAGGACGAGCGACGCCGACGCATGATGAGCGCCAACCCCGTCTACGTGCCGAGGAACTGGCTGCTGCATGAGGCCATTGTGGATGCTGAGCAGGATGATTATCAGAAGGTTGACGGATTTAAATGATGATGATGATGTTCTGGGTTTTTGGGACGGGTCTTAAAGTCTTATTGGGTTTTTCTACAAGGAATTTCTCTGTAGCAGTCTGGATTTGTTCCCGAGGATTAAAAATAACTGGTAATTGCTTCAAACCCTTCAGGAATAAAATATTTTTGGCTTTTTAAGACACATCATACAGATTTAGTTTGAGCAGCGATTTGGACTCACTTCCCGACTGAACTGCATTGTTCTAGTCACGTTCATCACTTGAGATTTGTAGATACAAATTTCCAGAAACGGTGCTATCGCATCGTAGGTAACATTTATTGAGAACTTGTTATATGACTCGACATGATCTGACTATGATAATTTTTCAGGTACGTTTCCTTCTGGAAGTGCTCAAGAAACCGTTTGAAGTGCAGGCCGAGGCAGAAAAGCGTGGCTTTTCCGCACAGCCACCTCAATGGGCGTACGCTCTTAAGATTAGCTGCTCCAGTTAAATGATCTTCTCTTAAATAAATATTTATTTATTTGTTAATTTTATGACTCCTCATTTTATTTACTCGGGGTCCCTTCAAGAAAAAGGGAAGTTGGCAAAGCCGGCGGAAGTTTTAGTGAGTGCGATGAGAGCCTGTGAGCCCCAAATAACCAGACCGCCGAAAACAAAGGCTTGCAATGGAAGTAACAGGCGCCTAAGTTAATTATCTTGGAGCTAGTTTTTTGGAATGGATATGCGTGCTGTTGATAATTACACTGGTTAACAAAATTTAAACTTTTTTTTGTCACATGAAAACTTATATCAAATTTTGAATGTATTTGGGCCACCAAACAATCATATTATTATATCAATGAAAAAAAAAATACACATCAGATTTTCTTGTGACGTCAAAACATATATCTCGTAAAAAGTACAAAAATTAGCTACACTTAGAGAAATTATTGCTTAAAACACTGGTAAACACTGTTTTTTTTGTCACACGAACTTTGTGATGGCTTTTGTTTATGTTAGTGTAGGTACTTAATAATTTTGTTTCAATCATATCCAGTTTTTTGTTTGTGACAGCTACTCATATAAGTTTCTTTCTTTTCTTTGTTTGAGTAACTTCATTTACTTAGGCGACTGTAAAACTATTGCATTCAACTACCTAACGTTTTATTTACGTTAGATCGTTTAGTGAACCCTGATGACATACTTTTACCACCGTTGCACATAAAGCTCGGCCTGACAAATATTCACGAAAATTATAATTATTTATTTACATTAAAGTAAGTAAAAAAAGCTGAAATACATAGATGGGTCATTCTAGTGTCCAAATAAATCCTCCCCTAAGCCCCGGGTTTCACCGTTTGCTTGTCCGCTTACAAATGCTTATGTCCTGAAATCACCTGCTTTTGGTAAACGCACACTTGCCTGCGTCGGAAGAATCGACTACGCTGATCTGTTTTTCGCCCCAAAGAAAAATAACTCGGTTAGTAAACAGTACGCACGAAATGTCAATGTCATCATTCTTTTGTCGTTGTCATGATAACTGGCAAGAAATTGACAGATAAAAATCTTGTATTTCTCTTAATTGGCATTGAGAAAATCAACTTTATTTTCAAACTTATAAAGCTAAATATCACTCACACCAAAAATTAAGCAAAACACATGTTTACAAAATAATACTGAGATGATTACAATATTTCATCATAATAATTTTACGAAACAGGATATTGTGTAATTTAAAAAATTGCTCTATGAAGCGAGCTTTCTGTGTGCTAGCAGCTCTTATGAACGAACAGAAACCAAGTTTAGTGGGAAAAATGAAACCAGTGACTAACTTTAAAGAGTGGAAGTTCAGGGACACTCCTAACTACGCCGCGCTGCCTATTGATGAGAATCCGGAGTATAATATGCCTATGGCTGTAAAGGATGCTGTGTTTTCTAAGGTAAGAGTGGAAACTTGTCTGGCAAAAACTAAAAACTTGTTTACTAGAAACTCCATAATGGACATAGACCTCTCAAATCGATGCTGGGCTACTCTGATGATCATCCAAGTGTTGTTCTACCATTTTCTAATCTGCCTCTATAATCACCCTTTATGTGAGTTTTATTCTCAGATTCAAACCATTTATTTCAATTAAACTATTTACAGGCACTTGTGAACTTTCAAGGAGTCAGATGTTAGCCTGAAAGTCGAAGCTAGTCGCCTTTTTATAAAATGTATGGAGATCTATTTGGAGAAATATGAACAAGAAATTCTATGGACACTATTTTCTTTAATCTGTTTACATTTTCAGGTGCCAACAGAGCCTCTAGCTGGAAAGCTACACCTAGTATGTGCCTCTGATGATGCTCTTATAGACATTCTGGACTTGGACCCTTCTGTAGCTGAGACTGAGGAGTTCATCAACTTTATTGCTGGCCGTTATCTGCCAGAAGGAGGCCTGACTGTTTCACACAGGTATGACAATGGTCATTGTTAAAGAAAGATGAAATCTATTAAGTACACTCAATTTATCAGATATCTGAGTGAATTTTCATAGAAAAGTAGTAAAATGTCAGTATTTTGTTTCATAGGGTATTTTTTGATTGTATATATTATGTAGTGGACTCTTTTGTCTGCATTTGGAATCACTTGGTCAATCAAAATAGGGTATTATTAAATACAAACAAAACTACTCATGTAGGGGTCAAAACTAAATAAAATTATGAAACAAAATTGTAGCAGAATACTTTCAGGAGCACTGGAATTTGCTGTCTTTATACTCATTCTAATGTTTAATAATATTGCCTATCCTAAGAAATAAATAAATACATATTATAATTAAACTTATACTGTCACTTATGGGATATCTTCTGTATTGTTCATTATTTTGAGCTTCTGATATTTCAACCCATGATCATGGCGCTTACAACAGCGTTGAAATAATGAAAGCTCAAAATAATGAACAATCACGGAAGAGATCCCATAAGTGACAGTATAAGTTTAGTTGTAAACCGTGAAAGCTTAAAACAGTGTTCATATTATAATTATTAAAAAATAATGTCTTCTTTCAGATATGGTGGGTACCAATTTGGACAATGGGCTGATCAACTGGGTGATGGAAGAGCTCATGTCCTTGGGGAATATGTGAACAGGTAATTTGGTTGACTATTTAATGTAGGGCAATCTTTATGTTAAGCTGATTGATCTGTGGATGGCTTCCATTACACACCGAGTTTCCTCCGTGCTTTTTTTGGCAACCTAACTACAATGACGACATAAGCACTATTTAGTTACTATACAAAATCGACTACAGTTTTGTTCTCTAGAATTAAGTTCTTGAGTTGTGACATTGTTATTTAAAAAAAATTAGATTGCTGCGACAGTAGCTAAGTTAAGCATAAAATGCTTAAGTTGGGCACACGGAGTAGGTTCTCTTGCGTTATCTAGGTATATCTATATCTGTGTATGATTCGCTGCATGATGCAGGCTGTAGCTGCAGACTGCAATCAATCATACTATAGTGTAGTCCACATGAAACTGGCATAGTCACCTTGACCGTAGTGATGTCTCAAACTTAAGATAGATTTAAAAAAACTTGTCGCTAAGTCGAGCAATGAAAATATTGCAATGTGGTTAAAGGTATCATCCCTCGAGTATCCCTATAGTGTATAGAATCAATGATACTATAGTATGATAGTCCACATGAAACTGGCTTAGTCACCTGCCCCCGTAGTGTGACCACCGTAGACAAGGATTTCTTTGACGGAAGAATCGACAAAATGACAAATTGTGTCGACACGATGACAGATTTCTTTGCACTATCTGTCATTTTGTCGATTCTTCCGTCAAAGAAATCCTTGCCTACAGTGGTCATGCTACGGGGGCTGGAGCGTAGTGATGTCCCAAACTAAAAATAAATTTAAAAAAACTTGTTGCTAAGTCGAGCATTGAAAATATTGTAATGTGGTTAAAGGTTAAGCATTCCTCGAGTATTCGCTATTGTTATAGATTAATGCCCTTTGCATTAGATCAATAATTTCATTCTTCTACAGCAAGGGCGAGTCCTGGCAGCCACAACTAAAAGGTTCGGGCGAAACTCCATACTCTCGCTTCGGCGACGGTCGTGCGGTGCTGCGGTCTTCAATCAGAGAGATGATCGCGTCAGAGGCTTGCTACTACCTCGGGGTGCCCACCACTAGGGCCGCAGCTTTGGTGGGTAAGGTGGATTGCTTTTATGTTTGTTTTTTAGCTTAGATATTATAACGGGTGTAAAACACCCTTAGCGAAGCCGAAAGGGAACAAGTGCCTTTCCGCCATTGCTATATTTTTTTGGGAACCTTCTTGTTACACCTTATAACTTTTTCACAATCTTCTTTTTTAATACAAGTTTAAAATGTTATTACTTTACTTTAACTACGTTCATAACATGACACCCGTACTATTCAATGCATCCATAAGCACAATGTTTTGAGTTCGTTACGTTGGGAGCTACCGAACCAACCCAGCAAAAAAATTGACTTTCCCACAATTTTTCTTTTTTTCTCAGTGAGCGACGACCACAAAGTATGGCGAGACAAAACCTACAGTGGCCGAGCGCGACAAGAACGCGCCGCCGTAGTGATGCGTCTAGCCAACGCGTGGTACCGCATCGGATCGCTCGAGATACTGGTCAAGCGAAAAGAGCCTCACACTTTGAAGATGTTAGCTGATTTTATTATAAAGGTAGATTCTACATCGATAGACTATCTCGTTGGTCTAGTGTTCGCAAGCGCGACTGCTGAGCATGATGTCCTGGGTTCATTTCCCGGGTCGGGTAAACTGTTATCTGTGTTATTGGGTTTTTTCATGAGGAATTTTCGGTAGAAAGCCACGGAGTCTGCATTTGTGACCGGTTTATGGCAAGCTAATAGGCTCGCACCCTATTACATGGGGCTTAAACATAACTTGCGAAATGTGGGTGTAGTGTAAGTACCTACTAATAGGGTCACCTCTGCCTAATCTTCGGGATTCTAACAACAACAAAAACAACATCCTAACTTATACTGTCACTTACGGGATATCTTCCGTGATTGATCATTATTTTTAGCTCCCGATATTGGGCGGGTAGATGGAAAATAAATTGTAATATCGGGAGCTCAAAATAATGAAACATCACGGAAGACAGCCCGTAAGTGACAATATAAGTTTAGTTGTAAACCGTGAAAGCTTAAAACAGTGTTTGAACAACAACATCCATTAATTTTTAGGGTACTTTGGCCCATAGATAATATACCTTAGAGACTAACATACATATAATAAAATACAAATTGTGTTAGTAAACAGAATCTTAAAACTATGTTAGTAAGACTTCATTTGTGCACTATGTCACCGTGCGTTCATGTGCACTGGCCCGTGGAGGCGACGGAACACCACTCCCTGTGGCCAAAAGTCCTCTTCCAAGACGAGCTGAAGATAATACGTTGGTATAGGCGTGATGTTATGTTATGCAGATTCTAGATCGCTAATACATCCTTTATACGGTTAAATCTTGTCTTTAGACTCTATAACAGGAACCATAATCTTTTATTTCATTCTCAGCATCATTTTCCTGAGATCGAGAAATCTGGGGAAGACAAATATGTGAAGTGGTTTTCAGAAGTGGCTCATAGGAATCTTGATATGGTGGCGACCTGGCAAGGTAAGTTAAAACCCAATCGCTGTAATAGGTAGGTAAACTATAATCATATTTTTTCTTACAATGGGCTTTATATTTAGACACAAATATGTACAGTATCAATCATTGTCGGGCGGCTTGAGCCGATAAAGGGCGAAAATGGACCCTTAACGAACTCGAAAGGCACTTGTTTTGGATCATACCTGGGGACCTTATAATTAAGGAGATATTGGAGGTCAAAGTTCCAATTTTTGCGCTTTATGTAAAACTAGTTTTTAAGGTTATAACTATCCTTTAATTGCCTCCATAGTCATGGCACGTTTACAATTAAATGCATCCATCAGCACAATGTTTTGAGTAAGTTACATTGATTTTCATCGTGAAACGTCATTTTTCACCGCAAAAGAAAAGGTTCTTCTCCCAGCAAGTATTTATTTATGTACAGAATGTTTGGTTGACGGCTTCGTGAAGGGTCCGTTTACACATTGTATAAGCGAAAAACACGTCAGTCGGCCCGTTTCGGTTCGTGTGACGCGACTTAAAGCCTTATTCCAACCAGCTTAAGCCGCGTCGGTATCCGTGGTCACCATCTTAGAAGGCATTATTATATGTATTAATAATCCATTCATTCTATTCTTGCGTATTTTACTTTTGAGGTTGACCGTACTTTACCTTCCCCAGGTCTTGGCTTCACTCACGGCGTGCTAAACACGGACAATGTGAGCCTCTTAGGCCTGACCATAGACTACGGTCCGTATGGTTTCATAGACCATTACTCCCAGCATTATGTGCCCAATACTTCCGATGATTTGGGCCGGTATGCGTTTAGTAGGCAACCGGAGGTGAGTTCTAATAAGATAAGTTAGCTCCTTATTCTACAGCGTATAAGTAAAAGTCCGTTCAGCTTCTAAGCGTGTCTATGGCAAAAAAATTCAAATGTGTTTAGCCCAAAATTCTGCTACGTGAACACCGCTTACTGGTGCAGCATCAAGTGCGCAGGTGTATGCGGCGCAAGATGGAGAGTGAGCCATTGTCTGTGGAGAGACGCCGCATACGCATTTGATATCTGAGTCGTCCGTCAACCCCCATTTGTTGAGATAAATTACAGAGGTTCATATCCAAAAAAAATAAAAATACATAAAATGAATTTGTGAGTCGCTTGCAGCACCCCCGAAATTTCGACTGATCCGGTAGGTGTTCCGATAGGTTAGGCATTCAGTTAGGTGACACTTAGTATCGGTGGAAGCAGGAATAAGGCATTCAGTTAGATGTCACTTAGTGTTGGTGAAAACTGATCAAATCTTTGCCGTTTCCGGTTAATGCTCGTACATAGCATTCCTTTCGGAGTTAACTTTCATTCTTCTCGGCCTAAAAATTGAGGAGACAGCGACGGTGGGACCCCGACATGTTTTTTAAAATCAATATAGGTCAAGAAACTCAAAGAAAAGTAATAACAAGAATCTTGTTTAGGTCCGATGTAATTTGACATTTGTTGACAAGAAATATTTCTACCCCAAGTGTCAAAAGTAGAGAAAAATTGTCGTCATGTTTGATGTTGTGGTCTTTTGTCGACTGAAGAATAGAATCATTTCTTTCTTCATTTTTAACATCGCCGTGTGCCGTCATTTTGTTGATTCCTCCATTGACAAAACCTGTTTCCATAGTGGTCATGCTACGTGTGCGACCTGGACCTACCCACCTAACTTATGATAAACGTTGCAGATTCTTCTATGGAACCTGGACAAATTAGCGCAAGCCCTGGAGCCTATTCTGTCAGAGCATCAGAAGCAGGAGATCAAAGACATCCAAGCTACTCTCGAAAACTACGTCAAAACGAAAGTATTGTAAGTGTAATGTCAGCTAATGTAAAATGTACTTTATGCAAAACAGAATAGGGTATTATTTTGTAAGGCGCTTGCATTGCGACAAACACACCTAATTTACTTAGCGATCACGGATATGGAATGCCTCATATGAAATGCTACCTTCAATTTCAGGAAAACATATCTACTAAAGCTTGGACTAAAAGAAATTAAAGATGGCGACGAAAAACTCGTGGAAGATCTGCTTGAAATGATGCAGCTGAAAATGGCGGATTTTACAGCTACTTTCAGACAACTCGCTGAGGTAATTGGTCACTTTGGTTATTCTTTTCTGTCGATCAGAACCGTTATTTGCTAGAGTGAGAAACAGAACGGGAATATTATAGCACGCGGCAGCATCGACGATGCGGTCGGCAGCACACAGAAAGGGATAGCAGTATGTAAACATGCAATTCCGTACTGCCAGATGAGGCACAACCCTAATCGGTTAACAAGTTAACCAATTGGACCCATGTTTGATTAACGACACTACCACCACCACCACTAGTTAACCCGGTCCCAGGGTTGCTGCCATTGACAAGTCTGCCTGTCTTGTGGTACAATACGTTATTATACGTTGGCAATTGAGTTGCTGCTGTCAAATGTAAAATAATTATTAAAGACTGTACATATTCATGGTAATTTTAAAATCTGACTTTTCTTTCAGGTAGCGCCAAATACGTTGCAAGATAAGTCAGTTGTAGAGACGAAGTGGTCTCTCAGTAAGTTGAGTGAAGCACCGAACTGGGAGAAGTGGGTGCAGGCATACAATGATAGACTGCTCAAAGAGAATGGTAAGCCGATTATACAACATTATTTTTAGTATATGCGAAACCTGGCAGTGGCTCTTAGAAAATAACAGAGAGAACATTCCTGGCCATCACTTTAGTTCTGTGACGTCGCATATCATCGAGCAGTTTAAATACAAATTGTGATGTTAAGAAAATAGTATAAGTAATAGGAAAATAAGACATATTTGTCACGATAAATTAGCTTGGCAAGAAACCCTTCATGCTAGTGTAATTGGATGTAGGAAATTAACGTACAAGACGAAGTCGAGACGTCTGCCAAATAGATACCAAAAGTAAAAGGGTTTCTTTTTCCGATATACAACATTATTTTTAGTATATGCGAAACCTGAATATAGTTTGTTCAGAATAAGTAACTGAATCGACTCCAAACATTTTTAAACCATTTTATATTTTTTCCTAAAAATATTTAAAAAAGTTAAAATTTGGACACCGAGCGACTTTAAGTACCTGTCGCAATAATTTAGGTACCTACTGCCAAATTATTATTATCAATGAGCTCAAGACGACGCTGGAGGCGCGCGCTGCGTGGTGACCACGATTTTGTGCAGACAACTAGATAACAGAACAAGCTTATAACTTTGTGATTTTTCATGATACAGTTTTGAAATTTTGTACATAAATTCTTTACATAAAAATACTAGACACGTGTATCAGGTTTCGCATATACTAAAACTAATGTATAATCCTGTTAATACCTGTTTTTGGTGTAAACGTACCCTTCACGAAGCCGTCAACCAAGCGTTCTGTACATTAAACTAAGTAACTCTACGCAAAAATATTGCTGGGCAACGACATTTTTTTTTGAGGGTGAAAAATCACGTTTTACTGTAGGACTCAATGTGACGCACAACACATTGTGCTGATGGATGCATCGAATAGCACGGGGGTCGTGGAGGCATTTAAAGTAAAGTAACATTAAAAACATGTGAAAAAGTTGGAACTTCGACCCCCAATATCTCCGTAACTAGAAGGTTCCCAGGTGTGGTCTAGAACAAAACTGCAATGGCAGGGAGAACGGCTTCGTTAAGGGTCGGCATTTACAACCATTATTATAAACAATACACACACTCCCACATACGTCTGTCTGTCAGCGGGCTGTATCTCATGAACCGTAATAGGTAGACAGTTGAAATGTTCACAGAATGTGTATTTCTGTTGCCGCTTTAACAACAAATAATAAAAATAAATTAAAGGGGGCTGAACTACGATGGGACGGAACCCGTCATGCACGAATCCGACTCTCAGTTGGCCGGTTTTTGTGAATTGAACTGACAGTTGAAGACAATCAGTTCGCCCCCTATTACATGAGACTTAAAAATAACTAATAATATGGGTGTATATAGGAACACCTCGACCGAAACCTTCGGGAGAAACAGGCGATGCCAGAGAAACGACAAAATGACAGATAGTGCAAAGAAATCTGTCATCGTGTCGACACAATCTGTCATTTTGTCGATTCTTCCGTCAAAGAAATCCTTGTCTACGGTGGTCATACTACGGGGGCTGATGCTATGTTTTTCAATAAAGATTTTTTTTAATTTTTTTTTTGTCCTGTCTTGATTACAGTGCTTGAGGAAGAGCGAATCGAGAGAATGCTTAAAGTAAATCCAGTGTATGTGCCGAGAAACTGGATCCTAGAGGAGGCTATCAAGGATGCTGAGAACAATGACTTTGAAAAGGTATTACTGTTCACCAGTGGCGAAGGTTTCATACAACTCGATTCCTACCGGATTCCCTTTTAAAAATGGCACAGTCAGTATTCTATAGACAAATAATATAATCACATCAAAGATATGATACATATCTCTCTGGCTTAGCTCTTACAAAAATTGACCCTTCGCTACTGCTGTTCACAGAAATAGTTTACAAACAATGATTCTCTAGTTGCAGTCAGTTCTTTCAACACTTACTTTCTGTTCCTGAATTAACATTTTGAAATCTGTATATATCTCTCTTATCTTAGATGATTTTTTTATCTTATGAGACAGGTGAATTTGGGAACAGTGTTGAAAAAAGTAACTGCAAATTAAGGTGGTCTTGTGACCATAAATAACCTAACCAGCCAAATTTAAATTTAACAGTATGTCTTCTGCCATTCTCCTAAATTTTTTTTTTTCAGGTACGATTTTTGCTGAAACTCTTAAAAAATCCGTATGAAGTAAACGAGGAAGCCGATAAGCGAGGATATTCAGCACAACCACCTAGCTGGTCCTATGGACTTAAACTTAGCTGTTCCAGCTAAAGATACTGACAATGTACATTTTATCGCCTGCCCTTAACCTAATGTTATTGGGGTCGGCGCAGCATCACATTCTCTTCCATACTTCTCTGTTAACGCACATATCTGTTTCATAAAATGATACTACGTCAATTTAGGTATCGACTAATCAAAAGCAATAATTAATGTTATCAAAATTTTGTATAGCTATTGGATTTTCTTTAACCCTTAGGTCGCGCCTAGAAAGTTACGTAAACGGTCACGTGGGGTGCGTGACACCCCGATCATATAAATCAAATACGAAAAACATGCAAAATCACGATATCATAAAGAACACGTTTTTATGAAGCTAACGGGAACTTGAGCGCACAAGATTCAGAATTTAAATAGTTCTAAACCTTGGATGATCTGGGGTGTGTAACACCCCACGCGACCAATTAAGGGTTAAAGGTTAGTGCACTCCAAATGCATCTAGTGTCTAGTTACTTTAGCATATAGAGCAGAGGTTGAAATGTTGTCTTCGACGGTCAAAATTGACGAAAATGTTAGTGAAGTAAGTAATACCTTGAAAAGGTATTAGAATAAGAAGGTACTTTATAAGTGTAAGGAATAAGGTTTATTGTTTAGAATCTAATTTATTATTTTTGTACCAATTTATTTGCGAAAATATATGCTGTTATGTTATTTTTCTTCTACTTTTATTTTACCCCAAAACAATAAAGGACAACTACATAGTATGGAATTATTTCTTGGTGACAGTTGTTGAAAAGATGGCCTAAAGTAAGGAGGGTAGTTAATATAAAACAAAATTTAAAAAAAATACTGTAATCAACATAATATTCTTTCCATAATGTAGGCATCTAAACTTAAAGAAAAACATATTTACAATAATTAACATAATTTCGTCACTGGTATAAATGACCAGCATTATTCATTTGTAATCTTCATCACCACTATCATCAGGTTCAGAGTAATCTTCATCAATTTCTATCTTCCTTCTTTTTGGTTCCGGAATATTCTCTTTTTCTGCTTCTATAGACTTCTCGGCTTCAACTTGTGCAGATCTGTGGTGGAAAACAAAAGAAATAGTCTTTGCTAAGTCCCAGCACTGCTTTAGAACTAAATCTGCTAAGCTTTTCTTGTCTGCACAGTGGTACCAGTTGGACAAATCTGATGTGCAGTCAGAATTTTCTGGTGGAATCGTAACTTGGATGTTGTTAACACATCTTTTGCATTTAAACTTGCTATGTGTGTCTGATAATGTGTTTTCTTCTAGTCTAAATAAATCTTTCAAGTCGTCAGAAGTGAAGTGTCTAAGAGATTCCTCATTTTGATCAACAACAGTGTCACTCAGAGCCTTTTTGTGTGCTTGTCTTTGGAATATCTTTTCCTCTATGGTTCCTGTTGCAAGGAGCCTGTATATGTAGCAAGGTTTCTTCTGTCCATCACGCCAGACTCTTGCCATGGCTTGGTCGTCATTGGCAGGGTTCCAGTCAGGGTCAAACATGATTAGTCTGTTTGCTCCAATAAGATTAAGACCACAACCACCAGCTTTTGAACTAAGCATGAATATCCATTCTTTATTTTCCTTATTGTTGAAACTCTCAACTACTTTAGCCCTTTTCTTGATTGTCATAGAGCCATCAAGTCGCACATATAAATAAGATCTCTTTCTACATAATTTCTCAAATAAATCTAAAGTTTGTGTATAATTCGAAACAAGTACAATTTTGTCATCAGTATTGGTCTTCAAGTTAGCAAGAATGCAATCTAAAATCATGAGCTTTCCAGACAATTCTGGTTTCACATCTTTTATGTCGTAATTGCTTGGTAACAGGCTTAAGGCTTTTTCAAAACCTTCAGATCTTTCTAGAATCTTGTCATAAACCAAGTCTGGATGGTTACAGAGTTTCTTAAGAGTAGTGATGCTTGATAGAGCACTGAGAGTGTTCTTTTCTCCAGATCCGCTGAACTTGTTGCGGATAGCATCGGAGTTGATGAAGTTCTTATACAACTGGGTCTGAAGGGGAGTCATCTTCACACATATGACCTGTTCAAACTTAACCGGCAGGTATTTTGTGAGCAAACTGCTTGTTCGGCGTATCATACATTTGTTAACAATAGAGGTTAGAGTTGACAGACATTCCTGCGCCTTTTCTCTTTCTGAAGCAGTAGCTAAAGCATCTTGGCCTCTTAAAATTGGATTCTCATATCTCTTCTTGAATTCATGACCAGTCCCTAGGATACCTTCGTTGACAAAATGTACTAAGCTGAAGTATTCTGTCAAATCATTTTGGATGGGTGTTCCTGATATCAAAATTCTTCTTTTAGCCTTCAAACCCATTAATGCTTGGTATGTTTGGTTCTCAGAGTTTTTGAGTCTATGTCCCTCATCACATAAGACTAATCCAACTTCAGAAGAGTGGAGAATATTGGAGTAAATTCGAAAGGTTTCATATGAGATGATTAATACTGGGGTGGCTACTCGAGTTGTGGTAAATGTATTCATATACTGCTGTAGCTTCAGTGTTATATCAGCTTTAGAGCCTCCATCCATGGCCAGAGCATTGATTCTCTGACCCAGCCACTTGTGGATCTCATTGTACCAATTCTTGACCAAACTACTTGGACAAACAATGATTGCTTTACAGATTGTAGGCTTACAGTCTGGTCCTTGTCTCAAAAGTGTCCATAACAGAGTAATACACTGTAATGTCTTTCCTAAACCCATTTCGTCGGCCATGATGCAGCCATAGGCGTTCTCTATCTGTTGTCCGGTGACGCAATCGTACATAAACTTCACTCCTTCTCTCTGATGAGGTCTTAGGATGTTCCCCAGAACTGGATCCACGACCACGGCCACTCTGATGTCGTTAGGACTCATTTTCATCTTCTCATGTTCAGGGATATACGGCGGACGGTACAACACCAACGCATTTGGCTCATCTGGATCGTGTAAGGCCCGCCTAACCTGAGTCCTTTTCAAGCCCAAGCTTTTACCGCAAAAAGAGGACACATAGTTCGGTATGGGAACCTTGAAAGGCTTGTTCAGTATCTGCTTGATTAAATTCTCGTGTTCAGAAGTAGTTAATGCTTGAGAAGCTGATTTCTGAGTCAGTGGAATCTTGGTACATCCCCGTCGTTTATTTCGTTTGGATTCTAGCAGCGGGCTTTTGAAGACGTTGTCGCTTGAGCCGACCTGGCTCGGCGCTAGGCTGCGCCGCATTTTAAATCTTTTTTACACCATTCATTGCAAGTTTAACAACACACCTGTTAGAACTTGTTTTGAAAATGAGGGAAAACAAATTTGACATTGACATTTAACTTTAGTGTTGCTATAGAAAAATAAATGATGTTAGATTGTAACTTTTAGTTTGGGAGCTAAAGGCGGCCATTCACTTGAATCGTGACGATTTCCTAAAAGATATAATATCATCATTCATCATCATTTCAGCAGAAAGACGTCCACTGCTGTACACAGGCCTCCCCCAAGTGTCGCCACATTGAGCGGTCCCGTGTATCTGATCTTGCATCCAGCGAATCCCTGCAACCTTCACCAGGTCATCGGTCCACCTAGAGGGATATCTTCCAACGTAACGTCTTCCGGTTCGCAGTCACCACTCCAGAACTTTTCAGCCCCATCGGCTATCCGTTCTGAAAGCAATGTGCCCTGCCCACTGCCACTTAAGTTTGGCAATTCTTCGGGCTACGTCAGTAACCTTGGTTCTCTTGCGGATGTCTTCATTTTTTATTCGATCACGCAGGGTAACTCCGAATATAGGCCTCTCCATTGCACTTTGGGTGACTTTAAGCCTTCTGACGAGGCCCATTGTGAGCGACCACGTTCAAAGATATAATATACACTACATTGTAATTTCATTATACAGTCAGCAACTAACTTTTGATTCTTTCAACAATAAAATCTTTACTTATGAACCCATTTCTAAGATAAAAATAAATAATACAATTATTAATAATCCCCAAGAAATTGCAGACGCATTCAACAACTACTTCATTGATCAGATTAAAAACTCACCTAAAGCATCACTCGCAACAAGTGGTATACACGTAAACCCTAACACAATGTTTATGAGTCCAGTCGTACCTCAAGACGTACTCAGGGCAATCAAATTATTGAAAAATAAAAATAGCGTAGGATTTGATGAAATAGCAACGAAAGTTATAAAATTTGTATCAAATAATATAATCGTACATATAAGCCACATTATTAACTTAGCCATCAGCACCGGTGTATTTCCTGACGGTTTAAAAACAGTGATAGTCAAACCGCTTCACAAAAAGAATTGCAAGGAGGATATAGCTAACTATAGACCGATTGCTTTAATTCCTGTGTTTTCCAAGGTGATTGAAAAGATCATATATGAATTAATCAACAACTTTCTCACAAAATACAACATATTATGTAATGAACAAGCAGGTTTTAGGAAAAATAAAAATATTAATACGGCAATATATGATTTTTTACACGAAATAATGTTAAATGTAGATAATAAAACACCTATTTGTGCCATTTTCACAGACATGACTAAAGCTTTTGACTGTGTCAATCACGATATTTTATTAAACAAGCTTAATAGCTACGGTCTAAGGGGAAATGTGCTGAACCTCTTAAAATCCTACCTCAATAACCGCACACAATATACGGAGATTTCCAGAATTTGTCCTAAATCTAAATGTGAACAAAAATATAAATCTGAAAGTAAAATTGTTAAATTCGGTGTGCCGCAAGGTAGTGTACTCGGTCCCCCGCTATTTTTGCTGTATATAAATGATCTGCCCCGCCAGATACCAAATCCAATGGTTCTATTTGCCGATAAATATTATTGATTGGCTTGATAAAAACAACCTGGTAATAAACTTACCAAAGACTAATGTGATGCATTTTCACCAGCGTACAATTCCACCGAAGGTCAAAGTACAGTACAATGGACAAGTGATTAATCAAACAAAGGTCGCAAAATTTTTAGGAATTCATATCGACGATCAATTAACTTGGAAACAGCAAGCAGAAGAGGTGTGCAAAAAGTTAAGCACTGCAGCATATGTTCTTTTTAACTTGACAAAAAAAGTTGACATAAATACTGCTTTAGTAGCATATCATGGTTTAGTTGCATCGGTCTTGAGGTTTGGAATAATTTTTTGGGGTAATTGTAGCCTTAGAGATAACATATTTAAAGCCCAGAAACGTTGTGTTAGAGCTATGTGTAGTCTTAAAACTAGAGATAGCTCCGACCGCACTCCGCACCCGCGCCCCGCGCTCCGTTCTTACCTCTGTTTAAGTCTTTGAAAATTCTTACTTTTCCGTCGTTGTATATTTTGGAAATGGCAATTTTTGTAAAAAGAAATAAAACATTGTTTGCTAAGGTCTCGGACGCCAAGAAAGGTCCCGTGAGAAGACAATACAAAAACCTTTTAATTGTCGGTGGTTATAAAAAAGCACTACTGAGGAAGAGTGTTTTTTGCATGGGTCCAATAATATTTAATAAACTTGGTAGTTTATTAAATATTAGACAGCATAAAGAATTACACTCTCCAACAATTTAAAAACAAACTCAAGAATTTTTTGATACAGAAATGTTATTACTCATTAAGTGATTTTTTGAATGACCCTATGTGTGACATTTCAACAGTTTTATAGTATTGACATTATTTAATATCTACTCTAGACTTGTTAAAATAATTTCATGATTTTACTCATTGTCTTATTTATACTTTTTTATACAGAATTTTTTTGTTATTCTTTATGTCCTTTATTTAAATTTTTACAAATTAGTTTACATTTTTAAATATTCCTTAAGAAAAATATATAAAAAACATTTAAAAATATAAAAAATTGTAGCCCACCGGTATCGGGAACAGGGTCCAAGCTACCGGCGGTCAGGGCTCCAGAGAGAGGAACCTCCTAACAATACGAGCCGTGTCCAAAAGTACCGCTTTCTGAATCAAGCCCTTGATCCAGCTGCCTAACGAGAGCCTCCTCAGGTATTGGTCGAGGCTCTTGGCAATTAAGCCATGGGCTGATACGACTATCGGCACAATGATCGCTGAGTCCACATCCCACATGTCGACAACCTCGCGAGCCAAGTCAAGATACTTGATTTTCTTATCTTTCTCGGCTTTCACGAGGTTCTCATCATGCGGGACCGTTATGTCAACAATCATTGTGCGCCGCTCTGATCGATCCACCACCACTATATCAGGCTTATTGGCTACAATAGTCCTGTCAGTGATGATGGATTGATCCCAGTACAATGTGATACTGCCATTTTCGAGAACTGGGTCGGGCACATACTTATAGTACGGCACTTCCGATTCCACAAGGTTGTATTTTAGAGCAAGTTGCTGATGGATAATCCTGGCTACAAGGTTGTGTCTATGCAAGTACTCTCCGTTAGCCAGACGAGAACACCCGGAGATAATGTGACGGATTGATTCGCCTGGACGGTGGCATGCCCGACATATGTCAACCGTACCGTCCTTCACAATAAATCTCCGGTAGTTATTCGTCATCATAACTTCATCCATAATTGCACAGACAAAACCTTCGGTTTCTCCGAAGAGGTCCCCGGAACGTAGCCAGGCTACGGACGCTGATAGGTCTACATCGGGCCCATGCAGGGCCCGGAAAAAGCGTCCGTGAAGCTCTTTACTCTGCCATACCTCCATGCGGTCGTTAGTCAAGCACTAAGGGTTTGCGCCAGTTCTCTTTAGCCAAGGAAAGCGGGGCGAGGCCCTTGTCCATTGCGACCACATCTCGATGCATCCCCACGTCGGTTTCAAGGAAATATTCCCTGAGACTGCATATCTCGCGATTGTGGAGAGTCTTAGCGTTTAAATTCTGTTCTTTATGTGATTATTATGATTATTATTTTTTATCTTTTTGATCCTGTGTGTGACATTTCATATCAATTTAATATTATTGACATTATTATTTGACATCTTCTAATTTTATGTGTCTATAGACTTGTTAAAATAATTTATTAGTACTTTAATCATATTCTTTATTATTTCATAATTTCATTGATACTGACATTATTTGATAATTTTTCATGCCAAAACTCAGGCAGAATGTACCCGGTCCACTAAATTTAATAACAACTTTATAATACAACACCTCCATTCTATGCGAATAAATGATTTGATTTGATTTTGATTTTGAATTATAAAAAAAATCCGTTAACTACGTGATGATTGTTACATAATATTCTCAATTTCAAGGATGATATCAATACATCTTTTTCCCTAGTCTAAATAAAATGGGGCCCACTCTTTACTTTACATGGGTGGATTGTTATTTAACCAATTTAATGAATTACCGGAATATCATAGTATTTCATCATTTTAAGAGAAAGTTTCTTGCCGAATCTTCTCAGTAGGAAACGACCAACCCGAACCGTGCAACGTTTCTCGACGTGTTTTAAGTGCCCATGTAGGCCTGTGTGAAATAAAATATTTTGGTTTTGTTTTTTTGACATTCCTTTTTATTATATCAAAACACGTGCCACATAACCGCATTTCTACATAACACATACATGAAAATTTCTTGGTACACATTGATTGCGATTGGGGCCAATACTATGTGCGAAATATAAATACTTGTCTGAGCCAATTCCATTTCACCATCTGGATAACTGTTGTCAAAAGGATAAGCCGGACAATATTAGAGCCTGTTCTTTACTCTGTGAATGAGAACATCAGGCACACACAACAGCTATACGGCTACTAGTGGGGCCAATGTCATAGATTACTTTTAGCAATGTTCACCCACACGACTAACAACAGCGATTTTAATGTCGTAGATTTTCACTACACGACATCGCATCAGTACCTACACAACATCGCAATGTTCTACAATACGTGTCATCATCATCATCTGCCTAGCCCTTTTCCAACTATGTTGGGATCGGCTTCCAGTCTAACCGCTGCTGCTGCAAAATATCAGTATTTTGTACAGACGCCATCACATCAAGCTACCCGAAACTGTCAATTTTTTTCCAATCAAAAATTGACAGATTTTAATAGCTTGATGTGCTGGCGACTGTACATATTTTAGCTTAGGGTACGTCGAAATAAAACAAAACGAAGGTTACAAAAATACTTGGTATTAAAAAGAAAACATTTAACAAAAACTTTCTCTTACTTTTTAAGTTACAATCGGTACAGTATTGATGTGTCACACCAATACTTTACTAGCATGATTCATCACAGACAATTTTTAACTTAAAGTATACTGTAGCTGATTTTTAGTCCGAGAAATAGTATAGGGACATGCAATTATAGCTTTTCAGAACATGTTAAATGATTATAAGCTCTTTCATTGCATCAAAGTTGATGAATTAGAAAGTTTTTAAAACTATAAAAACACAAACCAACGCATTTGCGCGAATACTTACACATTTTAAACACAACATTGTTTAAGAACTAAAGAAAATCATTATCATCATCTGCATAGCCTTTTTTCCCAACTATGTTAGGGTCGGCTTCCAGTCTTAGCCAGATGCAGCTGAATACCAGTATTTTACATGGAGCGACGGCCCATCTGACCTCCACAACCCAGTTAGTACTAGTTAATACGATACTCCTTGGTAAAACTGGTTATCAGACTTTTTGGGCCACTGACCTGTAACGACTGTCAAAGATCTGCAAATGACAGCCGGGACCAACGGCTTAACGTGCTTTCCGAGGCACGGAGGTACCCGGTATGTAATGGGTGGTCACCCATCCACAGATCAACCTAGACAAGCACGGCTTAACCTAAAGCTAGATCCGAGCGGCTGTTATTATTTAACCATGAGCGCCTTTGTAAAATTAAATTTAATCATGCATTCAAATAAAAAAATAAGTAGGTAATAATAATATTTTCGAACCTGCAAGTGTGAATACATAATGGACAGTGGTCAAGATAGCAAAATACGCTGTCCATACGATGTATTATTTTTCCGCCGGACAGAAATGACAGGTCCAGCTATTCGTTGCCGCGTTGGATTTTCATCAATTGGTCCTATAGGCTGTTGCAAATAGTCCGCGAACTAATTGTCAATCATCTGCTCAGCATGTAAAAGGCTTAAAATCCATTATTTAAGTGTTTTTGTGCGATTAATGGTATAATATTTTGGTTTTATTTCAGTTTAATCACAAGGCATTTTTTTATTGCTTTTTTGTTTATAAAAATGATCCATTACACTGAATTATAAGTTTTTGGACAGATCCTTATTTGTGAAGTCCATTGAGACCACTTGACACCTCTTACAAAATATTATGACATCATAAACGTGAGGTGCCAAGCAAGCCCTCCCACACACGGACTTTTTTAAAGCAACCTTTTTTTATTACGTACTTGGATTTTCAACGCACTCCTTAACGCCGAGTTGCATATGTAACAGTGCGCTTTTGTGACGCTCTCTTAATACCCGGCTCAACACTGAGAGTTGAAAATGCAGAGCGCGACAATAAATCACCCTTGTGTGAGGGCTTACAGTACCCCCGGACGGTATGACAAATCGAGATTTAGAAAGAGACAACGCTATACAAAGCCGTACTACTTCTAAACCCCGATGTTGCCATGTCATAATAACCGGCCTCATACTGTAAGTCAATGGAACTATTGTTTCGCATCTTCCTTTAATGATTTCTCGGCAATGGCATTGGAATAAGTAACGTTATAGTATTACTTCTTGTTGCTACGTACGACCTTGATGTTCGTGCCTTCGAAGACGCAGTCAGTTCGTGATGGGTACACGTTCTTGAGGTTTCCTTCGAGATCCACTACTTTCACCTGGAGAAAAAATAAATAAGGGATTAATATGTGTTTAAAAAACTTGGAATAAGACTGGCCTCTCTCACTTTGCCTCCTTGCTGTATAGTCGCTACTACCGAGTCCGCGCCAGCCCTAACAGCATTCTGGCGATGTTTAGTGACAGACTGGACAGTCGATTACATAAGTGTTCGAGCAACCAACAATTAAGTTTAAATACTAAGGTAGATCAGCAGGGTTGGAAAAAAAACAGATTTTTTCAAATTTTTTAAAACAAACATTTCAAACAACGAAGGGTTAGGCAAAGGTATATCTAATAGTACACACACGTCTACCCAGTTTTGTTTCAAGTCTCCTATAATAGGGAGCAAGCCTATTGATTAAAAAATAAAAATCAATAAAAATTGTTATCATTATGATTGATTTGAAATTGAAATTTTGAATATTCTAATGCATGTTTCAAAAATAGGTGTTATCTTGTCCCATATAAATCCTGGTACTTAGATCTTTGTTGGATTGAATAAATTACTTATCATAAAAATAATGTTTTATTTAATTACAATGCCAATAAAAGTTCAAAAATATAACATAGCAAGAGCATAGACTCAACTGGTTATAATTTCAAGATATTTGGAGACCTAAATATTAATTCAGTTTCATTTTTATTTTCATTTTCATTCGCCATGAAAAGCAGTTTTAAAGCTTGTTTTTACAATGTTGTTTTATACAATGCTTAAAACTTGTTTTAATCTGTGTTTTTAAACGTGTTATAAAAAACACGGTTTAAAATCAAACTGTCTTAAACACTGTTTTAAAACAATTTAACCCTGAAGATCAGTAAGTTCTGTATTTTTACTAACATTGGGAATTAATTTTGTGAAAATGAATGTACTTAAATGGAATTCGTGATATCTGAATTAAATGAATTTATTTATTTACTACTCAGTCATGGGTTTAACTCATAAGGGTTCCATAGCCAAATGGCAAAAAACGGAACCCTTATAGATTCGCCCTGTCCATCTGTCTGTCCGTATGAACGAATTAACTGATTAATTTAATTCGGAAACATAAAGATCCATATGTATTCGTATGTCACAGCCCATTCACTCAGATATTGTTGGCAGATTGGCACCACAGAGTTGGTCTCTGCGCGCAATTTAATATCAATGCCCATAACGATTCCGCTCCCAATTCTTAGCGATAGAGGCCTTTTGTCATGTTTAACTTTTTCAGCAATAACTAATGTTTAAAAAGTATCCGTAAATATTTTTCTAGTTATTATACCTCATTATATAGCTAATAAAATGAGAGTTTGGACAATAATTTGCGCATTAAGTTTCATAGAAACATTTCGAAAAAAAAATTGCCTTCAATAACATAGAAGATTTTCTGACATTTGCGAATTAATTTTAAGTCTCTTCACAAGTAAAAGTGGGTTTCTTGAATATGTTTACGTCCAGTTATCTATGAAGAAGGATCAGTTACCAATTTCAAAAGAAATCTTAGTCTAAAAATTCGATATTTTAGTATTAATTGAAGAAAATAGGAAATTTTCATAATTTTCATTTTTACTTGAAATATGCATTACATCGACAACAATGAACAAAGTAACAGATCAAATTCGCGTTTAAAGGATGCACGCAGGTCACCCTATTACGCCAGAATATGAATTAGTCGAATTTGATGTTATTCATAAACGAAAAAAAAATATCCCACAAGAAATTTAAAAAAAAAATTTTTTTTTTGAACTTTCTTCTTCATTCCTCTAGGGAGTCAATAAAAAAAGTCTCATGAAAATCCAAGCACTATAAACTTCGTTCCACCTTTTGAGTATTTTTTGTCTAACTGCACTCGGCTAAGCGTTGTCGTGCAGATTGGCAGAGCCCTATGTAGCTGACCTATGTTCCTGACAGTCCTATGTTATTGCTTATATTTTACAACGTTCCCTTACCTGCTGCACAGTCAGCGTGTGGAAGGCAGCGTCAGGCTCTTGGGGCCCTATGCCCAGAAGCAGACACTCTTGCAGCAGCTTGTTCATCACAGTCTTGCAGGCGCCGAGCGACGTGTGCGACGTCACTTCAACCAACATCGACTTGGTTTCTTGAGACATCTGAGGACATTATCTTTGTTAGAACTGTGATGCAGAAGTTGTAGTGTATTATTTGGTGGAGAATGGAGTTTGAAAATAAAACAAGTTTAAAAAAATATAAAATATGAGCATACTTATATGAAATTTACTGCTTTACATACTAATTTTCCGACAACTTTTATGCGAATTCAAATAAAGAAACAACCGAATAAAATAAAACCTTAAATTGCTTTTTACCGAAAACTACAGTTAGTCATTTTCATTGTAACTCACCTATTATAAATTTAGAATTAACCTATAAAATAAATAAAACCCCTACCTAACCATCCCCTTCGTGTTAGGTTACTAACACGAAGGGGATGGAGTCGGGGTTCCTCAAGTCCCGAGCTCGCTTCGCTCGCTCTTGCATCCTAAGTTACAGAGCTTAAGAAAACGATTATTTTAGCAGATATGTTGTCGGAAACTTAGTATTTTTTCGGATGTTTGATATTTTTTTCGTAGAATTGTAATTTGAATAAGCTCATGTTTGTTTGTTAAATTCAACGTTTTTGTCGGTTAATTTTGTATTAATTTTTCGGTAATTCATTTTAACACAGTCTAGTTTGTTTGGAAGTTAATTTGTTTTTCGGAAGCTTTATTATTTCCCTTTTAAAAATATTTGCCGTGCTCATACGGGGACACTGGGCACATTCGTATGAAAAAATATTTGATATACAACGTAAGACACAGTAATAACCTCGAAAATAACGTAGATAAACTAAACTTGTCAAATTAATAAAAAAAATAATTTTTAATGTAATGTAATTTTCCCAATTGGGGACGGCAGGCGTACGGGGGGGGGGGGTACGTAGTGTGTGTGGGGGGGGGGTACGTAGTGTGTGGGGGGGGGGGGGGGGTACGTAGTGTGTGTGGGGGGGGTCATTTGATGATTTCCCATGCTAAAAAAACAAGGCGTACGTAAATGGGTTGAATGGAATATACTTTATTGTACACCAAAATTTAAACACAACTGTTTTACACTATTGCTAATTTTATTAAGGCGCTACTCTTGTGATTTCAGTAAATAATACTTTTTAATTCATACTAATGTTATATGCAAAAGTAACTGTCGGTCTGTACCTTTTCGCGCCTTAACGGCTGGATGGATTTCGATGACATTTGCACAAGGGTAGTTGTCCTTACCATCATCATCTGCCTAGCCTTTTCCCAACTATATTAGGGTCGGCTTCCAGTCTAACAGGATGCAGCTGAATACCCGTATTTTACATGGAGCGACTGCCTATCTGACCTCCACAACCCAGTTAGTACTAGGTAATACGATACCCCTTGGTAAGACTGGTTGTCAGACTTTTCGAGCCACTGACTACCTGTAATGACTTTCAAAGATCTACAAATGACAGCCGGGACCAACGGCTTAACGTGCTTTTCGAGGCACGGAGGAAACTACGTATTAATGGGTGGTCACCCATCCACAGACCAACCTAGGCAAGCACGGCTTAACCTAAAGATCGATCCGAGCGGCTGTTATTATTTAGCCACGAGCTCCTCCTAGTTGTCCTTACCCAGGTTAATACTTATTATCCCTATCTTTACTCTGATGATGACGGATGGGAAATCATGACCCCCGCCCGCTCTGGCCGGAGCGGAAGGAAGTGTCGACTTGTACTGACTAAAACCGATCCATGTTTCTTCTTTGCCCTTAGTGTTCCAGGGCTACGGTATCTCTTTCGAACAGTCCCGCAGCCCTGGCAACCATCGGCCCATGCGGACCCCTACGTGGTTGTTGACATCTCTTTGAGGCGCGCGTGGAACACGAACGCGCCGTCGACACGGCCTGTCGTCATAAGACGGCCGGACGGCGAGCTAGCCCATAACTCACCGTCCACAGGCCCGCGCCTACGGTGGTCGGGAGCCATCAAGTGACCCCCGACGCCCAGGGCGTCGGGACGTGAGGGTCTTTCCTTCACTCCACCCAGGCTAAGCCGTGGGCTAAAGGCTGGTTCTTTATAAATATTTACCTTAGTATCCTCAGAGTTGGTGATGGGTGGGAAACTGATGACCTTTCCGCTAGCGTCATGCAGGCATGGGTACACGGGCTTGCCTTCTAGCAAGTACAGGTATCTGTAACAAAATAAGTACACAATTAACTTTTACCATATTTGAGTTTGGTTCATTCATTTGTAGATTTAATTTAGTGTTGCACATCTATTTAATGGAAGTACAACATGTTTAGTGACTACTTACCGGAGAAAAGAAGAATGTATACATGGTGTAAAAGGACCCTTCACGAAGCCGTCAACCAAGCATTCTGTACATCCAACTAAGTAACTTCACGTAAAAGTTATTGGTGTGGAAACAACTTTTTTTGGGTGAAAAATCACGTTTTACGGTAGGACTCGATGGAACGCACTCAAAGCATTGTGCTGATGGATGGATTGTATAATAGTACGGGGGTCGTGGAGGTGTTTAAAGTAAAAATCTTTCATTAACATTAAAAATATGAATTTAAAAAAAAACTTTTGAAAAAGTTGGAACTTTGACCCCCAATATCTCCTTAAGTAGAAGATTCCCAGGTATGGTCTAAAACAAAAAAATAATCGCAAAGACAGGGAGAACAAGTGCCTTTCGGCTTCGTTCAGGGTCTATTATCACCCTTTATTATTATAATTTTTATCTACCACACGCTCATTTGTGAGAAAAATAAAGCGATTATAAAGAAAATAAGAAAGAAATCATTTGATATAACTCATCACATTAGCAAAGGATATCTTTGCTAATGTGTTTTCTATATTCTTATATTTACTAGTAATATTTTTTACAAGTAATATAATTTTCACATACTTGTGAATCCCAGAGTAGACATTCCTCTTCTTTTCCTTGCGAAGAGCCTCAGCCTCTGCCGTGAGCTGCTGGAACAACTGCTCGCCGGAGTAGGGTCGCAGCCTTGACAGTGGGGTCAACTTCAGGGCTGCTGGGGCCTTTGCTGTGTATACCAGGTCACCTGGGAATATTTGGATAATTTAGAGTTGGCTAGCTACTAAATAATGTAAAATTAATTATTTAAATATGTATTTCTTTCTTTAATTATTACTAGATGTAATAATTGAAGGACAGCTAATGTAAAAAGATAAGCTTAACCTAGAATAACCCAAGTATTTTTGTTACATTAAACTCCATCATCAGGTCTTCTTAGGGGTGGAACTATTGATTTACCAGTGACTCAAGTACTTGATCAAACTAGTATAAAAATACTATAGAAACAACTCATCAATAATTTGTATTAACTGTTTCTTTATAATATTTATCTTAGGCCGAGGCCGGCCCAGAAAGAGGTGGCGAGACGATTTGGACGAGTACCGCCTGAGGAGGCGCGGGAAAAGAGTACATGGAAGGAATTCGGGGAGGCCTTTGCCCAGCAGTGGGACAGTAAAGGCTAATAAAAAAAATAAAAAAAACTGTTTCTTGTAATCTGAGCGCAATAAAAAATGAAGTAAGTACCTGGTGCAATCTTATTCAAGTCATGAGTAGCGATCGTGGCAACATTCCTCTTATCGCAGACCGTGTCGTGCAGTTTCGTCTGCAGCTGTATGAACTTCTTAAAGGTTGACTCATTGAAGCACAGGTCATTCACGATGCAGCACAGGATGTAGGGACGGACCACAGCCACTTGAGACTCAATTATCTTAACCCGTTGGGTATCATCTTCTACATGTAAAATATTCATTGAATGGCAGAGATCGCACTCTACTTCCTCAGGTGTTGGTTCTTCCTTCTTACCCTTTTTACCTTTGCCTTTGCCTGCAGGCTGGGTCTGGTCTAACTTGGGACAGTGATCGCGGATGTAGTCCAATATCTGCTTGGTGCGACACTGGTCTACGAGTTTCATGAATCTCTTGTCAGTGAATTTGTTGCCTTTGAGGTTAATTTCTGGAATAAAGGCATAAAGTGAATTGTTGGTTGATTCCAAAACAATGTAAACATCTATGGACTTATTGATACCAAGGTTTGTCAACTGTGGTGCAATATTACAACATTATTTCATAACACTAATAAATACAATGAATTTATAGCAAGTAGGGAATCAAAAATACAGTATTGTACATTATTATTACAAAGTATGTAACAGGATGGGGTATAAGAGAAGTCTTACCTTTCAACTTAGCCATGCTGGCCACTTCTCCAGGAACAGACTTCAGTTGATTGTCTCCAATATCAAAGTTCTTCAATGAAGGCAAGCTACGGACAATGTAGCTCGGCAACGCCTCAATGGCATTCCCTTTAATCTTCAGATCAGTCAAATGAGTCAGCACAGCATTCTCCAGGTCCAAGAAACTCGTCAATTTGTTATTTGAAACATCAATAGTAAGCAAACTAGGAAAATCAGTGAATTTCGGCATTTCTTCTATTTCATTCGAACTTAAATTGATACTAGTCAACTCTTTCATGTCGTTAAGACTCTCCGGAATACTTTTCAGCTGGTTTCTCGATAAATCAAGCACTTTCAATTTTTTCAAAGAGGTTATGTTTTTATTGAAATCGGTTATTTTGTTACCAAATAACAGCAAGGACTGGAGGTTTACCAGGCGACTTATACCATCCGGTATAGCTGATAGACATGTGTCACTGATATTTAGGAGGTTAATATTTGTTAATTGAAATATACCTTTGTCTAAACCACTTTCTGAAATACGTTTCGAAATCTCCGCACCCGCCAATTTGATTTCATGGCGATTTTCCGACTTTGCAGTCGTAACTTCAGGCCACGCACTCATATTTGTGACAAAATTATAATGTCTACGCAGCTAAATTGGTATCAAATAAGAATTGAAATAGAAAAAACGCGCGCCACGACGGTTACAAACAGAAAACATGAAAGAAAAATCAAATGAAGTAAATGACTTTTGTTTGACAATCGTAAAGTGACAGTTAAATAGTGCTGCCAACATAATAATATTTATGAAATTCCTTGAATTATTAACCGGGAAATTATTAATCGGGCGAATAAAAATTTAATTGGCGACCAATAAACTGAATGGGCGACTATTTTACCAAGTAAGTAAATATTTATCCGGTCATTGCGGCAAGAATAATATAGGAAACAAGAGCGAGCGAAGGCTGAGAGAGACTTGTGGCACCCCGACTAGGTTACTTTTAAACCCTGCAAACAGAAAAAGGAGCCCCACGCAGCGGAGCTACGTCGACTACGTCTTATCTACAATCTAGTGGAGCTGCCAACCTATTATTTTTGCTACCCATTTTAATTATTTTTAAAACCCTAAATCAGATTAGTTTGTCGCCGCGTTGAATCCATTTATTTTTGGTCCAAGAAAATCCAAATCCAAAGAATAAAACTAGGTTGTAGATACAACCGTAAAGACATGAGACTAGAAACACTTGACAGCATTCTTGGAGCAGTGGCTGACTGATTGACTATTGCGCTGCGTGTCGCGGGTTCGATTCTCGCACGGAATAAATACTTGTATGGCCTTCAGGTACTTGTTCCGGCAGGGTAGCCCGCGAAATTCAAATTTTCTTAGGTTTTTTGCAACTTGAGGTCAGTGTCAGGTTGTATGTTGATGAAAATCTGATTCGCGCAAGTAACACGTATGTATTTACAGAAATATAATCATTAAAATCATCAATACAACAGTCTAAGTTCATTTAACCCCATTGAATAACTTTCTCACGAAATAGTTATTGACCCCCTGACGCTTCCACCTTAAATGTTTGTACGCACCCACGATACAGGTGAATGTCTCCTAGTGTAGCAACGTATTAAAAGAAAAAACAAAATAAAACTTAGTAAAGAAATGAGCTTTTTTTTTGACCAATTATTTAAAAACTTTACAAAAATCTCCTAGAGTGACTTCGAATTCCTTTAAAATAATATTAGCCGCTGCGAAGCAAATGATTTTGCCAATCATTTTTAACCTGTGTCCATACTGGTTCAGATATACATACTGGCGAAATATATTATTGCTTTTGTGATGACCGGAAATAATTATTGTAGCCACTTATTGCAAGTTTAAAGACCCGTTTAGAAGCACCTTTACGACAAAGTAGTTTGGCTATCGAATCTATGGAATCGGGTTTGGCCGTGGTTTGGCCGGTATCATATACAAACCTGTAACTTAATTAACGCACATCCTGAAAATAGTTTGTGCAGAATCGTTTACTGAATCGATTTATATCATTTTTAATATAGGTCATATTTTATCCCAAAAATAATTAAAACTACGGAAATTATTGTCATATTAACACTGTACAGTCAAAACAAATTCAAATGGACCGTAATTTAAAGTAATAAGACTTTTAAAATCGCAGTTTTATTTGTATTCATACAAATTCCATCATTCAATACAAAATAAAGAAAAATCTCCAAGAATTTGTATAACTAATTTAGTAAATAACAATGCATATACATGTTATATTAAAAATTCAGTGTATGTATTATGATTATAACATAATATTCTAATTGGGGTGTTTGAGGGTGTGCGTTAATTACGTTACATGTTGTATAAGCTATGTTCTGGATGAGATTGCAAAAGAAAAGGGTCATCGTCAAAACATTACTGTAAAATTTACTGCATTTAATGCGCGTACTCGTGCAAATGTAGTTTCTGTTTCATCGAAATCGGGTATGGATTTTCAAAGTAACAGCGTTGTAAAGTTTCACCTTTTTTTTTTTTTGCGTTACTTCGCGCACTACTGCGATAACGTCACACTGCGAGTGTCATGTTTGATTGCGGGTGATGTGATGTGTTTACGTTCATAAAATTTGGTTTGTAAAGTGATTGCACTTATTATTTTAACTCTACGAGTATTTACGTTCATAAAATTTGATTTATAAAGTGGTTTGCACTTATTATTTCGACTCGCAGCTTGCAGCGTGATGTTTAACCACGGTAATGTGCTTTAACGTTTAATATAGTGCCAATTTTTAATAATAGAAAAAAAACAGATTCTTTTTTCTCGAGTTACCTATTTTTTAGACAAAACACATTGGTGTGACTCATTCAACCATTGAGACATACCTATGGAGTCGGCATATTTTACAATAGAAAGAATAGTTATAAAAATATCTATAATAACGACACACATGTGAGAAACAGTCAAACAGTTCTTTTTCTTTAAAAAAAAACAGTACCTGCTTATTTTGACAACATAAGCTCTTCCATGCGTGACCGCGTCGCCATGTTTTGCGCCGAGTTATCTGGTAGATCCGCTGTCAAACGGTTGCGCGCTAAAAGTGTTTTTGTTGTTTTTGTGAATGATGATGAATGAAAATGGCGGCCATTTTGTGCGTTAGTTTTTTGTCGGTAGTCACGCTAACTCGGTAGGATGTGCCCAATCCAGCTTTTAAGTAAGTGAATTCAACTGACTCTCAAGATGTTTCGCTATTTGAATCTTGACTTTATGTAGTACCTACTGTTTTGCAGCGGAATACGTTTAGCGGCGGAGGTGTACATACGTACTTAAGGCCCTTAACGTCAATTTATTTTAAGTTAATTTTTCTAAAATATGTTTGAAAGTAAAAAAAGTACCTATCATTATTTATGATCATGCTTGATCTTGCAAAAATGAATTCATTTACTCCACAGGCAAATAACGATAGGTGCTAACATAGTTTTACATGCTTATTATGATGATGAATGATATCTGATACCTACTGACTGTTTTTTGATTACCTACCTTCTCAAAATTCTTTCTACAATAAAATTTTCCGGCCAATCGTTGCGGTAGCAGCACCGCCACTGCCGCGGTGCTATATGCAACAGGCCTACCTGCATGAACTTAATCTAACTGTCCTTTAACATTTTAAATTTGAACGCAGTGGTAAGGCATACATAGTGTTCTGCCTGACCACTTGCAACGAGAATCCAACCCAATGCGGACGCATTACAACATACAATAGGTACAGCATTACCATGCTGTTTGTGTCTCCAGGCGGCTATTATTATAATATTTTCGTTAGACATTTTTTCTTTTATGCTATTCTGTCGCACTACTGGGTAAAGCCCTCTTTTCCAACTCTCTGTGTTTTGCCTTCTCTGGCCAATCAGTCAGGAACGAGTCCAAACTATCAGTCTCTGGCCAATAAGTCGTTAGAGACATAAAAAACAAAAGTGGCTTAGAGACCCTGTTTCTTTTTTCAAAATTATCATATTCTTTTATATCTACTGCTAGCAAAATTCAAACCTTGCGACCCTCAGCCAGCGCTTGGGTTCTTAATTAAAGTTCCGTAACAATGAAGATGTAAAATTCATGGATTAGGCACGTACATACATACCTACACTAAGTTCAAGTATCACGCATAGATATCCATGCAGAAAAAATATCAGTTGTCAGGTTGCAATCTATCCATGATTAACAACGCTATCACTATCGCTAGCTTAATTATTATAGATTAGTTAATAAATCAATTAAGTCATGTGGGGTGCGGTCGTGATTTTAGCAATAGTCGCTGTTATTTCGGTAATTATTACATATTTATTAAAATATTTGAATCAAGTTTGCCAAATAAACGACGGTCACGATAGGTACAAATAATGTGCAACTTCTGCAAGAAGAATGCGCTAAGGTAGCCCGCGAAATTCAATTTCCCTTGTGGTTTTTTGCAATTTTCCGGTCACTTGGATTTGTCTTATGTAGAAGTTGCTCATTTGTATATTGAATTGACAGACAAAATTTGTTTCTACTGACGTAATAAATCTGTGCATTTCAGGCATCGGCTGATGTTCTACAGGCGTCTCCTGAAGTATCACAACATGGTAACGTACCTACACATACAGGGTGGAAGGGACATCGAGGCACAAATGGTTGCCACGTGTTCTATCCATAATTCCGAATAGACAGAAAGTTTTCATCGGTAATTTAAAAAAAGAAACGAGCCATGTACTGAACACGTTGTTTAGGCATTGATTTCTGTGTTCCCAGTTCCATAGTGTTAGTGTAAATATGTATATACATAATATGCATCGCCATAAAACCAAATGAGGGTGGTATCGAATGTATCAGAGATGTCGAGTAATTTGAGGGGTCTATCTAGTCCAGCTAGAGCACACCAACACCCACAACACACACACTACCACACACACACACACACACACACACACTACCACACACACACACACACACACACACACACACACACACACACACACACACACACACACTACCACACACACACACACACTACCACACACACACACACACACTACCACACACACACACACACACACACACACACTACCATACACTGACTATCTAACATACACTGGATTTTTAGGCTGATGGTGATGACACGATTCATTAACCGACTTGTTTTATTTATAGACTCCCGCATAGTGTCAGGATGGGAGGCGAGAGAGGGCCAGTTTCCATACATGCTGTGGTTGCGCACGGTGAGGTGGACCGGCGACGTCACAGCCTGCGGGGGTTCCATCATACACCGCAGCTGGGGTTTGACCTCCGCTAGGTGTACTGCTCAGTAAGTATGCATCTAACTAACTAACAATATTATTGGAAGGCATAACAACACACATTGAACACCCAACACACATTCCATCACATTGTATAAGGATATATATACAGTTTGTGGTTATCCCAGAGCCACCATGATTGAAAATATTTAAGTCCCTACTGATGATGAGTTCGGCTACTGCTTCTCCCCAGCTGGAACACAGGGAATGGGCATACGCACGTTGGGGAAAGTGGGGCGCTTGTCACGTCCTCTACCCTGGCCAAATAACAAAATTATTAATTTAGCAATACTCCAAATGGCAGTGTGAAATTATAGATAATTATAGACTTGCATACTAATATGTCTTAGTAATTCGAAAACTTTTATACGTTAGTTTGGTAAAGTAACTTTTGTCATCATCATCATCATCTGCCTAGCCTTTTTCCAACTATATTGGGGTCGGCTTCCAGTCTAACCGGATGCAGCTGAATACCAGTATTTTACATGGAGCGACTGCCTATCTGACCTCCACAACCCAGTTAGTACTGGGTAATACGATACCCCTTGGTAAGACTGGTTGTCAGATTTTGGGCTTCTGGCTACCTAACGACTGTCAAAGATCTACAAATGACAGCCGGGACCAACGGCTTAACGTGCTTTCCGAGGCACGGAGAAAACTCGGTATGTAATGGGCGGTCACCCATCCACAGACCAACCTAGGCAAGCACGGCTTAACCTAAAGATCGGCCCGAGCGACTGTTATTATTTAGCCACGAGCTCCTCAGTAAAGTAACTTCTGTATCTGCTTGAATAGCTTAAAGAAAACCTAAGCAATCGAACCGACGCACGTGTGGCTTAAGAGCTCGCTCCTGCACTCTACACTCTCTGGATTATTTTGACACTTTTATACATTCAGCAGTTTACGCGTGATAAAAATTTGTTTACATTCGACACAATGGCAGAAGGACGGATTGTCGGCCTCAGCTTGATTAGTGTACCACTTCTAGAAACATCTACTTATGAAGGTACACTGTACAGTCACGAGCACCAATATGTAAACACTTACCAACTTTTAAATGTGTTTTTCTCCTACTGTTCTGATTCAAATTCATATTCAAATTCATGTTGTTACGAACATAGTATTCTGGAACTCAAATTTTTAAGAAAAAGATCCTATCTCTAAGGTAAAATCGATATTTCTCGTGAAAATTGCTTTTTAAATATTGGTGCTCGTGACTGTAACAGGTACCTACTTAAGTAGAGGGTTCTAGAAGTTCAAAACTTCAAACACAAAGTAATCTTGAAAAAAATGTTTGTACTCTAAGTGAGATTTTTAAAGTATTTTTGTATGTTCCTACTAGTAATCGAGTTCCCTTATGTTTTTGTCACGCGCTGGATGCACCTATGTGCTTTTTATTTTTGATACTATTTGGCACCAGTACTAACTGTCTTCGTGGCTACTACAAGTGAAGGCAGTCCTGAATTTCTATATTTTGTAAAAAAAATAAAATGTGGTTTAGTTAAAAAAATAAAATTTATTTATTTCGGAAAACAGTGATCCATATTTTGTTAGTACAATACAAACAGCTTATATTCTAGTGTTAGTTACTTTGATATAAAAATAATATTAATAAAACAAAAATGACCAGGCAGGAAAACATGTTTTCTTCCTGATCAACCTCCACACAAAATGCCTGATATTTGGAGTATATATAGCTCTTATTGAAGATAAATATTTTTTTAATTGTGCAACAGTGTTAGAAATTTTGTTTAAAATGATGAAATAGTAATTTATTGAATTATAGCGAGTATATTATGCCCATTCCAAATTAAACTATATATAAGAATAAAAGCACAACCAAAAAAAAAAATATAAAAATAAAAGTAATGCCCATAGACAAACAAATGGCCAGAAATTTATATGTTCGAAAATAATAGTTGTATTGAACACTGTTCCATTAAAAATTCGTCAATATTTTTTTTTATTTTCGTCTATAATAGCTTTTAACTTACTGTCTCCTTTTAATTCGCATTCTAATATTATTTTGAGACGTGGTTCTACATTCACCATGTTTAGTATGAATTCACAAATGGATTTATTTTTATTATACGAAGAGTGTTCTCTTTTGAGAACATCACTTATATATTCCACAGCAAAGATATCGCCTAACTTTGTGTGTACAAAAATCGGGATATCGTTTACTACATTACATATAAAGCCAAACATATCCTGTGTGTTTTTAAATGTTTCAATATCATATTTAATGTCGTTCAACTCTTCCTTATTGAAAATTTTATCTTTATTTGCATGGAAAACAGCGTAAGCACCTAACATCTCAAAACGCTTGCGTACTCTCTCATGCACCATAAAAAAGTCAGGATCAACTTTCCATTTTACTTGAAAGTGTACTGTTCTAATTTTAGTATATATCAAATGTTTGTAAAATGTAAAGTCATCGATTTCTAAAAACCGTTTATGTGTAGTTTTTCTTGTGTCTTTTATTTCATTTAGGAAATATTCAGCTAATAAGTAGAGGTGTAAAGGATTTGTTACAAAATCGTTCTGAAATGTCATACATGCAAAGCATTTATCATAAAGTGTAGTAAGAGATTTCGTTATGCGTGGTGGAATCGGAATAGATTTAAGTTCTACTTTTAAATAACAAATGAAGTTAATGTATACTAACAGAATTGGCATCGCATTAAGTTCTGACGGTTCGTTTTTCTGCAAAAACAAATCAACTGTGGAACTTTCTGACAAAAAATCGATGAAGTCGTATATGTTTTCAAGTGGGCATTCATGATTGTTCAGAATCTCATTTGTTATCCAAAACAGAAATAGAAACATATTCTGCTCAACCCAAGAAAAGTTTTCTAAGTCATACGACACCTCAAACTCTTCTTCTAAAATCTTATTTATATTTGTATACGGTCTACTTGTGATCCATATTTTATGTTTTATAATAGGATATCTACTCAGGGTCCTTATTAAAGCAAGCGCCTCAATCGCATAATCCGGACAGATTTCATCAAATCCATCGAATAGGAATATCAGTTTTTTTCTATTATAAAAATGAAGGAATATTTTGAGCTCAAATATGGACAACTCATCACCGGTACAATATTCTAGATATAGTTCTTTATTAAACTCTTGCAATGCAAATTTTACACTTTCCTTATGTTCACCAAGTATCACTAGAGACATGAATTTTAAACATTCCAAAATATCAATATATGTTCCTTTATTCTTCCACCTGCAGAATTCAATCCAATAGTCAAACAGATTTGTTCTCACAATCCACATTGTTTGATCAACTTTCTTTGTTTGCAGGATTAAGTGATCAAATAAGGTGGACTTGCCTGCCCCAGGCTTCGTGGTCAAAACGATAACATCATCGTCTAAGTCGTGAAGCGTATCGATATGAATAGACTCCTGCTGCTGTTCATTAGGCTTATTTTTACATGATTTAGTTTTTTTCTTTTCAATTCGTGGAGTACACGTTTCATACTGTAGACGTTTTAGACGTATCAAAGTGTCGTCTTCGGCCTGAATCCGCACTACTGGTATATCTCGTTTCTTATTGCGACAGACGCGTCTGCCAATATACATATTTTTTACAGTTTTAGAAATTGAATTTTGAACTGATTCGCCTATTAAGATGGTTTCGTTATGAATTATTTTACATAACACGTCTCCTTTAACAAATGTCTTCGAAGTTTCGTCAATAATTGATTTTAATTTAATTTCTTGTCCTTGAAATAGTATTTTCTTTTGCAGGATACGATGCTGTGTGTCCTCACACAAATCTGTTAGATTGGTTTTGTCATCATTTACAACATTCAATGTTTTCGAGAATATTTCTTGAACCATGTTTTGTAGCTTATTAATGTCAATAATTATATCGCCTGTAATTATAATTGTCATTTCGTTCTTTATCGTTTTTGCAATTTTTTCGATTTTTTTATATGAGTCATTATCAGTATTAAGAATAATATTGAATACTACTATAATTATTTTGTCCTTGTTCGTATTTTGTAATTCGTTGATTAATGTTTCATATTCGCTTGGTAGTAGTTTCAAACTATATTCTAAGTCTATTATGTCATGTTTTTTATTCTGCAAATACTGTTTTAGTTTATACAGCGTCAGTGCGATACTTTCGGTAATGATGATATATCCTGGCTGAGCATTGAGCTCTAAAGAATCCATCACTTTATCATTAAATGTGAGATCAGCTTCCTTGGTTTTCATCTCATACATTCTGTTCATAACTGTCATTGGAGGCTCACTGACAACAGTTTTCATTGCGTTTTCAAATATGTCACTTTTCTCTGTAAGATAATCACATATAATAGGTGACATCCACCAATTTTGAATAGCATCGTGATATTTTAAAAATATCAACTGTGATAGACAACTATTTTTGCTAACTTGGTTTGACTTGTGTTTTTCTATTTCTTCTCTGAGTATCTTTCCAGTGCGATTTTCATCAGCTTGACTCGTGTAAAACAGCAGTCTATCAAAGAAGTCGTTGGCAATATTCTTGTCATGATCATCACATTCAAATGTTAGTCTTGGGAAAGTTTTAATTTTCACATCTAGGCGATATTTGGATAAGTCAAAAGTTTTGTTTTGTTTTAATTTTGTCAATAGGCGTTTAGCATTATCTTCGAGTTCTTGAATGGTCTCATTGAACATCAACATTTTAGAGTTTTTGTCAAAAACTAAAAGATTACCAACAGCACCAGCTAAGCCCCCGTTTAGCTTCAGAAGTCCTTTGTCAACAGTTTCATCTATGGTGATGACATTATTATGGTTCGCTTTACCAATCAATTCGATGATTCTCGATTCTAAGTATGTTAGTCTATCATCTTTACTAATAATCAAATCTTTATTCCCAAAAGGAATTGGTACTTTAAACAAGTTTTGTTTTGAAGATATAATTTCTCTTCCAGCTATTTCTATTGCGTTATCTAGTATCCCATCTGGAACATGTAGTGTGCTTAGTCGATGCTTTTGGTCGTCATTTATTATTTTAATATTGACAAACTCTAACTTACCATTTTTATGGGTTATAACACATCCGATAAGTTTACTTAGAATTGTTACATCAGATGGTCTGTCGAAGAACTTAGTCATTAGGGTTTTTAATTCGCTCTCATCAACCTTTCGTTTTTCTATCATTTCTTTGTACAATGAACTTTTAAAAATGATGAGTAATTCATCTTTAGTATCAAAAAACTCTTGTCTAACGCATGCCAATCGATACCCTTCAGGTTGAATGTCAGAAACATTGCAGAACTTTTGTGCCAAAATGGCATGATAGCTTAACACAAGTTCATCATTCATAAGCATTTGAAGATCAGTTATTTCGTCAAAAAATAACTTCGCTATCGGTTTTGCGAGTTTAGTGATTTGTTCCTTCATAATAACGTTGTACAGACACTCCACATCTTTATTTTTGACAACCATCTGTTGGCTGCATTGAGCTGTGCATATCATATCGTCCAATATACCGGCGAAACGATTCTCAAACAATTTGTAGTTATAGTCTCCTCTTGCAGTCGTGAATATCACAAAGAAGCATTCTACTTCATCATATTGTCCTTTAAAAATCAAGTCTTTACTACCTGGTTTGAAAGCTTTCTTTATTTTCAAGTAGCTGTCGAAATATGTGTCCAAATCATTCTTTAGTAGTATATCGTTTTCTCTGTGCTTGGCTTGTACAAACACAGCGAATGGCTTATCAAACGTCTTTGCTTTAAATCTTATACAGACGTCGTCAAATATTCCGATATTATCCACATTAGTAGCTAAAGAGAAGCTTTCAATATTGATGTTATGTTTTGCTCTAAAATGTATCAAGCTAATTAGTTTGCTTTCGTACAGCTGTCCACGGATACCTGATGTTCCGGGACGTTTTTTATACGTTTTGCTAGTCATGATCTTCTTTGAAAGGTAAAGAGAAGACCTACCAACGTCACCTTATGTTTTGGCTTGCCACAAGGACGGAAATGATTTGATTGGAAAACTATGCTCGTTTCAAATTTAATTTTAACGCCACTGCAGATTTCTGAAGTCACTCAGGCTCTTGACACTGACTTCGACTACCAAGTCATCTTTCTATTAATTTATTTGAAAAACATGTAGTCTTGCGATCTTGAATGATCATGCTACAAAATCTTTACTAATCTGAAATAGACAAAAAAGATTTGAGTATTTGAATAATTTTACTTAAAATACTCTGTCTTACGGTCAACCGAGTTTTGGGATTCGAGGCATTATATTATAAAGCTCTTTATAGAATGGTCTGTGTTACAAGTGACCAGATGCTCTATAGTCTCCCGTGGAGAAAGTTTTTTTTCAAATACCTAACAGCTTTGCATTAGCAAAGCTGTTAGGTATTTGAAAAAAAACTTTCTTCCTTTCTTTCTTTCCTTTCTTTCTTTCTTTTTTTTCTTTTTTTTTTTCTTTTTTTTTTTCTTTCTTTCCTTTTCTTTTCTTTAACTTTTTTTTCTTTTCTTTTACTTTCCTTAACTTTCTTTCTTTCTTTCTTTTTAACTTTTTTCTTTTCTTTCTTTCTTTTAGACCTAATGGTCTTGTTGCAATAAGGTTGCAGTCTCTCAATGGAACTTACGCATATTTATGAAATTATCATTATGACTGCCTCGTTGGTCTAGTGGTCGCTGCGCATAAGGTCCTGGGTTCGACTTCTGGGTTGGGCACATTGTTATCGGGTTTTTCCATCAGGAATTTCTCAGTAGCAGCCACGGAGTCTGGATTTGTGCCCGGTTGATGGCAATAGGTTCGCCATTTCGTACATAGGACTTAAACATAACTGTCGAAATGTGGGTGTACTAATAGGTACACCTGTGCCTAACCCTTCGGGGATTACAGGCGTGAAGTTATGTTATGTTATGGCTGATTCGAAAACGGTGAAGGAAACCCGAGGAAAACAGGCATGTCCTATAACCAACAACTCGAACATCTACCAACCCGCACTGGATGCGCTCAAGGTCATAATTGAGAGCTGGCCTGTGTCCCAGCAGTGGGAACAGTTTAAGTTGATTATAGAGGCCGATTCTAACTTAGACAATTGTATTGATCATATAGGTTAGAACTACGACCAAACTTTGTGTGTGGTTGCGTCAATTCACATTTCACAATCGCATTTTAAAGTCATATCATATCATAATCATAATCAGCCTATAATGTTCCCACTGCTGGGACACAGGCCTCCTATCTATGAGAGGGAATGGTATAATATAATCTCTAATCTCTAATAATAAATCTATAATCCACCACGCGGGCCCACTGCGGGTCGGTAGATGTCTTCGAATTATCAAGTCACCGTAAAAAAAAAAACATTTATATCGAAACGGCAGCCGGCTACTTTTAAAATTATGTTTACACCCACCTTTAGCCGTAAGTGTAACACATTGTGTACAGTCATTTAAAGTCTATTAATTTACCTCAGAGTCAAAATCAGAGTGATCTAATGATCTTTATTGCCTTTGCAATAAAATTGCTATTTGGTTGCTATCAGAGATAAGATAAATAACTCTGAAAAGACTTTGTATATCCAGCACTAATCAAATGACCAGTGAAAATAAAAAATGATAAGATACCCCACTCAACATAGTTCGCCGTCTTTAATTTTTTCTTTTCCACAATATGGCGTCTGATCGTCGCCATATAAAATTTTGATTACTGCAATGTTTTAGTGACACTTGCAAGAATTAAACAAATTGCTTAACGTAAGAATAATCAAATCGCCTCACGCGTTTGGTCTCTAGAGTGCCACAAGGGAACAATTATAGGCTGATAAACACATTACTCTCCCCAGTCGGGTAATAAAAGAAAAACTTTTATATTAAATCAAAAAACCGACTTACCTCGAAAAATTAAAATATGAAAAATTTATTTGCACACTTATCTCGACGAACCACATACATTCGTATTGATAGAGTAATGAGAAATACAACGTAAATAAACATGATGCAAGTAGGTGGGGATTTTTATCGGACTGTAATTAGTGTCGCCAAGATAGCTACGAAATTCAAAATTCCTTGCGTTTTTAATCAATATACAGCCTGACATACTGACCCGCAAATTGAATAATGGAAGAAAATTTGAATTTCGCGGGCTACCATGGCGCTTCCCTCTTCAGTGTGAGTTATGACTTTTGGAAATGGCACCAATCAGAAAGTCTAATAGAGCCATAGGTGACTAAAAGGGGAATGCCAGGCCGCCATAGTGATTTAGGCCCTGAGTGCCCACATGTAAGACCGAATGATAATATTAGTATACACCACAAATAATTTATTGATAAAAGAAAATTATTGAAAAAACTCAGAGTTTCCAAATTATAAGATTTTTTTTTCGATCGGCGCATTATGTAGATAATTTAATTTATTATATTATGTATTGTTAGTTGATTGTAAATGTATATTTTATACATAAATGCATTGGAATTACTTTACTTAGAAGAGCAAAATATAAGTAAAGTACAAATATGTGTAAATGCTCAAGTTAATTTTTTGCTACAAAACTTTAATTTTTCGCTATTAAGGTTTAGGATTATATTTGAATGAAACTGAGATTTTCTATTTGCACAAAAAAACGTAATTCTACTTTATTCAGTACAGCCACAGGTACAGAATTTCGTTTTTGTTTCAATATTTTTTATTTTTTCAAATATGTTTCCAACTTCTATCGCGTCGTGAATAGCAGGGTTAATTACGTAAAATTTACATAAGTTTTTGTAATAAAACAAATTTCTTGGGCATTCTTGGGCCTAAATGGGCATTCCCTTTGTGAGTTAGTGTGTCATGGTATGGGCAGGTACCCAACGCGGATGAATGAGGAAAATGTTTAATGTTATAAGAGTAGGGGAAGACCAAAGAAACGAGATGACACATTTCGTCTGTAGGTACCTACTCTCGCTAACACTGACGCTTTGGTATACTTAATTATTTTACTGATACCGATACCTAAATGAATGCTTGAATTGAATTTTCAATGCACGTCTCAGTGCATAGAGTTGAAGTTCTAAAAGAAGGTATAATTTAATATTTAGACTTTTATTTAAGTGTCGTTTAGTGTCATGGAAAACGGGCATTTAATAAGAACTTAATGAACCTAATCTATCCATGTATGAATAAAAAGTATGACGGAACGTCACTTGAGGTCGGCTCGACCGATTTGACTGATTTTTTTGGGTTTGTAAATGTGTAAAAGAAAATTTTGATAGTTTCCTAGTAAAGTAATTTCTTTATTAGTAGAATTGCACTCGTGCTTAGACGGGGCGAGTCGCTAGTTTACAATAGTAGGTACCAGTGGCGAAGGTTCCATACAACTCGATTCCTACCGGATTCCCTTTGAAAATTGGCAGTCTGTTTTTTATAGACAATTAAATACAATCACCTTAAAGATATGTACTCCGGCTAACCTCTTACAAAAATTGATCCATCGCTACTGGTACCTAATAGAAATACCATCACAACTACAGAACTACTAGTGGAGTGGCCACTATTGGCCACATAGTTAATTTCAGCACTCCTAAAACTTAAAAATCATGCTTCCAGGCGTATCGAGATCGTCATCCACGCTGGCAGCGTCAACCGCAACACCCCTCGTGTGATCTTGCAGGCCCGCGACTCCTTTAGGCCTCCTGGCTACGAGGACTCCATGCAGCCCATCACGCAGCCTAACGATATCAGTCTGATCAGGTTCAGCCAGGATCTCAGTTTCAACAGTAAGATAATTTTTGAGAATAGGTAGTGCTACCAGACTCTTTTGGTGGTTATGACTGGCGCTGGACTGGGCGCTGTCGGTTAACATTTGTGCATTTATTTTGTGAAAATGTATTGAAAAAACATGATTCACCTGTACCTTCCAACTAAACGTTAGGGGGGTTACTATGAAAAGCAGAAGTAATTCCAGTGTGGGAAAGAGACAGAGCTATACAGGTCGTCTAGCGCCATCTCTTTCCCACACTGGAATTACTCCTGCTTTAAGACGTCATGGTAGGCCCCCAGGAATATTTTTTTACGTAAAGGTTACGAAAGGTAGTAAGGGAACTCGTAGTTTTAATTTTTTGTAATTAATAATAAGTGCTTCGAAAAAATTATGCCATGAAAAAATGATGCAGATATTTCAAGTAGTCTATTTTTAGAAATTATACCGAAATAGCTTTTATCCACGGTTTTGCTCGCGCCGTGGTTGGAAATTATCCCACGGGTACGTTTTAATATAGCAGGACACCCCAGGATAATGCAGCTTACCATTAGTGATAGAATGTTCTCAATCGGATCGGTTGTTCCGATTACCTCCTTCATCCAAACTTACTTCCTCTTCATGAGATAAGGGCAGGAGAATGATGATGATGCCAGATACTCACCGTTATTTTCAGACAACATCCAACCGATCAGGATCCAGCGTTCCGCCGACCGTGACCGCGACTACTCCGGCGTGTTGATGACCACCAGCGGCTGGGGCACGACCTGGACCTGCCTTGAAATTGACTGTAAGTGGTTACCACATGACTCTAAAACTCGTGCACTGATATTTTTAAGAAAAATATCCTAATGGCGATGGAGTACTATCCCAGAACCAAAATCTTCACATATTTCGGTCAATCACTAAACTTGATCGGAGAAACCTCTAGTTCTTGTCGAATAGCTCACGCAACTGTGTTGCCTATAATATTGCAAACAGACAAATTTGAAAAGCTTTACAAGACATAAGCGCGCTGTTGAATTTGCAACGTCCAGCTCAGCGCCCAAAGTTAAGATTGCAATAACACGCTGATGTTCCACCGTACATGACACACGCATGATGTTGTTGACATTTAAAATTTCCACCACTGAAATGTCTATAGGCAACAGCTACTAACTACTACTACCCATTAGACTACTACTTACCATTAGATGAGCCGCCTACTTGTTTCCTTACCCAAAAAGTGGATGCCTAGGATAATCACAACTTCCTCTAAACCTTCCAGGCCCAACCCCGGTGATCCTGAACTGGGTGCATTTGACGGGGATCTCAAACTTCGTGTGCCTGCTAATGCACAACTCCAACTACCTCGTCAGACCCACCACCATCTGCGCCGGACCTTTCAACGTCACCAGCCAGTCTATATGCGCGGTAAGAATGGTGGAGATCGTTGAAGATGGGGATCCATTTTAAATCTATATTCCCAATATTATGAACACTAAAATGAACATGAACACTATTATTATTATTCTGTTCATAATCATTATTCATCCAGGGATGAGGAACGAACGGAACTGGGAAGTATGACAGAAGAAAGGGGAGGCCTATAGCCAGCAGTGGATGATTCCGGGCTGAAATAATAATGGTGATGGTGGTGGTGGATATTAAACTAGCGACCCGCCCCGGCTTCGCACGGGTGCAATATTTAGATAAACCTTCCTCTTGAATCACTCTATCTATTAAAAAAACCGCATGAATATCCGTTGCGCAGTTTTAAAGATCTAAGCATACATAGAGACAGACAGCGGGAAGCGACTTTGTTTTATACTATGTAGTGATACGAAAGTGACTCTGAATTCTGTCTGTTACATTGTCACTCCTAAATGGCTGATCTGCTTTAGCATATGGATAGACGTTGACCTGGGTTAGTACGTAAAATATATTTTATCCTAGTAGTACGTTCCCGTGGAATATTTTTCGGAAAACAAATTGGGCTTGTAGAATATAAAAAGAACTTTCAACGAAAATTGGTTTGAATAAGATTTTTTGATATATGCGACTCTTTCGTGAAAATGCAGCAGTAATTTTATTTTCTTTAACATACTATGAAAAACAAATTTAGTTTGGCTGTTGAGTGCAAATTAACATATGAGTGATCGTCAAAATATGTGCGGTTCGGGATGATGTCTACTGAACAGGTAACCGTTTGTGTATCGGTGTCCCTTCCACCCTGAATACCAGATTCCCGGCAGTGGTAACATTGTAGGCGTTACTTTATTGTTTTATTTATTTACCTTCTATTCGTATTTATATTTTCAGGGTGACAGCGGTGTGCCACTGACTGCAGTTGAAGCTGATGGAGTGGCGACTCAAGTAGGAATCGGTTCATTTGCCTCTGGCTTTGGATGCCACGTTGGTATGCCTGGAGGTAAGTCGGTCAAGAGAAATTATGATATATATATTTTTTTTTGAGTTATGTCTAAACTGGTTGTATGGCATTTAGCACTTGTGACTCCAACATAAAAATATCCAAAGAGCAGAAGACTTGATCCTTAAAGAAATAGCAAATGCTCCCTGGTTCATAAAGAACTCAGAGGTTTATCAGCCGCGGTCCCAGGGGTTTACAGGTGTCATGACCCTCCCCCAAAATCATACACGCCAAATTGATAATCCTTCTTAAAATGGCTTTTTTCGGATATAAATTATTATCTAATTTCCTGCTTTATCGTTCAACAAGAGAAACTAAACTTTTTCGAGGCAGAATTCTAAAATTTTCGAGTTCCCTTCGCTCGCTCTGACATTCCGCGTTCTTTTCAGTATATCTTTATAAATTGACACAATTTCTGAAAGCTAAAGACGCACTACCCGGATACAAACCTTAGGCGCCCTTGATTGTTTTGTTTATTTAAATCCTGAGATGGTTGATATAATTTCGTTTTTCAAAATTTGTTGATAATAGGTTAACACCCCCCTCCCCCAATCGGTCCCCAACTAAGTTCCTGTCTATGCCCCCTTGTGACCCCTCCAAAGAATTAGGCTGTGACCGCGCCTCGGTTCATTATCACCTGAAATTGAGTAAAGGACGAAATAAGAGCCTACAACAAGCGCGCACAACAAGCCAGATGCGCAGATTTGATTTCATTGTGCAGATGAATCCACTAGCAGAGCAGCTTACTATTCCTGACACCCTTCTTCCATTGTCCCCTGTCGTCAGACGTCACGGCATCATTTACTCCTTTCTCTTTCATATCAGTCCTCACACAATCCATACATCTATTCTATTCCTGACACCCTGAACCGTATGAAAAGACGCAAAATCCTAAACCTGGATAGCCTACAATGAGCTACCGATAACAAAGAGTCAATCCCAGTGATGAACTGACTCTGCATGACACTCAATCTGACAACACACCTGATAATAGTCAATGACGACTGAATGAATGCTGATTGCAACATCAGAGACAAGAAAAAGATCCGTACTAGTAGAAATGGGAAGGGTGTAAAATTCCTCATCCTCTCTTAGATGGGAATATCCTCTGAGATGACGGGTGATGTGTTTGATGGACTTTGGTTTCTGTATTTATGTTAATTGCGCGGATAGCTCTCTGTTTGCGTAATAGTTTATGTGCGTATGAAGCGTTCTAGACGTTAGACGCCATAGAAGTTTTGGCAGTGCTTACTAACTTAGTACTAACCTTTTTAGTACCTGTAGAAGTTGAAACTCTCCAGGCAGTTGTGGGGGTAGCATAGTACCTGTATCTGCATATTTTGCTTGTAAAGTGCTCTAAAATTTATCACACATCGATGGCTAGTCTTGGCTCCACTAAGTCCGAAAACGGTCAAGGCTGATTTTTTTTTTGTGCTTTTGTCCAGGTTTCACCCGTCCCGGTCATTACCACGACTGGATCCGTCAGGTGACCGGCATCAACTTCGACCAGCGCTCGGCCGTGGCTGATGATGTCCAGACTGATATGCTGGCAGAACCTGTGCCGATTCCACTAGTAAAAGAACCAATAGCTATGTAAAATTCATTTCAAATTATGACTCTTAATTTTGGTTGTCGTCTGGTGGCCTACCATGGCATTTTAAAGCAGGAGTAATTCCAGTGTGGGAAAGAGATGGCTCTAGACGACCTGTATAGCTCTGTCTCTTTCCCACACTGGGATATAACCCCCCACTACATTAATTTCTAAGAACATGATTTTCCTGTACTGTTCAAAGAATGAATTACTTATGTCTTGTATAGAAAAGGATAGCATTATTTAATTTGAAGATCACCATTCGAACATTTATAAAAAAAAGTTTTTAAATCTACGAAAACTTAACTATTTCTGTTTACGCATGTTTTGAGACAAAAATAATTGATTAATTGTTAATTCTAATTAAACCATATTTCATTTTATAATTGTGTTTTTATGATTCCTACTGAATTTTTAAATCAATATGCCCCAGTAGATTAGACGTCACTTATGTATATGTTACGGCTAAAAGACGAAATGCGGCTACACCTAGTTCTAGCCGGCTAAACCTAGGTGCGGTCGGTAACAGTTGTATATCCTTTTTATTGCTAGGACACACCGACCAAATGGATTAGGTTAGAACTGTGACCAAACGCGCGCGAGCTGAGCGAGCGCTACATCCAAATTGGTTGCATGTTCTAACCGAAGATAAGTACAATACCTACTTAGATAAGTTTAACCGGCTGCACCTTGGTATAGCTGCACTTCGGCTATTAGCCGTAACATATATACAAGTTTCCTTGTTCTGGCATACTACATTCTAAAAATCCTTAAGGTATACAAATAAAAGTCGACTGGCGGTCGTCATACCGCCTTGTACTTTGCATAAGTACCTACTGAAAAGCGATTTCCGATGGCAAGCTGCCTCCACAACTTCAAACAGTGTCGGTCCTTTCCTTTTGACAGGAATATCCCTATAAGATCCACTTCACGTAGCCTACTGTCTGCGGATTACCATAATCCAATACGCATACAGTGTTACAAGAATCTTCAAGCTCACTGCCGCGTCAATGACGTCGACAAAGGGACTGCGTTGGTAATTATATCTGAAATTGTTGTTGCCATGAACTGGGCACAAATTATCTCTGGGCTACTAATTGAGAAATTCTTAATGTTATCATTAACACTAGAAACGGGATAATTACCATGTTTACTGATTGCTTTGAGTTCCCGATATTTCGACGCTGTTGCAAGCACCATGATCACGGATAAATTGAAGTTATTGCGGGTGGGTGTTAAAAACGAACAAGAAAGAGAGTAGACCGATTTGTCTGCTCAATAACACTTAGTCAGACTTGGGAAGCGAACTGAGCAGTAACATGATACAAAGTCGCACTTTGCGAGTTGAGAACAGTACTGGAAGTAAAGTATTATAATAATAATTGTAAATCAAGTATCTTGACTTGGCTCACGAGGTTGTTGACATGTGAGATGTGAGCTCAGCGATCATTGTGCCGATAGTCGTTTCAGCCAATGGCTTAATTGGCAAGAGCCTCGGCCAATAACTGAGGAAGCTCTCGTTAGGCAGCTGGATCAAGGGCTTGATTCAGAAAGCGGTACTCCTGGACACGGCGCGTATTGTTAGGCGGTTCCTCTCTCTGGAGCCCTGACCCTGTTCCCGATACCGGTGGGCTACTATTTTGAATATTTTAAATGTTTTTTTATATTACTTTGTATAGGAATATATAAAAATGTAATATATATATCGGGTATCTCAGAATTTACTCCGTTAGGCTCGTACATCATGTGGGCAGACCATGAGTTTCGTGCTATGAAAACACACTAGGCGATACACTGTTTCTAGCAAAACTAACGAATTACTTGAGATTACAACTTAACACAATAACACGGGGCACAATGAATCTCTGGGCTCTGTACAAGCACACCGTGTGGTGGATAGACTGGTTAGTAAGTCCCGTGATGTCACCACTGGACACTGGCGCGCTTTTCAATTTATTTTATGTCTAACCCTAAAATAAACTGAAGTTATGGCGGATGGGTGTTCATGAGCAGACAAGTCGGTCTACCCTCTTTCTTACACCCACCCGCAATAACTTCAGTTTATCCGTGATCATGGTGCTTGCAACAGCGCCGAAATATCGGGAACTCAAATCAATCAGTAAACATGGTAAATATCCCGTTTGTAGTGTTAATGATAATTGATACATTGACTTACTCTTATCGGAACATTTTATCAAAGGAAATTATTTATCTTTTAATGCCTAGTAATCTATGAAACACGTATGTTTACACGTGTTACATACAAAAAAAAACATTATTTGATCTGATTTCGCCGGAATCAGATCAGATCCTGGTTTTAAAAACGATGGACTCCTAATTATGATGTTCAAATCAAATCATTCGGCTGAACAGTGACACTATCATCTTCCTAGCCTTTTCCCAACTATGTTGGGGTCGGATTCCAGTCTAACCGGATACAGCTGAATACCAGTATTTTACATGGAGCGACTGCCTATCTGACCTCCACAACCCAGTTAGTGCTGGGTAATACGATACCCCTTGGTAAGACTGGTTGACTTTCGGGCTAATGACTACTTAACGACTGTCAAAGATCTATAATTGACTAATTGACTACTAACGGCTTAACGTGCTTTCCGAGGCACGGAAGCAACTAGGTACGTGGTGGTCACCCATACACGGATAAACTTAGGCAAGCACCGTTGGTCCTGGCTATGAATCATAGACCGTAGCCCGAAAGTCTGACAACCAAGGGGTATCATTTTACCCAGTAACTGATCAGATAGTCAATCGCTCCATGTAAACTAGTCGTGTTCAGCTGCATCCGGTTAACTGGAAGTCGACCCCAACTTAGTTGAAAAATGGCAGATGCAAAGTCCCAGCTGACGTGACAGTTGAGAACTGTAGGTAAGTGTAAGAACGTGGGGCTTTTTATGTAGAGAATTTAAAAAGGCTTATCCGATTAGTAGATAATAGATACCTTTATCGGATGGCTTAATGAGACTTGGCCCAAATTCATAAGGAAGGTAAAACCACAATTATACTTGGTGAAAAACCTAATAAGTAAGTACTTAATTAGGGATTTCCTGTCTGTCATTATCGTAAAGTACGAAGGTTTGTATTAGGTCGCTGAATTCTATAGTTGTTAATGTAATTTTGCATCGTGAATTATTTTCACGATGTCATCGACGCACAAGTTTTTGCGGTCACCGCCATCTTGGATGCTACGCATGATTTTGCAAATGACAGAGAGAATTCATGAAAAAACCTTCACGATATTCTAATTCTTTTTGAAGGAACTTCTTCAGTTCACACTCGACCAAATAGAAATTGAATTCTAAACTGTAAAATGGGGTATGTAACTATGTACGTACACGGATTCCACAGGGATCGCTGTATGGATTTAGGGATGACTTTTGACTCGGAAACTTTTTTTAACACACATTGATTGTGTGTTGTGTGTGTATTGTGTTTGTGTGTTGTGTATTGTGTTTGTGTTGTAGCATCGTATTGGACTTGGTCTATAATGTTGCTATAATTAGTGGTAAATAAATAAATAATATTATTAAAAAAGTTTATAAGGTGTCATCTTAAGGATATCAAACGATTTAAAATATATCAAAACATTCAAAATTCTTTCTTGTGCTTTTGCACACACTCATCTCAAATACTACTCATCAGTAAGTATGGAATCCTATTTACAATACTTACGTTTATTTATTTAAACTTCATGTACAATAGTGGTACATAGGCGGACTTAATGCCACAAGGCATTCTCTACCAGTCAACCTTTGGGTTAAATAAGAAAACATTGTGATAGGGTACAAAATAAATATATTAAAATAACTTCCTGCTTTCGAAAATGTATATAAGGTCTAACTATTCATACACGAAATATTTTCAGAGAATCATCTAACGGCTATAACGAAGCCATTTCGAGGGATTTTTTTTTTATCTAAGAATATTTTTACAAAAAATAATTAATTAAAATTAGGTAGTTGACCCACAAAATAAATACTGGCTCCTTATTTTTGAACATTCATTACGCTAGTAACTACGTCGTTTTTGCCTACTGTCATTGTTAGAATATGGAGTAAAGGTTTTAAGCAAAAAGTCTCAAAAAAATTTAGAATTATAATAATTTCGTAAAACAAAAACACTCAGATATTTTTTTTTCGTTGCTATGGCAAATTTATAACCTAAAGAAGTTACTCTTAAAATGTTTCGTGTATGAAAAGATAGAACTTATATAGGCAATTATAATGATACTAATAAACATCGTGAGGAAACCGGCATGTCCTAGAACCAAAAATTCGAAGACATTTGACATCTACCAACCCGCACTGGGCCCGCGTGGTGGATTATAGCCCATTCCCTCTCATAGAGAGGAGGCCTGTGTCCCAGCAGTGGGAACATTATAGGCTGATTATGCTATGCCGCTAATACACATATACAAATAAAATAAACTAATACATATTTTAACAAATACCAAAACGTTACGTTAACCGCATCGAAAGTATTCAAAAGAAACTCATACGGCTCATTTCGTATAGATTGAAAACTTATTTACCTAACTATTACGGTTGCTACAGGAAGTTTCGACTTCTTCCACTAATTGAGCAGAGCAAAATTGCCGACATGGTAATCTTGATCAATTGGGCTAATGGTCAACAGTGAACAGTAGTGTTCTGAACTGATAAGCAAAATTGGGCTGAATGTTCCATTCTTCACCTTGTGCGGTGCATTTATCGACAAAACTCATATAGGATAAGAGCTAGCAGAGCATTACAACTCGATCTGTTGATGAGCTTGATTTATTTTCCACCAGGTGTTCCTAAATTAAAAAGTCTTACGTAATAACTAGTGACTTCTTTGAAGATCACTGAAACTTGTTCAGTCTTATCACAATTCTCTCCGAGTAGGTACTTACTTTTAACTAACTTTTATCGGTTCTAACTTTCTTTTTCCTGTCTACTGTCTCTTGTGCTACCCTAATGTTGTCAGTGTAAATTTTTAATTGGCCTTCTTTCGCTAACTGTCAACTACCTGTAAGATTTTTTAAGAAATAAAATAAAATAAATTTTAATACACCATGTCAATATTTCTGGAGATAGTGCCCCAGTGCAGAACTACTAACAAGTGGCTCAAAACTTAAGAAGATTAGCATCGCATCGGCACACCACTTGGTAGGAGTTCTAGGTGTCATTGTGTCTGAAAGGTCAACCAAAACATATAAGTAATGAATAACAATTAAGGCGATAGTCTTGTCGTGCTAAACTCAGAAACGCACATCAAAAACAAAAACGCATATAACAAATTTTATGGTGGCCTAAAAATAATTTCAATTCGTTAATAACTTTGGTAAAAAAAACATTGTAAACCTACGCGAATATTACGACGGGCTGTCAATGTTACTGGACTGGGGCCTTAAGTACTGAGCCCTTTGAAACTTCCATTCAAGGATTAACCACTATTATGTATAGCAAAGGCCGTTTGACGTCAGATTGATTTTTTATTTTTGAAATGTTATTATCACCTTATCATTAGATAGATAATACTCGGATGTCTCACTAATTAAACCCATAATCTGCTTATCCAAATAAACAATGCCTACGTAAACTAATCGTTTAATTATGAATTGGTGAGACAGGAGTTGGTGCAAAAGGGAAAAGGGATCCTATATGTATATCGCCACTTCTTCAGTGATACATTTTCTGCCCTTAATAGTTATATGGATTAAGAGCTATCTGGCAGAATGTTGATACTCCGAAATTTATTTGGCATAACATCCTTGGCATAATCTTCTTTAAACGAATATTATATATCATAAAAAAAAAAATTAATATGATTATTGTTTGGCCGAATGTTTATATGCCCGAATTTACAACTGCATGCTGCATGCAAACAAGCAAAATTTGGCTCTTGCGCATTGCTGCATGCATGGTGTATGCTTGTTTGCTTGCTTCTTACAAGGTAATAAAAACCACATATGTTCACAATCAAATGTTTTGATTGTTTTGATGATATTTTGATTGATTTCTTTTCTGTCTTTTAATGACTATCGATTAGGGGTTCCAATCTCGCAGCCTGTATTCAAACTCGGTATTTGCGGGACTAGGAATTTTCAATCCCGCGGAATCCCGGTATTTGCGGGATCCCGCATATAGAAAATATTAATGTTTATATAAGGCAAATAAAACAATGAATTAATCAACATAACTCCACATTTATTTAAGTTTTACTATTAGCATGAGATTAATCGAATTACACCGTTTAACACAGAAAACAGAAACAAATACCGAATAATAAAAAATCTATCAACAACAAAAAATCTATTAACTAAATTAAAATATAAACCAAAAACATTTTCAACTGAATGTTGACAGAAGTAATTTTGACTTTAACTATTTAATTTGCTCATTTTTTCAGCATTCAATTGAAAATGTTTGCGAAGGAATTTACATAACATATCTAAAGTGTCGTCTGCCAAACTACTGCGTATTTTAGAGGCAATATAGAGCCAGCAGCCACAAAAGCCCTTTGGGCTTCCACGCTTCCCAGTCTTCCTGGTCTTTCCAGTCCCACAAATCCCGAGCAAATAACGCCCCCCCACAAATTATGCGAAATACCGCAATACCGAGATCTCGGTATTCCGGGATTGGAAGCCTTACTATCGATATGAAATGTGGCATACAATTGTATGCCAAAAGACGATTCTGACTTTGAAAATTTGAGTTTTGAATGTATGATAAACGAGTGTTTGCCATACGATTTTCTGCGAAAAGAACTTTATGCTATCCTCTGTTATGCAAAATAATAATAGGATATAAAAAGTCCTGCTATAAAGGATATATAACGGGTCTGCAATAAATTAAGCCTTCGATATATTATAAGATAAGCTTAATAATATTGAATGTTTGAAATGTCTGTTCTTTTTCTTTTATCTTACTTTGACAACGATTGGCGATTTTTGGCGCATTTTTCAAACGTATACGGTTTCTATTGGCTTGCGTCTTCCAGCTGCTGAGCACAGGTCTCTGGCCATGACTTCCAGTTCTTCCAATCCGGGGCCAGTGTGGACCTCTGGTCGTTGGTTTTGTCTCTCATCCCGCCATCGTCTACAAGATGAGCCGCGACCGCGTCGCCTTCTTTTCCTACGTACCATAATTTAAGTGGGATAGTGCGAATTTAAGAAATTAATGTAGAACAAGTAATATCGATGTCATGATGGTTCGATGACACGAATGATTACTTCTAGCGCTTACAAAACTTCCATTCAACGATTATAATATTATTTTCAATAGGAAAGGCCACCTGACGTCATTACAATCATTTATTTTCGAAGACTTTATCTTTTTATCATTAGATATAGAATAGTCAGATAGAACACTAATTAATTAAGCTAGATTAACATGCTACTTATACTAATAAACAGTGCCTACCAGTTTGATATAAATAGGTTATAAGAGAGACTGGCATGTAAAGGGACTTGAATAAAACCTTCTGTAGCTGGTATAAATGAAACGATTCCTTTATTTTAATCGAAAAATCATTCATCTCCATTTTGGGTTCACAGTCATGCGTTTTGAGAGAATTATCAGCGTCACTTTTGTCAACACATATAGCCCCCTTTTTTTTTCTTTGCAGTCGGTTAAAATCATTAAGTAGACCAACCTGCATGACATAACATGAGTGCGATAGTGAGAAGTCCGGAAAAACGACGTAATTCCAACGGCCTTCTACCTCAATCGCTAGGCGGTCACTGAGAAAATTTAGCAGACGTTACTGTATACAAACTAATTTTATGGGTCTTTTGGTATACTTGTCGGATCCGGTCGTTAGTACGGACCTAAACTGAATTGGAAAGCGCGCCAATGTGCAGTGGTGACATCACGCGACTTACTTACCTGTCTACCCATCACACAGCGTCCTTCTACAGAGCCCTGATGTTCAGCTCGTGGCGAGGGCGATAATCAATGTCTGATCGCGGCGGAGTTGAGACGTCTTGGAACTGTACTCAATTCATTGTGCCCCGTGTTATTGTGTTAAGTTCTAATCTCAAGTAATTCGTTAGTTTTGTTAGAAACAATGTATCGCACCCAGTGTGTTTTCACAGCATGAAACCCATCGTCTGCTCACATGATGTACGATCCTTACGGAATACGTAAGGATCGTAATTGTTCATTATTTTGAACTCCACATATTTCGACGCTGTCATGGCGCTTGCAACAGCGTCGAAATACCGGGAGCTCAAAATAATGAACAATCACGGAAGATTTCCCGTAAGTGACAGTATAAGTTTAAGAAGTGCGAGTTTTATAAACTTTGAAAAATACGTACTTATTAAGCATAAAACCAATAGTGCACTAAAAATAACTGCAATTCATTAATAACTTCAGCCAAAAATACATTGTCACCTGCGCGAATATTTCGACGAGCTGTCAATTATTTTGGACTAGGCCCTAACGAAAATGAGTAAACCGCGGAATATGGTAAAACCTGAATTTATATCAATTACTAAACAGATAGTACAATAAATTATCAGCTAATTATTTGATTTATCGTATCACATCTGGAAAACATATTATATAAGATGAAGATTTTGTAGTGTTTAATCAGTTTGGTGCCTGAAAAATGATGTGGGGTGCTGTGTTTTTGCTGGCTGTTTCTGGGACGGTAAATACCCTTTAATTTTTAACTTTTACGTAAAATAAATATTTTTCCCGAGTTAGAAATAATCTTTGTTGGTATCATTCAATCAGAATCTATCGTAATTAAAGAAGGAACATGGCATAGTTTCTATCTGATAATGCAATCCTACGTACCTACGTTCCGTTTTCTTTGATTCCATAGGTAATCATGATAAATCATGGTTACTTTCATGTGTGTAGTTTTTGTTCTATTGTAAATTAGGTTAACAAAGTAGATGAAAAATGAAATTCTAACCTAAACTGCAAACTGTTTGATTAACATTTCAGGCGCTCGCCGACCCCATGTTTATCTTCCCTGAAGATGCAAGAGGTAAGCAAACAAAACAACATACATTCAACAGAAACTATGACATTACTCTAAAGGAGGTTATTTACTCACCACAAGCATTCGCACTGCGAATTTGTTTGCGGACATTCGTTGCGTAAGGTTTTAATCAACATATTTGTGAAACGAACAATTCAACAAGAGCCATTGCGTTAATTACGTTGTTTGATTAGACGAATGTTTCGAACATGAAGCTATGGACCACATCCATTGCTTCATGTCCGAAACATTCGTCTGAAACAATTTCCTTCAAAATCACAATAAACAATTACAAGACATCTGCTCTCCTCTCTGCTCAACTGTTTCGGCTGAAGCTACGCGGAGACGAGAGTTGTAAATAACGTAACATTAGTGGTAATGTTCGTTATAGGATGGTTCTACAAAAGAACGTTTGCCTCTTGAAAAAAGTGCAAAACAAATTCATAAAAAGAACGCTCGCGATGAGTAGAGTACCTACTCTTTTTTCGAGCAACGACTGTAACAAATTAAACAGGTCGTAACATACACCCCTACACTGCGTTGATCCAAAACAGTGTCCAAAAATGCGCAAGAGGTGCGGATCATGTGTAAGTTCTAATATGCACACGATCTTCGCCGACAAAGCCGAGCGAAATGTCGAAGACAATCACCAACTGCGCATGAAGCCAAGCAGTGCGCTTGCGCAAGTTAGTATGAGACTGTAACGAAGAAGTGAAGTTGGCACTGTCTGTCAGATTTTGCGAAGCTCTATATTTCTGTAACTAATATTATAGCACTGATCTTAATTATCAACAGTGTCGGGATCCCGTATCGTGTCAGGATGGGAAGCAAATGTGGGCCAGTTCCCTCACCAGCTCGGTCTCCGTATGGTGACCACCGCCGGAGGAGTCTTCGGCTGCGGAGGTTCAATTCTTACCCCTGAGTGGGGTCTTACTGCTGCCCATTGTACTGCTGCGTAAGTTTTTTTGCTTGGCAAGACGTGCAACGTGTCATATTCCTCTCTCAGAGTGAAAACTGAAAGGGAGTCCCATCCCTATGACTTTTGTGTAATTTTTTTTTACTCATCCAACTCATTTGAGTTAGAAGATTGATTAATATCATCATCATGTTCATTCAGCCGAAAGACCTTTAATGCTAGAAATATGCCTTTCCAAAACATTTTTGTAGCTAACTGTTCCCACCAGGTTCAACGAATACCAAGCGAAAATCTTATTTCTACTAGCGGTAGACAGCTGAAATCGTTTTTTTCCTCTACAGCCGTGTGACCATCGTCATCCGCGCTGGTGCCACCAACCAGACACTGCCAGCTGTGATCTTCGAGACCACCAAGTACTACAACCATCCCCTGTATAACGAGGCTATCCCTAGCATTGTCCAGCCACATGACATCGGTCTGCTGGAGTTCGGCAGGTCACTCACTTTGGGCGGTAAGACCCAATTTAATCCCAATCACTTTATAACTATTTAAGGATTTTGTTATACATCTGAATACATCACATAAAACAATTTCAGAATTATTCTCCAACATTGTCATCTGCCACGCCAAAGGATCCGTGTATCAATGTAGCTTGTGTTTTCATAATTCCATATGTAGTAGAACTAAACAACTTTGGAATTTGTTTTGCGAATAATCTCTGATTAAATTACCTGAATAAATGAGTTATTATTATTATTATTAAAATCGTTGTTCTGGATGTGGCCCAATTTCAAAATCTCCATTCAAACTCATAGTTTGGTCAAGTATCAAGGACTAAAAGTGGTATTTGCTGATTTATATCTTTTATTTTTCTAGAACTTATTCAGCCAATCAGGATCCAGCGTTCCTCTGCCAGGAACCAGAACTACGCAGATGTGCAAGCCATCGCCAGCGGCTGGGGTAACACTTGGACTCAAGGTAGGCCCTCTAGGAATACTGAGAAAAAAAAAGTGTGATGAATGAGATAGAGATGAGAGGAATGATAATGATTTTGTGGCCGTAAAACATAACTTGGCGTGACCTATGTTCTTATCTTGCATTTATTTACAGGATCTTCCCCTGAAAACCTTAACTGGGTCTACTTGAGGCTGGTATCGAACGAGGAATGCCGGGTTTCCTACGGAGGCAGCTCTATCATCGTTGACTCCACCATCTGCACCAGAGGATGGACCAGCCCTACTCAATCCACATGCCAGGTGAGAAGGTCCAGGGTCCAACGAAGTTTTAGTGAACGAAATACTCATTTGATTTGAAGTTTCGGTTCATGTAAAAATCATCTTCATGTTTTCCAAGACTCCAATTTTTCACGAACCCTGATCATTTTTCCTGAGTTATCCGGGGTCAGTGACAAACATTAAGTAGAGAAACTCTGAAATAAAAAACTTGAAACCGTGTGTATGGAGTCACTTTGGTAGCTTGAAGAGCACGCTATTCCGTTGATATCATTATCCATTATTACGTACCTATACTCCTGCACAAGAAGTAAGAGTTTTAGCCAGAGTTTTAACAGTATGCACATTTTTCAGGGTGACAGCGGTGGTCCCTTGACCATCATTGATGATGACGGTGCCCTCACCCAGGTTGGAGTGACCTCCTTCGTCTCTGGCTTAGGATGCCACGCTGGCGTTCCCTCCGGTAAGTGTAGAACATTGGCTCGGCTTTGAAATATTTCAATAGAGTACTTTTGAATCGAATAGTAACCGTTTTATAGATAGATGAAGCTGCTGTAAGGGATGATTATCAAGTAAATGAACCACCTTGTTTAAGGAAGCTCTTTTGACAGTAACTAGATGACTAGGAAAATAATATAGCAAAGAATGATTACTAACCGGATATTAATGACATCCGGATAGTCTTTCGACTTAAAGTAGTTAGACTTTTCTGAGAGATGTTTCATACACGTTGCATTTTAGACAAGTGACTTGTCTGAAAACTCAATATATAATTCACGTTATCCACAGGATTAAAGCATAACATTACCTACTTACGTAATTTCTACAAATCCAAAAATATTACATATCAATCGGAACCAATATTAACAACTTTCTATTTAATTTCAGGATTCATCCGTCCCGGCCATTACCATGACTGGTTCTTAGATGTGACCGGCGTCGACTTCGATTGGGAATATGCTTCTGAAGAAGATACCACTGACGGTCCTGTAGACCTTACCACTGCTGATTCAGAGGAAGATACCACTGACGGTCCTGTAGACCTTACCACTGCTGATTCAGAGGAATATACCACTGACGCTGCTGTAGACCTTACCACTGCTGATTCAGAGGAATATACCACTGACGCTCCTGTAGACCTTACCACTGCTGATTCAGAGGAATATACCACTGACGCTCCTGTAGACCTTACCACTGCTGATTCAGAGGAATATACCACTGACGCTCCTGTAGACCTTACCACTGCTGCTTCAGAGGAAGATACCACTGACGCTCCTGTAGACCTTACCACTGCTGACTCCAGCCAGTCCTCTGATTCCAGCCAGTCCTCTGACTCCAGCCAGTCCTCTGAATCCAGCGAATCTTCATCCGAATCTTCAGATTAAACAAAAACAGTACAAGCGACTAAGCCTCATCCACTCAAGAGGACGAACAAACATCTGTTACAGAGCTGAGCTTGTCACAAAGAAGATTAATTTAATCATAAATAAAAATTGACTAGTTTATTAATATGTAGATTTTTATTTTATCCTGCGTTAGACAGACAATGACTGAGTTGAAATACTAACGTTGAACTCGAGCGAAATGCTCGAGTACCGTCTACTTAGCTAATGCCGACATCCGTCTTAAATAGTATTAAGATCTCCCCTATATTTGGAATTTAAAATTCTTTTCCATAATTAATCAAGTCATGCAAATACATCATAATCTCCATAAATCCTTTAAGTATCAGTTACGAACACAAGCGCAGGATTATTTAGATTAGACTTAATGCGTTATCATTTAATCGTAATATTTTATCAATTAATTCCCGGTTCTGAATTAATATAAGCTACAAGAAATTAATTTTAAGTTAGTTTGTGAATAATATGGCGATGTGGGGTGCAGTATTTTTGTTGGCTGTTGCTGGGACTGCGGTAAATATAGATTCGTTAACATTGTTAAGGTCCATTGTGGAGTGGATTTTGGCGAAATCGTCGATTGTCCAGTGTGGATTTTTTTAACTAGTTGTTTCCTTAAATTGGAATAGTTCTGCAATAGTATGAACAGAGTATTCAACCGGATTTAATTTAGACACTGCGAGGCTTGCTTGAATTACCTCTAAGCGCCATAAATATACCATAAATATTTGAATATGGGAGACAAATATACTAAATATATTACTTAATATTTAAAGTCACACTGAGAGGAAGTCCGTTTCCACTTTAGTACCACATTTAACTTAAAAAAATAAAGTGTAAAGAGTGTAAATAGACCCTTAACATATCCGAAAGGCACTTGTTCTCCCCGTCGTTGCGATCATTCTTTTGTTTTAGACTATACCTGGGAACCTTCTAGTTACGGAGATTTTGGGGGTCAAAGTTCCAACTTTTTCACAATTTTTTTTTAATACATGTTTTTAATGTAAGATTTTTACTTTACACACCTCCACGACCCCCGTACTATTCAATCCATCCATCAGCACAATGCTTTGAGTGCTTTCCATCGAGTCCTACCGTAAAACGTGAATTTCACCCCAAAAAAAAGTCGATTCCCAGCATTATATTTTGCGTAAAGTTACTTAGTTTGATGTACAGAATGCTTTGTTGACGGTTATGTGAAGTGTCTGTTTACATCCTGTATGCGTTCAACGTTCAATTGATATTGTACATTTCAGGTTCTCGCCGATCCCAGTCTAATCTTCCCTGAAGAAGCGAGAGGTAAGATAATCAAACAAACATTCTCAGTATCTCAGTTTATTTTTCACTCCAAAAATAGAGCTAATTAAGTAGTTGCTAATTATTTAATATGAGTAAGCTATTTGGTGTGGGTGAAATGCAATGCGATCCCTAGTCAAGAGGTCCCAAAAGTTGTCCACTTTTGGGACCTCTTGACTAGGGATTTTACGGAGCTTCGACTCCGACTCGGACTTCCAACTGATATTACAATTCTGACTTCGGTTCCGATATTTTTAAATTGGAGGTTTTAATCGGATGTCGAAGTATAGCGGATTCGCGTGACGACACACGGCGGCCGCGCTCACCGTGGAGGTTTATGCATGTCGCGCGGTGAACCCTCCTCCCCACGCACTATCTGTCGTCGATTATTCTTTTATTATTTCAGTAACAATCCAATATTGTGGTGAAAAGTGAATGAAATTATACAAAACTAGCTTATGCCCGCGTCTTCGCTCGCGTTGAGTTCGCTAATTGTCTCACGGGACCGTATAAACGGGAGAAAAGTATTCTATATGTTAATCCAATTTATAAACTATCTGTGTGCCAAATTTCACCCAAGTCCGCTCAGTAGTTTTTGCGTGAAAGAGTAACAAACATCTATCCATCCATCCATCCATCCATGCATCCATCCATCCTCACAAACTTGTGCATTTATAATATAATATACAACAATAACAACTCCAACTTTCTCAAAGAATTTTTTTTTTATTGTTAAACTTTTATAGCAATAACACAACAGCTTTTCGTGCGCGGGCGCGCCTGTGACCAGCTGTTAGTCGCGTGACGCCGTTCTGTCTCCCACTGTGCTTTGCCTACCCACTGTTGCACGGCACGATAGTAATGAGAAAGAAAGGCGTCAGGTGGCTAACAGCTGATAGGTCACAGGCGCGCATGTGAATTTAATATGGCTGTTAAATAAAAATGTTTCTTTGGAAAAGTTGTTTGTTATCATGAGTATAATCACGTGTTTAAGTATCAGTCACTAATTACCAGTCACCCTATATATTATACTAGCTGACCCGCGCAACTTCGTCTGCGTTTGGATTTTCCCCGTTTTTGCAATCTTTTTTCATAAATGCTCCGCTCCTATTGGTCGTAGCGTGATGTTATGTAGCCTATAGCCTTCCTCGATAAATGGTCTATCAAACACTAAAATATTTTTCAATTCGGACCAGTAGTTTCTGAGATTAGCGCGATCAAGCAAACAAACAAACAAACAAACTCTTCAGCTTTATAATATTAGTATAGATAAGTAGGAAGTAGGTATCCAATCCCTAAAATCGATTGCTCGCCAATATTTGTCATGTCCGTCAGGCTCGGCAGCAAGCGAACCACTGTTTAGTGACGCTAGCCTAATCTATGTCCCGCTAAGAAATAGGTTTGACAGGGACAAAGCTGCAAAGAAATTAAATATAATTTGCTGCTTTTGGAATCAATTCATATTTGATTTAATTTGCTAACTGTAATTGAAAACAATCGCCAACCCGCCTGCCAAGCGTGGCGATTATGGCAAAACCCCCCCTTCTTGGGGGAGGCCTATGTCCAGCAGTGGACTTCTTTCGGCTGAAATGATGATGATGATGATGATGAATTGAAAACATGATTATTTTTATGCTTAACGCCTATGTTACGTAGGATTCTTATGTTTAATTGAAAATAAAGATTCTGACTGAATAATGTCTTTAGTATTTTATTTTGTTAGGCCTGCCGTTTACACATCTCTTTTCTGCCACCACTTTCGACTCCGATTCCGTTTCCGAATCCATCATCATCATCATCATCATCTGCCTAACCTTTTCCTCTGCTTTGTCTTCCAGTCTAACCGGATGCAGCTGAATACCAGTATTTACCGTTTCCGACTCCGACAAACTAAATTTAAAACCTTCGAGTCCGAATTGGGTTCCGACAAAACCACCTCCGTCACATCCCTACTCTAGACACAGGGGTTCATCTATTTCTTCCAACTTAGCTTGAATATTAGGAACAATTACTTTTCTGAAGCAGGCATCAGTTACCAGAGATTTATGATCAACTGATTCTTATTATCTATTTTAAAAATTGTTCAATGACTATATCAATACATTTTCCAAATTCTTCTGACTTTCTTTTCACTGTTATGCAACAGGTGCTGCCTCCCGTATCGTGTCAGGATGGGAGGCAAGAGACGGGCAGTTCCCTCACCAGCTGTCCATCCGTATGGTTAACCCTGCTGGAGGCGTGTCTTCCTGCGGAGGCACCATCATCCACCCTGCATGGGGTCTTACTGCCGCTCACTGTACTGCCACGTAAGTCATTTTCTTCTTAAGATAGTATTTAAATTTTGTTAATCCAAACTTTAGCCGCTTTTATTGATTCTTCACTCCCAGCGCTAAGGTTACTTTGACTACATGTACAGATGGTAAGACCAAAGTATTCCCTACTTTACGAGTACGGAGATACGAGCTATTTTCAGTCAAACCGCGCAATAACGCTCATTGGTCATAAGCCGTTAATTGGTTTATTAGGTAATCTGGAGTCCTTGGTATGATTTCCATATGATTTTCCTCCTGATTTTGGCTATAGCCCAATATTTTGGTGGTGGGTGTAATTGAAATAACTATAGGATATATATATACAACATTAGTTTTAGTATATGCGAAACCTGAAACACGACACGTGTTTTAGTATTTTTATGTAAAGAATCTATGTACAAAATTTTAAAACTGTATCATGAAAATTCGCTAAGTTATAAGCTTGTTCTGTTACCTAGTTGTCCTCACAAAAAACGTGGTCACCGCGCAGCGCGCGCCTCCAGCGTCGTTTGACTCATTGATAATAATAATTTGGCAGTAGGTACCTAAATTATTGCGATAGGTACTTAAAGTCGTTCGGTGTCCAATTTTTAACTTTTAAAAATTATTGGAATCGATTCAGTTACTTATTCTAAACAAACTGTGTTCAGGTTTCGCATATACTAAAAATAATGTTGTATATCCATTGTCGACCTCATCTCAATCCTCAGGACTTGATTGAGGTCAAGAAAAACCCATTTAGAAAAAAAAAAAGTTGCTAATACACAAATGTGATTAGTAGATAGGTTACGTCTAAAAGCCGAAGTAAGGTTACACTTGGTTCTAGCCGTCTATACCTAGGTGCGGCCGGTAGCAATTTGTTAAACTTAGGTATGCCCTTTTTATTGCTAGGACACACCAACCAAATGGATTTGGTTAGGTTAGAACAGTGACCAACGCGCGCGAGTCGAGCGAGCTCAGCGTGCGGTGCTGCGGCATCGGCTGGCGAGCGCTACATCAAAATTGGTTGCATCAAACCTCCAAATTTAAAGCCGCAACTAGTTATAGCCGGCTAGAACCAGGTGTAACCTTACTTCGGCTTTTAGCCGTAACATATATAAAGGATAAAGTATTTATCTATGGGTCTTTGTTACTTGTAAATAAATGGATTGTTGTTGGATAACTACAAACATCCTTACAAAATCTGGGTGTGCTTATCCCTCTGCCCTACAAAGATTAAGAATTGTCTTCTAATGTTCCTAAACTTGCCTTCTCCCTTCCACAGTCGCGTGACCCTGGTCATCCGCGCCGGCACCGTCAACCTGACTCAGCCCTCAGCCATCTTTGAGACCACCAAGTACTACAACCACCCCCTGTACAACGAAGCCTTGCAGTCGGTCGTGCAGCCCAACGACATCGGTCTTATTGAGTTTGGCAGGAACCTTGAGCTCAGTTGTAAGTTTGTGCTCATTGTCACCATCATTTAGTTAAATGAAAGACGTTAAACACTGCTTTAAGCTTACACAGATTAAAACTAAACTTAGACTGTCACTTACGGGATACCTTTCTTGATTATTAATTACACATAATTATTATTAATTACAGCGTCGAAATATGGAGTGCGTTACATTGAGTCCTACCGGAAAACGTGAATTTTCACCCCAAAAATAAGTCGTTTCCCAGCTTCAAATATTTTTTGCGTAGAGTTACTTAGATTTGATGTACAGAATGCTTAGTTGCCGGCTTCGTGAAGGGTCCGCTGACACCTTGATATAACTATACAATACATAGTTCAGATTCACTTGTTTTTGTACAAAATCGAATCTTGGATTTGTTACATTACATGAGAATGTAGGAAGCGCCCTTTAAAACAAGAAAACGTTGCTTTCATATGATTGTCACTCATTAGTTTGGACTAGACTAAGGCGTGCTTTGAAAAATTTCGAAAATGAACGCGACGGTTACCCGTTCGAGCGACGATTTCTTTGGTTCTGATTATGTATGACGCGACCTAACATATTGTACCTTTATTATTTTACTAGCTGTTGACCGCGACTTTCGTCCCCGCGAAATTATTATAAAAATACAATTTTTCATTGATTCTCCGCTCCTATTGGTTGTAACGTAATGTTAAGTAGTCTATAGCCTTCCTCGATAAATGGGCTATCCAACACTAAAATATTTTTTCAATTCGAAGATTAGCGCGTTTAATAAAACTCTTCAGCTTTATAATATTAGTATAGATATTATGTGATCAATAAAGAATGACTGCAGTAATCTTTAAAGCGTCATTTAGTATTTTGTTATAAAATCTAACTGTTATTTTGCAGACACTATCCAGCCCATCAGGATGCAGCGCTCTGAAGCGAGGAACGAGAACTATGCCGGGGCTCGGTCCATCGCCAGTGGCTGGGGACGCACCTGGACTAATGGTAAAGCTTTACTTCCCTAAGTTATTTATATTACATACACACATACATTAACTTAAGCCTTTTTCCCATGAGGAACGCCGTATATGTATATTAATAATACATTTTTTTTTATAAATATATAGAAATTTTATGCAATTCTGCTAAAAATAAGCAAATTTAATGCAAGAGCTGCTTTGATTTGCTAACCCTAGGACATCACACGGTGAAAGCAGAATGATAGACTTGTCGCATTCTACTACCACTAATACTAGGCGCACATATAGAAGGTACACAGACAGACATTATACTTACTAAGGCCTTATCTGAATGCAGGAGCCTCTCCCGAGAACCTGAACTGGGTCTTCCTGAACATCACCACCAACCTTGACTGCCTGCTCGCCTACGGAGGCAGCTCCATCATCCAGCCTTCCACGATCTGCGCTAGATACTACAACGTCACCAGCCAGTCTACCTGCCAGGTACGGAGAACTGCCTTGCCCTTTTTAACAGCTTTGACTCTTTCATTGTTTACATATGTACAGTTGTTGTTTACACGAGCACCAATATGTGTACAGTTTCCTAAATTTAAAAGCAATTTCCGCGAGGAATAACGATTGTAACTTGGAGACAGGACCTTTTTCATAAAAATATGAGTTCCAGAATACTGTATTTGTCAACAACATGAAATTTTAATCAGAAAGAGAAGTGTTTACATGTTGGTGCTCGTGACTTACGTACAGATCAATGAAATTTTGATAGGTCATTTGCCGGTTTTTGAGAACCTGATTAGTAATGTTCATTGTGGTGTATTTTTCTTAAAATATGTATACATTTATTATTGTAACCTGTGGGTACTTCTGTTGATCAAAATTGACTCTAATAAATATGCCTATGATGCTTGATGAAATGAGGCGAAAGGCAATTCATAAGACATAACTATTTCATATAATTAAATAATTTTACAGTCAGTGCAAAGATACATGGACAAGAGCACGCCAGTATAAAATACAAAGTAGAGATGCACAGACACATCACATATTTCTATTTAACTTAGCGAAGGCGTCCATACTCTCGACATCCTCTCCTGGACGCAGACGCTTTAAATAAACCCATTGATGAAGTGAAGTTTTCATGCAACGGTTGATGAAGTCCCTTTGTCAAAATATCGTCTACCAGCTGTTACTACCAAAGAGCTTCCTGAATGGTAGACGCTAGAGCCACATCTTCAGCCTCAGTTGTAGAAAGAGCTATGGTCTGCTGATGTTCTATGATGCGGGCAGCACACGGAGTTAAAACTCTTCAACTGAGAATACGTAACTGCCTGCACACTCCAGGACTTAATGGAGAAAAAAAGTCCAGGTCGCTACATACTGGTCAGACGAAAATTGAGTCATTGTTTTGAAAAGAACATGAGAAGAAGAAAAATGGAGTTAATAAAAATAAAACTAAACCAGATTTCGTTCCACAGGGTGATAGCGGTGGCCCTCTGACCATCGTCGACATCGACGGTGAAATCACTCAGGTCGGAGTAACCTCCTTCGTATCAGCCACTGGATGCCACACCGACTTCCCTGCTGGTAAGCAAAGAATTACTGAATTTTATTCGAAGAATAAGGCTAAATTAACACACCCAAGTCATTTCAAGCAACTTTTGAATTCTTCAATTTCTGAAATCATATCAAGTGGCTGTCACTTTCAAGCCGTTTCTTATAACTTCAAAGACTTGCAACAGGACTGGATATACTTTGACACAATTTTGACTTTCCTGTCATCTTTATCGGCCCTCTGATTATTTCTATAAGTACAGTTAGCTTGCTACTAGTTGTCATAAAGGGTGTAAATAGACCGTTAACATATCCGAAAGGCACTTGTTCTCCCCATCCTTGCGATCATTTTTTTTTGTAGACCATACCTGGGAACCTTCTAGTAACGAGATATTGGGGGTCAAAGTTCCAACTTTTTCACAAGTTTTTTTTTTTAATACATGTTTTTAATGTAAGATTTTTACTTTACACACCTCCACGACCCCCGTACTATTCAATCCATTCATCAGCACAATGCTTTGAGTGCTTTCCATCTAGTCCTACCGTAAAACATTTTTCACCTCAAAAAAAAAAGTCGATTCCAGAGTCGAGTAAAGTTACTTAGTTTGATGTACAGAATGCTTGGTTGACGGCTATGTGAAGGGTCTGTTTACACCCTGTATCTTACTTATATCATAGGTACTTTTCACAGTAGCTAGTCCTTATTATTTTAAGGACCTGCGTTTTTCCCTTGAACAACTCCTTAATTATAGTATGATAGTATCATAAATATTGATACGAATACTTTATATTTCCAGGTTTCATCCGTCCCGGCTTCTACCACGACTGGTTCACTGACGTGTCCGGCATCGATTTCGACTGGGAGTATTCCAACGTGACTACCGAATATCCTGTCAACGTCACTACTACGGAAAGTCCTGTCAACGTCACTACTACCGAAGGTCCTGTCAACGTCACTACTACCGAAAGGCCTGTCAATGTCACTACTACCGAAGGTCCTGCCAATATCACTACTACCGAAGGTCCTGCCAATATCACTACTACCGAAGGTCCTGCCAATATCACTACAACCTTAAGACCTACCACCACTGAGGCACCTGATGATTCTAGCGAATCAAGCTCGTCTTCTGATTCTAGCTCTTCCGAATCTAGCTCGTCGTCCGAATCTAGCTCTTCGTCTGATTCTAGCTCATCGTCTAGTTCATCATCCAGCTCGTCATCAAGTTCATCATCCAGTTCATCATCTAGTTCATCATCTAGTTCATCATCGAGCTCATCCTCCGATTCTTCAGACTAATCCTGATGAATAACACATTCCAAGTATCAATAGTTTCCTATTGGAATCGTATTCATGGGTACTATGCATGTTGAACACCTGACATTTTGTTTATTTAATAAATAATAATAACATTTGTATATTGGTTTGCTTTAATTAAATTTTAGATCTCACTACATTATCCTTCCGAATCTAAATTATCGTAAGATTCAAGCTCATCATCCGATTCCTCTGACTGATCCTAAGGCTAGCTAAGCAATTGTTACATAAAAATGCATAAGGTCCGAAAATCAATCCCTAATGGAATCAAATTAACAATACAAGGTGTAAATGGACCCTTCACGAAGCCAACCAAGCATGCCATACATTATATTTATCAGAAAATAAATAAGGTCTGGCGGCCCTGGGATCTGGCTCTATTAAGAACTACTGTGAAAGGGTGTTTTTTAGAGATCTATGCAACCAAGGAAGTTTAGCATAGTGTTTCGCCTATCACAGATCGTCAATATAAGAGCAAACATATATTTTATTTCGTTTGAATGTAGCTGACTTAAAGTTAAAAAATTCAGTCGCACGCAAAAGCTTATTTCAAGTAGCTTTGAAGATGTACGTCTCGATTCCTCAGCTTTATGCTCAAAGCTGTTATTTTTGCTTAAATCCGCCACACTATTCCCAAACCAAAGCAACTCCTGAAAGCCAGAATCAACAGTGGCGACCACCAGAAAAGCACCGAGACAATGAAGCACGACGAAGTCCCAGAGAAACAATATAATTGTCTTGGATCCCGCAACGAAATTGATCAGAAGAGAACAGTGGAGGAGTAGGAAAAACATAATTTCCATTAACTCCTCATCAGCAGGAGACAGTACAAAACAAGGCCAATAAACACAAAGGGGAATCCAAAGCTGTTACCAAAAATACATATTTGATGAGCTTGCATACGAGCAACTGCAGATCAAAGATCACAGCTGTTGGGGTCACCACAGTTTGCTGCCCTGCTTCTTGTGACACTACTGTGACCTATATTTTTTTTAAACGCCGGTTCTTGCAGACATTCAACAGAATAAGCTATTATTTTGATTAACTAAACATCGCTACTAAGAGCGGATTACACCAATAAGACGAAATACAATCAGCACATCTAAACGGCGTTCAACATCTCTGTGTCATTATTCTAACAGCGTTTGAACGTGGTTTAGATGCCGATCGCTATTTGGTTATTGATAAAGTCTGCCTCAAGTAACCTGGTAGAAGTTTTCAGTAGAACTAATAGCAGACAATTGTTGTGGAGTTTCGCATGACAAATACAGTGTCTCGCACATTGTGAACTCCTAACCTTACCCTCATAATTGCCGACGCCGGTCGAAATCGATTGTAACACCTAAGGGTTTCATGAATCGAAATCTGTATACAAAAGCCGACTTGTCACAGACAGAACGATGTAAAATACAAATTGGATAAAGAAATTACGTAGAAAACTGTTGGTATTATATGTATTAGTGTTTTATGTAATTTTCCATAGTTTTCTTGTGTCGGAAACACGCCAAACGCAGGTGCGAGCCGCCGGTCGCGTGTAGCGGCGACAAATCGCAAGGAAATAAAAATAGGCGCATGGTGCTACAGCGTCGTATTGCAGTGGCGGGCTACCGCGCATGCGTGGCAGTGTTGCTAGGAGAAGAAAGAGTTTACCCGTCAAGGGGTCTACATTTTTATTCAATACTCAAACTCAAAGCATTTATTTCAATTACACCATTACAGGCACTTTTGAATGTCAGACAAACAAATCTTCGCTTTTTAGTCCCAGTCTCAAGGCTATAACTTGTGAAAGTACTGTAATTGCCCATTCCAAAGCGTAGATCTCTATGGAGAAGAATAGGCAAAGCCTCCTTGTTTAAATAATCGTTATGTCGTTATGGCCCAGAGCTAAAGGCCTGGCTTCATGCATGTGGTTGTGGGTTCCAAATCCAATGGGGGAAGTACCAATGTGGCTTTTTCAATTCCTATGCACTTTCTAAGTTTAGCTTGGACATCACAGACTTCGGTGAAGAAAAATCATCATCATCATCATCATCATTTCAGCCGAAAGACGTCCACTGCTGGACATAGGCCTCCCCCAAGTGTCGCCACATTGACCGGTCCCGTGCGACTCGCATCCAGCGGATCCCTGCAGCCTTCACCAGGTCATCGGTCCACCTAGTGGGAGAAAAATATGGTGAGGAAACCTGGACTTATAATTAATTATCTGATGGGTCCGTGTGAGAAAAAAAGATAGCCTATGTCCTTCCCAGGATATAATCTATCTCCTTGCCAACATTACGATCCGATCAGCTGTTTTAGTCGTGACAAGGTAACAAACAAACAAATGGAATTGCTTTGGCATTTATAATATTAGTTTGTTTGAAATCGTCAACCCGTCTTGAGCAAGCATGGTGATCAATCCTTCTGTTTGAGAAGAGGGTGTTGCCCAAAAGTGGGACAGTAATAGACTGATATTATTATTATATTATTTTTGATTTGTAAAACGTGTAGCATGTCTCATAATTGAAGACGTATCGTTGGAAGTGTAGTAGAAGCAAGGAACTGATTCACTTCTAAAGAACGACACATTTAGGGCGACTGGAGATAAAATCGACCTAATTCTATTTTTTTTAAATCAGAGCTATTACAAAATGAATTTGACTTTTGACACTCTTAACTATGGGTCATAAATCGGCTGTTTTCAATTAGTTATTTTAGTAAGTCAGAAATGTCACCCATAATAGGTGGAAACCATACAACAGTGGCAACACTTGATTGCATTTGGCGCGCGCGCGAATCGCCCTACCAAATCAACATGGCGAACGCTCGAGGAGCGCGCCTCGTCTCATAAAACAACCGGGTAATCTCATTTTCACGTCACCACACGTAATAATATTATTTCTACCAACCGTTCGTGGATAAAATGTTATAGTGTCCGGTCTACGGGTGTGAATAGTGAATTCTTTTGTGTACACTGTGAGTTCTTGTTTATTGCATGAGTGGAGCTCATGGGGTGGCCGACGTACGGGACGATGGACGCGACTCACCTGCCAGCACCGAACAGCTAACGTAAGAATATTAAATTAAAATCAAATATTGAACGCAACCTTCGCAAGCGGAACTTCTATGGCATTTAATCGAATTCGCTGTAATTAAAACTCTTTTGTGGGGTTACACTTAGGTACTATGCATAATGAAGGTTTACCGCACCCCTAATGGCAGGCTTTCCTCGGAACAAATGTGATTTTACACAAATACACTTAGAAATCGTGTGTGGTTTGTATTTGGTGTAAAATATTGACAATGCTTCACACTTTTATGGATTCGGAAAATTTGTCATTTTTATTTATACAGCGTGATTTGTTCAGATTGTTGGTAGCGGATGTGAATCAACTAAAAGATATTGTGCTTTTAATGTAGATACTAAGAATTCATGAATGTATCGAGGAACTTTTCTTTAGCTGTTTTCATCTCATTTCTTAAAAATACATTAGTCACATTACGGTACGAAGTTACTTACCAACCTTAGATTAAATTTGTCTTGCTTTGAAGTAAACTAAAGTGCGTCACCGACTTTCGTCTTTTTTAAATTCAAATTCGGAAATCAAAATTTCCTTTCTATATGTTGAGCCATTGACCGATTCTCGGCATTCTAAGTGGGATATTTCATCTGATTTCTAAACTAATTTGTTAGAAAAGCATTTTTTATCGCGATTTAATATATAAGTATAATGTATATCTACTACTATAATATACTTTCATTGTGGGACACATTCTTAGGCGCATTGTCAGAAGTACCCATGAAATCTTTCTAACGATGCGTTGAAAGCCATTTCGTGCGTTCGACAAGCCGGCGGCTGTCAACAGGATTGTCTATACAAACTACAACAACTTGTCACGATATGTCTGCACGTTTAATATGTCTAGGTACTTACATATTGAAGCCGAGAAATTCTATTACGTCTTCGTGTAAGAAATTGAGATAATTTCTTACTTTTCTTTGTGGTTTTATATGGGGTCTTTAGAGATGATAGTTAAGGCCGAAAACTGTTGTGAATTTATCCAAAATCTTGATGCTGAACTTCGGAAAAAATTTGAAAATCTAGTTATTTCCTACGAAATCGCTGTTCCTTTTTTCCAAAATGGCTGTGTGCCTAATTTTCGATATCCTACTTTTTTAATACAACACTTTCCTAAAGTAATGTAAGTAGGAACGTAGGCGAATTTATTATTTTCTTCAGCTTCAGATCTAAAAAAAAATTAAAACCAACAAAAAGTCCTTGATTCCCCGAAGACACGAAGTCGAAGGAAATTATTTTCCCGCAAAGATTAACCTTCTATTCGTGACATCTACTGTAGCCATAAAACATTGTTGTCGGACGAATTCAGCCAGTGTGTCAGTCAGGTTGGCTGTTTGCCAGGAAGACGACGGTTACGCCTCAGACGATGTCTACGTCATCTTTGCGTAAAAATCCATACGTATTGTGTAACGCGTTAACTTGTCAGCGTTCGAGCGTCACTGAGTTCGGGACTATCTGTGAGAAACAGATATAACCCCATATAGATTTATTTTTGGGAATGGTAGTAAAACAAGAGGTTCTGACAGATCCTTACATAAAATATGTCAATTTGAAGACTGATATGGTTTGGATTTCGCATATACACGGTGAATTTTTCAAGTGGGCGTAATTGGCCAAATCCGAAATTATGAGAAATAGCGAAAAATGATCAAAGGAGTCTTGAGCCCGATTTTGATGAAAACTAAAACTGCAACTAGTGTCGCTAACACTATCGAATGGTGTCATAATACAGTGTGTTTTTTTTCCATTTCAATGGGTTCAATACCTGTCTAGGAATATTGATTTTTCAAAAATCTAATGATGCAGTTTTAGTTTTCATCAATCAATTCTCATAGTTTCGGATTTGGCCATCCACTTGAAAAATTCGCCCTGTGTAATGCCACTGAGCTGTTGACTAGCCATGATAAAAAGGGAACATCTTTGATTTTCTAAATACCACAAGGGTCTAGACTTTTTTACACTTGTGTGAAGTGTAAATGTGTGTGACTGCGATGATCGTTGGCGTAAACTATCTTTAAATTCAAGAGTTTATACGGAAGACTTAGTTTTTTTGAGTTTGCGCCAATTTGGCAACATGGATCTTTAATGCGTCGCCCAACATTAGATTTTTAGCTTCTCTTTGTTTGCTGAAAATCTTATTTATTTATTTATTTTACTATTTATGTACACACAGTAGACAACACAGGAAAATAACATTATAATATATGAGAACATAGGTATTGCTTATTTCTTAAGAAATTTCTGACAGCAGATCTACAAAAGGAGAAATGAAAAAGAAATGTAGACAATAGTGTGTGAGATAAGGAAGAGAATAATGTGTATATGTGCTTTACCTAACTTAACCTATAATACTATAAATAAATGCACATATAAGTAAATAATCTTCTCAGGCTCACAACCACAAATCAGACTCAATTCATTCACTGTCAGATGACAAGCACTCCTTATAAATGCAGGGTGATTGGTTATAAAGGTTTCCTTAAATTAAATTCCTTGAAATAGGTGATAATAGACCTAATTTACAAAAATATTTACTGCGAAGTGCGATTACTAGAGGTCAAAAATGGGTTGTATTGGAGAAATCACTGAGAATTAAAGTTTGTATGGCCGATGTAGAAGCCAGTCAGGTTCACGGGTTGTTATAAAATCATCATCATCTGCCTAGACCTTTCCCAACTAGGTTGGGGTCGGCTTCCAGTCTAACCGGATGCAGCTGAATACTAGTATTTTACATGGAGCGACTGCCTATCTGACCTCCACAACCCAATTAGTACTGGGTAATACGATACCCCTTGGCAAGACTGGTTGTCAGACTTTTTGGGGCACTGACTACCAATTGTTATAAAATCAAATACCACATATTTCCCATTGCTGCCTATCTTCATGACTAATATTATGCTTGACGTTCTAAAAGCATTGAATAAGAGGCTCATTATTTCGAGTCAGCTTTTAGACTCGTCTCTGAGGAAGAGCTCATTATAATGATTACACTTGGTCGTGTAGGCGCATTCTAGTAGTACAGAGTAGGTAACTACTAACAGAGATACGTAGGTATGAAATAGGTCATGAGATTTAACATTGCATTTGTTGTTTTTATTGATAGCACACTAGTACACTCAGTATAATGTTGACACTGCTGATTCACAGGCCTCTTCTTTGTGTTATCATCTGCCTAACCGTTTCCAAACTATATTGGGTTTGCCTTCAAGTCTAACCAGATGCACCTGAATACCAGTATTTTACATAGAGCAACTGCCTACCTGACTTCCACAACCCTAGTTAGTACTGAGTACACGATACCCGTTGTTAAGACTGGTTGTGAGACTTTCGGGCCGCTGACTACCTGTAACGACTGTCAAAGATCTACAATTGATAGCCGGGACCAAAGACTTAACGTGCTTTCCGAGTCACGGAGGAAACTCGGTATGTAATGGTGGTCACCCATCCACGGGCCAACCTAGGCAAGCACGGTTTAACCTGAACATCGATCCGAGCGGCTGTTATTATTTAGCTACGAGTTCTTCTTCTTTGTGTGAGGAATTTTTTAATCCCAAGCCCAGAAAACATAATGTACGATACTACCAACGAACGATTCGAGATTTTTTAACGATGATTTTAACACCAGCTGGTTTAGACTATAAAGTTATTGATTAGTATGGTACAAACGCAAATTATCTAACAAAATGTTATTTTAGTTTTATATAGACAATGGATAAAACGTTTGCTAGCATTATTCTTCAGGGACAGCATTGTACAGTCAAATAAATTAATTTTCAGCTTACGTTAATTAACTTTATTATTGCCATTTCATACAACTGTCACAGAATGACAGTTATTATTTGAACATACGGAAAACATAAGTTGATAGTGGATTTGCGACTAACTTTACAAAAACGAGTGCAAGAATAACAAGTTAAATAAAAGATTTTAAATTATCATGGTTCTTTGAGTTCCCGTTCCGTTGTTCAGTTTATCCGTGATCATGGTGCTTGCAACAGCGCCGAAATATCGGGAACTCGAAGAAAACAGTAAACATGGTAAATATCCCGTTTCTAGTGTTAATGATAAGTTAAATAAAAGCTTGAAAAAATAAGGAAAATCATCAGGCTTTCGAGCCCTTGATGCTTTTCTCTCCTAGGTATCTGTATTGTAGTAAAACAACATATTTAGCATGTTTATGAGAGAAACTAAATATAAATAAGTTTATTTCAGTAACAATACCGGTATATTTTAGTTCGGAGGGAGCTATTTATAATGGATCCCAGCTGACCGTGAGCGACTAGTGGGTGGCTTGTGGTAGTCGTCAAAATAAGCTGGGATAATGACTTCCAGCGTTGTATTAATGTCGTCTTTCAAGGATAAGAGTATTTTGTAAAGGTTGAAGCAAGGTCTAATAAACATGATGGTGATGATTAGGAGAGGAAGAACTGAATACGAAATCAAGGAATAGCAGATTTAAACTTACTCTAGAAGGGTTTTAGAGTGTATATTTCCACAAACTTTTGTTTTGGGTTTTGTTTCTAAACTCGTTATTCCTGTAGAACTCAAACGAGTTAGTACTTGGGTATCCATAACTTAAGGAGTCGCGAATGATCAAGAACAGACTCTATATCGTTTGATTTGCTTCTCTTAAATTTTAAATTAGATTTATATTTTATGCAATCGTACCTAACGATTTTCTACATATAGCCGAGTAAATATCAGTTCGCATAGAAAATGTTATGACAGTTTGTCCGTTTATTTAAAGTGCTTTGTTTAAAAAGAGAGGCCAATTATTACGGAATTCCACACGAAGATCAGTTATTTTCCAGAACTGAAAATTAGTTTAATTGGATCGAAGAAAAATTCATAAGCGTCATTACCATAACAGTTGACACAAATATTGGTATTAAGATGTCATCCGCGTCTTAGATAGAGAAAATAACATAGAGAGAGTTAATAACATAGTTGGGAAAAGGCAAGGCAGCTGATGAAATAACTAGTTTTGTAGAAATTGTAAAGCGTTAAATACGCCTTTGTGGCACATGGTAGTTTAAATTGTAGTGAGGAAAGGTAAAGATAGATAATGAGGTTAAGTTGTTTTAATGACACAATTACTCTGTGACACTATAACAGTAATGGTGCTGTTCTGAAATCACTATGTTTGTTTATAATGGGTATAACAGACCCCTTAACGAAGACGAAAAGCACTGGTAGGTCATTGCGAACATTTTGTTGTTCTGGATCATACATGGGAACCTTCTAGTTACGGAGATATTGGAGGTCAAAATTTTTTTTTTTTTTATATTTTTGCTTTACTTTAAATACCTCCATGACCCTTTTACTATTCTCATACTATTTTCATAGAAAATAATTACAGAACCTAACTATCTTTTTTGTAGAAATCAACCAAATCACTCTCCAGTAAAGTCTTTCAATGCGTTTGTCATTAGCGATTTCTTACCGTTAAAAGTCCAGAATGTCTGAAATCATTCAGCAATCAGTACAGCCCGCTATCTTTACGGCCATCATTACTTCCCTTAACAGTCCGACCGCAGGGACTAAATTCAGCTCAACACCCACTACCCCAGTCCCGACTTCGGTATTTACTCCCGACCCTCGCTCACGGGTTTAGACGTAACGTCACTCATCTAAATGTCAATTAACTTGTAAGCTTCGCGTTAATTAGTTCAGTAATTATGACACAGGAATGTTTTGTGAAAGTATGGCTTAAAAGGATGTTGAGAGGTAGACCACCTAGCTAAAGTTTAGCGTTTTATTATTGCAAAGTGCTAAGTTATGTCTGATGGTTTGGGTTACTAAGATAATAGCTGTTTGTCAGCCTAAAGAGTGAACGAACCAAATGACTGGTGTTGTAAAAAAAAAACACGCTTTACAGTGACGACATTTTATTTTTCGTATTCTTCTCAGCAAACCGTTTCTTTTCATACCCGTATCATGAGAACGCATAAAAAATAACTAGTCGAGTTTGAGAGCCCGCCATATTGCATTTAGAATGACGTCACTTAGCTAACCTTGCATTGTCATTCAAACTAAACATGTGTGCAAAATTTCAGCTCAACCGAAATCCGGAAAGTGGGTCAAATTAACTTCTAAGATTTTTTTACATGGTTCATCAGTTACAGGTGAAGTTAATAAAAGAGTGCTAAAAATACAAGGTGTAAACGGACCCTTCACGAAGCCGTCAACCAAGCTTTCTATTCATCAAACTAAGTAAATCTACGCAAAAATGATTGCTGGGAAATTACTTTTTTTTTTGGGGTGAAAAATTACGTTTTACTGTAAAACTCAATGTTATGCATTCAGAACATTGTGCTGATGATTGCATCGAATAGTAAAAGGGTCATGGAGGTATTTAAAGTAAAGCAAAAATATAAAAAAAAAAAAAATTTTGACCTCCAATATCTCCGTAACTAGAAGGTTCCCATGTATGATCCAGAACAACAAAATGTTCGCAATGACCTACCAGTGCTTTTCGTCTTCGTTAAGGGGTCTGTTATACCCATTATAAACAAACATAGTGATTTCAGAACAGCACCATTACTGTTATAGTGTCACAGAGTAATTGTGTCATTAAAACAACTTAACCTCATTATCTATCTTTACCTTTCCTCACTACAATTTAAACTACCATGTGCCACAAAGGCGTATTTAACGCTTTACAATTTCTACAAAACTAGTTATTTCATCAGCTGCCTTGCCTTTTCCCAACTATGTTAGGGTAATCGGAAGCAGCTGGATACCAGTAATATATGTATAGATACATGGAGCGGCTGCCTATCTGACCTCCACAACCCAGTTAGTACTGGGTAATACGATACTCCTTGCTAAGACTGGTTGTCAGACTTTTTGGGCCACTGACTACCTAACGACTATCAAAGATCTACAAATGCCAGCCTGGACCAACGGCTTAACGTGCTTTTCGAGGTACGGAGGAAACTCGGTATGTAATGGATGGTCCCCCATCCACAGATCAACCTAGGCAAGCACGGCTTAACCTAAAGATCGATCCGAGCGGCTATTATTAATTAGCCACGAGCTCCTCAAGACCCTCCTACAAAACTAGTTGTTTCTTAAATAATAAATAACCAGTTTAAAATAAACGTTTATCAGCTATTTTGTTCTCTGTCTGTGCTTAATATCAAGCAACCTTCAAAATTCTGCGCAGCCATTGTACCTCAAAATTGTCCCCTCTCGAAGGGGAGGGTCCTACTCGTCCATATAAAAGAGGACCTTGGCATTTATTATTACAAAGCGGCTAAGCATAATAGAAAAATACCGGTTTCTCTACAATCCACACTTTTGTTAGCAAATTCTTACGATAGGGTTGACTTGTATTTATTTTTATTATTAATTTTATTATACCTACACTTTCTGTGACGTTTATGCAAAATGATTTCTTTAATTTAAGACATAGTGAAAGAAATTCTAAGTTCAGTTGAAATTACTGTGTTAAAATCTCAAAATCACAAAATTTTAACACTGTCGCTGTTTACCACTCTATAAAGGAAGAATAACGTTGACTTCTAACACACACACTCACACATACATACATATACACAAACACACACGCACACAAATACAAATACATGCTCATACAGACAATACATACTCAATAGCGAGAGCTGCATTATTAATTAATTTTTATTTTAGGTTTTATTTATTTTTTCCGGAACAGTTGTTTCATCACATTTATAATATCATTGAAAAGATACCACCTAAGGGAAGAGTGAGACAACCCCGACACAAGTACTATTGTAACTTACTGGGGCTACCACAAAACATTGTGTAAACTGACACAATGTTTTGAGAGAAAAATAAATATTTTTGTAATTTTCTAAGTTCTATTACAAAGGCGATATAGCAATTAGCGGTAACGTGTTTTCAATAACATCATTCAAATAACAGACAATGGAATTCTTCTATCATTGTTCGTCTGCTTTCAAAGTATGCGTCAAATAGTTTGTAGCTATCCTCATTTCACAATTATCGGTGGCAGTTTAAAACAATAATCCAGTGGGGTGGAATAGCGTTTCGACTACATAGCTGAGCTACGCTTGGCTGGATTTATTGTTATCAGCTGTAACGCCCGGCTCATGATAAACAGGTTCACAGTGGAAGGTATACAGTGAATCAAGTCGGAATATTTTTTTATTGCACCCAATAAAAATATTCCGACTTGATTGCATGAGGAATATGCTTTTTTATTGTATACCTACTTTATTTTTGGCTGCATGCTATAACAGAGTTTCGTTTGTTACAATAAAAGTTAAGAACTTAATAACTTAAAATATGTTTATAATGTGTTGCAATCTTGGAATATTGTTTCGTGTTTGTAGAAAACAACGTTTTACATTATTACAGGTTAATAGCATTAATGAAAGGTTATTCACAAAGAATGTGACGTACGAGCTATGCGTACGACTAATTAAATAAGAAATAATAAAGCCCTTAAATGTATTCGCTCATATATCACTAAGCGTGTGCATATTACAAAAGAAATACGTTCATTCCTAACCCATAGGTATTTTAACGAAAAAGAATTCCAATGGAGGCTAGGTTCTGAAAAAGACGTAAGTGATAACCTTATCGAGATGTGGAGTTGCGATATTAAGTAAATTGTAGCTTTAGCTTGTATTTATAAAAATAAAGATTAGTTTTTTGTAGGGCTTGGTATCGCGGCAACCAATGGCGATTGGATAGAAATAATGAAGGACTGTCATTAATTTGTTGTATAGATAATTAGTTCATGTTGTTTTTAAAGGTCAATCAATATAATTTCTTAACTATGAGTTAACAATATTTTTAAATGTTGCTTATGACGTCAATTCTATGTAGTTCAACAATATTGTATCATTAGTGCCTTACAAACTTATGAGTAATTATTTAAATATTTTATAACTTTAAAAACTTCTCTTTCTGTACGTACGCTCTGCTGAATTATTATATTTTATTATTATATCACAAAAAAAACATGTTTCCTGATGAGGTAAGTGATTTCAACAAAGAGAACATAGACACAGGGAAGATAGTGAGAGGGAAAGAGAAACAGAATACAACTTGCTTTATGAGAATGTATCGCCAGTAACACCACAAAGTTACATCGGAGTTGACTTACTGAATCACCATGGACACTGGCACCAAAATGTAACGTGCGACGCACACTGACTCACAGCGACCTTTCAGACTATCGATTTTGTACCCAAAGTGAACGCCATGCTTGTTTTAACTGATCACCGTCTTTATAGACCTGCCTTGACATTATCTTGACAATCAGGGGCTCATAAACTTGGGGGGAATTGGAGAAAGACGTGGGTGTTTTAAAAGCGGTGTAGCACGATCAAGCACGATGCCACGACGTTGCGATTGGGAATTAGCCTGATAATATGTTCAATGAAGAAGAGTGAGAATGATTTATGTACTCGTATGTTTAATGTTGTCTTACTATAGGGTAGTACCAGTTTGAGTTCATATCTTTCTTACGTCCTGTACTCAACACGAGTAATTAATTGTATGATTAGAATACAAACCCATACTGTCTTGTATGGATCAGAATGTTGGCCCACAAAAGGGATGAATGAAAGTCATTTGCATATGGCTGAGATGAGATTGTTAAGGAGGATGTCTGGTTTTACGCGAATGGATTGAGTATCTAAGAGAAAGTCTGAAAGTGGCGCCGGTGACTGAAAAGTTGTGTGGTAATCGGTTGTCGTGGTATGGGCATGTGATGCAGAGGAATGAGGAAAGTTATGAGTATGAATTTAGATGGGTATAAGAGTAGAGGAAGACCAAAGAAACGATGGATGGAATGTGTAAAGGATGATATGGCAAGAAAGGAGGTGTCTGATAAGATGACGAGTAATAGAGAAGTATGGGGGAAGACGACATGCTGCGCCGACCCCAAATGAATTGGGATACGGTCAAAAGAATGATGACAAACCCATAACCAGCGGTTACGTATCATTCCTCATTCAAGTTGCATGCTTGTCGGTCTTTTACAGACTGTACTTCGGTGCGCGTGCCCAACAGCTCCACGAGCTCATTCCACCAGCTCCCTTCTTCCTTCTTCGGGAGACCTGACGTACTGCGGGTTATGACCCATACCTTGTCGATGTTTCACAAATTCGCACGGAGCGAGTTTATAGGCTTCTTTTGGGTTAGCTCGTGCTATCACCGATCTCATCTCTGTTCTCAGGACAAGATTGAGGTCAAGAGTAGGCCCATTTAACATTAAAAAAATATATTATTATCATATCAGGTAACCACCACACTACCCTATACCAGCTAGTCCACTGCTAGTCAATGGGCTTCCCCTAAGCGTCGCCACGTCGACTGATCCTGTGTTTCTCGCACCCAGTGGCCCCGCGGCCTTCATCAGGTCTTAGCAGTTTCGATAAATAAATCAAATACCCGACAATGTAGAAAACGCAATAATAAATAGGGTCGGGTAGTTGAAAAAAAACTGCCGAATTCTGTCAGTGACGTACTATCAGATGAGTTAGGACCATCGAAATTGACGTTTATGTGGGCCCGACGTAATTCCATTACTTTGAAAGCTGGTATCCAGAAATGGACCTGTCACTTCCAGGTACCCTATTGTGACATTTCATCCATTTTAATTTACCTAACTAAATGCTAAATACGGTGGTTTTGGCTACCCACGCAACACGGTTGATAATATCAGTGGGCGAATCACGTTGCATACGTCAGCAGGAGCGGTTGGCATAACGCTAATTGGCGGCATTCATGACGTTGCTAGCAGACGACGCGTGGTTAATATTTTTTTCAATCTTTTTCAATGGCTTCTTTAAAGATGGAAGCGTACACGCGTAACGATGAGGCCCGCTCAATTATTTTACTGACTCAATGATTTTATCAATCAATCAATCAATCTGATTGGACATGGAAAGTGCAACTTAGAGACTTAGAGACTTTGACACAAAGTAGGAAGAATTGGAGTTTTAAGATTGAGCGATCTAAAAAACGTCGTTAAAATAAAATAAATCATATTTATTATTTTAAAATAAAATAAAATAAAAATAATATTATATACATTAATAAATTAAAATAACTTATTTTAACTAACTAACTTAAAAATAAAATTCATACTAACCTGAGCTTTGTACCCTTGTAGAGAGATTGTTTATAAATTGCTACAAAAAAACTCATTATATGTCACCATTTTTATGATAGCTACCTACATAAATAAAATAGTCTACCTACCTGCGCCTAACGTGTCTAAAGAGCAATTTATTTTTCATATTTTAGAAAAGATAGAGCCTTTTGTGCCGTCAGATAAGGAGCCATAAAGGTTTTATTCAGAATACTCGGAAGCCAATGAATTGATTAATTTGGCACATAAAAGAGACCCTCCTTTTTCATGATTCCTACAACTAAGACTAACTTTGTATAAATAGTCCATTTTGAGATAACAGCGCACTAAAAACATGTTTGCTTTTCGTTAGCTGGGTCTAATGTTATTGTATGACTGTTATTCTGTGTTAGTTATTTTAAAAGTCAGCAGATAAACCGGCTAGACATAATATCCATTTGATCTCTGTAAACGACTTAACGAGGTTTTTGTCCAAGTTTATAGTACAAGGGCTTTTGTCCAAAAAATATTTAGAATATAACTTTTACAGCTTTGTGCTTTGATTAGACCCAGTTTTTTTATTCATCCTTATGTACCTACTGATAACTGGTTGATAAGAACTTTTACAAATTGACTACAGTAAGGTTTCATGACGTAAGCAAGATACCTACGTCACAAACAAAGCGTTATTAAATGAAAAGCGTCTAGTACCGTCTGTCTGTTTAACTTCAGGAATTATTTGCGACAAATGAGGGTAGTTACAATGTTTCGTTAGGAAAAGGTGTTCAGACGACCAATTATAATTCGAATATTAGAGTATGATTAAAAGTTATTTAATTATTTTGATCGACATAGTGTCATAGAAACATTGAAGTTAGAATAATGTCAGTTTTAATTAATTTAAAATCGTTATTGGCGCCCACCGTGGGTCTTAATTACAATTTATATTACGTAGCATAAAACCTTAATTAAAGTCTAGAAATACCTTATGATACCTTTTTAGAACTTAACCTTTTTCATTAGTTAATTTAGAAAATCTGTGAGATGCTATTAAACCAACCAGAGTTAATAACATTTTAGCAAGAAAATAGCTTAATTCCAAAGCTAAAAATATAAACTGAATTTTAAAGCGAGGTTATTAGTGTTTTTTTTCAAGTATGAATTTCAGGGATCGAAAAAATTAAGGCTAGAAAATTGCATAGTTTATAAGTGCTGAAACAAGACAAGCCAGGCTTAAAATCCGTTCAAACCGTCTCTCGAATCCGTCACCGCACTCCCACACCCACCGCACCCCCCCTACCCACCGCACCCCCCGCACGCCCCGCACTACCTCGGTAACTAATTAGCCTGTATTGTCCCACTCGCTCCTTCTTTTTCGCACAATTCTGGCTTTTGATCGTCGGCACAAGCTTGGCTGGCTGGCTGGTAGAAGTCTAAGTCTTCCTGCCAACTTCATCTTGGTAATTAGAGATAAAAAAAGAAGCGTTTGAAACCAATTATTTCGATCAGATCTGGCCTGCCCATTGCTGTCCTCCCCCAGTGACGCCCTAAGACGAGGCTTGTATCCCACAGGGGGTGCCCTTAGCGTGTAGTCGATGAGTTTTAAAGTTTTTATGCCTTGTTTGGGGGAATACCCGGTTAAGCAGACGGGAGCCTCCTAGATTGATTTGCGAGATGCCATATACAAAACCGGCCAAGTGCGAGTCGGACTCGCAAATGAAGGGTTTCGTACCATCGTAGTAGGGCTTTTAACTTTTTATTTATTTTTGTTATTTGAAAATATAGCGGCAACAGAAATACAAATTCTGTGAAAATTTCAACTCTCTACCTATTACGGATTACGAGATACAGCCCGCTGACAGTCAGAAGGACGAACGGAAGGACGGACGGACGGAGGGATGGACGGACGCTTAGTAATAGGGTCCCGTTGGTTACCTTTCGGACACGGAACCCTAAAGAGGAAATCACATTATGTATGCTTAATAAGTAGGTAATTGAGCATTTGCACTGCATTCATCATAAACTCCTGGTTATATTCCGTTCTAATTACATTACCGTTTGAAAGCCCTCAACCGACGCTAATGATCAGTGTTATGGCTAAAGCTGAAATCGATAGCTTAATTGTATTAATATATTACTTTCATATAGCATATACACCCTCAACGCCGACGGGACTAAATGGTACCGTGTATAAACTTTAACTTTTTAAAAGTCTTTTTCAATTATTTTATTTGTAATACTTAAAGGTTATGTTATGAGCTCGTGGCTAAATAATAACAGCCGCTTGGGTCGATCTTAAGGTTAAGCAGTGCTTGCCTAGGTTGGTCCGTGGATTGGTGACCGCCCATTGCATACCGAGTTTCCTCCGTACCTCGGAAAGCACGTTAAGCAGTTGGTCCCGGCTGTAATTTGTAGATCTTTGACAGTCGTTACAGGTAGTCAGTAGCCCGAAAGTCTGACAACCAGTCTTACCAAGGGGTATCGCATTACCCAGTACGAACTGGGTTGTGGAGGTCAGATAGGCAGTCGCTCCATGTAAAATACTGGTATTCAGCTGCATACGATTAGACTGGAAGCCGACCCCAACATAGTTGGGAAAAGGCTAGGCAGATGATGATGACTTAGAGGTTTTGTTTTAACTTTAGTTACTTACTTCGTTAAAGACTTTTCAAACGCCAGCCATTTGTGTCCCACTGCAGGGCCAAGACGTCCCTTCCCTGCTCCTTATCCATAGCTGTTATCCGCCAATCCTTATGAAATTTGTGAAAAGAGTCGAGTTCGTCCCGCCATCTCCTTCTGGGCCTGCCGCATTGCCGGTTACTGCTGTTTGTGTCCCATAAAAAATCAAATGGTTATCATATAATTTGCTTCAAATAAAACCACAACTTGGATCTTCTATTATAACTATTTTACTACTGCTATGGCACCATCATTCTACCGAAGTAGAGGCAGTCATCAACAATCTGAAAAACGATAGTGCCACAGGTTGTGACTCTATTCCAGTTAAACTTCTCAAGCTGGGTAAGGACGTACTAGTTCCACCTATTACTAAACTCATTGAGGCCTGTTTTGAGCAAGGAGTTTTTCCCCGAATCTTTAAGAAATCCCTGATCACACCTGTTCACAAGGGTGGAAACCAGGACGATGTTAAGAATTATAGACCGATCTCAGTTCTGCCAGCATTATCAAAAATATTGGAAAAAATATTGAACCGTAGGCTCATGAAATACCTAGAGCACTGCAAAACAATATCGGACTCACAATTTGGTTTTAGGTCTGGGAAAAGTACCGCAGAGGCGGTTAACCAACTCGTTGATCACGTGACTAGTAAACTAAACTCAAAACAAAAATGCCTAGGGGTTTTCCTGGACCTAGCCAAGGCCTTTGACACCGTTTGTATTCCAACCCTTGTGACCAAGCTAGAACATGCTGGAATCAGGGGAAGGGCTCTAAGCATATTCACAGACTTTCTCAATGACCGGACACAAAAAGTAAAGATTGGTGAAGTCATTAGCAGTGAAGCTAGGGTTGATTACGGTGTGCCCCAAGGAAGCTGCCTATCCCCAAGCCTCTTCCTGCTCTACGTTAATGACTTATGCCAACAATCGTTAACAAACGGTAAAATCTTCAGCTACGCAGATGACACCGTATTAATATTTCACGGAGAGGATTGGGACGTAACACGGGAAGCTGCAGAGACAGGCTTACGGAAAATAATCCACTGGCTGGAAGCCAACTTACTAACTCTTAATATCTCGAAAACGGCATTTCTTCAATTTTCTTTCGCCAAAATCAGGCCTTTAGGTATAAGTCTCAAAGCTCACTCCTGTGACGCCGTGAATAGTAACACATGCACATGTCTTCCAATCACACAATTAAAGACAATGAAGTACCTGGGAGTGACTCTGGATGAGGGACTTAGTTGGCGTCACCACATCGAACAAACCATTTCCCGTGTTAGGAAACTGATATGGACGTTTAAAAAACTACGAGAAGTGGCTGAATTCAAGCTTCTCCGTTCCGTCTATTTGGCACTGGCCCAGTCAGTTATAGGTTACTGTATTACGGCCTGGGGAGGTGCGTGTAAAACCTACTTGATACGCCTTGAGAGAGCCCAACGATCTCTGTTAAAAGTTATGACCTTCAGGCCGTACCGGTTCCCTACAAAAAGCCTCTATGAAAATTGCCAAGTACTTACAGTGAGACAACTATACCTACTTAATCTCATTTTAAAACAACATAAAATCACACCTGTAAACCATGCAACGAAACATAAAAGAACAGTTGGCAACGTATGTAGCACCGTCAAATGTAATACCGCATCGGCTAGACGGCAACGATTATTCCTATCTACTTACATATATAACAAAATAAACACCATCCTCAACTTTAACTCTCTAACAAAACATAAAACTAAGCTTAAACTAAATTCATGGCTTCAAACACTAGATTATCTACAGACGGAACACTTAATTAACGATCAATACTCAAGATGATTAAACAGTAGGCAAACCCACTCTCATATTAGGCATTACCCAGGAAAACAACACACACACATACACACCCTTACACACACACACTCACACATACACTTACACATACCACACAAGAGCATGCTTGCTTTCAACTTAATTTCAAGTAATTTATGATTGTTTTATTTTTTTTTCTTGTATTTTTCTCTCTTTTTATTACATGAACTGTTAATTCCAAAACGGGAGAAGACACTGACTTCGGTGTCAAAGGCCTTGGCTAGGTCCAGGAAAACCCCTAGGCATTTTTGTTTTGAGTTTAGTTTACTAGTCACGTGATCAACGAGTTGGTTAACCGCCTCTGCGGTACTTTTCCCAGACCTAAAACCAAATTGTAAATATTTAGTCAAACTTGGGTACGGCCGGGGTAACCGAGATTGACTTTATAGAGCGTCAGAGCGTCGCCTATGGTTGGTTGGTCCCGATAGATAGCGCCGTGCGAAACAGGTGCAGCTCGATAGCCTACCAAAAAATTCAGTACCATTTTTCTAAATCAACCTACATTGTCTCACAGCTGGACAAAGATCTTACTTAAGATCCATAGCTTTCCGATGAACCCTGTGTCAATCTAATCTCCCACAAATGCTTCCAGGTCAACTTTATTAGGTACCCACAGTTAATTATATTTGGAAATGTGACTAATCCAAGCATGGCGGATGGCTTTTCTAGAGCCTTGACCGCAGGGTGCAGCGGGCGCGCCCTGCTCGAACCATAGAAATGCTATATGCTGCGTCATGCGGCGTTTGTGCCAAATTACTGATGAATAGGTCACGGACAGGACTGATCAAGATGATAGGGTAGATTGGAATACTGGAAAAGAGATTTATGATAGTACTGAAAGGTTATTATTTCAGTGATCAGCAATGATAGCCCAGTGGTGTGAGTCATAGACCTTAAGCTCGAAACCAAGACACGCACCTCTGATTTTTCGGATTCATGGGCGTATTGAATAATTATCATTTGAAGGAAAACGTGAGGAAACCAAACTAGCATGTCTGAGAGATATTTTTTTTTGATATGTTTTTTTGATATCAAATGGGTTTACTCTTGATCTCAATCAAATCAGGACTAGCCTGAGGACACAGAATGAGGTCAACGATGGGACGAGCTAACCCAAAAGAACCCTATTAACTCGCGAATTAAATAGATTCCTATGAACTTGGGAACACCGACGTAGGCAGGGAATTCCACACCTTGACTGTGCGCATAATAAAAGTAGTAGCAAAGTGCTTCGTGTGAATGTGTGGAACATCGACAAGATATGTGTGATAACCTGCAGTACGGCCAAGTCAGAGGCATAAAACCTCTGACACAAGATTAGGCACTAACCACACGAAAAAAAAAAGAAATGACTATGTAAACCTAAATTGCATAGTTACCAGGTCTGAAACGTTTCACTTGTACCGACGCTAACCAGTTGGTAATGGCAAGTAGAAAACGATGTTTTTTGCTCTGTCCTTTCTATCGTAAGTATTATAATATTAGGAGGGTACAGAGGAGGCTCATTTCTGTGTCCGCAATATTGATAGATAGATAAAATGTCTAATCTTCATGCCCACCATAAAAGTCAAGTGGTCACTAAAACGATACGCGTACATCTACAAAGCACTCACCAGTACTGTGGGTACTTGTGTGTCGATATTTGGACAAATCCAGTACTACTTGACATTTTATCAGTTTTCAGAGGTATTAGTAGATTATTCCTGGCTTGTTCACACAGAAGGTACACTTCAGAAGCGTTGATTTTCGCGAAACTGAAATGGACAAATGCCGCTGCCGTCGCAGTGACGTTGCGTTTGGAATTTAAGCCGCACCACCGGCTTTGTCGTTTGTAGTTGCTTGCAGTTGGGATCACTTTCGGAAGTGTACTTTTAGGCATTCTCCTTATCACTATTTCTACCACTGCTGGTTCCTTACGTGTTGGGAGAATTGGTAAAGAGATATCCAAAGATAGTCTGGATACGGCTATCAGCGATAAGATCGCTATTGTAAGCATACAATTAAATTCAAATTCAAATTCAAAATATTTTATTGTGGATCATAGGTAGGTACAGTTCTTAAACAGTTGAAAATTTTGATCAGCTATGTCCCGCCCGTAGGGCATACAATAATCACACAGAAATTGACTGTTCGATAAAATTAACATTATTACTAATTATTATTATTTTCCCTCTAGCACAATAAATAAAAAATAAAAAAAAACCAAAAGGGCACAAATTAAGAGAAATGTCAAATTCAAATTATATAGAAAATAAAATTACATTTAACACTCAAAAGATAAAGTCAAACATAACAAATTAAGATAGGAACATGTCAAATTATACACATAAAATTCAAAAAAAAAATTAAATTATTCATAACAAATTAAAATGTCAAATTGTAAAAATCATACATAAAATTAAAAAAATAGATTATACTGAAGAGAACAAAATTAATTAAAGTCTGTAGGTCATCGAACACATCATGACTGGGTGGGACTATATTTAAGCAAAGACTTGTCGGACAGAAATTCTTTTACAGAGTAGTAACTTTTGTCTACTAACAGATCATGGAGAGTCCTTTTAAAATTTTCCTTTTTCATAATTGTTCTAATAGGCCCCGGTATATTATTAAAGATGCGAGAAGCTGAACAAAAGATGCTCTCATGCATTAGATGAGTTTTACTGGCTACTGTACGTAATTTGTCCTTACGCCGTATACGCGTGTAATAGCTAAACATGTGGATATTGTTTTTAACAAATACTGCAGCCTCCAGTATATAGATACATGGCAGTAATAATTTTTTGTTTTTAAAAAATGGCTTACAGGAGTCAGTTCCGCATAAATTAAATATAGCCCTGATGCAGCGTTTTTGAGCAATGAAAGCGCGCTCTTTTTCCGTACTGTTGCTCCAAAATATTACACTGTATCTGAGAATAGAGCCAACGTAACCATGGTAAGCTGTCAGCAAAGTATTCTGATTCGCTATTTTCCTTAATCTATATAGTGCATATGAAAATTGTCCCAGCTTTTTGCAAACATGCTCAATATGAAATTTCCAATTAAGTTTGTGGTCAATATGTAGCCCTAGAAATTTCGTTACTTCCGTTTTCTCAATGTCACTATCTAGGTAATGAATTTTTAAAGCATCTGTACGTCGAGTTCTTATATTAAAATTCATTATTTTAGTTTTATCAATATTAATCATTAAATTATTCATTTTAAGCCTATCTATAATCAATAGTATTGTTTGGTTAATGTCAGATTCTAAATTAATTGAATTATCAGCAAACAGTGTAACGTCATGAATAGTTACCGAAGGCATGTCATTTATATAGATCAGAAAGAATAGAGGGCCGATAATACTCCCTTGAGGAACGCCGAATCTAACTAGTTATATTGTAAAAGAGTTGTGTTACAATTTTGGTGTACAATAAATTCTAATAAGAATATTATAATTAGATAAGGGTTTTGATAGAAATATATCTATCTAAACCCTTTAACTTTAACCTATATTTACGGGTCGTAGATGGTCTGTTTTACGTTATCAACGTGTTAAGACTTCTAGGTATTTAGGGTGACTGGTAATTAGTGACCAATACTTAAACACGTGATTGTTCCCATGATAACAAACAACTTTCCCAAAGAAACATTTTTAATACTCATTCACTTTTATCACAATAAAAGTTACGGAGCGGACTTGCGAGCTGCATGATGTTCTGCCTAGCCACTGTTGCACGGCACGATAGTAATGAGACAGAATGACGTCATGCGGCTAACAGCTGATAGGTAAAAGCACCTCGCGCGCGAGTTACATATGGTTCTTGTGTTATTGTGATAAAAGTGAATGAGTATAAAAAAATGAGTACAATCACGTGTTTAAGTATCGGTCACTAATGTGAAAAACCCCATACTTAAACACGGTACCAGTCACACTATATACCTAGAAGTCCTAACGCGTGGATAACGTAAAATTAGACCATTTACGACCGGTAAATACAGGGTAAAGTTTAAGGGTTCAGATAGATTTACCAGTCACCCTAGTATTTGTATATCGTCTGTCAAATCCAGATGTGTCCTCAACCTTTTGTGAAGGAGTATCGCAATGGATTCGAATTGCGAAGTGCTCTCAGCTTATTAGATTTTCACCGGTCGGTGCAATGTGATGCGAGCTAGACAGTGTAGGTGGTCAATATAATCGAATGCTTTTAGGTAAATAACCTGAATGATTGTGGACGTACTAAAAGGAGTCTGTAAGGATCGTCTGTAGTTTCTGTTTACTCCCATGAGAAACAGGCGTCAGTTAATAGGCTCGCTCTCTATAACCTGAAACATAACTGGTGAAATGTGGGTGTTCTATTAGGCACGCTTCTGCCTTCATCATCATCATTTCAGCCGAAAGATTTCCACTGCTGGACATATGCCTCCCCCAAGTGTCGCCACATAGACCGGTCCCGTGCGACTCGCATCCAGCGGATCCCTGCAACCTTCACCAGGTCATCGGTCCACCTAGTGGGAGGCCTTCCAACGCAACGTCTTCCGGTTCGCGGTCGCCACTCCAGTACTTTTCGGCCCCATCGGCCATCCGTTCTGCGAGCAATGTGCCCTGCCCACTGCCACTTAAGTTTGGCTATTCTTCGGGCTATGTCGGTAACCTTGCTTCTGTCTTACCTTTCAGGTATTCCAGGCATGATGTAATGCTAAATTATGAGCTTTTATTTATTTTGCCTTGTTATTATTATTTAGTATGTATTGGTCAAATCTTGCAACTGAATTTCAAACCAGTTCCACTCAACCGATTGAGCTGAAATTTTGCGCACTCTTTTGTTTCTGGTGACAATACGTTTTTATGACAAACATGACTTGATCCTGCAGCCAGAATCGTCTCCCCACGAGAGAACTCCTCAACGGTGAAACTCGGGCACGAAACTTTGTATTCGCGTTCAATAATTTTGATTGATAAATATAATTTTCTTCTTTTAATTTTAATAAAAGCTTTTTTTATTTATGTAGGTATGTAAATAACCTAGCTGGTATTGAAGTGGTAGATACTAACTTTGAGAGGGCTGAAAATAGAAAACTACTTAACTAAGCACTTCCGTAATTAATCGTACGGTGGTATTTCGGGTGACACGTGTGTCCTTTCAAGGTCTCTTAGAACCGAATTTCTGTTTGACTTTTTCAGGCCGACTGAGAAACTGTTTCACTCTAGCCAGGGGGGTTACCATGACGTCTTAAAGCAGGAGTAATTCCAGTGTGGGAAAGAGATGGCGCTAGACGACCTGTATAGCTCTGTCTATTTATCTCTCTATTTCTATTTCTGTCTATTCATATTGCTCACACTGGAATTACTCCTGCTTTAAGACGTCATGGTAACCCCCCTGGGGGTGAGAGACAGAGCTATACAGGTCGTCTAGCGCCATCTCTTTCCCACAATGGAATTACTCCTGCTTTAAGACGTCATGGTAGACCAGGTGAAGTTACTTGTTTTTGGAAGTAAATCATAAAGAATACACTCTTCGACAGTGTTTGAGTAATTTGACTGTTTATTATAGCAAACAATATATATTTATGTTCATGGTTATTGGTTTGTGTGAATGAAAACGTGGACGGGACGCCCTAGAAAGACAATCGCTAACCTTATTATATATAGACCGACCGCCTTAATGAGTCCTCGCGAAGGTATCAATTTAAATCTAATATTCTGAAGGTTGAACGTATTGCTTCAATTAGTATCGTAATACCTAAGTGGATTAATGTTATTTTAAAGCAAACAACCTGTGGGATATTGTTAAGACTTTGTGGAAGCTTAATGTGCCTTTGATGGGGCAAGGCGGAAGACTTATTAAAGCGGTCGGTCTATAGTGGTGTTCTTCAGAAAGGTCAGGTGTGTAGTATTCGTAACCGGCTTGCGTAGGAACATATGTATGAACGTGGGCGACGCAACAGGAGTATGTATGGGTCGTTGCAGGCGATGTTATATCGTTACTGTGTACCCTTCTGGGAAGAAGACGTGAGTGTATGTGTGTATGTCGTCGGGGATAGTTCAAATTCGCGGAACTAGCATTGGATAATTCCGCGTATCTGACAAATGTAGCCTATTTCAATTACACATTGTCGTAGCGACTAAATTAATGTTGTTAAATCGTTGAAATAGAAAAAAATATAAACCTATAACTTTCCCCTGTAAACCTACACGTAGTGCAGATACGCGCTCTTTACGTATGGTAGATTCGCGGATTTGCACCATCCCCGACGATGTCATCCATAACTAGCACCATAAATGTATGGCTTCTTGTTTTCGGTAAGTTATTAAGTACTAAGCTCTCCTGAACGCTTTTTGATTACCAACTATCCCTACATACAATTATTTAGAACAAAAAACAAATAAGAATAGTCTCTCTATAAAATAAACATCTAGAAGTGCCACAAACAACACAGTCTGGCTCAAATCTAGCGCAGGTATACAATTATGGTGGGCGTTTTATTAGTTCGTTCCGGGTAGGTATGCGGTGCGCAGTCTGGCATAGTTTCCGAGGAAGCCCGATCTAGACATATTCCAGACTTAGCTCGGTAACCTTTGTACACGCGCCGTGGATTCTGTCTACCTGTAGATATTTTATACAAAGATGCAATGTAGTAAAAAAGGGAGGTGAGGGATCTATATAAGAATAGGTTAGTACAGGAGAGAAGTTTTCGTATCGATAGGCTATTCATTACAAATACAGTTGCTATTTCGAAAGTCTTGACAAAAAGTTAGCATCTGCGAAAATGTCCCGACATTTTTCTTTTATCAGTATTTATAAACTCATTTTTTATAAAAGAAAATTCTTAAGGTACAATGCCCTAAAAAGGACGAAGCCCTAAAAAAATTCCGGATGGGGGGCCAAAAGTGGGATATATGTTAAATCCGGACCATTGGTAACCCTGGCACTACTACACACGGCACACAACTGTGTAAGTGTTTCATTGCTTTATACAACATTAGTTTTAGTATCTGCGAAACCTGAAACACGTGTCTAGTATTTATTATGTAAAGAATCTATGTACAAAATTTCTAAACTGTATCATGAAAAATCACGGAGTTACAAGCTTGTTCTGTTACCTGGTTGTCCGTATAAAAACGTGGTTACCACGCGGCGCGTACGCGTGCGCGCCTCTAACGTCGTCTTGAGCTCATTGATAATAATAATTTAGCAGTAGGTACCTAAATGATTGCGATAGGTACTTAGTGTCGCTCGGTGTCCAACTTGTAACTTTTTTTAAATATTTTTGGGATAAAATATAACATGGTTTAAAAATGTTTGGAATTGATTCAGTTACTTATTCTGAACAAACTATATTCAGGTTTCGCATATACTAAAAATAATGTTGTATATCTGAAAAAGAAACCCTTTTACTTTTGGTATCTATTTGGCAGACGTCTCGACTTCGTCTTGTACGTACCTATACGTTTATTTCCTACATCCAATTACACTAGCATGAAGGGTTTCTTGCCAAGCTAATTTAACGTGACAAATATGTCTTATTTTCCTATTACTTATACTATTTCCTTAACATCACAATTTGTATTTAAACTGCTCGATGATATGCGACGTCACAAAACTAAAGTGATGGCCAGGAATGTTCTCTCTGTTATTCTCTAAGAGCCACTGCCGGAATTCTACCCACTACTCATTTTACGCATTACGTTGAGACAGATATCGTCACTCGTCAGCACTCAGGATGCAATTATAGTATCACCTTGTGCACATTCTGAGCTAAGTTTAACTTCTGTCGTTAACATGTATTTTGTACAATCAACGACTCATCATCATCATCCTGGGTTTATCTCAATTTATTTCGGGTCACCGCAGCATGTCTTCTTCTTCGATTCTTTCCTCATCAGACACCTTCTTTCTTGCCATATCATTCTCCACACAGTCCATTCATCGTTTCTTTGGTCTTCCTCTACTCTTATGCCCCCATCCACATTAGTACTCAAATGTACGACTCGTTGCTTACTATTGTTGCTTCTTTAATCATCCTCCGTCACCGCCTGCCCCTGTCCCAATTTATTTGGGGTCACCGCAGCATGTCTTCTTCTATACTTCTCTATTACCAGTCATAGCACAGACACCTCCTGTCTTGCCATTTCATCCTTCCCATAGTCCATCCATCGTTTCTTTGGTCTTCCTCTACTCTTACACCCATCCACATTCGTACTCAAATGTACGACTCGTTGCTTACTATTGTTGCTTCTCTCATCATCCTCCGTCACCCCTGTCCCAATTAATTTGTCATCTTATAAATATATATAATATTATGCCGTCTTTCTTCTACTTCCTTATCTACATCTTTATTTGCCGTTTTCTCAGTAGTCAGTCCCTTTTTAGCTACATCATCACACATCATAAGTTTCACACAACCCTGGACCACCATTGTTTTCGTTTCCCAACTTTTGCTTCTGAACCGGCTATATTAAGCTAATACTACTTTAAAATCGAGCCCCCAGACTATTTTAATGAAGTTATTATTAAAGGATCCTTGTTTGCACACATATCTAATTAAAGTTTTAAGAGAAGTAATTATGCGCTTATGTGTGGCCTATAAAGTAAGTGTGCTCTGAAGTTTAAGTGGACTGTTATATATTAGTAGCGATAATTGCTCAGTCCACAAGGGAGAATAAAAGGGATGTTTCTATTGCGTGGTAATAGGTCCTCCTACCTTATTTCGTGTAGCACTGAGATATGCCCGTGGGCGTGAGAAATTTTCGTTATAAATCATCTAGTTAGTCATTTTGAAATGTATTGTCAATCTCATTCCAGGTACTAAAGTCAGAGGATGTTTTTTTTTTTTTTTATAAACGTTACGCTTTAATGTTAATTGGCTGAATATTTTTATAAAGTTGTAGAAAATCAAAATAAGGTTTAGTTGAAGAAATTCTAAAAAACGTGTAGTGTGTCGACGCAATAATCGTAACACGTCGTCGTCGTGTTTTAATCCAAACAGACATATAATATCACTAATATATTAAGTACTTAATGGCTGTTGCTCGCGACCTTCGTTCGCCTGAAATTGTTATATAAATGTTACTTCCCTTATTTAGAATCGGATTTTGTTAACAATTTCAAGGGTTTTAATTTTTTTGCACGGAACACTAAACATCATCATCTGCCCAGCCTTTTCCCAACTATGTTGGGGTCGGCTTCCAGTCTAACTTGATGCAGCTGAATACCAGTATTTTACATGGAGCGACTGCCTATCCATGGAACCCTAATCGTTTTTCTAAACATAAAAATAGCCTAAGTTACTCTTTAAAACATTAATATCTGCCAGAAAAATCGGTCCAGCCGTTTCGGAGATTAGCCGGAGCAAACAGATTTTTTAATTTTCTTTTATAAGTACCGTATAGTACCTTCATATGTATTCAGTAAAAAGCTGTTATTTTGAAATTACAAACAGACACTTAAATTTTGTTTATTTGTATACTTATATAGTCAAGCATTAAAATATGGGGACCCGGTGGGGACCAGGTCATGGCGTGTCACTTTAATTCCCATTAAGGAAGACAGGCAGGGTGCGTCGTGTAAGTCCCTGAAACGGAGGGAGCCTTTGATTCCGCTGGATATCGGTCAAACTCATTTGTATCGTCGTTAATTAGAACGTAAATAAGCTTTTACCATTTCTGGGCGAGGCATTATGGTAGATAAGTATTATATATGGCATGCTCTAAAAGCCGTAGCTCAAATGATGACGTTTATGTTTTTGGTATATATAAAAGGGCATTCACTTTCAGTTTTGAGTTTATGGCATAAATTAAGAGTTATTGCAGGGACATATGTATCAGTGTTCTGTTGACTTTCAGACAGCATTAGCTCGTTTACCGTTTACCAGCCAAAACTGTGAAAGGCTGGATTTCGGGGAGTCTATCGTCGTCGCATTGCAATTTGCACGGCCCTCATGAGTTGTGGCGATGTCTCAGGTGAGCCCGGACATCGCCAAAGGAGTTTTGGTGCGAGGGAGGCGGTCTGCGCTGGATGGATCGCGAACGTCATGCGTAGCAGTTCTCGCGATTCATCCGCCAAGGCGACAGTAGGCTCACGGCGGTGTTTTTAGTGGGTGTGCAAGCCCCACATAACCAAGCCGTTTCCCAGGACGGTGCCGTATGCGTATTTGAACTCTGTTTAAAAATAAAAAATAAATTATTTATAAATATATTATATTACTATATGTCAACCAATAATGACACAATCACGTATGCTGAAATAATATAATGTCTATACATTTATACTTGAACAATTTATGTTGACTAACAATACGAATCGCTGCTCTTTTACTGAAACTATCTAATGGGTGATGATCCTAAACGAAGCCGAATCTTGTACTATTCAATACATCCATCAGCACAATGTTTTGAGTGCGTTACACTAAGTTCTACCGCGTAAACTGTAACTTTTCACTCCAAAAAAACTCGTTTTCCAGCAATAATTTTTACGTAGAGTTACTTAGTTTGTCTTACTTTGTGAGGGCCTGTTACACCTTGTAATATATATGTCGGATATGTCAGGATTTACTCCGTTATGCTCTCATCATGTGGACAGACGATGGGTTTCGTGCTATGAAAACACACTAGGTGACATACTCTGCTTATAATAAACTAACAAATTACTTGAAATTACAACACAATGAATCGGTTACAGTTCTAGGACGCCTCAACTCCACTGCGATCAGACACTGTCACCCTCGCCTCGAGCTGAACATCAGGGCTCTGTAGAAGCACACTGTGGTGTGGGTAGACTTGTAAGTAGGGCGCGTGATTCATTTTATGTCCATATGGATCCGACTTAAGTATAATAACAACGAGAGCATTTTTACAAGAAAAAATAATGTCAAAGCAACCATTAAATAACCTTTGTGTCTTCACTAACTTCGACAAGAGACTACAACGTTTCTATTAAAGTTTGTAATAGCCTTACCGATCCCGAGAATAAAATAAAAAGTTGGTCGGAACCATGCCTTGGGTATTCAATTTTTAACGTTCCTATTACTCGACACAGGGCTGATCCCAACTACCTTTACCTAGACAGTGGCGAATCGGTCTACTAGATTCGAGTCTGAATTCTGTAGTGATTGGTGGATACCGACTCCGTTCTTTCGTAATGAGGAAAATGCTTAGTGTAAATGTGACGTGACGTGGGTGTTAGTGTGTGATGTGTGAGTGTGTGACTATAAAAGTAAAGGAAGACCAAAAAAGCGATGGATGGTCTGTGTGAAGTTTGATATGGCTAGAAAGTAGGTGACTGCTGAGATGACCAGTAGATAAGTATGGAAGAAGAAGACATGCTGCGCCGACCTTAAATAAATTGGGATAGTCTGCTAGCTTTAGAGCTGATTGTCCTTTAACGAAACCCTTTCGATGATAAATAAAGTAGAAAACATATTTTAATTGATCCAATGAGAATTATTAATCTGCCTGCCTGCAAGTCAAAAAAGAAGCTATAATACCTACGAGGACTGCCTCGTAGGTATTATAGCTATACATGATATAGGTATACATGAGGTCCTGGGTTCGATTCCCGGGTCGGGAAAAGCTATTGGATTTTTCCATCAGGAATTTCTCAGTAGCGACCACGGAGTTTGGATTTGACCCGGTTGATGGCAATAGGTTCGCCCCTTCTTACATGGGACTTAAACATAACTGGCGGAATATGGGTGTACTATTAGGTACACCTCTGCCTTACCCTTCGGGGATTACAGGCGTGATGTTATGTAATGTCTACAGAAGTACAGATGAATGATTTGAACTCGCCGCTACGTGTGCCACCAATTTCTGTCTAATCAAAACCAATTAACAAATCAATATCCCAGGGGTAGTGCATGGCAACAGTTTTAAAGCAGCCCCTACAAGAACCCCAAGCAATACAATATGCAGCGACTTCCGGGCGCCACAGCACACCCCTTCGTTTCGCGAGCGGCCCTACCCTGCCATCGACCTGTCATTTCCGGTGAAATTTGAACACGGGAAAAATAAACAAATTGTTTTTTATTACCATATTAAGTACTAGCGACCCGCCCCGGCTTCCCACGGGTGCAATATATACATATAAACCTTCCTCTTGAATCACTCTATCTTTTAAAAAAACCGCATCAAAATCCGTTGCGTAGTTTTAAAGATCTAAGTATACATAGGGACAGACAGCGGGAAGCGACTTTGTTTTATACTATGTAGTGATCATAAATAAATCGTTTACTCAATAAAATATAGCCTAATACAATTTCATCTATTAGGGTCTATGCAAAAAAAGGCTTTAAGAAACTAAATGGACGCTTGACTTCCAAACTAGGTAAAGAACATGTATCTTAGAAGTCAGTTGACTTCCATGGACAAAGTTCAACAGAAAAGCTTGGTTATTATAAACAAATAATAAGACAATTCCGACTGGTAATAGACTATAAAATTTAGATATTTTATAAAATTTTTATTAAAACTGACTAAGAAATAAAGAAAATTGAAAAATCGTAAATAATTAAAAAAGGAATTTTAGTGTGGTAGTATATCGTGATTGGTGTAGAGTGTGATAGTATGTATATGTGTCTGAGTGCGTATGCGTGTTAGAATGGTTTTATTTTGCTTATATTTCTTACCGACCTAAGTTATGAAAAAAGACATGTAGTGCCGCCGACCCCAGTATAAGATAACGACAACAAGAAGATAGATTTCTATCGTCGAGCACCAAGACATGTAGATGACCTACGAAATATTGCAGCAATAATAGGCACTAAATGATACAATACAATGCAATACAATACAATATGTTTATTTTCTCTCTTCACAAAGGTTCACATAGTTATAATAAATATAATTGTAAGAAAATGATGAATGATCATGATCATTATGGTGATTGTATGATCATTATCATTAGCTCTGAAAACGGGATATTTACCATGTTTACTATTTGTTTTGTGACAAACACACACCCTCAATAACTTCAGTTTAATCCGTGATCATGGTGCTTGCTACAGCGCCGAAATATCGGGAATTCAAAACAAAAAGTAAACATGGTAAATCTAATAAAATCTGACATGGTCACTAACATTATCAGTAACACTGAAAAGAGGAACAGGATTTTCAGTGTTAATGATAATGTTAGTGACCATGTCAGATTAAAAACGTTTACTAAACAATCAGTCAAAATAACTGTAGGTAAACTGCACTAGAGGGACGAGCTTCCAATGAGGAACTCAATGTTTTAATACGAGAAAGTGTCGCTCCACCTTCGTAATTTTACCTACACGGGTACATTATATACATAACATCACGCCTGTAATCCCCGAAGGGTTAGACAGAGGTGTACCTAATAGTACCTACACCCACATTTCGCCAGTTATGTTTAAGTCCAATGTAATAGGGGGAGAGCCAATTTCCATCAACCGGTCCCAAATCCAGACTCCATCGCTGCTACTGAGAAATTCCTGATGGCAAAACCCAATAACACTTTGCCCGACCTCGGAAACGAACCCTGGACCTCATGCTCAGCAGTCACGCTTACGACCACTAGATCAACGAGGCAGTAATACATACACAGAGGTATATTAAATAATTGCCCAGATTTCAATATACAACATTATTTTTAGTATATGAGAAACCTGATACACGTGTCTAGTATTTTTATGTAAAAAATCTATGTACAAAATTTCAAAACTGTATCATGAAAAATCTATAAGCTTGTTCTGTTACCTAGTTGTCCGTACAAAGTCGTGGTCACCACGCAGCGTGCGCCTCCAGCGTCGTCTTGAGCTCATTGATAATAATAATTTGGCAGTAGGTACCTAAATTATTGCGATAGGTACTTAAAGTCGCTCGGTGTCCAACTTTAAACTTTTTTAAATATTTTTGGGAAAAAACATAACATGGTTTAAAAATTATTGAAATCGATTCAGTTACTTATTCTGAACAAACTATATTCAGGTTTCGCATATACAAAAATTATGTTGTATTGATTATGTAATATTCAAAAATTCACAGCCATTATAGCATCACACAAAATTATAAGTAGGCAAGTAATGCTGGAGTCTCAGAGGAATCTGAGGAGGGACGCATTAAGAAATATTCCTTGGGAATTTTCCCGTTTGTAAGCTTGAATAATGTACGAAGCAACGGCATATAAAATGAATTATTAACACGATAAAACAATTAAGTAAACTGCACAGCATTTAGCCTCGGACTGGGAGGGAGAAACCTAAGCCATAACGTAAATACAGCTTTAAAATACAAGCTGTATTTTCTAGCGCTATATTTTCAAAGTTATGAACAATGAAAAGAGATTGAAAAATGTTCATTTATGCGTCGACACGCAAGCTACAGCTAAGCTTAGTGGGGAGTCTAGTTTAGGATAGCAAAAGAGTTAATAAATTCAAAAGTCATTTGCAGTAAACTTTTTCACTCAAATTCACACAAACCTAGCATAGGTTTGTCATCCTTTCTATGTATGTTCTTAGTTTATTGTGGCTACTTACATTTTTATTTAGATTTTATGTTTTGCCAAAAGAAAGGGGTATTTCTCAAAGCGCAACTATTTTTAAGCGCAGCCAACTAAGCGCAACAAAATTATTCCTCGTAGCGCAACCATGATGAAAAATAGAGAGATATCATCAATGAATCCATCATACCCCTCTCTATTTTTCATCATGTTTGCGCTTTGAGGAATAAACATATAAAATTTATAATTTGAATTTGTGAGCGCAACTAATGGTTGCGCTTTGAGGAATAATTTAGTTGCGGTTAGTTGGCTGCGCTTAAAAATAGTTGCGTTTGAGGAATACCCCAAAAGGAATGCAAAGTGACCTCTTTTAAAAAAACTAGCTTCGCCGGACGAGACTGCGATGACGCGGTCTGCAATGGCGGGTAGGTGAGGTGGGGCGAGTAGGTAAATATGGCGCGGGAATAACTGACTTCGGGACATTTTTTAAACAATGGTCGCGCAATATTATTTATGTTTTATAAAGTTTTAAATAGTTCGGAGGTGAAAGACCTATGCGGGCCGCTAAGTGGCCCGTGGGCCGTAAGTTGGACGGGCCTGCTCTAGATCATAGATTAAGTACAAGAATGATGATGATGTACTAGAGGGTGTAATAAGACCCTTAATGAAACCGTCAACCAAGCACTCTGTACATCAAACTAAGTAACTTTACGCAAAAAAACGACTTTTTTTACTGGGGTGAAAAATCACGTTTTACGGTAGGACTCAATGTAACGCAATCAAAACATTGTGCTGATGGGTGCATTGAATAGTACGGGGGTCGTGGAGGTGTAGGTGTGTTTAAAGTAAAAATCTTACATTACATGCACGCATGCATGCATTTTCTTACATTATTCTTACATGTATTTAAAAAAAACTTGCGAGAAAGTTGGAACTTTGACCTTCAATATCTCCGTAACTAGAAGGTTCCCAGGTATAGTCTAGAACAAAAATTGATCTCAATCACGGGATGAACAGTACATTTCGGCTTCTTTAAGTGTCTTGTTACACCCTTTATATTATTTAGATTTTATTTTGTCAAATTATAAATTATCCAAAATACTCTAGATCATAGAGTAAGTACTAGAATGGTGATAATGTACTAGATGTATTTTGACCCTGTATAGTATATTAATTACAGTTGTGTCTTTCTCTTTACTTTGCCTTATTTAGTTATATGAAAGGGCTTGGTTTTTAGATTGTGCCACATCTTCAGCCACTGAATATCCTACGATAACTAGCCAATAAATAAAGCCGAAATAATCTGAGGCTAGATTTTACACATTTCTTTTTTTTTGGCTGCCCTGTAGGTCTAGTGGTTGCAAGCGCGACTGCTGAGCATAGAGATCCTGGGCTCGATTCCCAGGTCGGGCAAATTGTTTATTTATTTATTTATTTAACAGTTTATGTACACACTAAATATAGAAAAGAAGAATCCTTTCTTCAGAAAATAGTACAAAGGTGATGCTTATTTCTAAAGACATTTCTTCCAGCATACCTGCGAAAGGAGATACTAAAAAAGAGATGTAGACATAGTGTGTAAAAGAAGAAGAGAAAATGGAATACATAAAACACAAAGCAGAACTATTTAAACATAATAATATAAGAAAATACTAACATACTTATAAATACAAAGACAAAACATAACTATACTGTAAATACAATAAAATAACTAATAATAAATACTTATGCAACTATGATGAAATGGAAAGATAATGTTCTTTCACTCTTCTTTTGAAAACTGCAACAGTTTGGCAGTCCCTAATGTCAGGAGGAAGTGAATTGTTATTGGATTTTTCCATCAGGAATTTATCAGTAGCAGCCACGGAGTCTGGTATTATGCCCGGTTGATGGCAATAGGCTCGCCCTTACGTGGGAGTTACAAACATAACTGGCGAAATGTACTATTAGGCACACCTTTGCCTAAATATATATATAAATCCCCTCGGGGATTACAAGTGTGATGTTATGTTTTTATATGTTATATCTTTCTCTTTATTCGTTAATACGATATCTGAATTGTCTAAGTCACAGTAGGTCCGTATGTCTCTCGGTCTACGTCAACAAATGCATCGTTAAACTGAGACTAGAAATAGACGAACAGCTGTTTTGAAAATGACGACACGGTCCACATATTGCTTGACGTGTTTCTTCCAAAATACTGCTGGCATCAAAACCGTTCTAAAAATGTTGCCAATTTTTTAATCCCATTTTGTCATGTGTTTGGTCATTACTCCGACAGACCATATGATTCTAACAGCGATGCTTAATTGTTTCGTCTATTTGTAAGTGGACTTACAAATATCTATATATTTATCTTTTAGCCAATACAGTGATTACAGTGAACAACTTATATTCTAAGAAATAGAAACAGTTGAAAGATACAAATAGATCTTAGTAGGTATATTGCGAAACATAAACATTAATTAGCAAAACACAAAACTTATACTGTCACTTACGGGATATCTTCCATGAATATTCATTATTGTTGTTTTTTTTTTGTTTTGTATAAGTTTAGTTGTAAACCGTGAAAGCTTAAAACATTGTAGGAAAGTCACAATTAGGTTTTAATGTTGCGTAGAGGGAGTGGATCGTCGTGTCGTCTACCACGTAGGCCCATTGCGGGTTGACGACACGATGTTCGTCATTACAGTTTGCAGATGTTATTATGAATTCTGATAACTTTTAAGATGATAAGAGTGGGTAGATACGGGTCCTGGGCACATGAGAAATTTCAGCTTTTGATATAGCAGATGTCTCCTCATCTGCCTAGCCTTTTCCCAACTATCTTGGGGTCGGCTTCCATTCTAACCAAATGCAGCTGAATACCAGTATTTTACATGGAGGGAGTGCCTATCTGACCGCCACAACCCAGTTAGTACTGGGTAATACGAAACCCCTTTAACGACTGTCAAAGATCTGCAAATGACAGCCGGGACCAACGGCTTAACGTGCTTTCCGAGGCATGGAGGAAACTCGGTATATAATGGGTGGTCACCCATCCACAGACCAACCTAGACAAGCAGAAGAAGATTGATCCGAGCGGCTGTTATTATTTAGCCACGAGCTCTCCTTCGCATCTGTTATGCTCCTGATGTTGCAGATGTCTATGACAGCTAATTTATAAAAACCGAAAGAAGTATGTTAGGTGGTTCCTGGCTGGTCCTCGGGAAAGAGGAATTAGTTTTATGTATGTAGTGTAACCATAGAGTAAAATGAATAACAACGTTACAATGACTGGGACATTCCATCCTGTACAGTCAGTCAAACTCTTCACACATCAGAATTAGGTGGATTGTTAAGAAAACAGCTGTCCGTCTATCAAGTTCAAAGTTCAGTTAGTTTCTATTTTAATTAATGATGTCGAGCAACATCAGCTGTTTCGTAATTGTAGCCATTTTGTAGCGAACAAACTCAGCAGTTTTGTTAGTAGTTTATCATCTTAAACCAATATTTGACTTTCATTACTCAGCTATTGTGTAAGCTGCTAAAGTGTGGCTTTGTGATAAGCCAACTCAGTGGCGCATTACAGTCTGATTTCAATTAAGATTTCGTGCATCTACTTTACTATACATAGTTTTATTTTGTCGGAATTATTTCGATGGCCTAGTTGATATTATGTCGGTATGCTCAAATTTATTTAATTGTCTACTTATGGTCCTACATTTTGTAAAAATGTCTTAGCACATAGCAAGTACATACAGGGTGTAAGACCAGACATAGGACATCAACGCACAAAATGGTTGCCGTAAAAAAAGAAAATTGTTTATTGCTTCAACTTAAATAACTTATTCTAGTTACAATAGGGAAGATAATCCTTTTAAGCAAATAGTTTGCTTGTTTTAGGATGCTCCGCCCTTCCCTAGGTTATGTTACCTTGAATTCAACATATGACTCTAGGCATCCCAGCGTCAATATTTTCGTAGGTTATTGAAAAAAACCGGCCAAGTGCTAAACTTGCAGGTATTTTAAACTATATATTTGCGGTTTTCAGATTTTTACCTTTATAAGTGCTGTAAGACACTGCCTCTTCCCAAATTTCATGATTCTAGGTCAACGGGAAGTACCCTATAGATTTCGATTCCCTTGTGAAATCGCAAAATATGCGACATAAACGGTCATATCTTTTGATGGCGTTTACTTACAAGTTTGATTTTTTCACTGCTCCAAGAGATAGCAGAGTTGAGTAACTGATAATAAGCTCAGCTTGATACCTCCACGCGTTCCTGAGAAAAGGGTCTTGACAGATGGACAGACAGACGGACAACAAAGTGATTTATTTGATTTATTTATTTATTTAAAATAGGTACGCCAACAGTTTATAGATTTTACATTTAACAATAAGATTAAACAGGTTAGGGTTTTTATGTAGGTACCAAATTACAGGTGTACACAACATTCTCTTATGTACAATATGGCTATTTTAGTAAATTTAAAGAAATAAAATGTAACATAAAATGCAACAGTGATCTTACATATAAGTTTTCGGTTTTTGCCGACTGACCTACGGAACCCTAAAAATACCCAATACACGGTCAAAATGTATGGAGACAGTTGTTTTTTCTACAGAATTCTGCTGAGTTCATGGTAATCATTTGTGCATCGTGTCCCTTACACAGTGTATGTAAATACAGACAATCACAGTTCAAGCATTGTTTGACCAAATGGCAAAGATAAATTATACACAACACTCCCGATACAATACGTAACTAGTGTCGACAGCTGCACGTTGCAAATGTTTTCTTTCGTTTAATTGTTTACTTCTTAAGTCTCCTCATATGACTCGTTGGTTCAGCCGTAGTGGCTACGATGATGATTTCTATAATACCCCATCATAGAATCATGCTGAATTCGTAGGAATAGTTTTCGCGTCGATGTTCCTTGAACCGTTAATCATATGCCATTAACAAACGACACTGTTCGTCCACGCAGTCGGTCGGTGAAACAAAGATCACGTCGCATTGACTTGTATGAAATCCGTTGATGCCTTACACACGTACCTACAATGCGCTGGCCGTCCACGCCGACAAGCGGTGTCGTGTGAGAATCGCCTTAATGAATACTCCTAACCAAAGACTGCTTTCTTCAGGAAATGCGGAGAGAAGGAGGTCAGCGACCAGGACTGCGTGGCTATAGGTAGCAGGCTGCGCGGCGCGATGGGGACCCGCCGCCCGGCCAAGTTCTGGCCACAGCTGTGGGCCACCGTCGTCAGGAACCTCCTACTCAAGAAACGGGATACTAGGAAGACTCTTGCGGTAAGTGGAATTATTATTTGGTTTCTCAATAACCAGGCTTGTGTCACGAAGGATACTATTGTAGTGTAGGATTGTAGAAGTCAAATATGCAGTCGTTCTACTCGCTTTATGTACAATACTGGCACTCCGCTACGACCGGTTAGACTGACTTTTTTTATATTTTTCGTCTGTAAATTTTATTTTGAACTTGTGAGTCCACATGCTTTTCTTTTAGAGAGACATACATTACTTTAGTATTCTGATTATGATTTTTGAATCTTTTGGACTTATTCGAATAATTCAAATTCAAATTCAAAATATTTTATTGTGGATCATAGGTAGGTACAGTTCTTAACAGTTGAAAATTTTGATCCGCTATGACCCGCCCGTAGGGCATACAATAATCACACAGAAATTGACTGTTCGATAAAATTAACATTATTACTAATTATTATTATTTTCCCTCTAGCACAATAAATAAAAAATAATAATGAATAAGAAACTAGTAAACACATATTAAAATCAGGGTTTTTTTTTGTAATAAGCGTAGAGGAAGACAACCTATCATACCATACCAGATACAAATAAACAGGTCGGTTCTATCCTTCAACTTCTTCAAAATTACTAGGAGGTGCTGGTCCCACTGTACTCTCTGGGGGTGCTGATCTTCCTGAAGATGTTGGTGCCGAACCCCAACTTCCCCGAGGTGCGGAAACCAGGCCGACTGCTAAGGATACACCACGACGCCTTCCCGGAGAACCATTCTGTGGCTGTTGTCGCGGACTGGCTCAATGCCAACGGTACTATGGTATGAGAAACGATTCTAAGTTTGTTTATACATTTTATTCTGTATTGATGATTGTATGATCTCGTTGTAGACCTTATCATGTTCTTGATTAAGTATGTCTTGTGAGGAATATTTTGTCATATTTTTTAGTATTTCTATCGCAGAGGAAGACCAATTTCACAAAATACTCCTTTTAAGTCAGGCCATGGATTTCATCAAGTACAGATGCAATCGTCCATGCTTCGGTTCCGTTTTGGCCAAAATCCAAAATAAATTACTTACTACTGATACTGATCAAGCAATATTTGTAAAACTTATTGATTGAATCTTTAACTTCTCAATTCCATTGCAGGGTTTCCTGGAGGAGATAAACTCGTTGCTGGCAGAGTCCCACCAGCACCCGATCCGCTGGATAAAGTACAACAACAATTCGGAGCTGAACGACGCGTACCACAACGACGCCAAGAACTTCCCCATAGCCGTCATCTTTCATACTGATCCTACATCCAATACTGAAGCCCTTAGGTAAGGGAAATGTCAACCAGTCGAATTAATTGTAGGCATCCCCATCTATCCTACTTCCGACGAGAAAGTGACTAACTATCGATTAGTATTGTATGTACAAAAAATCCGGCCGGCGGATCGGATACATATCATTAAAAGAGATACATTTTAAACAAGGTTTAAACGGACCCTTCTCGAAGCCGTCAACCAAGGATTTTGTACATCAAACTAAGTAACTGTACGCAAAAATGATTGCTGGGTAACGGCTTTTTTCTGTTGGGGTGAATACTCATGGTTTATGGTGTGATTCCGTGTAACTCACTCAAAACATTGTGCTGATGGATGCATTGAATAGTACAGTGGCCATGGAGGATTCAAAGTAAAGTTAAAACATAAAAAAAACTTGTATTTTTGTATTTTTTTAAATTGTGTAATAATTGGTACTTTGTCCTCCAATATCTCCGTAACTAAAAGGTTCCCAGGTTTGGCCAAAACAAAAAAAAACGCAATGTCGAGAACATGTGCCTTTCGGCTTGTAGTAGCTAGTTGACTGCTGTCTATTCACACCATCGGCGTCGCCAACGAGGATCCTGTCAAACAAACAACTAATTTGTAGCTGTACTCGATTCCAGCTAATGGTGGAATGTGTGCCGTAGCATATTGTTGATACAATGGTTTTACAGAAAGCCCAATACTTATCTCACCCCGGTTACCATTGGAATTCCACAGTATGGAAATAGCATGTCATCAAGGGCATACGGGGTTAACAGGCCAGGGTGCTCCAAAATTCTGCCGCTCATGATTAAAAACTGCATTTTGTTAGTAGCTTTTGCTCGTGTTGTAGTCGGAAATTCTCCCAAAGGAACGTTTTAAATATAGCCTAAGGCAGAGTTAATTTAGATTGCCATCGACCCGCTAAGAAGAAGGGAAATAGATTGGATTCAAAATTGTGATTTATTTTCTCAAGGTTCGAGACGTTTCATCACAACAAACTCGCTTCCCGCTGTCTGTCCCTATGTATGCTTAGATCTTTAAAACTACGCAACGGATTTTGATGCGGTTTTCAGTAATAGATAGAGTGATTAAAGAGGAAGGTTAATATATATTGCACCCGTGCGAAGCCGGGGCGGGTCGCTAGTACAGCATATCACACACGCTTTTCACTGACAACAATAGTGCAAGTAACCATTCGATATTATTACTCCATTCATCGTATCAACGTATTCAGCGTATCAAGTAACAATCGTTCAGTTTATAAAAGATGCGCTTTATGCATTGATTGCGATCAACAATAAAGAACGGATGCTGCTTTACCCATTTACGCAAAACGTCACATGGGAATACGACGCAGTAAAATTGCATGTTGCAGACTATCTTTTACCCGAGGCTTCGCCTGACTGTGTGTCGGAATTTGTCCCACGGAAACAAACAACCGGAATGCGAAGTACCCTGTGTTCTAGCTTAGGTATCTTCCTTATTTAATCTGTATGCTGAAATGCATCAAAGTCTGTTCAGACGTTACAGCATGAGTGAAAAATTGACAAACACACGTAGCCAGAGTTACTATGTAGGTATATTAGAATGGATGTATATTATTTTGTTCAAGCAAGTTCTACTCTATTAATAACAAGCTAATAGTAAAAAAAACCTTTTTAAAAACAAGCTTTTATTATAGGTGACGAAATTTTTATTTTTTCATATTCTTCTCAACGACCCCTTTTAATTGATACCCATATCATGAGGGTGTATAAAAAATAACTAGTCCGCCATCTTTGGGAGTCCGCCATATTGGATTTAGAATGACGTCAATTAGCGAACCATGCATTGTCATCCAAACTAAACGAGTATGCAAAAATTCAGCTCAAACGTTTGGGGATAACTGTTTTAAAATTCAGTTGCAAGATTTGACCTAAACAAACAAACATACATTGCAAGTTAAAATAAAAGCTTGTAAAAATAAACGCGTGTCTTCACATGTCTTTACGAAGCAAAGCGCGTAGGAAGAACATGAAACCCATTAGCACTGGAATGGACAATGTTACTTATGCCAAGAAAGCTGTTTTCAGTTGTTGATGTGCTGTTGACGATGAGTTCAGACGTTATGATGTAGCAGACATAATAGTAAACACACTTGAAAATTCATACTATTTAATAACATTATAAATTGTAACGCAAAAATTCAAAAAATTCAAAAAAAATTCAAAATTGTTTATTTCTTCACAAAATTAGAACAATTAGTTTGTGATTGGAGCCTTCTTTTAAGCAAACAATGCCTGTATTAGAAGACTCCGCTCTTCCATAACAAAAACAAGAAAAATAATAATAACATAATTAAAATAGGTGAGTAGACAAGATTGGCATAAGTATAGTTTGTGTGTGCGTGTGTGTGTGTATGTGTGTGTGTGTGTGTGTGTGTGTGTCATGTGCTTACATGTGTTTGTAATACATAGGTTATGTCGTAGGTTTCAATAGTTCTTCCGTTTCCTCATAGGTAAGTGGTTTGATCCATTTCAGTATCAATTTTTTGCAATCATGGTATTGGTTTTTGTATATATATATATCTTTATTTATCTTATTATATAACCTAGCAGACCGTGTATTGAATTGCATGGAGGCAACTAATGTTTTTGTTTGGGGGACTTCTGCAATATCATGCTTTCTTCGTTTTGCTAGTTTAGATGCATCGTAAGGTAGGGTCTTATGTTTTTTTAATATAGTTTGAATTATATATAATTTTCTTACAGAGAGTAATTGGCTTAGGTTATACAGACTATCAGTGGGAAATCTAATTTTCTTAAAGTACATGATTTTTATTAGGGCACGTTGTGCACGCTCTACTTCTATGAACTTAGTTTTCGCTGACCCTCCCCAGATAGGAATACAGTACACTAAGACAGACTGAGCCAAGGCGACGTATATCTCATTAAGGAGATTTCTAGAGGGGTTATTACGACCAATTATATTTTTTGGCACAATATGTCTCAGTGTACTAAATAACCAACACAGATTTCTAATCCTGTTAGCAACTTGTTCAATATGGGGATACCAGGATAATCTCTGGTCTACTACTACTCCTAAATATTTGGTTTGACTTACTTTATTTATTTTTGGGCAATTACAATATTTATTTTTGAGGTCACAATCGTGTATTTTAATTTTAAAATCATCCATCGGTTCAGTTCGTGCACTTATACTGAAACACACGAAATTGGTTTTACATGTATTCAGGGTAAGCAAATTCTTTTTTAACCATTTGGCTATCCTAGCCATGCCTATTTCAGCTGTGTGTTTAACATCTTGCCAAGACATACCAGAAAAGACCACAGCTGTATCATCAGCATAAGAGAAAATTTTGGCGTTTTTGATATTTAGATTGCAGAGATCGTTAATGTAAATTAAAAATAATGTTGGTACCAATACGCTTCCTTGCGGTACGCCATAAGTTACATCCGCGTAGTCACTGATATAATTTCCAATCCTAACGCTCTGTCTCCTATTACAAAGATAGTCTTTTATAAGAGAAAGCGGAATTCCTCTTATTCCGTATTTTTCTAATTTAGTCACCAGGGTTGGAACAGAGACGGTGTCAAACGCTTTTTTCAGGTCTAAGAAGACAGTAACACATTTGTTGCCACTATCCAGAGTATCAGCTACTAGCGATGTTAGGGTGGTTACTGCATCCTCGGTCGATACACCTTGTCTGAACCCAAATTGTGTAGGCGACAGTAAGTCATATTTACTGAGATAGTTAGTTAGTCTATTATTTATTAGTTTTTCCACAATTTTGGAAATTGCTGGTAGGACTGATATTGGTCTATAGTTGTTGACATCGTCTCTGTTCCCCGCCTTGTGTACAGGAGTAATAATTGAACGTTTTAGTGCTTCCGGAAATACGCCTTTATTGAAGCATAGGTTAGTCAGATGAGTTAAGATTGGAACAGCTACCATTTTTATATATTTAAGAAATTTTGTAGTTACCCTATCCCAACCGGGGGCACTATCAGTTTTTAAGCTCATTAGAATTCTATCTACTTCATTACAGTCAGTATCGTAGAGTACAAAAGAATGAGATACGGAAGATTGATTTCTAATTAGTTGTTGGGGGTCAGAGTCTAAGTTGGGTTGAATTTGCTGGGCCAGTTGATTTCCAATGTTAACGAAAAAATTGTTGACATGATTAACTGAGTCGGTAGGGGATGGCAAGATGTTTAATAATTCCGTATTCTCGGTCTTAGTTTTATAAGAATAGGTGACATTTTTTATATTTTTCCAGAGTAATTTATTGTTTGTTACTGAGTTGGCTAATAAATCCTTTTGATATTTCCTTTTAATTTTTTTTATGAGGTTATTGCAATAATTTCTATATCTATTAAATGTAATTTTTAAAATTTCATTGGTAGGATCCCTTTTAAGCGATTTTTGCATTTTATTACGATTATTTATACATTTTAATATACCTTGAGTTATCCACGGCTTAATTATTCGTTTTTTGTTAGGAATTTTTACAGTGGTAGTATTATTATTTATAGAGTTATTTAATTTCTGTAGGAAAATATTAATAAGTTCAATCGGATCATTGCAAAAGAGTAATTCCGCTATTTTATTTTCCTGTATATGTTTTAGCGCCCCTTCCAAATTTAGACTAGTTTTAGTTTTTGGTGCAACTTGTTTAGTTTTTATTTTAGATAGAGATAAGAATGTCGTATAGTGGTCTGTAATTGTAGTGTGTAATACACCGATAAAAGCTGATTTCTTGTTGTTATTAATCTTGAGCATAAAATGATCCAAGCAGTTTATTTCTCGCGTGGGAAGTATATGGCCAGGTAGTATGCCATAAGTTGATAGCATAGTAAGATAATTAACTCTATTTTTACGCTCGTAGGATTGTTCTGAATCTTTGGGTTTAATGTTAATATTTATATCACCCGCTATAATAATACTTTTCTGCGTGTTTAGAGAAAAGAGTTCTTCACTGAGTGATTCTGTAAAACTGTCACAATTTGTATGCGATGGGGAGCGGTAAATACACAGAATAATATTATTAAGAACGTCTAATTGTAGACAGGATGCCTGGGCTAAATTTATTTCCTTTACTTTGGGCCTAATAGAGTTTTTTATGTAGACAACTACCCCGTCATTTTGATTTAAGTGTCGTGTTGTAATATGGGAAGTGTAGTTTATGAGTTGCGGGATAGGTTTTTCATCACTTAATCTACACTCAGTCAATATTATGATGTCAGTTTCAAATGAAAAAGTGGAAAGAGTTGCTATGAAACTGTCAAAATTACAATAAACGCTCCTTATATTTTGGGAAAATATTGTCAAATCGTTAGAATTTATCTTTATGTGTTTGTAAAGGTCAGATGGGTCACAATCAACCGATCGTGCAATTTTGATGTTGTCTATGTCATTGAGTGTTTTTAAATTATCACTCATCATAATTATTAAGTTGAATTAATGACATTTCTAGATAAGAGTTAAAATAATTTGGTATTAGATTGAGATAAGTCTTAGTAATAGCAGCATAAAGTAATATGTAGCTTGTAGGCTGATGTCTAAAAAATGAGCCCCTTACCGTGCTGTTGCTAGTACTTGATATGTATTTTTGGTTAGTTATATTGTATATTATGTATAGTGTGTGATTGAAGAGTGTGTGGAAGTGGTTTGTAGTACGAATTTGTGTATATGTGTGTGTTAGTACTTGTGTGAGTATGTTTACAAAACAGTAACATGCAAAATAACTTAATAGTGTAGGACAATTATGAAATAAGTTAATTGTTCTAAGATAATCCGTAAATAATAATACCAAATAACAGGTTTTCAGTTGATAGTTCACTTTGTGGCGTGAGAGATGTATCACTAGTCATTTTCCTTGCATAAGTTGATGGACCTGGGCCTCAGATTTAATCATTATAGTCGGTGATTGTTCATCTTTTTTAAGATAAACTTTGCCATATGCAGTCCAGCAGAACTTGTATGCACGAGATTTGGATAGATCACGAGCAAGAAAATGTAGACGGGACGCTTTTGGGGTCAAATGTTCACCTATAAAGATGGGAGTGTCCTCTTGAACTTTAAAGCCAAGGTGTTTAGCGCAAAGTTTCGTTTTATGCTTTATATTGAAAGCCTTTCCCATTTTAAGTATTTCTGTTTTCAAGATGGTAGAACTGCTCTCCACAACTATTGGCATATTCTGGCTCTCATTATTCTTGCCTCGCACCCTATAGATATCCTTGACATCGTATTTTCCAATTTTACAGTCTACACTATTAGAGAGGCACATAACCATTTCTACGAGGTCTTCTTTGGATTCGTTGGCTTTTTTTGGTACATTTTTTATTACAAAATTTGTTTTACGACAGCCCATCTGCATATCCTCAATTTTATCCTCTAGAATGATGATATACTGCTTATTTTCCTTCTCTTGGTTCTCTAGCAGATTTACTTTTTTTTTAAGCTCTTCAAATTGCCCTGTCAAAAATGTAATGGAGCTATCTATATTAATGTTAGACTGTTGAATTTCTTTTAAAGTAATTTTAATCTCGTGCAACTCTTTTTCTCGATTTTCCGCAAAAAGTGACATCATTTTCCTCATCTCTTCCTTAAATTCATCTAACTGCAGGCCTATTGATAATTCTTCCCTGTGTCGCTTAGTCCGTCGAGACACAAAGTTAGGCGGGGTTTTATCGGTTCCTATCATGTTGATATCTGTTTCCGAAGCAGATTTATTCATGGATGAGTCCATCACTACCTCTTTAACATTTCCTTTGCCTTTTGGTGGCGGACTGCGCTTAACTGACATGGCTGGCTCAGTTCAGAATCACCGCACTAGGGAGTTATCAACTATAGGCTCTGGGATGTAGATTCACCTGCGTGAAAGGGAAGCGGTCGATGCTCTAGTTCCTGATTTAGTAGGTTTCTGGAACGCTACCGACAGATGACAAACGACGGTTGACAATGACAGATGACACTGACAGAAGACACTGACAGATGACACTGACAGATGACACTAAGTATGGCGTTGACAGGTGACAAGGACAGAGAACACTCACACTTAGCTGTCGCCGATGGTTGTGATGTCCATTCACATGTGGGTAGTTTAACGCTCACCGCGCCGCACGTTCACCACTGCTTGTTTCTGCGCTCCTAGTACTTTCACTGAATTGTTTTTATTTTATTTTTGATTTAAAAAACGTTTATTTAATTATTTTCTTTGCACTTATTACACGTTCACACTGCTTAGTATCCGAGGGGGTAGAGGAAGAAAAAAAATCATTCTGTCTATCGGCTTGTAAAAAGGATTTTCATGCTTGGCAACACCGGAATCCATAACCTAGGTTAAGGCAATTATACTTTTATCTCGGTAGTATGTTCTCGTGGGGTAATTTACGAACTGCACGCGGCTGAATGTTTATTATAAGTCTATGTTGTCCCACTAAAAGGCAAAGGCCTCCCTTCCCTCCTTCCCTTCACTTCACTTTTCGCGAGATATTGCGATTGTAGGTCAATCCTTTAAGAAAGCGTCCAGCTAATCCGCCATCACCTTCTAGGTTTGCCGCTTGGCTATTTAATAACTGCCGCTCGATTCGATAAAGCCGTGCTAAGCCGTGCTTGCCTAGTTTGGTCTGTGAATGGGTGACCACCCATTACATATTGAGTTTCCGCCGTGCCTTGGAGTCCCGTGTGTCGATTCGTAGATCTTTGACAGTCGTTAGGTAGTCAGTGGCCCAGTACTGACTGGATTGTGGAGGTCAGATAGGCAGTCGCTCCATGTAAAATACGGGTACTCAGCTGCATCCGGTTACACTGGAAGCCCACCCCAACTTAGTTGGGAAAAGACTGATGCTCCTCCGATATGCGGGTGAAACTGTGGACAAAAATTAGTGTTTATAATATAAGTAACATATAAATTCCTTATTTCTGGTAATGTATGGTAGTGACAGTTATTAAGTTACACTCCAACAAAAAAGAACTGTCATCTCATAACCGGTCAAAGATTTCTATTCACCATGATTTTTATCTTCAGATACACCATCAGGACCAACCCATCGCACATAGGCACACCGTCCACCCGAACTCTAACGACCTCTCCAGCCAAATGCCGGGAGAGAAGTGCCTCCAAAGACTGGTCATCTGACTGGTCGAGAGGAGGGCAACTCATCCCACTGTCAGAGATGCATGGGGAGGACACGTGTCCTGTGCTGCAGTATTACTACTCAGGGTTCCTGGCTTTGCAGACGCTCATCGATTATATTAAAATTAAGGTAAGGTTTTGCATTGTTAATTTAAAAAATAGGAATTGTTATAATAAACGTTATTTTTTAACATCGAGCTACTGACCCTGGGGTTTTACCTGTGACTTCAGAGAGACCATCAATAGACAGAAAAAGGTTATTTTAGTAGTCAAACCTAACATTAGCAGGCTTTTGAAAACCAATGAAAAGAGGAGGAGAGGCTTTGAGAGCAATATACCAGCCATAGAAATGCCAGTTATTTTTTTGTATTTTTCTTGAAGCTCTGTGCGTTTGGCTCGATAGATATAAGATATAAGAACCTTAGATACTTCTTTTGATTTTTACTTAATTGAGCATTTGCGTTGGAAGACCTCCCACTAGGTGGCCCGATGACCTGGTGAAGGTTGCAGGGATCCGCTGGATGCGAGTCGCACGGGACCGGTCAATGTGGCGACACTTGGGGGAGGCCTATGTCCAACAGTGGACGTCTTTCGGCTGAAATGATGATGATGATGAGCATTTGATTTTTTGATTCCCCAAGCCATATTTGAAAACCAAAACTATTTTTTTTTAGTTTTCATTTTTGTCAGCTAGTTATTTAGAGAAAGTTTAACAAAAACTCCTTTTTCAGTGGCCAAGGGCGGGCGTTTTGGGGGACTGTCTTTTGTGATTCTGACGTTCAAAAAGTGCTGATTACATAACATCACGCCTGTAATCCCTGAAGGGTTAGGCATAGGTGTAGGTACCCATTAGTACACCCACATGTCGCTAGTTATGTTTAAGTTCCATGTAATAGGGGTCGAGCCTATTGCCATCAACCGGGCACAAATACAGACTCCGTGGCTGCTATTGAGAAATTCGTGATGGAAACACATAATATCACTTTGGCCGACCTGGGAATCGAACCCAGGACCTCATGCTCAGCAGTCGCCCTTGCGACCACGGGACCAATGAGGCAGTCATGGCAAAAAATGCTGATTTTCCACCTAATTTAAATAATGACTTTGATTTTTATTTTTGCTTCACAGTTTGACACCGACGCAGCAATCCCTCCCCCCCGAATAGACCTCCGACAGTTCCCGAAACGCCAGCACACAGGTGATTGGCTGGTCATCTTCCGGGTGATCATGCCCATGTACATGGTGATGACGCTGTCGCAGTTCATCACCTACCTGCTCATGTTTGTCGTGGGGGAGAAGGAGAAGAAGATCAGGGAGGGAATGAGGATTATGGGGTTGAAGGAATCGGTGTACTGGTTAGTAGATATTTTTTTGGGACTTGCAATGTTTTTGAAGGCTACTGGCACTGTTATGTTTTCTCACAGCCATCTTCAATAGACAACTCTTCGAGTAAACTCCAGTCTTCAAAGTATGCCTGCCAGTGATGCGGGACTGTTCGAAAGAGATACCGTGGCCCTGGAACACAAAGGGCAAAGAAGGAACATGGATGGGTTTTAGTCAGTTCAAGTCTGACACTCCCTTCCGCTCCGCCCAGAGCGGGGGGGGGGGGGGTCATTTGATGATTTCCCATCCAAAAATAAAATAAAAAGCCTTCAAAGTAGACTTCATTTAAAAATTTAATTTTGTTTTCAGGGGTTCCTGGTTCTTAATTTACGCGGTCTTCGTTACAATTTTGTCCATCGTCAGCACAGTTCTACTTTTCACCCTAAAGGTATTAATTTACTTAATATCACGGTCTATAATTACATAATATATAAATACATATTCATGTTTTAGAGTCTTGTTCCTCGGTTCTTTGTTTGTAACAAAAGAGTATTGATATGCTACCAAATTATTAAATACTACTGGCCAGAAAAAAATTCTCGCTACACAAAACAAATGACGGCTGGCGAATAACAATAACTTTGCTTGCATGCTTTTGTAATCGAAAAACAAAAACAAAATCAAATGTAGAAGAATGGTAATAATTAGTAAACTATTGGTATTTAGTTGATAATTTAATATTTTTTTATTATTTTCAGGTGTTCCAGCATTCATCTTACATATTAATATTCTTGCTGATGCTGTTATTTGGCTTCACGATAATCACCTTCGCTTTCATGCTGACTCCGTTCTTCGATAGAGCCAGGGTAAGAAAACTCATAAAGTATTATTTTACTATAACTAATCTGTGTTTCCTTTACAAATTAGACAATCCGATAGGTCGTAAAGTTAAATTTAATGTTCAGGAGGGTGGTCAATGACAATTGAATTCTCATTTTAAACCCAATAACATACTGTTCCACTTTTTCACCATTGATTTGATTAAGGATTAAATTTTGATTTGATAAAGAAAATAGTCCGCCGGCAACTGAAAAGTGATGTGGTAATCGATTGTCGTGGTATGGGCATGTGATGAGGAGGAATGAGGAAAATGTCGTGAGGAAAGTTTTGAGTTTGAATCTGGATGGGTATAAGAGAAGAGGAAGACCAAAAAACGATGGATGGACTTTGTAAAGGATGATATGGCAAGAAAGAAGGTGTTTGATGTGATGACGAGTAATAGAGAAGTATGGAAGAAGAAAACATGCTGCGCCGACCCCAAATAAATTGGGGTAATTGCAAGAGAATGACGGAGATGCAAGGAAATACTCTTTTAACGTTAAAGCGACTATAACAAAAAACTTTCATGAACTATATAGAACAGTGTCTGTACTCTAATAATTATTTCTTCTCTACCAGACGGCCGGCATCCTGGGAAGCTTCGCGGTTAACCTTATGAGTGGGCTGTACTTCATCCAAGTGTTCGTCTCCAACGCGGACTCGCTCGCATTCTGGTTCGTGTCTCTCATCAGCTCCAGCTGTTACGCACTCGCTATGGATAAGGTAAGGTATCCACTATTTCTTATGTATTTATTTTGCTGCGCTTTCTGTAGACAAGGTTCAAAAAGAGCTCCTAAGGTGGTTCTGAATGAACAACTTAGGGAATAAATGAAGCAAGTTAGTAAGCAATAAAGGGTGTAACAAGACCCTTAACGAAGCCGAAAGGTACTTGTTCTCCCCGTCATTGCGATCTTTTTGTTCTAGACCATACTTGGGAACCTTCTAGCTACGGATATATTGGGGGTCAAAGTTCCAACTTCTTCACAAGTTTTTTTTTTTGTAAATATTTTTTTTAATCTAAGATTTTTAAACACCTCCACGATCCCCGTACTATTCAATCCATCCATCAGCACAATGCTTTGAATGCGTTACATCGAGTCCTACCGTAAAACGTGATTTTTCACCCCAAAAAAAAAGTATTTTCCGAACATAGATGATATTGGATGAGGTCCCAAATAAGAGTAGTACTAAGAGAGAGGGGAACCAAAGGTATTAATTTGGTCATTACTAACTCAAGCTATCTCTATTTTAGAGATAAATGTATGAAAGAAGACTCCTAATGAAATAGAGTAAAGGCAGAAGAAAGATTAAGTAAATAAACCTACCTACCAGGTCAAGGACCCCAATTATAATCCAACTCACCATCTGCAGACCTTCTTGAAAGAGGACTTTTGGCCGAAAGGTGTCGTATTCCGACGATTCCGAGGGCGGTTATGCGACACCATGTAGCAAAACACGACGCCGTCAACGATTCGTGTCTAGTTTTAGTTAAATAAGTTTTTTTTATATGCATTAGTTTATTATTTTATAATATTATTTTGTGTATTTTTATCTGTGGGCCTCAGTTGCCTGACAATAAAATGATCGATTGATCGATTGATTGATTGATAATTCACAGCGATTGTATAGTCTCCTTCGTGAATAGTGAAAGTGCCAAACTACTCATAATGAAACTATTATTTCCTATCCATAGGCTTTAGTCCTGGACATGGCTGGCGTCGGCGTGACGTGGGACAACCTGTGGAGCGGTCCAGGAGTTCCCTTCGGAGGCAGTCTCATCATGATGGCCATCGACACGGTGCTGTACGCACTGGCCGCGTATTGGCTGGATGCTGTCATACCTAGTGAGTCGAGAAGAAGTTTATTCTAGGTTTAGATTGACTGCTTCGTTGGTCTATTGGTCGCAAGCACGACAGCTGAGCATGAGGTCCTGGGTTCGATTCCCAGGTAGAGCAAAGTGTTATTGGGATTTTCCATTAAGAATTTCTCAGTAGCAGCTACGGAGTCTGGACTTGTGCCCGGTTGATAGCAATAGGCTATAGGCTCGCCTGCTCTCATGGGACTTAAACATAACTGAAACCGAAATGTGGGTGTACTATAAGATATACCTCTGCCTAACCCTTCGGGGATTACAGGCGTGATGTTATGTAGATTTAATAATGTGGCGAAAAATCTACAATATTTTTTTTTTGTTTGTATTAGCGATGAGTTCAAGAGACTTCTGGCCTGTACTTTAGTTCTCTCTATCTCAGATTCAATAGCACTTTAAGCCTTCAAATCTCTGCTTTAAAACTTAATAATTTCCCAACACTTTATACTTCTCAACGATCCCATATTTTGTCAAATAAAATGCTAACCTCAATCAACATCTTTCTAGGCGAGTACGGAATCAAACAGAAGCCCTGGTTCTGCTTAATGCCATCCTTCTGGATAGGCAGCAGACGAGGCAGGGTGTCTGCAGTTCATTTCCATTCCAACGGCGAGGCAGCAGCTCATAACAAGGATATTGAACCAGTGCCCAGGTATATTAACAAAACCGAATAATTTGTAAACCTATTGTATCTTCATCACTTTCATGACACTAGGAAACAGCCATTCTATCTAGTTGTTTTCATGCCTGGTATTCTCTTCCCACGATAGCTTAAGACTACGTCACGATATGTGTTACCATTGATTGTCCTTTTCAGTAAATTTAGGGACTTTCTCATTTAGTGAATGAAAATAAAATAAATTACTAACTAGTTTTAACTATTTAGTAATTCGTGTGATTCATCAATTTAGTTTTAAATTAATTTACATATTGAATTATTAATTCATAATTGCTTTGTTTGTTTTATTTAAAAAAATGCATTTTGCTCGGGTAATTCAATCACACACCGTGGCAACACATCGACCGCATCGTAACTGATGACGTATTCTTTGGCCAATCACGTGACCCAGCTGTCACGGGAAGAGAATACCAGGCGAAGTATATTATTATACCATGGTTGTTTTGATCTGTATGGTGTCCGGACGTAAAGAATAGCACCATCCCATATCTTCCCGTGGGTGTCGTAAGAGGCGACTAAGGGACTTACCAGAGAATGGGCAGCAGCGTTCTCTGTGTTTTATAACAACCATACTGCGATCGCCAACCCGCCTGCCAAGCGTGGCGATTATGGCAAAACCCCCCTTCTTGGGGGAGGCCTATGTCCAGCAGTGGACGTCTTTCGGCTGAAATGATGATGATGATGATGATGATGATGGTTGTTTTGATCACAGATATTTAGTTAAAACCTCGTTGGTCTACTTGTCAAAAATGCAACTGCTGGCCTACCATGACTTCTTTTATTAATAAAACTTTGCCCCACACTAGGAATTTTCCCTGTATCGTGGGTACGTTTATAACATTTAAACTCACATACACAAACAAAGACCCGGAACAACTATCTGTTGGCCATACAAAAATATTTGTTCCAATGGGGGGATCGAACACCGCGATACTCAATGCAGCAGTCAATTGCTCAGTCATTTCGCAACCGTGTCGTTTTAAAGCAGTATCGTTTTATTATTCAAAAAATGGATAAAGATGGAGCTAGATGTCCTGTATACCTTCATCTCTCTCTCACTCTGAAATAAGATTAAAACCATCATATTTAAAGACGTCATGGTAACCCCCCTTAGCGTAGGATTCATGGTTTTGCCAAGTAAAGTGTCTTTCGAAAAGAATCTCAGTAGTGGCCTGGGGTCTGGATTTATGCTTAGTTAATGGCTAAAACCTAACTACCCGTTTATAAGGGCGTATGCCTACATGACTAGCAAAATGTGGTTATTCCTTCATACACTCATACTTGTGCCTTCGGGAGTTAAAGCCGTGATGTTCTATTTTGTACTTCTAACCACTACATGACAAAGCATGCTGTAACCGAAATCAAAACAAAAACATCGTCGTCGTATTTACAATCAATTGCATGGCATATGTAGCTGTAGACGCTACTGATTGGGCTTTCCGCCAAATTGTTGGAGCGCCATAGCCCATAACATTACAGCTAAGTGCCAAAGCGCCATTAAATGACTCGTAGCGCACCTTCTATGATTAGATACAATTAATTTACTATCTCTGAGAATAGTATGCGATATGTTTTATGGTACCATTTTAAATTGATTGACAAAGTCCATTTCTAATTAAGACTCTACTTATTGCAAAAATCTGTAAACGTTGTTGGCGATGTGGATTTAAGTCTTTTTTCAATGCACCTACTCTAAACTGCTCGAAAGTTGACACCAAAAATGGTTTTACCTTTTAGCCTTAGGACACCATTCATCAGGTATTTTCATAAGAGAAATTCCTTATAACCAAAGATAGATACGACAAAGCAGTCCTTCTTTTTTCAAAATATTTTGTCAGACATACAAAAAGCAACAATAAACCTAACACGTAACTTGCCCCCCAGGGAGCTTCAAGACAAAGAAGCCATCAGGATCGTTGGCTTACAGAAAAGCTTCCGGCACTGTCGTAGGCCAGAAATAAAGGCCATTGACAACATCGATCTGAGCATCTACGAAGGCCAGATTACAGCTGTACTGGGCCACAATGGTGCTGGCAAGTCCACGCTCTTCAACATCTTGACTGGTCTGACGGCTCCCACGAATGGCACTGCCTATGTTTATGGACTTGATGTTAGGTGAGTAACTGATTATGAAAACTTGATAAGCAGTTGACAATACAAATTGCATCAGATTTTAAAGTTTTGTGGTAGATTGCGATTAGTATTTCCGTTGAGAGTATGAATATGGTCGTTTGAATCGTATATTCTACCCCCTTCCTCTTCACGATTGCTTAAGGAAAACAGTCTCTAAGTTCTATACATAGAAGACTAGATAGATTATTGAGTGATCGTAAACAAAGTGTTCACAATGCAGGGATCCTAACGACATGCACGAGATCCGCCAGATGATCGGCGTGTGTCCTCAACAAGACGTGCTCTTCGACCTGCTCTCCGTCAAGGAGCATCTGCAGTTCTTCGCTGCTGTCAAGGTAACTTAGGAATATTTTAATCTAAATTGTGCTATGTCTGTCTAATCAGACCACCTTAACTTAAATAGCTGTCTGCTATGGTAACTTTAAGGGCAAATGTTTTTGTTCAGTCTCTTCTAGAAATGTGTACATTTTCAAGAGAATGCCTTTTGGTCGAGTGTTCGCAATAACGACCGCTGGACATAGGATCATGGGTTTGATTACCAGTACGGGCATAGATTTGTGGACCCACTTTCTTGTAATGGGCTAAAATATAAGTGGCGAATTGTAAGTGTGTAAGTAAAATAATGTAAGCGATGGCTCGATGCAGGGAGTCGCACGCTAGCGAGGCATTAGGGAACACGCGTTATAAGGTTGTTCTTTGTACTGTAAAAGGTGTGTAACTCATGGATATTATAGTATACTATCACGAAGTAGAAGACTTTCATTTATATACTCTGGAGGTGGTACGAAAACTCTAAATGACAATCAAAATACTAGCCCTTGTGAGAAAACAAGTGCATTGTTGCAAAATGTTTAAATTGCAGGGTATTCCTCGGAAAAGACTACCAGAAGAAATTCATAAAGCTCTCTCTGACGTCGGTCTACTGGATCAAACTAATGTGTTTGCCAAACATCTGTCGGGAGGACAGAAGAGAAAGCTTAGCATTGCCATCGCGTTTATTGGGGACCCTAAGGTAAACTTTGTATTTAATTACTTTTAACATAGGACTCTGCTGTTGATCAGTCAGTTGAAGTCTGCTAGTAAACCAACAACGACGTTCTTTTTTGACCTAACATCAGTTTTCTGATCTCCACAACATAGTTTGAGTCTAATGGTTCAAGATTGTGACCATTCACGTTATTCCATATAGATATTTCATTCACCACGCCACTAAGTCCATGTTCAACTCGGGCATTGGGGCTTGTCCGCTCACGCGTCCTTCTTTTAGCTCGATGCTCGACTCCATCACAGCAATCTCAGATTCTCTCATCAGGTTGCTACCAGTTAAAATTAACGCTCCACCTAGTCTTTGTTACAAGATCATGACCATATTCCCGTCCTCCAGATTATAATACTGGACGAGCCTACGGCGGGCGTCGACCCTGTGTCGCGGAGACAAACATGGCGGATCTTACAGCGAGCTCGACACGGGAAGGTGTTACTGCTGACCACGCACTTCATGGACGAGGCTGACATATTGGGAGATAGGAAAGCGGTCATCAGTAAAGGCAGAGTGAGTAAGAATGTCTTAATTATTTCCAGGTTCTGAAAATAGAGAACCAAAAATTAATATACAGCGTGTAAGGAGGAGGTGTTCCTCAGCGTGTACCAGAAAGGAGTGGTCATATTTAAGTCAAACTGTCAATTAGACCATCAAACTGACCAACATCCAAACCGCGAAACAATAATCAGCTGTTCCATACATTTATGTCAAGTATTTCTTGAAGTTTTAAATGGGGCAGATGATTATTTTTTCGTGATTTTGATGTTGGTCCCATAGAGCAAATTGTTCAGTTTGATGCCCTCACACCATTAAATATGACAGTGGCAATATTATGGACTGCTTATATGTGATTGAGTCTTTGATGGTGTCGTCGTTTTACAGGTCCGTTGTGCTGGCACGTCACTATTCTTGAAAAACAAATTCGGAATTGGATATCATCTGACTTTGGTGTTGGACGGTGAGCAATTTTCCATGATTCAGCACAGTAAATCACAGTCGTAGTATAACCTACTTGGAAACACTACGAATTATCTGACACAAACTGGTTATTAATTCCGACTCCGATTTTGACTGTGGATTCGGTCACAACGCCATGATTTGCAAAATTTTGTATGTCAATCATCACCATTTCGATGGCTGAGTTCACTGCTTGGTTCTCTCTCTCGTGGACTCTTTCATGACTAATCAGGGAACTTAATTTCATTCCTTAGGAGTATGTCGCGAGCACCAAATCACCCGCCTTGTCCGGGGGCATGTACCTCGCGCGGAGAAGGCGCGTCGTCACGGCAGAGAGCTGTCCTACATCCTGCCGCACTACGCCGTGCATCTGTTCCCGCCGCTCTTCATTGCGATAGAACAAGAGGTCAAAGAGAAGACCAACAGACTTGGTGAGTGCCTACCCACCTGGTCATATGGAGGTAGACTGCCGGGTGTTTGTTGTCTTAAAAAACGTCAGAAAGGAATATTTATTTGCACTCTTCAATTAAATCTTGTATTTCTCTACCGAAGGTGGGCTAGTAAATTTAGTTTTAGTTTGTATGGTCTATAGGTAGTTGTTCCATGTTCTGCTGTTTGTGAATGTGAGTTTAAATTTTTGTAACTTTTACAGACATTTAAACACACATATAGGAGAAATTCATAGTGTGAAACAAAAAGGTCTGATATGTGGCTGCAATTATACAAAAACTCTTAATTATTGGTCTTGAATTCATTTTATCCAGGTATCACAAGCTACGGTGTATCAATGACAACCTTGGAGGAGGTGTTCCTCAGCTTGGAAGGAGAGAACGCTGAAGAGACGGAGGCCGTAGAGGGTGTGTCCTCGGTGAAGCTGGTGAGGGCGAGAGCGCTCTCCAGGAGTTTGTCGTTACAGAGCAAGACATTGAGTTACCAGGTAAATTATCAAATTATTCTCGTTTAGAAGTGAAAAGTGTCAAGCACGACTGCTGAACGTAGGGCCCGGTCAGGTAGCTATTGGATTTTTCTCAGCAGCTGTAGCTGAATGTATGTCCAAGTGTGATTAAGTTTACCAAAGGGAAATTAATAATAATCTCTAAAGTGTAAAAGTCTCCACAGCAGTCTTTACAATGTCAATTGTACGTAATGATAACTTGCGAAACACAGCGGTACAGCGGTGTGTATTATGTTTTGTCAGTTGCTTCTAAACACCGTTGTCTTTCTAGGAGCTAAACGACAAGGATGGTCAGAAGGCGACTTCCCTACCGACGCCACCAGCGTCACACGCGCTGCATTCCACCACCCACGGCGTTGAACATGTCAAGGTAATGTTTACGATGAAATGATCCTAACAAAAAAGAGCTCTTGTTTTGCTTGAATAAGCAGGCACTCTAATGCTTGCAGAATTTTTATTTTACTATATATATTTATTTATTATTTTATGTACATTTATTATTTTTCTCTCTAGCCATTGCTGACCCAGTGCTGGGCAAAGACTACCAAGCCCCTCCAGGTATTCTTTGCACGCGACCTCGAACGAGCCTTCGTGATACCAACACGTCCCCTCTTTCTAGGCTGCCCTCAACGGCGCTTTTCATCTTCATCATCATTGTGTAGAGATTCTTGTCCAGCGGTCATTGTATTATATTCATACTAGATGCCCCTGCTTCCCACAGATGCGATTTACTAATCTGATGACATGTCACAACATCGAGGTTTCTATATTTCCGGAATTCTCTAAACAGTGGTGAAAACAGAATCAAAATGCATAGTGTAGTTTAGACGGACTAACCGCACACAGAGACAAACACGAAAACTAACTTTATTTTAGAGTATTTATAGATAGATAGACATAGATTTCATCCTAATTTTCCAATTCGAAAAGACCTTTAAAACAGATTCTATTTTCAGGTTGCTCCCGAAGTCCCGATATCAGTAGACGCATTAGGAGAGACAGTGAAGACCAACCCGTCTTGTTGGAGAACTTTCTGCGCACTGGTCTACATCAGAATGGTGCGCATGATCAGAGACCCCTACAAGCTGTGGGTCATGATCTTGATGCCTATCAGTAAGTACCCTATGCCTTCTACTTATAACCACTGCCTGCGAAGTGTATGTTCGCAAGCCTTGTCTCCAGACGTTGCAGTCTTTGAAATCAGTCTAAATAATTTACTGTTTGTTTTCAGTATCCTGTGCCCTGGGTCTCTATATGAAATCCAGACAGATCGTGTTCTTTCGGATGCAGCCGCTCAGACTGGACCCCAATGCATACTTCAACAAGACCCCAATAGCCATATACAGTGAACAGGACAATATCAAAGAAATTACAGACCTAAGGGACTCTCTGGAGTCTTTAGGAGCATTCCCAATTGTAGACTTCGATGGAAACTTCTCCAGTCTTCTCAACATGGAGAATTTTGGAGCGTACAGTCTGAGAGATAGCTTGATACCGTATGGAAAGTTCATGGCCTATTACAATAGTACTTATACGCACAGTTTGCCTATCATCGTTAATTTGTTGGATAATAGTGTTTATAGGTAAGTTGGAGTAATAAACCACATCCAAAAGTATTAAAATGTTCCAATTATATACTTGTTTAATTGGAGCCTCTTTTATCGTTTACCATAACATTAACATTGTCGTTGGTCTAATGGTCGCAAGCGCGACTGCTGAGCATGAGGTCCTGAGTTCGATTCCCAGTGCCAGGTTGGTTGATGACAATGGGCTCTCCCCCTATTAAGTCCCATTTAAACGTACCTGGCGAAATGTGGGTGTAATATTAGGTTCACCTCTGCCGAAGTCTTCGGGGATCACAGGCGTGATTTAATGCATCAGAATATTAAATATAACAATAAGCAACGCTTTCTTAGTAAGATAGCTTTCATTGGTGTGGAATTCTTAATCCTTAGTAGGTTGTCTTCCATAGTTCTTCCTTTATTTATAAAGATTTTTCGAGTATTCCAATTTAATATTCATCTTTGCACTTGAATCCTTCTTCCACGTCATTTTACTTACACATCTAAAATCTATGACTAGTTCCACGTTCTCCTTCCCAGGGTTCTAATGACAGCATCAGGTCTAATAGAAAACTTCAAGCCTATCGAGGTGTTAGCTCACCCGTTTCAGCAGACGGAACAACAGGAGGAGTTCAACCTAGGCAATGTGGTCTGTGCCATCTTCATGGGCATGATCTTCGCGCTGGTGCCGGTCACCTTAGCTGTGGATATCGTGTATGATCGAGAGGTGAGTTAAGAAGGAATTTGAACGACTGGGTGTCACCGAGGACTCTCAAATTGAATAAATAAATTAAGAAATGGAAACTTGAAGAGTTTTGGTTTACACATTAGAGAAGTATCACAAATTGGAGTTTAGCAACTCTGATAAATTTTAAATTTTATTCTTACAAATTAAGTAATTACTTCGTACTAAGTCTTCTTTTTGGTGTGGTTAGTGCCAAACCTGGTGTCAGAGTTTTATGCCGCCCATGGGCCTGTAACTTGGCTTTACATGCGTCGAGAAATATCTTTCAGGCATGCTGGTTTCCTCACGATGTTTTCCTTCACCGAAGCAAGTCATAATTATACAATACGCACATGAATCCGAAAAATCAAAGGTCTTGGGTTCGATCTCGAGACCTATGTCTTGACAGCCCGACGGTCACACGTCACACCACTAGACTATCACTGCTTATAACTAAGTCTTAGGCCCTCGCCCACGGTGACTTTTGTTGCGATGCTGTCGCTGGCTGTGTACCTTCGCCCAATTTTGTACTGCGCGATAGTAGCGATGGAGAAGTGCGTAAATTTACAAAACGCGCGACAGCGTCGCTTCAAAAAGTCGCCGTGGGCGAGCGGCCTTACCAATACAACTGATTGTATTGTCTATTTTAACATTTATAAACAGGTACTTGGATATCTACTGCTTTAAAATTATTTTCGCGCTCGACTCTTCGTGTGGCTCGTCTATACTAATGTCAACAAATTCTTTTAGATAAGAGCGAAAAACCAGTTGCGAGTGAACGGGCTGTCGATGAGCATGTACTTCCTGACGTACTTCACTGTGCTGATCTTCATCATGGTGCTCACCAGCATAGGAGTACTCGTCTTGGTGAGTGTTGAACATTCTTAGATTCTGATGAATGAAATGTGACATCGTTTGTGCTGTTTCCACTTCCACGCCCTGTGATAATTAAGCTGAATACTGGTAGTTCTTTCGTATATCAGAGCTTAGCTATCCGTTTCGTCCTGTAACTTAATGGGATGCTCCACATAAATGTTCGGGCGGCCTAATTAAATATACGAAATCAGCGTGTCAGAAAAGTTTACGTAAGAGTATGTGGCAGCTGATTATTTTTTAGAGATGAAGAAGATGTTCAGTTTGAGGGTTTGTAACACACCCTTAAATATGATCACACTTTTCTGATTCATTCTCTCTCTTCATTCATTCTCTGGCTCTTGTGATACAGGGAATCCTAGTACAAGAGCCAGGGCTACACTGATGTTTGAACAACCACTTGCTAATAAAGATTTTTATTATTTATTTATTATTATTATTCTGTTTGTGGACAGATGTTTGGAAACTTACCACTGGATTTTGCTCGAATTGTGCCAAGCCGAACTTGATTCAGCGAGTTTTAGTGCCGAACGGACATTGCTAATGATTGCTTCGGATCGGTTTTGTTGTAATAAAAACTGCTGAATAGAATCTGTCAACCTGAACGTGTGTTAAGCACTTCTATCTAGAGCTGTCTTTGTTCCGTTGCAAAAAAACAACAACACAGAAAGTTTGTAGGAATGAAAGCAAAAGATAATTGAATTAACAACTGCTACTTCAATGTTTTCATCCAACCCTCAAATAATTTGCTCCATCATTCACAGGTCATCCTCAACGACATCCCCAGCCTCACCAACGGCTCAGCCATCACGATGCTCTCCGGCCTGCTCCTGCTCTACAGTCCGTCCGCCATCTTGTTCAACACGTGTCTCTCCTACGTCTTCGACAAGATGGACTCCGCGCAGAGCATCATGCCGAACATCACCACTTGGGTTGGCGTTATACCCTTCATTTTGGTTGCGGTTTTGGATACTTTTAAGTGGGGTAAGTTTGTATCCTACAGATTAACTTAAGTAATTATGATTTTTAGAAACCATTGAAGTTTCCTTGGAAGATGTCCGTTCCAGTGGCGAAGGTTCCATACAACTCGATTCCTACCGAATTCCCTTTGAAAAATGGCACAGTCAGTATTCTATAGACAAATAATATAGTCACATTAAAGACATGTACTCCGGCTAACCTCTTACAAAAATTGACCCTTCGCTACTGCTCCGTTCAATAAATTTTTAAAAATTCTACCGGTTTAGGTTATGGCTGAGTTCTAAGTCGCTAGAAGATTGAACATCTGCTTTACCATGTTGCAGTTTTTAAATAAAATAAACTGAATTTTCTAAAGTTATGTTTAAAAACTCTTGAGAGAAAATCGACCTGTCCAAAATCCCCTGTTTGTTTAGACCTTGGCCCTGCTTTGGGACATGTACCTGCTCATTACTTTTCAGTGGATTTTGTTTATATAGAAATCTTTTTATTTTCAGGTAGTGACATCGCGTTCTACTTGCACTTGACGTTCAGTTTCCTGGACGTGATGTACATACCTTACGCGATTATTTACTACGTTGATAGGTATGTCTCTTTCTTTTGTATGTATGTTAGTAACTAGTGGTGCTCATCTATACCAGCTTATGAGGCTTGTCAAAAAATTCCATCAATGTTTGTTAATAGTTGACCAGTGGTGACTCAGTGATAATGGCCGCGACTTACGAGCTGTATGTCGTAAGCTCAAACCCAAATGAGTCACATTATTTATTTATTTAACACTTCAAGCACAAAGTACAGAGGCGGACTTAATGCCATAGGCATTTTCTACCAGTCAACCTTTGGGTGATGCAGAGCAGTGGTAGGTTATATATCTGCAAAAAAAAAAAATATACTAAGATAAACTACAAGGATATATAAAATACTATAACTATATATCAAAATACTATAAATATATATCAATATATATATATATGAAAATAGAAATTTACACGGATATATTAAAATAAAAAGACAAACAATGAAGAAAACATTAACGTTGTGACGAAACTGCCAGCTTTTTCTGAATATACTCGCAAACTTTAATTTTAAACGATAAACGATTGGTTGCCATCCTGATTTCCTGGGGAAGCGCATTCCACAGAGAATAAAGACTGAACGAAGAATGATCGGTAAATGAAATCAGTGCGGTGAGAGGGACATTGAAGAATTCGGTTTTGCGATGAGCGCAGACTCCTATTATGATACATGACATTACTTTCATCACTAATGCTCAGAAAAATTTGAAAACACGCACAGGGCCTATGTGATGGATTATGGTACACACCCATTCACGGAAGCCCAGCAGTAAAAAGGTAGTTATGTTGGTGAGTATTCATCATGTCTATTTGTGTTGTCCTCAGAGTGTACCTAACCTGCAACCTCCGCGACCTGTGCACCACGCCGCCTCTCAGCAGCTATTTCACGGCGGAGGTGTGGGTGCTAGTGGCCGCCATGCTGTTCCATGTGCCGGTCTCGGGCGCCGCGCTGCTCGCTGCTGATCGACTCAAGTCGGGTGGCCGGATATGTCCGGTGAGTGACACATCGTGTGGTCGGTCTCATTTTGAAACAGCCTTGGGACTCTGATCCGACCTAAAGGAGAGGTTATTTTATAACATAAACATAACCTCACGCCTGTAATCCCCGAAGGGTTAGGCAGAGGTGTACCTAATAGTAGATACACCCACATTTCGCCAGTTATGTTTAAGTCCCATGTAATAGGGGGCGAGCCTATTGCTATCACCTGGCACAAATTCAGACACCGCGGCTGCTACTGAGAAAATCCTGATGGAAAAAGCCAATAACAATTTGCCCGGCCCGGGAATAGAACCCAGGACCTCATGCTCAGCAGCCACGAGCAGGTATGAAGTAAAGTTATTTTATGTTGGCAGAAATAAAAAAATAAATAGTATTAGAAATTACAGCCGTAAATAACTTTGGCCCAATTAAAGAGCAATGGACATTTTGACATGACAAGAGTGTGCCATCCACCAACCTGTAATGGGACCGTGGTGTCTCACGTTCTTTCATAAAGAGGAGGCAGGAGAACATCAGTGGGCTGGATTTGTTTCTGTGTGTGTGTGTTTATGTGTGTATGTATGTGTATGTGTGTGTGTGGAAGTCTGGGCATTGTGAAATAAACCGAAAATCATTATTTTCCTTCAACCCAGCGCAAGAAAAGTACTTCAGAGAGTAGTGGGGACGCGGAGCAGGACGCGGGCGGCGAAGCGTGTGAAGACGAAGACGTGCGGCGCGAGCGACGCCGCGTGCACACCATACTGCAGCAGCCCTCGCACAGCGCGCCGCCTTTAGTCGTGCATGTATGTTGTACAGAATTTTGTTTTGCAATCAACTGCACACTTATGTTTGACTTCCCAGTTCTAAATTGTCTACAGTTCTCCAAGCAAAATTATGCGAGATCTAATATAGAGCTGAAAAGGGTCTGTTTACACCCTTTATATCATGTAGAAAATGAAAAATGTCCTGTGACTAAACTACTGGATATATTCGAATGAATTTTTAAACGCAGACTGTGAACGTCATCATGAGGTATACGCAGTTTAATTCATTGTCGTCTCCACCCTGCTGACGGATTACCGAAGCACATGCCTTTTCTGGTTTCTCTGCAGGAACATTGATGATAAAAACTTACTTTTTATCGAGACAAATAATTTATAATTTTTTTCATTGCTCCAACATGGATAAACTATCCCATCAAAATCATCATCTGCCCAGCCTTTTCCCAACTATGTTGGGGTCGGCTTCCAGTCTAACCGGATGCAGCTGAATACCAGTATTTTACGTGGAGCGACTGCCTATCTGACCTCCACAACCCAGTTAGTACTGGGTAATACGATACCCCTTGGTAAGACTGGTTGTCAGACTTTTTGGGCCTCTGACTACCTAACGACTGTCAAAGATCTACAAATGACAGCCGGGACCAATGGATAAACTATCACATATCAGAAGTTTAAGAACAAGACAGTATACCTTTGTTCCCAGAATTTGCGCAAAGAATACAAAGTGCGAGGCACAGGCAGTGGTGGGTCATGCTGGTCATCGCCTCAAGAGGAAACAGCCTCCCGGGTGCGCTCGCGCTTCGTGGGGTTGGCGAGGCTCAGCCTGGCCGTGGAGGGTGGGGAGGTGTTCGGCCTGCTCGGACACAACGGGGCCGGGAAGACTACCACCATGAAGATCATCACGGCCGAGGCGAGGCCCACGCATGGCAGTGTGAGTTCTGGTGATTTTGACATAATTAAGTTTTCAAACAAGATGACAGGTAACGGTAGAATATTTTATGGATTTGCAATTTGGTAGGAAGCTGTTTCTTTGTTTTCTAGCTGCCAGCAAATAATGAGTAGATAAACCTCAAGTCTGGTCACTGGTATCTGGTTTATGACTGATTGTGCCATGTAGAATAGAAACAAGAAACCTCACTTAGTCCCAGGTCCCCCCACACTGCACACTAACTTGTGAAAGACGTTTGTCTAGGTCTTAATTTGTTAACAACAATATAACATACAGGTGATGCTGGGCAGTGAGAACATCAACGAGTCGCAGACATCCGCGTTCATGATGCTGGGCTACTGCCCGCAGCACGACGCGCTCTGGAAGAACGTCACCATCCGCGAGCACATCGAGTGCTACGCCGCCATCCGGGGCGTCAGCAAGGCGGACACTCCTCGGTAGGTGTACCTAATAAGTTCTTGTGACGCACCTTGTTGTCATCTTTCAGGTATGAGGTTTCCCATTTGCGGAGTTAATTGATTTTTTAAGCTGAAAAAATGTCTATTTCTTGAACAATCGTACAAGAAAAGACCCGCAACTGCAAACCGCAGCGCAAACCCACCCCATCACTACGACAGACATCGGCGATAGGTATCTACTTAAGTCTCTGAATACGCTTCCGTAGTTGGCGGCTACAGTTTGCTGTCGCTATAGGAAGATCACCTTTATTAACGTGAACACTGTGATCCATCTCATCGATCTTTATGCTAGTGAAATCACTTGCATGTCAGTATGACTGCGTTTTCCAGCATTTCAACCTTGTACTAATTATCAGTTGCTTCCCACAGGATAGTAGATGCGTACTTGAACGGTCTCCAGATAATGGAGCACGCGAATAAGAACGCGGAAGAGTGCTCGGGCGGCACGCGGCGCAAGCTCTCGTTCGCGCTGGCCATGGTGGGCAGTCCGCGCGTGGTACTGCTGGACGAGCCCTCTACCGGCATGGACCCCAGGAGCAAGAGGTTCCTCTGGGACACCATCCTGGCTAGCTTCCAGGTAAGGCTTATTAGATAGGTACCTACTAGGTTTTGCCCGCGGCTTCGGTCGTTTTAATTTAGAATTTGATAATCAATTCGGTTTGTACTCTGCTAATAATAATTCCATCATGATTCGAAAGACACTTGGCGCCATCTATTATCATAAGAGCGTTATTGTTGTTTTCCTCGGGAACAGTATTTTATTTTCGGGATGAAAGGTACTTTATGTCCGTTTGTTACACCTGACAACGTATATGCAAAATTTCAGAACGATCGGTTTAGTGGTTTATGCGTGAAAAGGTAACAAACAAACTTACTTTCGCATTTATAATATTACTAAGAATAAGGATAAGGATTTTTACTCATTACGTGACGATCATGGTCCATCTATCCTTCCTCTTGCATCTTGTAAGGTGTAACGCGTGCAATCTCATTTTAACCTCGCAGATTTATCGCTGACATCGGTGCTTGTCTTAAATAATTTAATTATTTTAAATTTTGAGTCAATCAATCAACGTTTTCTTGATTGAAATGAAAGTCTGATTTTCGGGATATACGTTTTGTAGCACTTCGAAGTTCTTTACTAACAGCAATCGTCAACGGCTAAACAATCTGTGTGATGACCAAAGTGATCTACTGTTGCAGGGCAAAAAAGGTGCTATACTAACGACACATTCCATGGAAGAGGCTGATGCTTTATGTTCCAGAGTCGGCATTATGGTCAAAGGTGGCCTGAGGTACACATAACAAACGAATGATTCTGAATTTCTGTGAGACTTCATTCAGAAAGCAACTTATAATTTTGATTTTTTTTGTTCAGATGTATCGGCTCAACACAACACTTGAAGAATTTGTACGGTGCGGGATACACACTAGAGATGAAGATTGGACAAAGTAATCAAAAGCAGGTAAATAACATTAAAAACTTGTCTCATGTCTCATGTCTTTGGCAGTCATTATTTTCTTTATCAGTTTCCAGGTAGGCGCGTAATGGCGCCCATACTGGGGTCTTAGCAGCGTTTATTTTGTAGTTCTTCAATAAATACTGTGGAATGTGGATATGATATTCACACATGAATAAAGTATTAATCAATTCTAAATTGAAGGATGTGCAGGTCCAACCTAAGTAAGCAGGTCATGGCTGCCAATTGATACTCCATATTTCTCAGTACATACTTGGTTATAACAATCTAGTAATCTTTTTCTTCGTAATCAGATAATGGAGTCAGAGTCGCTGTCACCATCACCGCTCAGATCGAATGAGAACTCACCGTCACTGGGAGAAGCAGATGAGGGTAAGTTGAAATTTTCGACTTTTTTTTCTATATAGCATCTCGCAGGTCAGCCTAGGAGGCTGTCGCTGCTCAACCGGACTATCCTGTGGGTGCCTTGAGTGTAAGGCCTCCAGCCAGGGCAAAAAAATAAAAACTAAGCGACTACACGCTAAGGGCACCCCCTGTGGGGTACGAGCCTCGGCTTAGGGCGTCGCTGGGGGAGGGCAGCAAGGGACAGGCTGGATCTGATTTGGATTATTTAGGGGCTGATTTGATACTTCTGGCTCAGCATCGCGGGCTGGCTCGAGCAAGGGTCGGGGAGGGCATGAAACGGGGTGTCGCGACGGGCCTCGACGGCAAGGACGGAAGGACGGCTGTTTGCGTCTAGGTTTCTTCAGAGTGCTAGGTGAAATTTTCTACGCAAATAACGTCTGCAAGACTTTGGTCGTTTCCCAACGATATGTTTGCGTCGAATTACTAAGTTTGATATACAGAATTTTTTGATAACGGCTTCGTGAAGTTTTTATTTACACCTTGTATAATCAAAAACTATAAAACCCTCTACTAAAAATCAAACTACTATTATTTATTTCAAACCAAAAAGCTATTCTCAGCACTGCATAATTTGGTTTTACGAATAAGCAAAGTTCTGAAGGCTGACAAGCCAACTAGGTGCTAGTAGACCTAATTTCAGTACTTCTATGTTTTACATGACTCGTTCTTTCGGCAGGTGGTTCGGGCGCGGGCTCAGTGTGCGCGGAAGCGGAGGGGGAGGCGGAGGCGGTGGACGCCAGCATACACACGCCACTGGTTGCCGGCACGCCGCCGCCGCCTAGACTACAGCATCACCGGTAACTATCCCTCAATATTTGGGAAAAAAAAACTAGTAAACGTTATACGTATTTTGGGGAAAAAGTCCTTGTTGGTCTACTGAGCAACGAGACTAGATTTGTGCCCGGTTGATGGTAAAAGGCTATCTATTATATGGAACTTAACAATACTGACAAAATATGAGTGTACTATGGCTACACCTCTTCGTAACCTTTCGGTGAAATTCGACGTGCTGGTCAAAAATAAACATATCTTATATACCCTTTTTACTATTTTCAGGCCTAAAACTTATGAATCTTATTTTTCGTAGGACGGAGTCCGGTGGAGGTGGCGCAAACTCCGAAGCGGTGATAGCTCTAGTCGGGCAAATATTCCCGGCGGCAGTCCTAGATGAGAGCTTTGCGGAGAGGCTCGTGTTCTCCGTGCCGCAGTCTGCTGTGTCCAGCCTCGCCAGGTGTTTCCAGCAGATTGAGGACGGTAAGTTTTAGTTCTGACCCCATGTTGGGCGCCAATTAAAAAAAAGTAAACTGGGACAATAGTAGTAAAGACCTTGAGAATAGTTTTTTTTTTCATTTTACGGCGATTAGTTGTGACACCCACCATTTATTTATAGCAGATGGAGTACGGGTATCATGTCAGCCGAAAATTACGATTTTGTTGTAGTTGATTAGCAGTGATGAAGAGCAGAATAGTGGAATGGGTAAAGCTTTCAATTATCATAGTCCATAGTTTCGAATGACCATTGTCTATTCTAACAAATGAAAGTCCGTAAGAATTTTTTCTGGGCCCATGTTGGGCGCCACTTTTGTTGTCCTCCAATCGATCAGTAAAGAAGAGACAGTTGCTAATCCACTAGTCCAATGATAGGTTCCAGAAAGAATTAAGCTCTAGTTAGTCTACAGGTATGAAAAAAAAAGCTGGTAAAAGTATTCATAGACATGTTGCTTCGAAACTAACACGTTTTTCTAGTAGACTGGGAACAGTAGGTTTATGTAACGGTCCCACGCTGGGCTCCATTAATGTTTTGTGGTGAAGAGTTTTACACACAACTTTGAGTATTGATTTATTTCTTTATTTACAGCGAAGGAAAAACTAAACATAGTAGAGTACAGCTTCAGTCAAACGACATTGGAGCAAGTGTTCTTGAAATTCGCACAAACTGAGAACGTCGATGCATCAGACCAAGAACATTAAACCGTTAATAGTATTGTAAGTATTACGTCACTGTTCTGACTTCGCTACACTTGGAAAGTAATGCAAAGAAAAAAAAAAAGAAGTTTAAAAAAATAGTCATCGTTTGACTTGGCTTGATGTTTTGCGATTTGCTAATAAAACTCTTTGACAAGCAAAAATGTTGTTGAGTTTAAATATAAATCTCATTCCCCTAGCTAGTTTAGTTATCACCTTATTGAGCTAAGTATATCAAAGATATATTTTTGACTTGTTGACTGTTACAATGTTATAAGATTCTCCTAAATATGGCAGCTAGTTTAACTTAGAAAAACATTAATGCTAAAGCATTTTTGGTTGTGAAGGACGGCCAAGTCAAAACAGTGAAGTATTTTGTGCTTTTTTGAAAAGAAAATGTAAAATAAGAATCGCTTCTGATATTACAATATTGTGTAGTTAATTTAGTTGAATTTTGTTTATAGCCGGAAGGCTTATAGGAAACTTTTGTGGCCTGTTTGTTACTACCACATAACATAACGTACGTCCTCATATTAAGTAACAGAATTCCATAGCAACGTTGACACTGACATCTCTTGAACAGAGTTTAAATGTTATTGATGATCGTGTTCAATTTCATTGGTAAACTTCACCTGTAGGGCTTGATCTGGCTTTGAACCTGGTGGGAACCAGGTATCTGAAAGCCGGATCAAGTCCTACGATTAGTAAATCTGCTAGATATGCAATTTCATCTTCTTCAGTTCCAAATGTCAGCACATCAAGCTTCTACAATCTGTCAAATTTCTTTAATAGATTTTCAACTTTATCGCCAAAGTATTAGGTTTAAGGTTGATGGGAAAATATTGACAGTTTCGGATAGCTTGATGTGCTGGCGTCTGTACTTGATATCGACACTATATAGTACTTTTATGTACAGCCTACAGTTTTGTTAAGTAGACAAAAACAGTTTCCAGAAAAAATAATTTATTTTTCTTTACGTGTATTTGGACAGGGTCCCCTGGAACCAACCTAAGATAAGATTACAACAAAAGTTTCCAATAACGTCTCGGCTACAAGCTTTGTAATATTTCCGGTCGATGAGAGAATATTACCTAGGTGTGTAGACAAAGAAAATGTTGACTGTGTGACGTTTTATAATGATTTGATACGTTTATTAGCCAGTTTTATATTGTATTAGGTATGCGGTACGGTGAGCATTGTGTTAGTTGTTTAAAACTTATGTGTTCTTAGAAGTTGTAAGAAATATTATTTCCTTAGAATACAATTTTAAAGAATGTTCGTACCTAAAAATCTAATGGATCTTACTTGACCCAATGTCATCGTGGGTCATTTGAATATCAGTAAGTTAATTTTATTAAAGAATTTCAATAGTTTTACATTTAGTCTGCCTGCTGCAGTAACAACATAATTTCTATTCTGAGAAATGTATTAGAGTTTAAGTTGAGCAGGTTAAGTTATGATATTTAATTTTATTAATCGGTTTTATTAGGTGAACCAACGAACACAATGCTTACGACCTTAAATAGTATAAAATCATTCACTGCATACGGTCTAACAGTGCCTAAGAACACATTGCTGTCAAACCATATGTGAAAGTTATATAACAACAAAATATGTGATTTTTAGTTTTAGAAGGAACTTTTGTGATTGATTTTCTAGTCGGCAACACTGTGTGCCTCATTTTGTATTTGGAAAGAAAAAAAAACGGTTTGTCTTTAAACACTGTCAGTTATTTGTAAAAATAACTAATATAATATAAGTAGTGGTGCCTACATCGTAGAAAAGCTAGGTAGAGTGAATCTGTGACCTTGTAAAAAGTCCGCCATTTTGTATTTACCTATACCTAAGAATTGTTATGAACTGACAATGTAGGTCATTTCCCTGACAAATTAAAATCTACAAACAATACTGTAATCGCCATTTCCGTGTTATTTATTGATCTTAATAATCGCCAGGGTAGTGACTTGAAAAGTCAACAGTACAAAACCAAATACAGAATGATGTAAACATAAAATGTTAAGATTAATTTATAGAATTTTACAATTTCATATATGTTGCTACGTTTCATAATGCCGAAACTACCTACGTATAATATATTATACTGCGATTGTTGACAAGTTGTCTAAGAACCTAGTCTTTAAGATACGGACTATAAAGTATAATATTATGATCAGTTTCGGGAACATTCGCCGTGTCGGGTGGAACATAATAAAATTGTAGCGTTGGCTGGAGACTAGTAGGTAGTGCAGGGAAATCTAAAACAATAATTTTCTACACATAAGGGGTGTAAAGAGACCATTAACGAAGCCGAAAAGCACTTGTTTTCCGTCATTGCGATATTTTTTTTGTTCTGCTACATACCCGGGAACCTTGTAGTTACGTAGATATTGAGGGCCAAAATTCCAACATTTACACAGTATTTTTTTTTAAATAGAAGTTTTAAATTTTATAACTTTAAATACCTCGATTACCTATTCAACCATCAACACAATGTATTGAGTGCGTTACATTGAGTTATACCCGAGTGATTTTACACCACAACAAAAGTAGTTTCCCAGCAATAATTTTGGCGTATAGTTTAGTTTGATGTACATAATGCAAGGTTGACGGCTTTGTGAAGGGTCCTATTACACCTTGTATAAAGTAGGGATCGGAATAAGTAGACTTTATTTGCCTTAAGTTCAAAGAAGTAAGTGACATGTGGACAATACTTCCTTCTTGTTTAACAGCTTTATTCCGGAACTTAAAAATCATTTCGAGATTTTATAGGTAAACATTATCCACACGTTACTTATTGCCTTGAAGTTTAGGCAAATAAACTCTGCCTGTTCCGACCCCTTCATATAACATAACATCACGCCTGTAATTCTCGAAGGGTTGGGCCAAGGTGTACCTAGTAGTAACACCCATATTTTGCTAGTTATGTTTAAGGGTCATATAATAAGGCTTAATGGGTCGAAGTGGGATCGGCCCTAGCCCAATTCGACCCATTAAGTCTCCATAAAAGCTGAAACTAAAAGATTAATAAGAATCGTCCCCTAAGATTTTATAAGACTAAAGGGTAGTAATTGATCTGTCAAAGAAAAGTAAGTTTAACATTTCATGTTCAAAACATTACGCAAAAATCTTAACTGCGAATGAACGCAACAACAAGGTAACAAAAAAATTCCAAGAACATTCTTAGATACAATTAAATAAAACCACCTTCAATATAACCGATAATAACGCGCACAGTTTCCTTCTAATCCATTGCAAAATATTTACGAAACCCAGCTTTAACAATCTCCTAGCCAACGAATACCTATAGCTATTTTAATATTCTGTTAAAATATAAAGAATGGACTTATAAATGGTCGGACAAATGCTACTCCAAGGAATGGGTTTAATATTACAGTTGGTAGGTTAAACATTCTAGGGTTAATATCAGTATTAGGTTAAGATCGCTTTTGTATCAGTTATTTTAAATCAAATTCTACAAGTTTTACTAAATCTTGTTTGTTTTTGCTGCTTTTATTGCTCGGTAAGTAGGCTTACTATTCATTTGGTAAAAAATAAGTTGAATCTACTATTTTCGCGCCTTGAAATGTCAAATAAAATTTCCACAGACAATAAAATGACAGATATTAAAAGATTGTTAGAAAACTTCTTTGTTATATCGTTAATGATCATAGACAAAGTATTATTTGCTTATAAAGCCAGAGGAATGAATATTGTTCTAATCATGGTGACCGTGCTTACCCGAAAACATTCAGCTGTGAACACTCATGGATCTAAAAACAAACCTATTTTCATCTTAAAAACACAAGAGTGGATTCGTTTTACCTAAGGGTGGAAGTAGTCAAAATATCATGCTTTGTCATATTTTTTTTATTACAAAATGGGTCTGCTCTTGACCTCGATCACGCCTGATAGAAAGCGATGGATGAGGTCTATGATGGAACGAGCTTGCTCATTGTGTAGGGTTATTTATTCATGTTGTGTTACTTTCATAGTGACAGAAAACAAATATGCGTAAGTTATCTAATCGTTTTGTTCAAGCGGAAACGTCTGTCATGATTAAATATTTACAAGATCTCAGTAAAACATTTTTCTGTAAAATGGTTTCTCTATTGTCCTACCTACACAATTAAAACTTTGCAATGTCAACCAAGTTAAACACATCGGTCCATTTCGTACAACTGCGCGACCCTTACCTAGTGTTAAGTTGCTTACCTTAATCCTATGTTTAGTATAGTACAAACGATAGTTTTAATTAAGATCATGTAAACAATATTGTCTATGATATTCGTATGCGTCATCAAGACATTTCCTCTTGGCTATAAGCATTTCATATCATTTAACATTTAGTTTTCATAAAGTAATGGTACAAACCTAAATCAGATGTGTTAAAGATTTGATGTTAAGAGAAAGTGTTAAAATACTACAATTTGTTGTGTGATCTTAGCTTTCGAAGCTGGAACGAGTTAGATGTTGTTTACGCTTATTTTATTGATAAGTTTAATGTAAAGATTTAGCAATTAACATTTTGTCGGAGTCATTAATTTGACTGCAAATCTGGGGTCGAATCGGTCCCGCAAAAGCAAGTATTCGGTACTCACAAATATGATTCATGATGACTGGTATGATGTAGATGCTAAAAAACAAGAAATATAAAATAACCTAGTTAAAGAAATGTATAAAACGTGCAAGTTAGATGTACAATAAGATTCATGACAGTATTGCTTACTATCGTAATCGTAGATTTGCATCAATTGTCTTCAGAGAGAACCTTGAAATCTAATCTTAACATGAAACATGCGTAACACTCTTACAACATATTGAATTTATGACATCAATAAATTCAAAGTTACATAATTTCTCAATGACTTGTTATTACACCTTGCCAATGTTAATTGTTAAATCGTTCATAAAAATATATTGGTATTTTTATTTTCGCATATAAATAGAAAATGTAACCGGAGACTTTAAAGATTTGCCAATCTCTGAGGTAATTAAAACATTGACATTTCGCTGACCTCGAAATATTCTATGATAAACATCAGAAAACATGCTTGAAAGATAAAAAAAGGAAAAGATCTAGAGTCAATCAAAATAATGTTACTAGTGATAATATTAGTTAGTTAAGTAATTTAACAAAAATAAATAAATGCTGAAAAGTATTGTGAATTTGCTTTGGCTACGTGTAAGTGTAATAATCATTTATTAAATAATTATTTATTTACAATGGATGAATATCGTCAAGTGTAGAAAAAAATAATTTTATTTATTTGTCAAATTATATTCTTATCATTAGTATTACGTACAATAATTTATAAATTAAATTGTGGGGGTAGTTAAGTTTTAGGTAAACTTACAATCACAGAAAAATAATAATATTTAATGTGTTGGTGACTCTAGTGAAAACCTTTTTAGCTAATGCGAAAATAAAAATATTTATAGTTATATTAAGAGGGCCATGTCGGGCAGTCTGTACCTATATGTGCTGTTACCATTTCATTTCGTTTGTTAGTGAATTTTAGTCAATTAATTTAGTACAGAATAAAACATCCGACACGATTAAAGTTTTGTATTTAGAATTATCTGCCCGCGACCATCGTTCGCGTGAAACTATTATAAAACAATATTACTTCCCTTTTCAGTTTTTGTTAACAATTTCAAGGGTTTTACTTTTTTTGCACGGAACTCTAATTAATTTTCTACCTAACCTAAGTAAGACCTTATAACATAAATTCCCGTCAAAATCGGTCCAGCCGTTCCGGAGATTAGACGGAATTTGTTCCGGCTCAAGAGACACAAAAATTGAAAAAAAAGTGTTTTTGTAAAAGGCTGTTATTTTGATATTACAAACAGACGCTTCAATTTTATTTATTTGTATGGATAAAAATCTCCGGAAACCATTTGACATATAAACATAGTGTTAAAAAAAATTGACCTACGTAGCAAGAAGTCAGTAACCAAAATGTATGGAACTGTGTCACCTTTTTTCCTTGATCATCAAACTTAAATAATACAAAAGTTAACTCTGTACTATTCAACAAAGACAGAAAACGCGCATAGATGAACATTACTCCATACAGTCATACAGGCACTTAATTAATTTACAAAACGATACATTAACACGCATACACGCGTCCCTGGCATCAAATAACAGCATCTTTTTTGCCGATATATACAACCAGGAAACTGATTTTTTTTATCTTTTGTGATAATTTCTCTGCCTAGTATGCCAGGGGAATTATTAGTCATTTTTTTTTAAATATATGTCGGATATGTCAGGATTTACTCCGTTAGGCATCTACATCATGTGGGCAGACGATGGGTTTCGTGCTATGAAAACACACAGGGTGCGATACACTGTTTCTAGCAAACTAACGAATTTCTTGAGATTACAACTTAACACAATAACACGGGGCAAAATGAATCGGGTACAGTTCCCAGACGTCTCAACTCCGCCGTGATCAGACATTGACTGTCGCCCTCGCCTCGAGCTGGACATCAGGGCTCTATGGAAGCACGCTGTGTTGTGACTGGTAAGTAGGTCGCGTGATGTCACCACTGCACACAGGTGCGCTTTCCAATTCATTTTATGTCCATATTAACGACCAGATCCGACATATATTTTTCGTCGCTTTTTGGACGTCTGATGGAGGAAATCGCCGTCGTGGTAAACCACGGAGGTTGTGGTGTGATGTTTGGCTTCCCCATACAATCTTCTACTCTTTATGATGTTGGGGTTTCTGAATAGTTCAGCTATGGGCTTGCCGTGTCTAGGCACGCCACTGTCTCCTATCTGTGTCCTCTTATCACAAACAAAACCTGTAAGTAGATATGTAGGTATCCTGCAATAATAAGATTATTTTTCACTTTATTCAATTGTCACACTCCCATGCATAGCCATCAGTAGCGAAGGGTTAATTTAGTTAAGAGATAAACCGCATTATTTGTCTATGGAATACTGATTGCGCCCGTTTTCAAAGGGAAGCCTTCCTTTAAGAGAACCTTGGCCACTGATAGCCATGCCATTGCATATGCTAGCATGATATAACAGCTTGAAACAGTACAGTAATAATCGGCTTAACTGAATTATTTGTTTGAAATCAAACGCATTTCTGAATGATTTTAAATGAAAATATTAAACTTATTTGCTTAGGTGCAGCAGGTGTCACCACCGCGCTACGATTATTTTTAAAACAAACTAATGTAGAGCAATAATTTATTAAAACTAGAGTGATTAATACTCGTTGGTCTAGTTGTCGCAAGCGCAATTGCTGAGCATGAGGTCCTGGATTCGATTCCCAGGTCGGGCAAAGTGTTATTGGGTTTTCCATCAGGAATTTTTCACCAGCAGCCTGGATTTGTGCCCGGTTGATAGCATAGGCTCGCCCCCTATAATATGGGACTTAAACATAACTCGCGAAATGCGGGTGTACTAATGGGTACACCTCTACCTGACCCTTCAGGGATTACAGGCGTGATAATATGAATATTAAAACCCTACCCCTACCCTTATCCCTATCATCATCTTCCAGCCTTTTCCCAACTATGTTGGGGTCGGCTTCCAGTCTAATACCAGTATTTTACATGGAGCGACTGGCTATCTGACCTCCACAACCCAGTTAGTACTGGGTAATACGATACCCCTTGGTAAGACTGGGCTCTTACCCCTATTAGGAACATAATTATCCCATATTTTCCACATTCCGCAACAAACACGAATGTAAATATTTACCACCATAAACTATACTAAACAGAAACACAAAAGAAAAGAAAAAATAAACAGTAGCTATCTACGTAACTGTAGTAATAATTCCATTGCTTTCCATATAAAATAATAGGAATATAAAATAATACAGGGTGTAAACCCTTCACGAAGCCGTCAACCAAGCATTCTGTACATCAAATTAAGTAACTCTATGCAAAAATTATTACTGGGAAACTACTTTTTTTTCTGGGGTAAAAAATTATGTTTTACAGTTGCACTCAATGTAACGCAATCAACACATTGTGCTGATAGATGGATTGAATAGTACGGGGGTCGTGGAGGTGTTTAAAGTAAAAATCTTACATTAAAAACATGTATTTAAAAAAAAACTCGTGAAATTGTTGGAACTTTGACCCCCAATATCTCTATAACTAGAAGGTTTCCAGGTATGATCTAGAACAAAAAAATGATTGCGATAACGGGGAAAACAAGTGCCTTTCGGCTTCGTTAAGGGTCTTGGGACATCCTTTATAATAAATGGAATTCTTTGTTTTAATCACGTATACGTACTTGTGTTGTTCACTCGTCATTATTCACGTTGGACTTCAGTTGTTTATAAATATTGACCAACAAGGTTAAATGAATGGGGTGGATTTCAAGACCTGGCCATATTAGCCGTAAATCCATCGACCCTTGGAGGAGAACTAGGGAAGGACTAGGACTCCAGATATTTAGAACGAGCGCGCGGTGTTAACGTACCGAACGATTTTTAAATCGGAAATACAAATATCCAGACTCTGGCTGCTACTTAGAAATTCATGATGGAAAAATCCAATAACACTTTACTCGAACTGGGAATCGACCCAGGACCTCATGCTCGGCAGTCGCGCTTACAACCAACAAGGCAGTTTCGTCACCATATGCTGATTACTTAGTTGTATCAGTTTACATATCAATGTCCCCCTTACATGTTTTACTTACGTCAAACTCTTACGTCTGTTAAAAAAACTAAAGATAAAACTATTGTCTTACGTGTCAGATGCTACCTAGATAAACAAGCACGTCAAACAAGTTCTTAAGAAGTAATCTTTTTGTATAAACATAATCCCTAAACCAATACACATGGCCAACAAACATAAATTACCGAGTATTCATAAAGGTGGCAACATCGCAAGATACCATAATTTATTCGACCTCGTTTTTATTGAAAATCAGTGTAGAACGAAAAATATTTCCTCTTGTATGAGCCTTATTAAGGACATGAAACAATATGATGTACAGTTTGTGTGGAACGACATGTTTTTCCTGCGAAATTAAAACAATGAAAAAATTACCTGTTGGTACTTTTAGTCATCAGTAATATTTTATGGATTTTATACTGATTGGTAACTGAAAGAAAACACGTGAAGGGCACAGGGGGTGAACATGCGATGTCACAAAGACAATTAACTGAGAAATTGCTAATTTAGTCTTTTGATCCTAGAAAAAGAGTACATAAAAGCTTGTAATAAAAGAAATATATATTTATTTATAAAGGATATACATTTGTATTCCGTTTTAGTACAAAAAAAAACCTTTTTAACCGACGTCAAAATAAGTTTTTTTACGGCATCATAACTCCGTCATTTATGAACCGATTTAATTTTTTTTTATGTGAAAGGCTATGTATACAGTAGTTTAGTTTTTTCTTCTTGGCCTATGTTGGCTTGATGGTCCTTAATAATTTCTAGTTACAATATAACATTGTTCATGGCAAGAATTTGTGTGGTAGCTATGCTACAACTGAAATGGGTACTTCAAAAAAAAACTTTTTGAAAAAAAAACGACTTCCAAAAAAAGCACTAAAAAAGTCTAAACTAACTTGACTTTCGGAATTCGGTCACTTTGTTTTTTTCAATGTCTTTTTCGCCATTGTCGGTAAGTTATTGGAAGTCAGTATTTTTTTGCAAAAAGTTTTTTATTATGTAGGTATAGCACAGATATAGATAGACCTAGATAACGCGAGAGCAACTACTTCGCGTGCCATATTATTATGTAGCTTACGTACAAAAATCGTAAGTGGGCAATTTCGAACTCAGTCTGCATCGGAGCATAGCGCTAGTCGGACGTCAGTGAGCGTCATGGCGGGGGGTAGGACGAGGCGCTGTCCGCGGTGGCGTCTTTGAATCGGTTTGATTTTCCCATCACTAAATAGTGCTTGTGACGTCATAATAGGTAGTCAAAAAATGGCACGCTTGGTTTTCATACAGATCGTGATACTTGCGTTATCTAGGTCTATCTATATCTGTGAGGTATAGTTTGATAGCAAAACAATGAAAAAGTTACCTATTTAACAAGTGCCCTGTTTGCCCCGATACAGCAGACATTAGAAATATTTTGATACAAAATTTTGATCCCGAACATTTTCAATTTTGACACCCGAACGCTAGCAGTATTGTTTTAACCTTATTCCAGAGTGAGAAAGAGATGGCGCTAGACGTCCTCTATAGCTTCGTCCTTTTTAGTCTAGCTGGGCAGTTTATTCCACCACTTCTAATTCCCAGCTAAAACACTGGGAAGTGGCGAGGGACGGGCGTTTTGGGGGACAGTCTCTTGTAAATTCCGATGGTCCAAAAGTGCTGATGAAAAGAAAGAATGACTTGATTTTGATTATTTTTGATAGCTCCGTCACTTTCCCACACTGGAGTGACATTACAACAATACTGCTCTAAGACGTCACGGTAAGGTCCCTGTTATGCGACCGTATGATACTAGACAGACGACTTGTTACTAAGTAGTAACAAGTATTGGATGACGATTTCTTCGTCTTGTCCCGTCTCTCGCTCGTAATATTTGAATATGTGCCCCGATACAACGATTTCAGGCTACCTTGCAGTACTCCTGCTGGATTATGTACACTTTCTGAACTACAAAAACCAGCAAAGTGCGAGTCGGAATCGCGCATGAAGGGTTCTGTACCATCGTAATAGGGGAGCCCCCTTTAATTTATTTTTATCATTTGTTTTTATAGCAGAAACAGAAATACACATTCTGTGAAAATTTCAACTGTCTAACTATTACGGATGATGTGATACAGCCAGTTGACAGATGGACGGACGGACGGACATCGGGAGGTTTAGTAATGGGGTCCCGTTGGTTGGTACGGAACCCAAAGAAAGGATATTAACACCAACTTACTGGGTTAACAGCCATCTCCAAGAGGAATTGCATCATTAACCCACAAACAAATTAAAACAACCAAACAATACATAAAGCGTTCATTCAGGAAATTCTTGACAATTCATTGCCAACACGTCACTCAGATTTACAAGCATCACATCTTATCACAATTCACATACAACGTAGAGTTGTATACAGTAGGCACACAATCAACAGTCATATAAGTGACAGATCAGTTTATAGGACGTATATTCCATGGCCTTCTGTTTTAACAACAACAGTGCAGAAGGCTAGATTACATCAATCTTTATAGTGCAGTTTCTTAATGTGTGTTGCAAGAAACGATACGATAATTTTGGCGTTTCGGTGGAAACCTCACATGACTTCTGGCAATTTTATGTTTTTGCCAGCTGCCTCTTCTTTCTCTGTCCAAATCTATATTATCAACGATTAAATTACATTTGGCCTAATCTAACTTGCAAATATACCTTTTTCCAGGATCCTCACACGAGCATATTCAACTCGAGAGAATATAGACGACAATGTCTTCCCTCAAGCTTATAACAAATGTCAATTTTGTTTATCATTCCTGCTATTTAGGACATGTGCACTATGGCCAGAGCATTCTCCCTTCAGTCTGACTATTTTTTAACCACCGAAAACAAGGTGGAGGTTCTCCAGTTGACGCATATATTTTAACATCCACAACTTCACAAAAATTGGTACTACAATGGTAAGCTAGCTGTTGGTTAATATATCCTATAATATATTAACCAACAACACAACAACAACAACAAGCCAAGTACAAGTAGAGTCAAACTAGGTAGGGGATTAAATGAACATAGGTAAATAGAGGGGTGAGACAAGCCGACCCGATTTCCCCAAAACTCTTCATAGCTGTTCTGCAGTACATAATGAAGGACTTATCATGGTCTACGGAAGGCATAAATGTTGACGGACATTTTCTAAGCCATCTCAGCTTTGCCGACAACATTATTCTATTCTCGGAATCTTCAGATCAACTAAACAATATGTTAAACGATCTTCAGCAAGCTAGCACTACAGTTGGACTAGAAATTAATCTAGACAAAACAAAAGTCATGACTAACTACCACAAGTCACCTATCGTGATAAATAAGATCCCTCTTGAGTTCGTAGAAAAATACATTTACCTAGGCGAACAGATTTCCTTCAGCAGAGAAAGAAATACAGAAGAAGTAGACCGTAGAGTAGCAACCACCTGAAAAAAGTACTGGGCTCATGAAGAAATATTTAAATCGCAGCTCCCATTGCGTGGGCAATGGGAGCTGCGCAAGAAGATAGTTATGAAGTCTGAAATTTTACCATGCCTCACCTACGGATGCCAAACTTGGACGTTCGACCTCAAAACCAGAAACAATATCCAGACAACTCAAAGAAGATTGGAGAGAAGTTACCTGGGTTTGAAATTAAAAGACAAAGTGAAAAATAAAGACATCCGCAAAAAAACCAGCATAACAGACGCACTAACTTTTGCTCTACAAAGAAAGTGGAATTGGGCAGGCCACGTGGCCAGGTACGCTGATAACAGGTGGGCTTTAAAAACCATAAAATGGAGGGGACCTCGCGGTACCAAAGCGAGAGGCAGACCTAGTGCGAGATGGGTAGACGAAATTGTGGCGACAATAGGTCGAGAATGGCCTGAGACGGCTAAGGACAGGAAAATGTGGAAATCTTTGGAGGAGGCTTTCACCCAAAGAGGGTACATACAAAAGTAATTGCGAAAACTATTCGCTAATTACCTACTACAAATATTTTTAATTTCATCGAATTATTTATTGAATAGCAGGATTACTATTGTTACTTATTGTTTATTGTTATTATTAATCTGATTGAACTATTTATTGATTGTCATTGTTAAGGATTATTGTTATTATTATTTTGAGGCAATTATTTAATGAGTATTGTTGGTAGTAATTCGATGGAATTAATTATTGTTAGTTTTAATTGTTACGTGGCGTGCCTTTTAAGTTTTGAACAAAAAAAAACAACTAGAAACTTATAGTACCTTCTATTGTTTTTCAAAGCATTCACCACGTAGTTTAAACACTTTTCCATTCGCTTGAACCAGTTATTCAAACATTTATTCCACTCCAAACAGGGGTGTTCAATATGGCCGACTTGAAATCGTCGACTGCTTTTTCACCAGACTGGAACCTTTGACCACGAAGAGTTTTCTTAATTTTAGGAAATGTAAAGAAATCGTTAGGGCTTAGGTCAGGACTGTATGAAGGATCGTCAAGAATTTCTAAGTTTTCCTGCTTCAAATACTCAATCGTTTAACGAGCGCTGTGTGAGCTTGCGTTGTCAAAGTGTAGGATGATGCGTCGCTTTGGGTTAGATTTCCGAAGTTTGGTGATGACTTGTGGTAAACAAACTCTGGTATACCACTCTGCATTAACCGGTCTACGATCTTCAAGTACAATCGTCACAACATGACCGGTTTTCGCCACGAACGTAGCCACCATCTTCTTTGAAGCGCTTCGAGAGCGAACAAATTTAGTCGGCTTGGGCTCGTCTTGGAAGACCCAGATTGTGGATTGTTGTTTGGAATCAGGATCGTAGGCATAGATCCAAGATACGTCACCACTGATGATGTCGTAGACGTGATTTGACTCTCCTCAGTTAAACCTTTGAAGAGTTTTATTGCACCAACTGACACGGGCTGACTTATTATCGTAAGAAAGCAAATGCGAAATCCAACGGGAAACTAGCTTTCTCACACCAAGCGCCTCATGCAAAATCTTCTGAATGGTTGTCCATGAGATGCCTAATAACGCCTCTATCTCCCGATATGTCACATGACGTTCTTCGAGGATTTATTGTCTCACAGTAACGATGTTATCTTCAGTGAAAGCGGATTTCATGAAATTTGTCACTAAGACTGGTATGTCCACGCTGGAATTCTAAATACCACCGTCCGACAGTCCTCAGATATGGGGCTTTATCATGGAACACAGATGTTAGTTCTTCGAAATACTGAAGTCGTATTAGGTCTCTTCGCAAGTTATAGAAAATTTTTGCACAGACATTTTCCTTAGATTGATGAATGACTGAGATTTTCGTATGTGACCTGACAGATTCAAAACAACGATGTGACTAAACAATTGCATTAATCCTAATTCCTGCAATTGTTTTGATATTCTAAATTCCAACAAATTTGAATATCGAACAGTTCTAAATTCAAAATTGGCGGCAAATATATAAACGACAGAATTAAAAAGGCATGCCCGGTATTATTGATTTGATCGAATTATTTATTGAGTGTTAATGATTATTGTTAGTTATTTTTAATTTGATTGAATTATTTATTGATTGCAGATGATAATTGTTAACTAGTGTTTATGTACTATGTTATTTGTATGGAATTAAATAGAGATTATAAAAAAAAAAATATGCTAACTATGTTAGTTGTATTAACCAACCTCAAAAAAAATACAGTGCACTTATAGCATAGGTCCATATTAACAGAAGTTAAATATACACGATTGGCGACAGGTATCTGCGTAACTCGGCAGTTTAAGATGATAAGATTTCAAACGATAGTAATAGTTCGCCTGATTGTATCCATCTAAAAATATTCCAGTACTTTCCATTTATAAAAGATTATATAGGTGCGTGCGATACAGGCTATCTTGACTTCAACTACTTATAAATAAACTGCGAACTCTGATTTCGGCCTAGGACTGCAAAGATTAGGATTAAAAATGATGTACTTATGATAAAATCTACACAATGTTGATGGATAACACGAAAGAGGAAGACAACCGAAAAGATGGAATAATAGTGTGAGACATGATACTAATGAAAAGGGAAAGGAAAGTAATCTGAGGACTTACTAGTAGAAGTAAGAAATCATTTTGCACCGACCCTCATAAAAAATGGGACAAAGACTGGAAGAAGGTCTGCATCTGAAATATCTGAAGGGCTGAAAGATGAATCTGCATAAAATTATGTAGAAATCGGATAAAAATAGTAAACAAATAGTTCTTATAATACAGCTCACTTCAAAAAGAGATCAACAAAACTTGGTTCATCTTGAATATAAGAATTCACTTACATCATGACGACTTCGACTGGAAAAAACTGCTCCTGTTATAGACTCGCGAGAAGCTCAAGAAACAAGATTTAGGCCGTCCAAAGGGAATCAGATTTAGACAGGCACAAAACCCAGGCATCTAATCCGTAAGCACTGATGAATTTGAAACTCAACCATAGAACAAGAATTAAACGGATATAAAACGATATTCTGTTTGAGCTAAACTGGCATTAAATGGCTGTCAAAACCCCTGCAGTTTTGGAAATGAAAATGAGAATTTATTATGTAATTCGATAATGCACCGATCCAAGGTTATTAGAAACGCCTGTACCTACCGCGGTGAAGGTAGAGCAGTTAAACCCAGCAGTGAACTTGCTAAACCCTTGCAGTAGGTCATTTTATGTAACGGAACTTAGGGTAGGGTGCAAAACAACCATTACAGCGATATTAATTCATATTTCGAGAAAGGTTCTCTATTTTTTTTTAATGGCATCTCGCAGACCAACCTATGAGGCTGCTTAACCGGACTGTACTATGGGTGCCTAGAGTGTAAGACTTCCAGCTAGGCAAAAAACTTATAAACTAAGCAACACCGCGCCAAAGCCCGTGACAATGTGGGGTACGAGCCTCGACTTAGGGCGTCGCTGTGGAGGGCAGCACAGGATCAAGCTGGATCTGAGTGAGGGTTCTCTGATCTCCCTAAGCCATCACAGGACTACGCTCGTCCGCGTGGTCGGGCGGTGAAGCGATTCTCACGTCGCATTGGCTTGTATGACACCCGTTGATGCCTTACACACGACTACCGCGCGGACGGGCGCAATTGTACGATCCACTCCTTGGTGGCCAGCAGTAGTTGCGTTATGGAACTCATCCATAACATCACTAAGCATGGATACGGGAATTACCAAAAGCGGATCCTCGGATTCTGAGTCAGGGGCGAGACCATAGAGGACACCCTGGTCCAAAACGTAGCCGCGCTCTAACCAGCGAGTCGAAGACAGAAGGTCAAGGGCGGTACCTTGTGTGAATCGCCTTTTTGTACTACCTCTAAATAAACCGTTTATTATCTAAACGCGTACCTACCGTACATCCTTAATCAATAATACAAATAGGTAGATGCCTGTCTAGGTTCATAGATAATTTACCATGTGTTAATGACCGGTCTCATGTTGCGATAAATAGTAATGTACCCATTCAAACTATCGTAGTAATTAACGAGGAATGTTAAATAATTTAATGTTTATTTCAGCACAGGTGTAGGTAGTTTTCGTACGTACACCGACGATTGATCGTATTTTTCTAACGGTTAAAGATAATATGATAATAGTTTTTCTGTGTATACGTAGAATTTCTCGAGTAAATTGTGGATTCTACCTTACGTATATTAGAATCCTACCCAAAGTAAACAACCGTAGATAAACTTCACAATATAATGACGCATGTTTACTAGAAGTCGCTCCGCTTATGCCTTACGCCAAGTGCTATCACCTATCACAGCACCCGGTCGCCACACATCGGCGCCCGCGCAGTAATGAATCGCAACAGGGGTGTTCGCACGCGCAGACCTTATTAAACCACTATTAAAAAAAACGCGAAGTATTCTGTGTTAAAATGACTGTGAAGTGATATTAAGTTACTAAAATAAATTAAAACAGGTTTGTTAATTTTACTTACTAATGAATTCCCGCTTCGTAGGTAACTTTGTTAATAAAGACGGTAGATTAACAAAATTGCCCACGCACATTGTTTTATAGATTTCAGTACTTAGGTATATTAAAAATTAGGTGTTTGTTGAAAATCGTAATAAATATTTCTTTTATGGTATTATTTTTATGTGTGATGTTGATAACGATTGAGAAAATCGGCTTTCTCAGTCCAGTTTTCAGTTCGACTGGAATATACATATCTACCTACCTAATTCATTTTTATAGGGTAGATCCAGAGGACTTCCAACCTTGCATACCTACCTGCCACTAGGTACTTATTCATTATTCACAAAATCTCTTTGAAATTTTATCTTAAAACATATAAACTAGTCTTACAGCCAATTACGGATTTACAATTTAATAGCTATACAATACATTGCTAAGAGTACAGCGTGGATGAGTGTGTAGGAGTGTGCATGAGGAGTAGCACACGTGTATACCTTCTGACCAATTCTATTTATTTAGTTTAGATGTCTTTGTATTTGAATTATATTAAGGTATTGGGGTTCTAGTGGAACTAGAACTTTAATCGAAGTCTATTTACTGATACGAACTGCCTGTAGGACTAAGAGAAATAATCCCTTATTTTTAGAGGGGTGATCTTGAAATTCATGAGAAAGCTTGATTTTCTTGTTTGTTGTAAGTGCTAACGTTATTTCTCTAGTATCTAGAAGATGTAATGTTAGCACTTCAACAATTTAGTCTAGATCGTAGAGTGGATATTATCATAACAAAATAGAAAGCATAAATATTAAAAAAATTACTTCACGATAAGGCAAACAATGAAATCTTGATATGGAAATGGTCGTTGAAAATGGATCGTGGCTAATTTTTTTTTGTCCGATAGAATATTCTGCATTTATAGCCTAAAAAAAGTCAGCTGAGGATGCTACACAGTGTCAAAAGCTTTTGCTAAAACGACGCGGCGTTCCCCAAGGGTCTGTAATATGTTCATTGCTTCTTACACGTGTACTAAAGAATCTTATTTGTGTTGTTACCAGTCTTACCAAGGGGTATCGTATTACCCAGTACTAACTGGGGTGTGGAGGTCAGATAGGCAGTCGCTCCATGTAAAATACTGGTATTCAGCTGCATCCGGTTAGACTGGAAGCCGACCCCAACATAGTTGGGAAAGGCTAGAAAGATGTGTGATTATGTGTTGTTATTAAAAAGTAGTGACTAATCAAATGAAGTTATGAGGAGTATACCGTTGACTTATTAAGTAATTGTAACAATATCACCTATGTTTGTAGGTACCGTTGAAAGTACGTACAGTCTTGAATTGCTTATGTTCTATTGATAGTCTTTTCAACATCATCTCTTTTAATGATTTTCCATGCGTTGGTTAGTCAATAGCGTGAATCGTGTTTTATCAACAATAACATTATGTTTATGTTATTGTCACAAATAACGGGTGTATCATGAAGACGAAGCTGAGGGTCACATGTGCTCCCCGACATTATCAACTACAGGTATAGGTCTTAAAGTCTAAGACTGATCGAATCACATTGTCCAAGACTTAGACATTTTAGACAATGTGATTCTGCGATTTACAACGATGCTAAAATGTCACATTTTAGACAATGAAAATTTTTGACATAAGCTATCGAAAAGCTGAACATCAATTCTGTTGAAAGTCGCAGTAGAAATACGAAACACTTTGAAAGCGATGGTCACTTGTTTTTGCATAACATCACGACTGTTATCCCCGGAGGGTAAGGATAGTACACCCACATTTCGCCAGTTATGTTTAAGTCCCATCGAGACCAGTCCAGTCCAGTCGAGCCTACTGCCATCAACCGGGCACAGATCCAGACTCCGTGGTCCCTTCCGAGAAATTCCTGATGGAAAAACCCAATAACACTATGCCAGACCCAGGACTTCGTGCTCAACAGTCGATCTTGCGCACACTAGACCACCGAGGCAGTATTTTTATTACAATTATTTTTGCTTAAAGTAACTTTGTTTAATGTACCGAATGCGTAGCTGTCGGTTGCGTGATGGGCCTTAACTTAGGTACACGTTACCCTACGCCTCTGTAGTATGTATTTAATTTTTTGCAAAGTTTTAATTGTTGTGCGAATAAACTGTTCGTACCTAATTCGTTATTCGCTAATCGGAATTAGGTACGGTTATAGCCTCGAGATGCTAGAATGTGCAATTCCCTTGACATGTTGTACATTCATCACTGTAGTACTTACATAGTAAGAGATCATACAAGTTGACGGATGGTTAGATGCGTCGAAGTTATGTGAATGATATACTTAGGTCCCTACTACTCTATGACCGATGAAAAGGCTTTCGTTTTCACAAATCGACAGTATTTACTGTCATTAACACTTACAACCTGATATTTACCATGTTTATTATTTATATTATTGAGTTCCCAATATTTCGGCACTGTCTTAGGAGCGTTAACGTCTTACGGCAATTCATACAAACTTTCAAGTGATTATTTTCCGAAATGACTGAACCTATTTTACTGAAACTTCATACGCATAAGTAGGATACATAAGTCTAAAAACTTGACAGATAATATTCGAGATGTCATTAAAAAAAAAAGATAATTGAAAATTTCTGTTTCTATGGAAAATCTAAAATCGGTCTAATTTGGCTGTAACACTATTATTCGGAAATTTTCTCTATCAAGTTTTTAGACTTATGTATTCTGATTATGCGTAAGAAGTTTCATTAAAATCGGTTCAGTCATTTCGCAAAAAAAATCACTTAAAAGTTTGTATGAAATGCCGTAAGACGTTAACGCTCTTAAAAACCGCCATTGCCACGGGTATGCTATACTGTGCAGTTTTTTATTCATTGTGTCATTTACATTACCGAGCAAACGATTTTTTTTATATTATGTATGCACCTATTTATTATGATGATGAATTTTCCCTAAAAAAATCTTTCGGATTGTGATAGCAAGTGTGTTTCGCAATCAGGATGCCAACAGCCCCCGACACATATCAATATCAACCATGCTGGTAGAATATTTATTTTGAAAAAAGTCGGCAAGCTTTGCTAATACTATAGTAATTATTTTCGTCGTCATTACATGGAAATTAGATGAAATCATGAATCAACCACCATCTTCAATCTGAGGCAAAAAGATTTTTAAAGAATACGTCACGCCAGTTTGCATGATGCACGACCACTGTTCGCCATCTTTTTGTTACTAGCGCGTAGCCATTCATTGTTTAAAACTGTACAAATTAGTTTGATTATCTTCTAAGATTAGAAACATCTTTGAAGTTAAAGGAAACTCCATTCATTATGATTTCATCGCAGATGCTATTGATGCGGCCATGTCTTTTTAACCGACTTCCAAAAAGAGGAGGTTATCAAGTCGACAGAATTTTTTTTTCTTTTTTTGTGTGTATGTTCAGCGATATCTTCGCCAATTGTGAACCAATTTTGATGATTCTTTTTTTATTTGGAAGAATATTATTCCGCGGTGGTCCCATTTTTTATTTGGTGAAGATCTGAAGCTGAACTTCGGAGATAAACAATGGAACTCTTCAATAATAGACAGCAAATCTGTCGCGAAAGCTGCAATCGCTTGGATATTCATTTTTTACACAAAATCATAACATAACATCACGCCTGAATGCTCTGAGGTGTGTACAGTCTACAGTACATCCCCATTTCAACAGTTAGGTATATTAAGTTCCATTTATTGGAAATAAATAATTATAGCTTCTGAAGTCGGTGATAAAAAAACTGAATCAAACAAGCAAAAGTCACCGACTTCAGAAGCTAAAGTTATTTTTCACTTTTCTTTGTTTTTGAAGTCGGTTTTATTTTTTGCAAAAAAAGTTTTTTTTTCATCCTTATGTCGCATCTCCATCCTATCTGTCGTCATTTCAATTTTTCTCTATTGGCCAGATCAAGCCCGGGATTTATTAAATTACCCATGGAAATTTTTCAATCGATAATTTAAAAAAGAATCAGATGTTTCCTACAAAAGTGGACAGAGACGGTCAAAATGTATGGAACGGCTGATTTTTTTTAAGGGCCGATGAAAAATTTAATATGGGTCGAGTTCAGAATGATGTAGTGAATACGTGGTAACCGTTATTGCGACGGAGCCCCTCCACCCTGTACAGAGGCCATAAATTTTACTTTCTATAAACCTATTGTTCAAGAAAATCAATTAATATCATACATACGCCATTACATCTGTAGTTAGGTATGACCTCAAGGTCAATAAACTTGATACTTTTCGCATAACAGATTATTTGTGATTGTTTAACACTAAGCAAATACCCATAAATCATTAGGTTTTATGTTATGTTTCATTGTCTATAAATACTTTAATTAAATGTGTACCTACATGTTTTGTACTCAAGAAAGCATTAATTGTTTAATGTTCCATTTTGTCGCACTGTAGCTAGATCCACCTCCCCTATACCGCGTATGCTTACGGGTCTCAACACGCTCGTGGAAACCAACCATGGATTGGATTTGTTTGCTGATGAATGGAAGATGATAATGGTAGAACGTTTGTGGTACTGTGAGAAGACCGAGTGAACGGATTACTAAACTTAATTTAGCATTAATGGCTTATACAGGGTGTAAACGAACCCTTCACGAAGCCGTCAACAAAGCATTCTTTACATCAAACTAAGTAACTTAACGCGTATATTATTGCTGGGTAACGAGTTTTTTCTTGGGGTGAAAAATCACGTTTTACGGTAGGACTAAATGTAACGCACTCAAAGCATTGTGCTGATGGATGGATTGAATAGTACGGTCGTCGAGGTGTTTAAAGTAAACTAAGAGTTTACTTTAAACACCTTACCATTTATTTTAAAAAAACTTGTGAAAAAGTTGGAACTTTGAGCCCCAAACTTGCCATGATGAGCCATGATCGCGGGTCAACCAGCGCCGAAATATCGGGAGCTCAAAATAAGGAACAATCACGGAAGATATTCCGTAAGTGGACAAGTTTAGTTGTAAACCGTGAAACCTTTAAACAGTGTTTGACCCCCAATATTTCCGTAACTAGAAGGTTCCCAGGTATGGTCTAGAACTCTAGAACAAAAAAATGATCGCAATGACGGGGAGAACAAGTGCCTTTCGGCTTTGTTAAGGGTTTTGTTACACTCCTTAAATGCTGTGCTAAATGTAGTAAATAAATAAATACCGTATGTTTCATGGCTGAGTCAAGTGTGCTTCGAGCCTTCTAGTTACGGAGATATTGTGGTTCAATGTTCCAACTTTTCCACAAGTTTTTTTGTAATTCAACTTTTTAATGTTACTATAAATAACTCCACGACCCCTGTACTATTGAATGGATCCATCAACACAATGTTATAAGTGCGTTATATTGAGTCCTACCGAACGTGATTTTTCACCCCAAAAACAAAAGTCGTTTCCCAGCAATAATTTTGCTGAGAAACGACTTTTGCGTAAAGTTACTTAGTTTGATGTACGTACAGTAAGCTTGGTTGACGGCTTTGTGAAGGGCCCGTTTACACCTTGTATTTATTGTCGTTTCGAGTACCTACAGTTTCCTTATGAACTATCATCAATTCATGCGATATTTGTCAGGTCAATAACAAATATTTAATAAACATCAGCAGCATTAATATGACCATAATGAGATAAAGCTTGATAAAATTCCACCAAATTAGTAGAAATACAAATATTGTTTTAATTAATTAATGTCCAATTGATTAGGTAAATTATGTTTTGATGCTAATTAGGGCCAGACAACTGAATACATATCATTATTATCAGATCGTTTGTGTTAATATCAGAGTTATTTTTAATATATTGGGTTAGTTTTCATAATCGTGTAACTAACTAGAATCAAAAATATACTTACAATATGACATCGCGCCTGTACAGCTCGATGAACGCTCGTTGTAGCGTTCATATTTGATAAAAAAATGTGTTCAGAAGTTGATTGACAGTAAGAATGTGTGCCGACGTAGCCCGAAGAATAGCCAAACTTAAGTGGCAGTGGGCAGGGCACATTGCTCGCAGAACGGATGGCCGATGAGGCCGAAAAGTTCTGGAGTGGCGACCGCGAACCGGAAGACGCTGCGTTGGAAGGCCTCCCACTAGGTGGACCGCTGACCTGGTGAAGGTTGCAGGGATCCCCTGGATGCGAGTCGCACGGGACCGGTCAGTGTGGCAACACTTGGGGGAGCCACCCCCATCACCTTTATTTTTTTTTTTATTCCGCTCTTTACTTCTTTATTATCTAAATTAAGGCCGTGTTCACACTCAGCGTATAGACAACCGCCGACTGTGAGCGTCAAGTTCAAAATGTATGAAAAAAAAAGCGCCAATCTGAATTTTCTTTACACATTTTTTACTGAGCGCTCACAGTCGGTGGCCGACTATACGCTGTGTGTGAACGTAGCCTAAGAATGCATTCATAAATCTATATTTTTAATCGATTGGCCAAACTTGCATCACCTTTATTAGATTTTTTGATTGTTTGAAAATATAAAACTAATTATATTTGCATTTTAAATTATTTACAGAGATGATTCGGTAATTATATTACTAGATATTATTATTTCCTTTATTTAAATTTTTACAAATTATTTTACATTTTTAAATATTCCTTAAAAAAATATATTAAAAAAAAACATTTAAAAATATAAAAAATTGTAGCCCACCGGTATCGGGAACAGGGTCCAAGCTACCGGCGGTCAGGGCTCCAGAGAGAGGAACCTCCTAACAATACGAGCCGTGTCCAAAAGTACCGCTTTCTGAATCAAGCCCTTGATTCAGCTGCCTAACGAGAGCCTCCTCAGGTATTGGTCGAGGCTCTTGGCAATTAAGCCATGGGCTGATACGACTATCGGCACAATGATCGCTGAGTCCACGTCCCACATGTCGACAACCTCGCGAGCCAAGTCAAGATACTTGATTTTCTTATCTTTTTCGGCTTTCACGAGGTTCTCATCATGCGGGACCGTTATGTCAACAATCATTATGCGCCGCTCTGATCGATCCACCACCACTATATCAGGCTTATTGGCTACAATTATTACTAGATATTATTATTATATTACTAGACTATAAGGAAATATTGGTTACAAAAAAATAAGAAATATATGACTATTTCTTATTTTTTTTGTTAAAACTGACTTGAAAATTTCGGAATTTCGTAAGAACTATCCAAAAGGTGATTGGCAAAATCGTAGTGTTGTTGTAAAAATCTTGTGTTATTGCTTTTTGTGAACCCTAGATGTAGTATGAACAGAGGAGCTCGTGGCTAAGTAACAACAGCGGCTTGGGTCGATCTTTAGGTTTCACTTGCCAAGGATGGTCCGTGGATGGGTAACCACCCATTACATACCGAGTTTCCTCCGTGCCTCGGAAAGCACGTTAAGCCGTTGGTCCTGGCTGTCATTTGTGGATCTTTGACAGTCGTTACAGATAGTCAGTGGCCCGAAAGTCTGACACCGGACTTACCAAGGGGTGTCGTATTACCCAGTACTAACTGGGTTGTGGAGGTCAGATAGGCACTCGCTCTATGTAAAATACTGGTATTCAGCTGCATCCGCTACATCAATTCATTCTACTTTCAAATTAGAATTAATTTGCTGATATTAACTACTAAAACGACCCACTGACAATCAACTCATCAAGTCTCAATCTCATGTTTAAATAAAAAAAAGATTGTTCAAATTTTGCTCTTTTCAATTAGTAACACGGAAATTACTATTATTACGGTGAAAGCGAGGGAGCTGAGGAGTATAAAGCTGAACTTGTTCACTGAGCACTCGCACCGATACCTACATTCCGGTGACATGAAATAAAACAAACAATTACACAATTCATTCATTCCATGATTCATTAATCGTTGATATTAGCAACTACTTACTGATGTACCTAGGCCGTGCAATTTAATATTTTAGTTATTATTGTTGGCATTATCATCTGGCAGCAGGCCTTTAACGGCGGATTTTATTCCAATCTCTAAAGACACAATTACAATTTTAATATTGATTTGAAAATCACCTTCAGCTAAATGAAACTTCTGTCCTTAGTCTCGACCACACGGTGTATTAAAAATAAAAATCCTACCGGTTTCGTAATCTGATCCCGACCAAATAGTTTTATAGTGATTATAATAATTTTAATGACTTTAATTAATAGAAACAGATATTAAAAAACAACAGAGAAAACCTTGTTTTGCTACAAAATCTTGTAAGTTGCGTGTCTTTTACCTAAATAGTTTTAAAATTAGCTCAGGTGAATATTTATAAGCAGTCTGGCAGATTGGCGCCAAAAGTACATGAATACGCATAAGTGTCTTATGAAATAAGTAGAGAATTACTGATCAATATAAAACATAGGTACCTAGGTGCCTACTAATGGGACTAAGCGAGCATGTACCTAGACCTACTGATTACCTAATCCATGTACTTAAATGTTCGATATTAATAAATATGCATTTGGTTTGTACGTACCTACATGTTGCAGATTTGCATTTAAACTTAAGTACCTACCTACATAATAATTAAAAGTTAAGTAACTCCTAAAATGAAAAGAACTTTAACCTAGTCCGAAACCTGCTGCATTAGGCAGATCCTGTGCTGCAGAATGAAAATAAGAAGACTCCGATGCTTTCACAGTTTCTGTACTCAGACTGCAAAATTCAGTAGTACCTCAAGTTAACAATGCTGTTTGTTCTAAAAATATCCGACGTAAATCAATCGGGACGACATCGACAGCAAAGAACACCTCCGATTTATCGATAAAATCGCGAATAGTCATTTCAGGACAATGAACTTTTATCTAATAATGTGCGATTCCCATACACCTATCTGCCGACCGCAAGAGATTTACCCCCGATTTTCAAAGCTCTGCTACCATGACAGTTGCGCCAAGTTAACGGGCTAGGTGTGCGCAGCGCCTAACGGGAGTACCTACAGCAGCGTGTTAGTTCGTACCAATAATAATTTGTGTTGATCTGCAGAAACTGGGTGTAAACTTAGGTGGGTATCTACTTTCATATCTCTTCTCAATCTGCCCCCGTAGCATGACCACCGTAGAGAAGGATTTTTTTGACGGAAGAAACGACAAAATGACAGATTGTGTCGATACAATGACAGATTTCTTTGCACTATCTGTCATTTTGTAGATTCTTCCGTCAAAGAAATCCTTGTCCACGGTGGTCATGCTACGGGGGCTAGACATGAAGGTTGTGACATAGACACGTAATAATACGTGAATAGTAAGTAGATAGGTGCCTCGGAAAGCCCGTTAAGCCGTTGATTCCTGCTGTCATTTGTAGATAATTGACAGTCGTTACAGGTAGTCGGTAGCCCGAAAGTCTGACAACCAGTCTTACGGGTATCGTATTACCCAGTGCTAACTGGGTTGTGGAGGTCAGATAGGCAGTCGGTTCATTTAAAATACTGGTTTTCAGCTGGGTCCGGTTAGACTGGAAGCCGAGTCCAACACAGTTGGGAACTATAGTTTTTAGAAGGATGTTTGACCATTCATAAGTAGGTATTTAATTTAAATAACTGTTTAACAGAGGGTTCTTTCATTTTGATCTCCAGTTGAATGAACTACCATTAAAAATATTAGTAAAATATGCCCTAATCACTTAGGTATCAGATAGAGTTGTCCATCCAGGTTTCATGGATGATGGACTGATCGTAAGATAGCCAATCAGTGCATGCTAATTAAACCAAATGTAGGAAGTACTTAGCAAGATAATCTCACCTACCTACATTGATCTAGCAGTTTCAAGAGCAAGTGCTGTGAGAGCTGTCCTGGGTTTAATCCCCGGATCGGGAAAAGTGTATGACTAGATGTATGAACGTGGACGAAGCAAAATGAGTAGGTAGATTAGGTACAAAAGGATTAATCCGTATAATGGATATTTAATCTTACTAATATTCGTTATTCACTTTCCCTTGTCCATCCATCGTTTCTTTGGTCTTCCTCTACTCTTATACCCATCCACATTCATACTCAAAACTTTCCTCACGACATTTTCCACATACCTCCGCATCACATGCGCATACCACGACAACCGATTACCACACAACTTTTCAGTCACCGGCGCCACTTTCAGACTTCCTCTTATGTGCTCACTAGCTTGTGCCCGCGGCATCGCCCGCGTGGAGTTCGATAATTATCCCACGGGACCATACTACCGGGATAAAAAGTATCCTATGTGTTAATCCAGGTTATAAACTATCTATATGCTAAATTTCATCCAAGTAACAAAACATCCATCCATCCTTACAAACTTTCACATCTATACAACATTAGTTTTAGTATATGCGAAACCTGATACACGTGTCTAGTATTTTTATGTAAAGAATCTATGTACAAAATTTCAAAACTGTATCATGAAAAAACACAAAGTTATAAGCTTGTTCTGTTACCTAGTTGTCCGCTCAAAAACGTGGTCACCACGCAGCGCGCACCTCAAGCGTCGTCTTGAGCTCATTGATAATAATAATTTGACAGTAGGTACCTAAATTATTGCGATAGGTACTCAAAGTCGCTCGGTATCCAACTTTTAACTTTTTTTAATATTTTTGGGAAAAAATATAACATGGTTTAAAAATTATTGGAATCGATTCAGTTACTTATCCTGAACAAACTATATTCAGGTTTCGCATACACTAAAAATAATGTTGTATATACGCCAATGTGAAAATCGGGATTTCACATATATTGACAGTAACGTCTATCTCAGAAAAAATCTACCTACTTACTAATAGGTAAATACTCCCGCGCCCACCACGTCTACGTGAGTTTCGAAGTCCTATTTGACTCGTTTGGGGGATGATTTTGGAAAAACTGTGATACACGTGTCTCATAACTTTAATTGTAGAGTGTGTATCTACACGAATTTTCGAGTCAATCGACCCAGAGAACATAAAGTTTCACAGATAATTCAACCCCCCATTTCACCCTCTTAGGGGTGAAATTTCGAAAAACCCTTTCTTAGTGGATACCTACGCTTCCCAGAGGATACACCCTTCAAATGTCATGTCTCTAGGACCAGCGGTTTGGTCTGTGCGTTGATATATCAGTCAGTCAGTCTGTGAAGCGTGTCAATCAGTCAGTCAGGACTTCGAATTTTATATGTATAGATTTCTTACTTTATCTTTTCGCGTAACACCACACATCCCTTAGAATTTTAATCCTACTAATATTATAACCGTGTCCTGCGTGGCCTGTTGTTTGTTCACTACAGGAACTGATGGATGCTACCGAGAGCGCCAAACTAGTAGCTCAGTTCTGGGCTGACACAATTTAAATTGCCATCGACACGCTAAGAAGAATATTATAAATGATGCTCTTTCACGCAAAAACTACTGACCGGATTTGGACGAAATTTGGCACACAGATAGTTTATAACTTGGATTAACACATAGGATACTTTTTATCCCGTGGGACAATTACCGAATTTCACGCGGGATAAGCCGCGGGCGTAAGCTAGTTAAACATATGGGTAAACTTGATTAATCGGTCCCTGCCTATAAAGGGTGTAAATAGACCCTTAACGAAGCCCAAAGGCACATGTTCTCCCCGTCTTTGCGATATTTTTTTTGTTCTAGACCATACCTGGGGTCAAATTTCACTTTTTCACAAGTTTTTTTTTAAATACATGTTTTTAATGAAAGATGTTTACTTTAAACACCTTCACGATCCCCGTACTATTCAATCCATCCATAGCACAATGTTTTGAGTGTGTTCCATCGAGTCTTAAAAAGCGAGAGAAAAATCACGTTGCAGGGAAAACGTGATTTTTCACCCCAAAAAAAAGCCGTTTCCCAGCAATAATTTTTGCGTAGAGTTACTTAGTTTGATGTTAAGATTGCTTGGTTGACGGCTTCGTGAAGGGTGTGTTACACCCTGTATAACATAAATTGGTGAGATGTGGCTCGCCAGCCTAACCACCATTTAGGTGTATCCCGCTATGCGCTGTCATCTTGTGTATTTTTTTGCCTATCAAACAACATCAAGATAAATCTCACCCAGACAGGTACTTTATTTTGTGTAATTAATTATCATTTCAAAACCACTGTTCTCACTGCGCCGTTGGTCGAGTGGTCGTAAGCGCGACTGCTGACCATGAGGTTCGATTCTCGGGTCGGGTAAAGTGTAATTAGGTTTTTCCATCATGAATTTGTCAGTAGCAGTAACGGAGTCTGATTTTGCGCCCGGTTGATCGCAATAGGCTAGCCCTCTATTACATGAGACTTTAAAATAACCCGAAATATGGGTGTAGGTACTATTAGGTACACCTCTGCCTAACCCTTCGCGGATTACAGGCGTGATGTTATGTTATTTTACCACTGCTCGCAAAACGGTGAAGTTAAACATCGTAAGATAATCGGCACATAAAAATATCTCCGCGTGGTTCATTCTGACACTCCCTCCCACAGACGGCGGAGCTGTCTCACCATTGTCCCAGCTCATTAAAGGCTGATTGTGCTAAGTTTTCCAAACTCAAAAACTCAAAGTATTTATTTCAATTAGACTATTACTGGCACTTCTGAAATTAAAAAAAAAAAAACAAAAAGACGTAGCTACAGTTCCAGTCACAAGGCATAATAACTTGTGAAAGGGTAGATCTCTATGGAGAAGAACGAGCAAGAAATAAACACTCTTCTAAATCTAAATATTTTACAGGTAAATCTGTACCTAGATACGGCTGCAATGTCGATAAACACGTAGACATTGTACCTATAACAGGTGTTTACGTACGCGTATGGGTCGTGAGCACCACGTTATTCAACATGTTTTGCTTTTCCTAAAAAACAAAGCGAATAATGAATAGGTTGGTACATAATACTGGTGTATCTTTATTTGCGAATAAATCACTTCCTCTCATTTACAAATCATAACTAATATTATAAATGCGCAAGTAAGTTTGTTTGTTTTTTAGCATTACACCTAAATCACCGAATCGATCATCCTGAAATTTTGCATAAATACGTTGTCAGGTGTACAGAAACGGACATAGGTTACCTTTCATCCCGAAAAAAAGTACTGTTCCCGAGGAAAAAAACAATTACATTCTTATGATAATAGATGGCGCCACGTGTCTTTCGAATCATGATTGAATTATATGATTACATGCAGAGTACAACCCGAATTGAAAGTTAAATTCAAAATTAACGCGAGCGAAGCCGCGGGCAAAAGCTACCGCGGCTAATTTAATATTGTCGTCAAAACAATGACTTTGTAATAGTTGCTGGGTAATTATTTTTAAATTCGTCAATTTGTGAACAATTGTCATGATGACAAATGAAGGAGGGATATTTTGAGGCTGGTAACAACATGTTAGCTAAGCCATTACAAGAACTCCAAACAATTATTTTATCCGAAACTTTTTACAAACATTGCCAATGCTTACCATTGCTAAAAATAAAATTATCGCCAGTAGCGCCTAACATTATTCTCACAGACACAAGTTGCTGGATATGATGTGTTAGCTTGGAACGCAGTGGAAGGACGACTCATTGTTCGGTGCTTAATTAATAGTTCCATAACAACTAATAAATAACTCCTTTGAAAAGATAAAATCAGCTGTTATATTCCTATTCAACTAGCAGTGGTGAATAACTACAGTCCTAGATTTTCACAAGAGCGCCTTTTTACCCGAGTGCCAAGGAAGGGTTATGTTTTTCGCGCGTAATTTATGTTTGTTTGTAAATTTCTTTATTACCTGGTATCTCCCTAACGGGTCCCCAAAGGAAAGGTATCGTTATATTCGTCTTAAAAACTCAAGTGTCCATAGATAGGTGTTTAAAAAAACAAAACAAAATGGCGGATTTTTGGCGCGAAATAGTAATAGGTACAGTTTGGCTTGTAGAAATCGAACCCGCTACGCCGTAGTGCGGGATATTGTTACGGCTGTTACCAGTCGAGAAGAGTGTAGCGCTGCCGGGGCTGTTATAATTATAAGTATTTTTTGTTTACTGCTTGTGACAGTCTGACTGTGGACGAAAATGTTCAAAAATATAAACAATTTTTCGGGATCGGGTTGTTTTAGGTTTCCAAGATTTCGTTTCAGTATACAACTCTAAGCAATATCCTTAGTCAGGGCTGTCTTTAACCACCCTTGTAAGATGCAAGAGCGAGCGAAGCGAGCTCGAATTTTTTTTCACACCGCCTCGTATAGGTTAGGTTTTCTTGTGACAGTTCAAACAAAAAAAAAGGGTGTTTTTTTAGCGGCGGAAAACTCCAATTTGAAATTAAACATTCATTATTTAATTTCAAATTAGAAATTTTTAGAATACAATTTTTTTTGTTTAGATTTTTTTCTAAATACTGAATGTTTAATTTCAAATTAAAGTTCTCCGCCGACAGAAAAATATTTTTTACATAACAAAACACAGTAAAATATTTTTTAGTATCCTGCGGTCCTGCCTGGGATAAGTTAAGTTTCTTGTAAATTCTTACCGCATTAATTATTACGCAGGGTGGAGACCTGGTGTCCTGAAATACAGAACTCACGCTTAGGCACCAGTCTCCCACAGTATAATTATTGCTGTTACGCCCTTTGTATTGATACCTTTCTAATCTAATAAATACCTATAAAGGGTGTAAATAGACCGAATCCGAAAGGCACTTGTTCTCCCCGTTTTTGTGTCATTTTTTTTGTTCTAGACCATACCTGGGAACCTTCTAGTTACGGAGATATTTGGGGTCAAAGTTTCAACTTTATCACAAGTTTTTTTTTTTAATACGTATGTGTTTTTAATGAAGATTTTTACTATACACACCTCCACGACCCCCGTACTATTCAATCCAACCATCAGCACAATGCTTTGGGTGCTTTCCATCGAGTCCTACAGCAAAACGTGATTTTTCACCCCAAAAAAAAGTCGATTCCCAGCAATAATGTTTGCGTAAAGTTACTTAGTTTGATGTACAAAATGCTTGGTTGACGGCTATGTGAAGGGTCTGTTTAGACTCTGTATTGAGGTGAGAAAGTCGAAAAATAGTTAAAAAGAAATCTAATTAAAACTACATTTTCATTAAATATAACGCGGTAACTACTGTGACAGCTTGACAACCCATCCACTAAACATTTAAAATCTCAAGGCATGGTGTTCTGAATCTTTACCACATTAAAATTTAGCGCCACAAAATGGTCATTCAATGGGATTATATGAACTAAAAGGGTTGTATTGATGAGTTTAATGACTATAACTCTGTAAAACCATATTTGTTGCGGTCGCGAAAGATATCTTAATCAACTTACAACCTGACACTGACCTGTAAATTGCAAAAAACGCGGGAAAAATTTGCGGGCTACCCTAGCGCTTCCACCTTAAATGTTTGCCCCTCTTGGGACCGATACCGAGCCAGCGGAGGTCTCAAGGGTACCGAACTATAATTAGGTATCGCAAAAAATGTCGCCAAAAAATGTTCAACCGTCGATAAAGTTAATAGTGAATTATGAATGGCGCGTGTACATTATGTCGGTCACCGAATGCGGCGACCACATTTAGTTTAACCAAATTGATTCATCCCCGGGGGGGGCGGTCTGCCATGTAAATGAGCCATTATTTTAAGGGCCAACATTAAAAAAGAATTTGGGTGGTATAAGTACTACAACTAAAAGCCGGCCAAGTGCGAGTCGTACTCACACGCACACAGGGTTCCGTAGTACCAAACAGTATAATAAAAATATTTTGAAGGCTAATTCATATTATGTTGTATTGTATTACAATCAACAGTAAAACTAAATTTTACCACTTTGGTAGTGTCTATCTTTCAAACGATTGACTTTGAGAAAAAATGGTTTTAGGAACCTCAAGGTCATTATTAAAGACCTATCTACACACGTATAGGTTTGGTTAAAAAAAAATTGTTTCAGTTACATATTACCGGGGCAATTGCAACTAAAAAATAAGGTTCCAAGTTTGATTTTGTGCAGTTTAATTTTTATTGTAAATAATCTTTATTTGAAATTTCCACTTGATTAAAAATTTCATTAATATCACATGTAAGCTAGTTCTGAAAAGAAAATCCGTAAAGAATTGATATGATAAAACGGTTTTCTACTAAAGGTAGAAAAAGTTTTTAATTAGTTAATGACAATCGTAGTGAATCTGTTGGTCTTAAAATTATTTTAAACAGAGGTTTTCAACGCAATGTGAGAAACATAGGCGAATTTGAAACGTAAGTTCACGTATCTAAGCTCATTTTGGAGTAATATAAATATTTCTTAACTTCAGGGGCAATTTATTTTATATTACCCATTTTATTTTATTTTTATTACTGTTTGACATTTTTTATTTTTATTAATTATTGTTCGATTTAGTTGACATTATTTACTTTTTCAAGTACCTGTGGTATTATTATTATTATTATTTTTTTTTTTTTCTTGACTTTATTTTACTTTTTCAAGTGTCGTATTATATATTTTTTTTTTTTTGTTTATTACTGTGAATATGAGGACTACGTGGGTCATACTATTATTATTATTTTAATTTTTTAGTTAAGTTAGTTTCACGATTGTCTGGCAGTTTGAGTACTTTATGCGGCCTACCCAAAAGTCCTTTCTTTGGTATTGTTCGTCGTATCGTTGAGCTCCTTGGATTACGAGTCGAGCTACACGATCACTGACAAATGCTTGCACTGTCTGGACAGGTCCACTCAAATCTGTGTGGTTATTTCTTCAAAATACCATCTCGGACATTAATCTACATGGTCCTCATATGACTTGAGCAATGTCTGGACTTTAAAAGAGACTGTGACCTCTGAGTTTGTTTCGGATGTTTCTTCTCAGAGTAGTCAGGTACGAAACACCGGCCCCATCTAGTTTTAAAAAACAACATGTTGTGACATGTAAAAGAGTTTTGTACACCAACTTACAGAAATAAATATGATTTGATTTGATTTGATTTGATTTGATGATTTGATTTGATGATTTGATTTGATTTAATTGCAACTATTTCGTTAATAGTTAGTGTTGTGAATTTACTTTTCACGTTTGTCGATTATCAAATTTTATTTAATGTTTGATAAGAGGAAAGTACAAATAAAAGCAGGATTTGATGACACAGTATTTTAATAAGACAGAATAGAAGCTTACGAGTTGTCAGTCTTTATGAGAAGTAACATTTAACAATCACAGTAAAAAAAATTAAAACTCAAACAAGCATAGAAATTTCTTGTTTCTAAGAAAGAAACTTACAAAGTAAAGTAGACCTCGAAATTCCGTAAACGTCAGCCGCTTGATAGGTGTTTAATTCATTGCTCCTAACAGCTTTTACTTCTGTTCTCCGTTTATAATTCTGGATAATCTAAAACAATCGATTAATTTTATATCGCGCAAAATATTGAAGATAGATTATGATCAATGTAGTACTGTACTGTAAGTACACATATCTAGTATTTATCATATCATCGTCTAATCCAGTAGGTAATGTATACAATATCAATAAAAAAATCACAGAATTAAAACATCAACTTTTTTTTTTAGGGTGGGAAATCATCAAATGACTTTTACTGACCAAAACCCATCCATGTCCGTTCTTTGCCCTTTGTGTTCCAGGGCCGCGGTATCTCTTTCGAACAGTCCCGCAGCCCTGGCAGGCATCGGTACATGCGGACCCCTACGTGGTTGTTGACAACTCTTTGAGGCGCGCATGGAACAAGAACGCGCCTTCGACACGGCCTGTCGTCATAAGACGGCCGGACGGCGAGCTAGCCCATAACTCGCCGTCCACAGGCGCCTACGGTGGTCGGGGGCCACCACGTGACCCCCAACGACCAGGGCGTCTCCCGCAGCGGCTGGGACGTGAGGCTCTTTCCCTCTCACGTCCCGCCACCTCCTTCACTAGCATGACTGCTTCGCAGAAGGAGGTGACAGCTTCCCATTCCCTCTCGCTCCGGACCATGGCTTGGACCAGGGCCGGGTGCGAGAGCTCGTACAGGGAGGCAGCGTTGCTAGCGACAGTTGCGGTCTCGCAGGTTGTGAGCCGCATACGGCGCCTGGGCCTGGAGGTGGCCCTCAACAAGTCGGAGGCCATGGTCTTTCATGGCCCCCGGCGGGCGCCGCCACCGGGATCACATATTGTGGTCGGGGGGACCCAAATTGCTGTCGAGTCCACCATGAAGTATCTAGGATTGGTGCTCGACAGCCGTTGGGACTTCGGCCCCCACTTCCGGCGGCTGGTGCCCAAGTTGATGGGTGCGGCGGGCGCGCTCGCAACGCTGCTTCCCAATCTGGGGGGCCCGAGCACCGCCTGTAGGAGATTGTACCTAGGGGTCCTGCGATCCATGGCCCTGTACGGGGCCCCGGTGTGGGCCACTGACCTAACGGCTGGAAGCATCGCGATACTGCGAAAACCGCAGAGGGCGATGGCCGTCAGGTCTATCAGGGGGTATCGCACAATCTCCTACGAGGCGGCTTGTGCACTGGCCGGGTCGCCACCCTGGGACCTAGAGGCGAGGGTCCTCGCGTCGCTGTACCGGTGGCGCGAGGAGGCGCGGACGCGGGGCGGTGAGCCGATGCAGCGAGAGATCGATCTGCGTCGGTCCCAGCTCCGCGAGGTCCTGGTGGCGGAGTGGCGGAACAGGCTTTTGCGCCCTACCGCCGGTCTCGCTACCATCGAGGCGATCCGACCGGTGCTCGAGGAATGGCTCGAGCGGAGGCACGGCTCCCTGTCGTTTCGGGCGACGCAGGTTTTCTCGGGGTATGGTTGCTTCGGGAAGTACCTGTGTCGCATAAACAGGGAGCCGGACGCCCGGTGTCATCATTGCGTCCACTGCTTGGAGGACACGGCGCGGCATACGCTGGCAGAGTGTGCCGCATGGGAGGAGCCGCGCCGTGCCCTCATAACAGAAGTCGGAACCGACCTGTCGCTGCCGGCCGTCGCTCGTTCGATGGTCGGGAGCGCGGAGTCGTGGGATGCGGTGATCTCCTTCTGTGAAACCGTCATCTCACAGAAGGAGGCTGCGGAAAGGATGAGGGAGGCCGAGACCACTCTCCCGACCCGCAGCAGACGTACCGGGCGTCGGCGGAGGGCGGACAACGCCCTCTTCCAGCCCCCCTAAACGGGTGCAGAGGGACGGTGGACTTGGGGACGTCCGCCGTCCCTTCATATAACTGGACCCGAGGCGGTGGCGCGTAGTGTTCCACGCGCGCCCCTATTGGAAGTCGCGGGGGGTGTACACCTCACTCCCCCCGCGGAACTGAGGAGGCCCGCAGAAGCGGGCCGGCACTAGCCGGGGATCGTGGAAGGCGCACTAGTTCCCATGATCCCCGGTGCAAGTGTGCGAGGGAACACCGGTGTGGTTTTAGTCAGTACGAGTCTGACAGACCCCTCCGCTCTCCCCAGGGCGGAGGACATCCATAGAGGATTTCCACACCGAGAACAAAAAAAAAAAAAGGGCCGGGTGCGAGAGATCGCCGCCGAAAACATCGACATGGCACATAACTATTGTTTCATGGTTTCATAGAAACCGACACGGCGCACATGCAAATAATCTCAAAGTTACAATTACCCCATTTTACCTTATTATCAGGCAAATTGTAACTATACACATATCTTGTTGTAGATTAAACGAATCTTTAAACAAAAATTAATTAAAGCTACTTACGGTTGTTAGCTATGCACTCTTCTTGAAACAACAGCAATAAAACATATTTTTTGTAGATTTTTGTCACCACGTGCGTTCGTACAAAATTGCTTCAAAATAACGGTTTGACAGATCAACCTGTTTAGCTGCAGTGCTTCCACCTATTATTTTCATGTAACAATATGGTAGGCTCAGTAATTTATAGATGGCGTTATATAAAAGTCCTATAATAATGGAGATATTTAATTTAGTTACAATAGCCCCGTAGTTGCTTTAGCCCCGGGTACCTTATGGGGTGCCCCCCACCCAATAAAATTAAGGGGGAGGGGGGTCTTACTCTTTTATATTTTTTTTATTTTTGTATAAAAATCGTAAAGCGGTTCACAGAATACACCGACCTACCAAGTTTCAACTGTGTAGTCCTAATAGTTTCAGTAAAGTGGCTGTGACATAAAGACGGACAAACAGACAGACATGACGAATCTATAAGGGTTCCGTTTTTCGCCATTCGGCTACCGAACCCTAAACACCCGACTACTGAAAAATCACGGTATAATTAAATTCGGAATTTACAAGGTAAAATCGGATGAATAGTTTAGGCGCTAGAGGAACATACGTAAATACATACTTAAATAGACGGCTAAAATCATAACCCTTCCTTTTGACTTCGCCGTAGTCGGGTAAAAAGAGTAGTACTAAAAGTAATACTAAAATCTTACTTTATCAGAGTTTAGTACGTAGCATATTGCAGTGTGGTGTGGCGGCCACACTACGCTACAAGTAGTTTGCGTCTAGAACACGTCCAAAAACGCTTCATTTGGCACCTGGCTTTTTCTGTGGGTATATCTAGGGAAGTGCGTTCGTATAAAAAATAAGATTTAAATTCTTTAAAATGCACTCCTTGGAAGAGCGAAGATGTTTTAACGACGCAATGTTTGCCAGCAAGATCTTGAAGGGAAACATAGACTCTCCGCCGCTGCTCGCACTCTTTAAATTTCGTGCTCCTTCGAGGATTCCTCGCAAACCAATTACTCCGCTTTGTCCTCCAATGAGAAGAACGGTGTTGGGTTCCAACTCTCCATGTGCTAGGTTTTGTAGGGTTTTAAATAGCTGTAGTGATAAGGTTGATTTGCACTTCGATTCACTGAATAAGCAAAAATTTAAATTTCGGAACTGTTTATCAGACTTATTGTAAAAGTTTTTGTACTGTGTTTTCAGTCATGGTAATAGAACATAGTTTTATATTGCTGATAGTTGTTAAGTTTACTCATAGTTTGTAGCTAACAATATATTTATTATTGTTGTTTTTTGATCATGTAGTTTTTACCTTTAAGTAATTGTTGCACTGTGAAAAGTTTAAAATCATGTTTAGTTTTATTAGAAGATAAGTGTAGACAATTGTTGGTAGACCTAATAAATAAATAAAAAAATAAAATAAAAAACAGGGAATTCACTTTTATAATGTTGCGTAATTAGCAATTCTCATAAGCTTTCCTGGAACAATGAAACAACAAATTGGACATAATTCAGATTTTATATAACAGATGAAGAGCTATAAATAACTACATTAATTAACGTATTATTCCAATTAACAAAAACTTAGACAATCATATCACTAATACCAACAAAAATCAACTTTAGTTTCGTCAAAATAAATCATTGTGAAGATTCACTATTAAATAAATATAAGATTTTAAACTATTATGGTCACTAACATTATTATTTACACTAGAAACGGGATGTTTACCATGTTTACTGTTTTCTTTGATTTCCCGATATTTCGGCGCTGTTGCAAGCACCATGATCACGTATAAACTGAAGTTATTGCGGGTGGGTGTAATCAGTAAACATGGTAAATATCCCGTTTATAGTGTAAATAATAAATAAATATACTTTGGAATTGCATATCATACGTATACTATACAAACGTATCTAAATTAGCTATGCAGCGAAAATTAAAACAAAAGCGCACAAAATGTTTTTTTTTTAATTTAGCCGCCTTTGGTAAACATAGTTTGCTGTCATCTATTTTATTTCCAATAAATAGTTTGTTATACATTGAGACGCAACAGATGCAGATGCGCCATAGTCTGCAAAGATTCTGCACATAACAAAAGTTCATATATTCGACTAGAAATTTGAATATCATGCTGTTGTATATTCGGCTCAAAGCTTGTTATTCGAAATTTCACAGTCGAAATGTCAAAGAGAACAAATATCCAATTAATTTTCAAATGCTCTCCAAACATACTGAAAAATAAAATACTTTACTTATTTTAAGGACACTTTACAGATCCTTTCTCAAAACACCATTGCAAAGCTTCGCTGGTAACTATAGTCGCTCCCAAACATTTTTTAGCTCTAATAATACTGCCATCAACGTCTTTGTAACATTAAATCTAAAAACAGTTCGATAAAATTGACCTTTCAATGAGAATTAATTCATACAACGATTGTACGCCTTTTTTTTCAACACAAAGGATCACGATTTAATCAGTGTTGCAATCCAAAAAAAAAGTTAAGGTACCAACTCACTGATGAAATTCATTTCCTTTTCTTAAATAATATATATTTGGTGTAATTTTTGGTGCCTTGTGTACTTCTAGCACATAAACATCTAGTTCTAAATGTACCAAGCTACATTCATAATTTGCATCAACATTTTTCTAATTGAACTACTACAAACGTTTTGCCTAATATTCCGGATCCCAAACATATGCCAGAAGTGCTATAAAATTAGTTTTTAAACTATCATGGTCACTAATATTATCATGAACACTAGAAACGGGATATTACCGATATTTTTATTATTATTTTGTTTCTTTGTTCCGTGATCATGGTGCTCGCAACAGCGCCGAAATATCGGGAACTCAAAACAATCAGTAAACATGGTAAATATCCCGTTTCTAGTGTTAATGATAATGCTATAAAATTATTTTGACAAATGCATGGACACTCTTTCTCCATAACAATGGACACAACGGAAATTAAATATACCAACACAATTTTTTTTTTGTAAGATTTTTTTGAGTTATTCTTTCTGTATCATGTGATTAGTGCCTAACCTGGTGTCAGAGTTTTTATGCCGTCCATGGGCCTCTGACTTGGCTTTACATGCCGTCGAGAAAATCTCTCAGACAGCTGGTTTCCTCACGATGTTTTCCTTTACCGAAGCAAGTGATAATTATACAATGAATCCGAAAAATCAGAGGCCTATCTATGACTTGGCAGTCCAAGGGCCACACTACTAGGCAATCATTGCCTATTTTTTTGTAGTTATGAAAAGAGCAAAAGGTCTGTTGAAAAAATTTGGCTGTCATCATCAATAGGTACTTCCTACCAGTTCACCGATGGTCTGCCACTTTTCACCCTTATGCTCTAATATTACTTAGAGCGTGTAAATGAAAATTGGTCGACCCGGGACTACCTACTTACACCGTTTTTTGAACAAATAGGTAAATAAGTCACTTAGCACATGAAAAACTACCAGACAGAGAGGTGACTGAGGCCAAACAAAGAATCTTCTAAACTATTGTGATAGACTACACTAACCTTCTCCAGATCTAAAGTTCCAAGATCTTGCTAACAGATTCATAAATTATAGTTAAGAAAGAAAGAAAATACATTTATTTGGCACATGCCACAAGTGCACACAGTATAAAAAAATAACAAATAAAAACAAAAATTAAAGAAACTTAAATCTAAACAAAAAATTAAATAGTGTGACACTGTGTGCCTGCCTAGTTCGGTAGGGGTACGTATGACAATACCGAAATTTAAAAGACCGTATTTTAAAATACCTATGGAAGAAATCCCGAAAAATTAAAGGCCGAATGATTGTTTGGTCGAAAGTTTTAAATCCCGGAAATTCATTTGCCCGAAAGTTTAAAAACCCGAAGATCCAGATCCAGAACTTCAAAATCCCGAAATTACATCCCAAAGCCTAAAATCTCTAAGACAATGACAAAAAAGGAGCTTGACATAATAGGTATGTATGATACCAATAACATATAATTTAAACAAAAGTTTAAATGATAATCATACGTATAATTTGGAAAAAAAAAGAAGCACGTTATTAAAAAAAACTTTTTTTTACGTATAAAAATATAAGTAATAATTATTTCGTACCTTTAAAATATTTCGTAAATATAAGTGATTTAGGAAGAACATCGTAATAGCCAGTACTAACTAGGTTGTGGAGGTCAGATAGGCAGTCGCTCCATGTAGAATATTGGTATTCAGCTGCCTCCGGTTAGACTGAAAGCAAACCCCAACATAGTTAAACCCAAGTAAATCTCAGGCCATGATCATAGGCAGCCGATTTGTTCGTGGTGCGGCCGTTGTTGCATCTTTGATGCCGTTGTACCTCGATGGTGTTCGCATCGATTATACAGATACCGCCAAAGATCTGGGTGTAACTATTAATCCCTGTCGTGGCGAGCTCAAGTCAATGAGGTAAGCCGTAAGGTACACTTCTCTCTTCATTCGCTGAAATGCCTTCAATCTCCTGCCTTTGAAGACTAAAATTTCTTTGGCTCAAACACTTATTCAGCCGATAAAAGATTATGCCGATGCCTGCTACCTGGATGCTACTGAGGAGCTATTAAATAAGCTTGAGCGCTTGCAAAATTTATGTATTCGCTTTATTTTTGGTCTCCGTAAATATGACCACGTTTCTCACCTTCGCAAAGAACTCAAGTGGCTCCCAATCCACCTTCGCAGGAACACTAGGATCCTATGTCTCCTCTTCAATATCCTACACAACCCGTCCTATCCTTCTTACATGCGCGAGCGTTTTTCTTATGCTCGCCCTACGGACGCACCATGTAGATCGCACCTTAGATCCCTACTTAAATCCCATCCTCATAAATCCAGCTATTACTCCTACTCCTTCTCCGTCCATGCTGTAAGGTTGTGGAACTCATTTCCGCCTAGCATTCGTGATCTGGAGACTATTTCATTGTTCAAAACCAGAGTGAAAGAGCATTACCTTTCCTTTCAATTATGATTTATAATATACATATATATTTTAATTGGTTTATATACATATCTTAGCATTATTTATTTATATAAGTATATATTAATATTTACTTTTATGTATATTTATATAGTATTTTAGGTTAGGTTAGTTAAGGCATTTATACTCTTTATTCTCTTCCTTTACACACAATAGTCTACATTTCTTTTTCATTTCTCCTTTTTGCGGGTCTGCTGGCAGAAATTTCTTGTGAAATAAGCTGTACCCTTGTATTCATATATTATAATGTTATTTTCCTGTGTTGTCTTCTGTGTGTACATAAATAGTTAAATAAATAGTTGAGAAAAGGCTAGGCAGATGATGAGGAAGAATATTGCTACGCGCGAAGAGAAGACAATTTGAGATTAGAGACGGCACGGTTGGCGCAGTGACTGAGCGATTGACTGCTGTGCTTCGTGTCGCGAATCGATTCCCGCACGGAACAAATATTAGTATAGCCTACAGATAGTTGTTCCGGGTCTGGCTGTTTGTGTATGTGAATTTAAATGTTTGTAAACGCACAAACGATACAGGAGAAATTCCTAGTGAAGGAAAAAGTTAAAAAAAAAAACCACGCAATCGAAAGCGTAAGCTATTTCCTGGCGAGACTAATACAGGTACCTTTTTGCTAGTAATTGAGACATTGTCAGAAGAATTGAAAAAACGACGGGATGCTATTTTATTTCCGCTTGGTATTTTAACTTTAGAACACCGTTTATTTCAGTAGGTACATGGTGCTAAATTGGAAGCATCGTTTAATTTTTTTTTAATACGCTTATTTTTTCCCATTCCTTTACAATAAATTTAACTTTATTACTAACCTGACGAAAGTAAGCATCTCAGAAGTCGAAGAAAAGGCCAAAGCATTGCAAATGGTTAATTCTACTGACTTAGAAGACAATTTTTCGGAAGAATGTCTCCATTTTCGTTCTCACTGCTGCATACAAAATGAGGAGCAGAACAGTGCTGTCAGTTTGTTAAAATGGTTTCGAACTGAAGGTCTACAAACCATTTAACGTGGATATTGCTATTCGTATATATGTGTGTACTCCCGCCAATAACTGTTTAGCCCCCGTAGACAAGGATTTCTTTGACGGAAGAATCGACAAAATGACAGATTGTGTCGACACAATGACAGATTTCTTTGCACTATCTGTCATTTTGTCGATTCTTCCGTCAAAGAAATCCTTGTCTACGGTGGTCATGCTACGGGGACAGGGGAACGGTCGTTTTCTTGTTTTCGCAGAGTAAAAGTCTATTTACGCACAAAAATGACAGAGCAAAGGTTAAACGATCTTGCTTTGCTTAACATTGAAGCTGATTTTTTAAGCAAATTGGATTGCGAAGGTTTAATTAATGATTTTGCCGCGCTAAGTGTAGACGAGTTTTGTAATACATTAATTAATAAAACCTAAGATCGTTGTAAATGTTTTATTTAAATGTGCAATTCCTGAAACCTCACAAACTAGTAGCTATTATAGTTAACTAAATTTCTGAATCGATTTCGATAAAAGTTGGCAATAAAGTAAATTCATTATGTATCTAGTATATATGATGGGTGCTAAGAAAGGGCCGGCACATGCCCTGGGGCCTAGAGCGGCCAAGACTGCAAATCCGCCACTGACCACGCCTGTAATTCCCGGAAGGGTTAAGTAGAGAAATACTCTAATAGTACACCCACATTTCACCCGCTATATTTTTAAGTCCCATGTAATGTAATAGGGGCGAGCCTATTGCCAACTACCGGGCACAAATACAAACTCCGTGGCTGCTAATGAGAAATTCCTGATGGAAAAACCCAATAATACTTTGCCTTACTTGAGAATGCTCAGCAGTCAATCCCTAGTTTGACAACTAAAAACTTAAGCTGCAACCGTGGCGTTGCGTTCTTGTGCAACAGAACTAATTCAAAATCGTAATTACTTCAGCCGAGAATCGCTCATTCGCTATAGACCGACCTCTTTAATGAGTCCTCGCGAATGTATCAATTTAAATGGAATATTCTGAAATTTGATCACGTATTGGTTCAATTAGTGTCGTAAAACCTATGTGGATTATGGCTATTTTAAAGCAAATAACCTGTGGGACATTGTGGACGCTTAATGTGCCTTTGATGGGGCAAGGCGGAGGACTCATTAAAGAAGACTCGGTCGGTCTATAAGTATGGACATCCCTTTCTTTTGCCATACTTAACGGTTCATGCGCGTCCCTCACCCAATTGGGCGGCCCTAGTTTCTTTCTTCAAGTTATTGTAGCCAATGTGCGACCAGTCTGAGACATTTGCTCATTTTTATACTAATTTAGCCATACATTTAAAAGAAAAGTTTAAATGTTAATTACCTTTAACATAAACATAACGACAATGTCATACAGTGATGTTCGCCCTTCGAGCTCATTCTAGACATCATCATCTGCTTAGCCTTTTCCCAACTATGTTGGAGTCGGGTTCCAGTCTAACCCGATGTAGCTGAATACCAGTATTCCACATGGAGCACCTGCTTATCTGACCTCCATACCCAGAACTGGGTAACGTCCTTTTGTAAAACTGTCAAAGGTCTAGAAAATATGTCAGCTGGTACCAATGATTTATTCATGCTTTTCAAGGCACGGTGGGGTCTCTCGGTATACATTGAATTGTCACCCATCCAGGGATCAACCTCGGCAAGTATAGCTGTAAGACTTAACATTAACATAGCATGTTATATACTACATAAAGGGTTTAAATAGACCCTTAACATAGCCGAAAGTCACTTGTTCTCCCCGTCTTTGCGATCATTTTTTTTTTCTAGACCATGCCTGGGAACCTTCTAGTTACGGAGATATTGGACGTCAAAGTTCCAAGTTTTTCACAATTTTTAATGTATGATTTTTACTTTACACACCTCCACGACCCCCGTACTATTCAATCCATTTATCAGCACAATGCTTCGAGTGCTTTCCATCGATTCCTACCGTAAAACGTGATTTTTCACCCCAAACAAAAAAGTCAATTCCCAGCAATAATTATTGCGTAGTTACTTAGTTTGATGTACAGAATGCTTGGTTGACGGCTATGTGAAGGGTCTGTTTACACCCTGTATAGTAAGTAATTGAGTTAGCTTATATTATACGTATACAGTGGCAACAGGAGGCAATATCCACTCATGGTAAATATTTACTGCTAGAAAACATGATTTGATCACTAGCATTATGGAAGATAGCATCACCTGGCATTATGGGATATACAAGTTCTTGCTACTAGGATACAATGCGGAACTTTGCTCTAAAGTTTGTTCTTTTACTAGCGACCCGCCCCGGCTTCGCACGGGCGCAATATATAAACTTTCCTCTTGAATCACTCTATCTATTACTGAAAACCGCATTAAAATCCGTTGCGTAGTTTTAAAGATCTAAGCATACATAGGGACAGACAGACAGCGGTAAGCGACTTTGTTTTATACTATGTAGTGATTATGGTAATAAGTATCAAAATATGTTTATGGCATGTCAAAAACTTATTAACGCTCGCTGCACATGCTCACACTCGCAATCATTTACGATACTGGGCTGGTGTGGCACTGACGACTGCCGACACGAGTGTCGATGCCAAACAAACAAGATGGACGCCACAGATTTAATAACGGTATCCGCTACTGTTACTACAAAAAAGTATCTTAACTAGGGCCACTTGCATCCACGCTCATGAACGAGCCTGCGTCTTCACGTGAGAGGCAATGCGAAGTTCGGTACGCCGCGGCGCTACAGGTTTTATAAGCCACCACTCGCACGTGCCTTGTGATGACCAATGCGAGTGTGAGCATGTGCGGCAGGCGTAAAAGTTTAAAAAATAAAGAAGCCTAAAATGGACTCAACTGATCACTACTTGAACACTTTTCGGTACGTTAGATCCATGAACTTCGAGCAAGTGTCGTCTATAGGTTTAACTATGAAAGGGATGCAGACCAGGCCCGCCCCCACTGCTATCAAGTTCCTATTAAACTTGGGCGTCTTAGTGTACCTCCTCAATATTTCCGTGGTGAAGTAGCATAACCTGAAATGTAGGTAAAAATGGGTTTATACAACTTTTCTAAACAATGTATTAAAATTAGTGGATTAATGGTGAAATGACATTTACACGCACAGTTCAGCATTTTCTTGCATCTATTTCTCTTTACTCGACTGCGGAGAAGCTCAAAAGGAGGGTTATGTGTTGGACCTGTATGTATGATGTAGGTATGTATGTCTGTTTCTATGCTCCCTCGTACACGTAAACAGATGTACGGATTTGAATAAACTATACGTCGTTAGATTCGTCTTGGTGGCGCGAGGGTTACATTGAAATGAAAAACAAAGAAAAATGTCGAATTTCGGGTGCCATATCTTAGCGTTCGAATTTTTTTCTTCTTCCAATACCATAGAGTGGGATATCAAAATGAAGTGTTTTAAAGGGTGATCACAAATACCACAAATACCTTATAAGTTTAAAAGTCATTCGAAGTGACAAATCGTATAAAAATGGTACAAAATCGTATTCCGGGCGTCCCACGGCTAGGCCACACGGAAGGAAAGCACCTTAAATATTGTATATAGTAAATTTTACTGAAAGAAGACTTCATTTTGATTTTCAAAACAATTAGAACTCCTTTCAAAGAGTTTTAAATTATCGCCTGCCTGAACCGGGAATCCAACCCGCCAATAATGTGAAAAAAAAACACATGTATTTTATGATAACGGTCGAAGGGGCTACAGAATGCTTGGTTGACGGCTTCGTGAAGGATCTGTTTACACCCTGTATAAGCCTTTACAAGCGTATTACAATAACATTTTATTTAAAATTATGTTTCCTATTAACAAAATTTAAGGTACTTTCCTAACGTATGGCATAGCCGTGAGACGAGAAATTAAAAAAGTTAAATCATCTGCGAATTCACGTTACTAAACTAAAAAATTGGAAATAAAAAAAGTAGTTGAAAAAACTAAAAAACCCGACTGAACAAACTGATAAGCATAAAACAAGCACATTTTAAATTAAACAAAAGTTGGAAGCAGGCGGCGCCCATTTGAATATAGCATAATCAGCCTATAATGTTCCCACTGCTAGGACACACGGCCTCCTCTCTATGAGAGGGAATGGGCTATAATCCACCACGCGGGCCCAGTGCGGGTTGGTAGATGTCACATGTCTTCGAATTTTTTGGTTCTAGGACATGCCGGTTTCCTCAAGATGTTTTCCTTCACCGTTTTTGAGAGCACTGGTGATGAAATAAATTACACAAAGTAATGAAAACGGGAAGATTTATTATTTAGGCAACCATTAAAGTATTTGTCACTGAGTGCAAGTGGAAACCGGCGACGCTAAGTCAAACGATGCTATTGATCGATCTCTCTCTACTGACCGCGCCCGATGTTGCTTTACTTCGGTAGTCGGACGAGAACTGTTGTATTCAGCGTAGTAGTAGCCAGCGTCCACGCTAGCAGCAGCCCTACCCGACTGTTTCGCTTGTATATGGGTAGGTACAGCAGGCCGCACGTCTGGACCTGGAGTAGCATAACCGCTTAAAGCTAGCCTCGCATTGTATTGAAACTCCGTACTGCGCTAGGTCAACTTATGATTGCGGCCTACTGTACTTTTTAATATGTCTGTTTTGCTTGAAAGTGCTATTACCTGTTAATAGTAAATCCGGGTATGATGATAGACGCCAGCGACTGCCATATCAGCGCGTCGCCCATTTCAATGAGCATCCTGTTTATTCGCCCATCTCTCTGTATTCATCATGTTTACGTATTATTATCAATATTTTACGTATACATTTAAATGGTAAAACCTAAACTGTTGGGTCTAAAAACATGAAAGGGGTCCAAATTGTTTGTCTTGCCATGTTCCGCCATTTTATTTAACACTAGCGACCCGCCCCAGCTTCGCACGAGTGAAATATAGATACACCTATACATAAAAACCTTTCTCTAGAATTACTCTATCTATTGCTAAAAACTGCATTAAAATCCGTTGCGTATTTTAAAAGATCTAAGCGTACAAAAAGCGAGAGCGACTTTGTTTTATACTATCTCAAGATTTTAGTGGATTTTGACTCATACAATATTTGTTTGTATCGATGCCAGCTATTGATTAATATAGCTTGTATGCGTGGCTGCTATTTTGAAAGTAAAATAAAATGACGGAAGTTGGCAACCCAGGTTTCGTACTTAAATATTCAAAATGCTTTTGCACAAGTTCCTTTTACAGAAAAAGGAGAGAATTGAGGAAGGGTTTTTAAACTTCGTCCCCTAAATGACATAAGACAAAGAAAGTCTGTAGGTATTCGTATTTCGACATTTTTGTCGATGGGAAATTCCATCGATATCGATGGACCGTGTGAAAGACATAGATATAAGAAAAATAGGTGAAAGATGATATGGATAGAAAAGGTTAATGGAGTGAATACTCGGATGATGGCAATTAGAAAGATATGGAAGAAGTCACGTTGAGTCAACCCCTAACATTGGGGTTAGGGTCTGTCCCATTCCTGGGCAAAGGCCTCCCTCCACTTCTTCCATTTCTCTTGAACCCTCACGCCTTCCTTCCAATCTTGACGGAACCTGTCGAGTTCGTTCCGCCATCTCCTTCGTGACCTGCCGCGACCCCGCCTCACTGTCTTAGGGCACCATTTTCCTGCTATTTTGGCCCACAGTTTGTCCGGCATGTGGCAGACACGTCCTGCCCAGTCCCATTTGAGTTGGGCAGCTTTTGATTATAAGTGCCTATTTTATTCACTCTTATAAAAGATCTGTTTAGTACCATACAGGGTGAATGCGGGAAAGAATGAGATGGGTGTGAGTAATTAAAACTAAGTTATTTTTTCCTACGTACAACATATGATTTGTGAGTTTTGTCCACAGTATCACCAAGCAAATAAGCAACCGAGACTGCATAGGCGGCCTGTACATATTTTCTGTCAACAATTTGGCGGCACGACTCCCCCACTTCGTTGGCGTACCCTGAAAGATGAACCTGTTTAGTGACCGATACATCACAAGGGATGAAGGGTGAGTTCAAGTACATGTCACGGTTTATATTATGTTTATATACAACATTATTTTTTAGTATATGCGAAACCTGAATATAGTTTGTTCAGAATAAGTAACTGAATCAATTCCAATAATTTTTAAACCATGTTATATATTTTCCCAAAAACATTTAAAAAAGGCTTAAAGTTGGACACCGCGCGACACTAAGTACCTATCGTAAACATTTAGGTACCTACTGCCAAATAATTATTATCAATAAGCTCAAGACGACGCTGGAGCAGGGCGCGCCGCGTGCTGACCACGTTTTTGTGTGGACAACCAGGTAACAGAACAAGCTTATTTTTGTGATTTTTCATGATACCTAAAGTTTTGATATTTTGTATGTAGATTCTTTACATAAAAATACTAGACACATGTTTCACGTTTCGCATATACTAAAACTAACAATCTTCATGCATTATCAATCAAAAAGTTTAATAATGGAGTTCCAGGACTGAAGAAAATAATATTAAATAGTGGCAGCTAACAGAGTTCTTACCAATTTGACCTTGAAAACTATTCTCTTTAAGTGATTAAATTGAGCAGTTATACTACACCTAGTTTCAGCTAATAACTAGACCGTCAAGGAATATTGTTCTAAGAGCTTTTAATTCCTAACGAGGATTTTTTTATGGCATTATGACATAACTTATATAAAAAGTAATAAATAATAGTCAAATTTGATTGAACAGAATTTTTGAACTAAATATTTAGTTCAAAAATTGTTTTATAAGTTTTCCAATACAAATAAATCCAGTCCAATAAAAAACATATAATTATTATATTTACCTAGGTATCTCACCCATGTGTCCCTCCAGATATCCCTTTCAAATGGGTCAGGCATAATCGATGTTAAATATGTACCGAATTTTATGACACAGAACCATTTATTGCATCGTAGATAAAGGAATCAAAACTTCTAACAAACAAAGTAGGCTTTATAGAAACACATAGGACTACGTCTGTTTTTACGTTAAATCCAGTTGTCGCTCATTTGAACTACGGAAGTTTTAATAATATACCATATAAATCTATTAGGTAACAATATCAGGTTATGGCAAATCTTACGACGACTTAAATGGAATGTTTTGTAGAAAGCAACGTTGCCATCTGATAAACTAAACTGATTATAACCAATAAATGTGCAACTCTGATTTTAATTTTGTGTAAAAACACTGAATTAAACTCACAATTTTTCGATCGAACAAAAGCTATTGATTATTTTGACATTGACATCTTTGAAACATGGTTGACTGACAGTAGTGACATTACTTTTTGGGGCTGCCAGCATTTAGACTGAATAATCCCCACTTCTCTCAATAAAGAACTCTGTCTTTTACTAGCTATGATGATTTTTGCAAACTGATTATTTTACAAAACTTGACTCTGTGGCGAAGAATACAAAAAAACAAATCTAATGCAAAATATCGAATCTCTCCCTTAACAGTTATGTATTTTGAGGGTGAAGAAGGCCGAATATGTGTCATATAATATTTGGTTCTTGTATTTTTATTTCCAATATTATTGTTTTAACGACTATTTACTTGAATGAAACATATTTCACAGAAATACAATTCAATGAATTTTAAAATCACTTTTTGTTAAGTTTGTTAAATAAATTAACAAAATTACCCGTATTGTTTTTGTGAACGCGGTGTTGTTAATTTATAGGAAAGTATGCATTTTGTCAAAGGTATGAATTGAAACATTTAGAAACTGTCACTCGATAAAATGTTTTTCTTGGTAATAAGTTTTATATTAACTAAACAATATGATTATAAAGAATATTTGATTTGTACGATATGAATACCGAAACATTAAATTTTATTTGTAACAATAATTTACGATTTAATTTTTTTCGAAGTAAGTATCCTGCGTATTGAATATTCTATGAAATGATAATATAAGAAAAAAATTGTATGAAGCGAAATTCTATAAAACGTTTGTCTATAAAACAGTGTACAACCTATTTTGAGATTGAGGCTGAAAAACGATTGAATATTATGTTAAATGGCTAGCCTAGATTATAATTTGAATAATTCAAGCTGTCCTTAAAACGTAGTTCGCGAAAATGTAGTTCGCATTCAATAACTCCCTGATTACTGGGTAAAAAAAATATTAACATAGTAACACAAATTTTGAACAATACTGCCATACATGAAAAATTTTTATTTTTTTATTTTGTATCGGTCAACAAAACCTTTTTCTAATCACATCAGCTGTTTCGTTAAAAAAAACTCAAAGTAAACAGAAGATAAACATTCAAGATTATTCAGTGGACTATAGAATTATTAATAAGAATTCTGTGTAATATTACTTTATTAGATTAAGCTTCAAAGACAAAGTAATTTTTAAACGAAAAATATATGATCAATAAAAACACAAGATAAATTTAATATAACATCAAAGGAAACTCTAAGTTCTGTCTAATAAAATAACTAAATAATAGCTTTTTTTTTAATTCACAAATGTTCCTAAAAATATTACAAACGTACCTACCTAGTAGCGAGTAGGTACCTAGACTCATGGATCAGAGTCTTGTGAACTTTTCCGAGTCCTATCTTCTTAATGAATTTGAAGTTTATCAGCAATAAGCAATGCCAACAATCATTTTCTAGGTACCTACCTGCTAGTTTAACTCATATAACTGAAATGTTGATTATTTGTTTCAATAATTAGCCTACTTATTTAATTGAAAAGTCTATCTAATTTTAAATTGCATTACTAAACTTTCAATGTCAGGATCGCTACTTTATTGGCAAAGTAATGGCTAAGTACAGTCGTGCAGAAATGTAGACATCGCGAATTGACGTGAGGCGCTTGCTTACTTCAAATACTTCAGAGTCAGCTGTTCACTCACACCGAGTGAAGTAGGACGTGTATTTAGGTTATATTTAGCTTTGTCAATAGCAACAAACAATTCTGTGTTAGACGCATTATTCTGTGATGGAGTGTACGCAAATTAAAGAAAGTTAAAAGTGATCAAAGACTTAAATCGTGTCGTGTACCTAATATTGTGTATTCACGTAATTACCATGACAATATTTCCAATTTCATGTGCTGTTTGCTGTTGCTAACAAATGGTGGGTAATAAATAACTCTGTTGTTTGACTCTGAAAATAATAAATGCAAAAATAAAATTGACGAAATTAACCTTCAGTAGTGATGTGACATTGACCAGATATTCGATGTCGAATTATTATGATTAAAATGTATGTACCTATTATTTTCGAATTAAAATTCTGAAACCAATTCCATTTTATTGATAATAATCTAGTTAGGCAATCTTGAAAAATAAAGCAAGGAAAAACTGTAGCTCTACGGTGTACGATTTAATTAACCATTGAAAAAAGTGACGCAAGAGAACGTTTTATTTATAAATCCAATAGGTACCTAGTTATTTCGCACGTACAAACTTACCTTAAAAACCCGCGTCCTCGAAAACGCAGCCAGTCAATTTAAATGAAGCCCGTAGATAATAATCTACCTATTCAACAAATTGTGTACGTATAAACAATACCTCCTCATCATACGTCTAAAATTACCTATGTTTCTTGAGTACCTACTAGTTCTCAACTCAACAGACGATTAAGTAGGTATCTAAAAACTTGTTCAAGTACTTACATAAATACATACTTACGTGACTTGATAGTGTTGAATTTGTTTTCATTATCATGTCTTCGTCTTCATTCCACTGGCTATACCTATGCCTCTCTTTGCTTGTTGTGCCCATTTCCACGCGCTTGTGCCGCACTCATCCAAGCCCAATGTTACGCCAATGTCACGAAATGGCAACAATATTGTCAGCCCATCTCGCCTCTGCCCATCGACGACCGGCAATCCTACTTCCAGCCTTGGACATTACTCAGTCACCTAGCAGCATCTTCGTACCCTTATCTCATGTTACTTGGGGTCGAAGCAACACTTTTTATTTTTCCATTCTCCCCTGCCAACTCACGCTTTCACTGTCACTCCCTTTTCTTTCATAACATTCCTCACACAATCCATCCGTCTCTTTGGCTTTATCTTTGTTTTTTCCGCCAGCCATATCCTCGTGTTTCATGAATATTGCCTTGTCATAGAGGGATACTGGGATACCCCACGTAGTTCCACCTAATTTAGACACCTATGTTGCCTGATGAGATCGACGATAACTCTGGCTCTTGCCGACCTAGTTAGACTATCCCTAGCAAGTAATAGCCTATCAACTCATTAAATAAGTATACCCAAGTTACAGCTATCGGAAATTCGGGAAACCCAGACTCTGGCGAGGAGTTCCACTTCTACCGTACGATAAAATGCATTAACGCAATATTCGCTGAATTATACTGAAAGACTAGGTCGAATTTACCATACATTTGCATAAAAACGGTGTTGTTCCGTTATTGCCCATGTGCGTTGATAAAAGTTAGCAATTAAAGGTTACGTTGTTGACTCCTCCATCGTCTCTAAATATCTCCCAAATTATCCACCTGCTGATATTCAATTTTATATTTAGTTGCCAACGTAGTTATCTACATTAACTACGTTAGTTGTAGGTATTAGCTACGTCTTTTTTCTCGGTGTTCACCATTTCGCTTCACTCTCCTTAGTCATTATCATATTTCACACACAATATCCTGCATTTATATCCTCCTCTTGCATCTAGCCATCTACATCGCCATTCATGTCTCAACAATCTGTATTATTATAAGCTTTAATGTTTTTTATGTAATATAATTAACATGACTAAATGCCAGTAATTCATGCGCAGCGTGCTAAAAAATATCGTGTATGAATGTATGTACTTATGTTTCCTGGATCTGATCGATCGGCCATGTGTCCGTTTGTATGTTGTTTTGTCGTCGCATATGGACAGACAATAGACAGTGTATGCATGTTCTGAGAATGGAAAGTACAATGAACATTTGTAAGGTAGCATTATTCGCGGTGTCAATGAAGTAATAAGGACTTTAAGTTGTTGATAATTTTGGTAGTTTACATTCTTCAACGAACAAGAGAGAAATGCCTCTTCGTCCGCCGCCGTTGGTCCCAGCTGTCATTTGCAGATCTTTGACAGTCCCTAGTGAAGAGAGTCAGAAGCTCAACAGCCAGCCCTATGTATCGTATCATATTACCCAGTTACTGGGTTGTGGATATCAGATAGGCAATCACTCCATATTAAATACTGGGATTCAACCGCATCCGGTTAAACTAAACGAAAGCCAATAAAGCCGACCCCAAAAAAAAAAAATTTCCTTACTATGGTAAGGAAAATATTTAGACTAATTGATAAAATCCGCCTTAAGGAACATAACATAACATCCCGCTTGTAATCCGCGATGGGTTAGGCAGAGCTATAGTACACCCGAATTACGCCAGTTATGTTTAAGATGTGGTTTTTATTGTCTTGGGCTTATTTGCATACAGACTATCCAGGAGATTACTCTCTGATTGCCGGAGTGGATGTTTAAAAAAATAAATCACATCCCCTGCCGCTTCTATCTTTCGGGGATTACAGGCGTGGTGTTATGTATGTATTGCATTGTTACCTCTGCATTTAAGCCTCTTTGCTTAAATCCTCAAAACCTTTTTTTTTTCTTTTTAACTGCAAAGTTGAAATTGGAAAGAAGATGAAAAAAAATATTCAGGCAGATGGAATTTTTGATTGTGATTCGCGTATTTGATTTAGAGGAACGATGTTGTAATCTTTTAAGGCGTTAATATGAAAATTTCCTGATGTGGAATATTACCAGTTTCTTCATTTCATAAACCATGGCGCCCAAGTGCCATGGTTTATGAAATGAAATCGCAGCAAGACCGTTTACCCAACATATTTTCGTTCTTTTTCCTGGTTTCAAACCAGTGTAATTATTTTTACTCTTTGGCATACCAAAGGGTCAAATACCCCATACTCTTCGATATCAAGGTAGAAATTCTGATCTGTGGTCTTTCTAATACATTATTTGGCGAATCGACTCATGGAGTCTCCTACATCTGAGCTGGCTATGCGTTCTGCTCCATAGACGCAGTCTTACAAAGAAGAACTATAACTAGTATTGGTACCTCACTCTCTTCACTACTGAGGTAATGAAAATTACATTATTTTGATCTCCTACGGCGGAAAACAGAAGTATACTTCGCTAAGACAGTAGTATTGGATAGAGAAGAGAGATACATATATTTTGTAATTGTGTGTGTGTCTATAATAACTAATCAGATTACGTCTAATTTTGGCCATTTAATATTTCCAAAAAGCTTCTAGGGATAAAATTTCTCATCACAACTAATTTTACATAATAAATCAGGTACGCGAATATTATGTTATCCTTTTTTTAAAGATCTATTTAATTATGTGATCTTTGAATTTATTCTAATTATATTAACATAATTTCTTTATTAATTAGGTTTCATTATTTAACAATACAATTGAGCGGCCGAACAGGTACGCCAAATTGTAGTGTGGGTATGTATCACATCCTCTTTTGCCCACTTTCGTTAATAAGTGACAAATAAATAGCACCGTAAAAAACTGGCTGTTATAAAGTATAGACAAACCAATAGATGTTTACTTTACCACCTTTTGGCCGCAGTGAAAAGTAGAGAAAACTAGTATTTCAAAGTCCCGATTATTGAATTTGAAAAATATGTCGAAAAACCTTTTATAAGTAAACATGTAAGTAATTGAAAAACTTTATATATAATTTTTTTCTCTATCGACATACCACCGCACATCACTAGCTCTAACTTAAAGCACTTTACGGTGTTGACGATGTTCCTCAGTAGGTAGGTACAAGATTTTATCGGGAAACTACAGTTGCATGTTAAAAACTGAAGCAGTTGTAGGTGATGAAACCATTCGTCTTCTCATTTCTCATATCATGTAGAATATTGTAGATCATAAAGAAAGAAAGATAAAATATTTATTAGACTCACACAGAACAAAACAAAAAAATGGACGAAATTACAATAATACAAAAATTATATAAAAAAGTAAACAAGAAAAAAAAACAAAAAAAATGCCATAGCTAAAATATTTACAAAGTGATATAGTACAAGTAGATTAAAACCATACAGTTTATAGGTTTAGCTACACGTTTACAGGTTGTTAACTTTTCCTCATCATACATGTTTATGGAAGGTTAGATAGTTCATGACTCATAAATATTTCCACATTCCATAAACTAGAAGTTATGAGCTGCATTTTCCCATAATATGCTTCCTCCTAATGCAAACTAAAGTTGTACAGTCAGACTGGACGTCACTGCTATAATAACTGCTTGTATGCAAACTCCATACTACATTAGGCCAGCTCAAGGTCAAAATGTTACCACCGTATGGTGGATTGTATGTGAAATCTGACTGTGGTTCAAAGATCATTCAGTCATCATCATTTTCCTGCCGTTAGACAAATTTATTTGGTTTCGACGCATCTTGTCTTCTACGATACTTCTCTATTACCTACTCGTCATTTCATCAGTCACCTCCTTTCTAACCATGTTATCTTCCACACAGTATCGTTTCTTTGGTTCCGTTTCTAAAAATAATAGAGGACTTCTAGATTCCTACCAATCTACAAACACAATAAGATTAGGCTTGTTCATTCTTCGAACTTTAATAAATAGGTAGGTTCTCATAATACAATATGTAGATACCCCAGTCGCCAAGCAAGGTCAACAAGTAGGTAATGCAAAAACCAAGCAAAAAAAAATATTGTAACTAAGATGAGTATGTGTTCTTTGGATGGCCGTAAAAAGCAGCCATTGAATTAAAAGAGAATATATTTTTCCTTATATGATTATGAAAAACATTTTCTCCATAATTATTATAAAATAAATTCTCTATTTGTGTCCGTGTTTGTGCTACCAAACTACGAAAAGATGCGGTTTCCGCCATCACGTAGAGTTTTTTGTGTATGCTTAATGCTACATTAATATTAAACTTACATATAATAAAGAAATCTAGATGTTTTGTCAAGGTGTAAAAACTGTGCCAAGTAGGAAGGTCGCTAGTACCTACTTCTATAATATTATAAAGAGGTAAAGTTTGTCAGTTTGGATGTAGAGGTAATCTTCGAAACTACTGATCCGCTAAATTGTTTCACTTATTGAAAGGTACATTATCCCCGAGTGTATAATATCCGATCATAACGCGAGATATCAGGCAGAAGCTAGTAATACATAAAATCATAACGTACTTACAATACTAATTAGATTTTATGAGAACCAGGCGCTAAGAACACTACTTAGCACCATTCTTATAAGAAGAGTTAGATAAACGGACTGCCGAGACTAGGTAGGTATAAAAAATGTAAAAATTTGCAAACATTTACATAGTTATCTATTCGCATAGTAATAATGGCGTTTGGGTTTTTTTAAATCATTGACTTATGAGTTATGATCAAAGTCCAGATTATGAGCATTTAATTGAAGCGCGTTTGTTATAATTCTAAAATCGTAAAAAAATCAGCGAATCACTTTCGTTTTCTATAGGAACACTACTGTAACTCTAACCACAAGATAAATGTTTTCTTTCTACCCATAACTTGGGTACCTATTCATAAATGTGATTCCTAATAAAGCCAAATAATGCTGATCTTTTTCTTAATTTGAGACTGCCATCCAGCAATCAATAAAAGCAACAGAGGTAATTTATTTTACGAACCAACTCTGTCCTCTACCACTATAATAATGAATGACATTTTACAACATTGACCCTGTTTCAATTGTGAAATAACCTCAAATAAGTAGGTACAAGGAAAATGTCGATAACATTTCATTTTTATCTGTCCCAACACTATCAACTTCACTCATTCAAGAAATTATTTAGACTGTCAACTTTTGTTGATTCGACCAAATTGTTCTTCATTTGTTTCAATCAAATTCTGGTAAAAATGATTTCGTTTCGTCGTTATTTTGCACGTATTCCTATTTATTTGGTTACTTCATAGCCGTACAAAATCTTTCCATTTGCATACCTACTAATCCTACTCAATCAATCAATAAAATTTCCTTGAAAACAAAAGAAGAATGGCAGACTTTTCATTACACACGCAAAGATTGACCTTGAAAACTTTTCCTTAAAATGTCGCCTCTTCAGGGTCTAGAAATGGGTATAAACTGCAATCAAACCTTTTATAGTAACTTCCTACGAAATGATTGTTTTTAAAACCTACACTATATGCTTATGCCCGCGGCTTCGCTCGCCTAAAGTTCGCTAATTGTCCCACGGGATCGTATTATTGGAATAAAAAGTATCCTATGTGTTAATCCAGGTTATAAACTGTTTGTGTGCCAATTTTCATCCAAATCTGTTCAGAAGTTTTTAAGTGAAGCTAACAAACTATACAAATAAAGACGAACGTATTCGACGTATTTCCCCGTGTGAAGATGTTGTAACTTACCAAAAATAAGACGAGGAAAAGTCAATTAAATTTGCCTTCAAAGATCGGTACTTTGAATCATTAAAGTGGCCGGAAGACACTGGATAGCCATGACACAAAAACCGCCAAAAGTGGAGAAATTTGGAAAAGACCTACACTCAGCATTGGGTGGCCAAAGGTTCAAGAAGAAGAATTAAAAAAAGACCTAAGTAAACGTGAAACATACATAAAGTAGAGATAGAGAATTAGAGAGACAGATGGCGTAGAGATTTTGATCTCGAATCTCATAAATAAATTAAACTTTACGATTATAAAACTAGATAAACCGTACAGACGCCAGCACATCAAGCTACCCGAAACTGTCAAATTGTCTCAATCAATCTTGAACTTAATGCTTTAGCGATAAAGTGGAAAATCTATTAAAGACAAACAGATTGTATTAGCTTGATGTGCCGTCTCTTCACATGAAAATACACATGGTAAATTAATGGGTAGCTATCTACCTATGACAAGATTAGTTTTCATTGCATAGTGAATAGTATCTTCCACAAAGGTCAGGGATGTCGCGACTTCGCGAGAGCTATGCGCGCGGGCAACTCGCTGTATGTCATGAAATAATCATATATTGATTGCTCACACCACGTGTTGATCGCAATGTCACTTATTTCACACGTGATACTGAGATGTAACCAGCATCCAACAACTTCCTTAAAAAAGTTTAGCAAAAAAAAACGACTTCCAAAACTTTCGAAAGTAAAGTAATTTTTCACATTTTAGTGTTTTTTTTGGAAGTTTGTTAATTTTTTTGCAAAAATGTTATTATTTTATGCCTTTTAATTGTGGTATCTTACACGTAAATCCTTGACAAGTATCAATTTTACTAGAAGTTAAAGAACATTCTCAACATAGACGAAGAAGATGAAATGCATATTATAGAGTATAAGTCAAAGTACCTACCGAGGCAAAGGTACTATATATGTACTATAGAACCAGCGCGCCAGCTTCTTCCACCAAATATAAAAAGAATCATTTAAACCGGACCAGTAATCACTGAGAAATCAGTGTACTTGCGTGGTGGAATACATCATAATCACCTCCTCTTTTTGAATTCGGTTAAAAATAGGTTGGCCACGGAGACCTAAAAAGATTTATTGACCCGTAAAAAGAAACTACACACATCTCAAATGTACCTTTGATTTTGAACTTTTGAACGATTTTTTTACCATTGTAATATATATTTCTTTTATAAATAATAACTAAGCATTTTTTGATGCATTAGTAACTAAAGCAACAAAATCCTTCATTCAATTGTTCATTTAATCAATTATTAACAATATGTGTACCGTAGTATAACGAAATTAAACTTTTCATGTTTTACAAAATTAAGCTCCGATTTTTTTTTTTATTATGTGGTAATTCAACACAAAGTGTGACCGCCTCTGTTCTTGTGTTGACTTTTCATTGAATTTATAAGATTGTTTATCTGAACCTGCGGCAATCGCTCCCAATAGAATTTGAACAAGTCTTTCAGTTGTTGGGTTGTCGACACTCCGACCAGGTTCTCTAGAACACGTCTGTGGAGCATGACTCATGCGTGCTCGATGGGATTGAGGTCTGGCGATTGCGCTGGCCACGGCAATACCCGGATGTTTTCCATTGCTAAGTACTCTCTGGTCCTCCGAGCTGTGTGCGAACGCTCATTGTCATGCATCAGTGTGAAATCTGATCCAAGACTTTGTGCAAATGGGTGAACATAAGACACACACACACACATTACACACACATTACATTATTTTTAAGTGTACTTACTAACTCAAGTATGGATCGTTGTGTCTGATGCAAATAAATAAATAAGGCCCGAAGACATCTTCAGCGTAACTTTCAGCGTTCATATTGCCATCTACAAAAATGGCTCAGTTCGTCAGTTCTTTATAATACCCGCCCATACAGACACTGTGGAGCCACTGTAAGAGTGCCCTTCCTGGACGCATCTCAGCCGTTCAGCATTTCCGGGACGACGATACACTCTTACCCATCTCGTATCAGGACTAAATCCAAACCGGAGCACGCCGTAAAATAAAGTTTTATCCCATTGGTCCATGTCTCCATGTCAAGTGTTTCCTACACCATTCGTTTCGACGGGCGCGATTCCCATGGCGTATAGGTGGGCACCTAATTGGGCGTCGTGCTCGTAAGCCGTCTTCATGCAGCCTGTTTCTCACGGTTTGGTGGCTATCAACAAAACAGCTCCGATCTCCCGGGCGGTTAACATCGGCTGAAGTCTTGCAGTGTATGTATCGGTCCTGGCGAACAGTTGTACTCCTTCTACGTCCTGGATGTTGCTCAGCAGGATCCCCTGGATTAACGTAACGCTGCCAAAGACGACAAATCACGCTCCTATCAACACTAAAATGCCGAGCTACCTGGCACTGATTTCTTCCCACTTGTAGCATTTCTACAGCTCTCTGCATTTCATTTGCATGGCGTCGCTCCATGAGTTCCATGACATAAAAAATGACTCTACACTAAATTTTTTCAAAAACTGTATATCTTCAAACGATATAAAAGTGAGATAAATACTAAATTTATTAAGCAACGAAAACAATGAAATCGGGAAAATATAATTAGCTTTTATTTTAATGAAAACAAAACACAATCGAAAAGTTTATATTTTTTAAATCAATGCTTCCGAGAACAAAAAGATTAATACCAATCTACTTTGTTAAAAAACAAAATAAGTATCAATTAATAAAACATGCAGTTTCTGTAAATGATGCGTGTTGCTTCACTTGCTTCAGCCTTTTTTGATGTGTGTATATTGTTATTGTTACCATCCAGACTGCGGAAGATTATATAACTCCCAACCATTATTATATTACCTAACTATAACAAACACTACCGCTGCCTGGTACCCATTCAAATTTAAGTATCAAGAATACCCACTGATATGGTAAATTGATAACCTATCTATATACAGTATCTAACACTTTTTCGCATAGATAACTTTTGAAACCTTAGATCTCAACAAGGTGCCAGTGATAAGAAGACACGTGCACATATTAAGTGACAGTCAAGGTGCAAACTTACCGCGGCGCACGGATAGCCTACGCACGTGTGATTGTGTCCACTGCATAGTGCAAACCACGGGCACTCTATGCATTAATCAAATGACGTCATTAGTGCATATTGACACGTTGGACATGTAAAACGTAATAAGCATAACAAGATTCGACTTTGCAGTCGTATGAAGACTCATCGTATTACCCAGTTACAAATCAAATCAGTTTATTGCAAACATGTTGTATTATACAGGGGTAGGAATAATGTTATAAGTATCAAAAATGCACTCTGTAAGGGCACTGCAAAACAAATAAATTACATTATTTTAAAATACAATTAATAAATTATCAATGAAAATCATCATAATCATAACATCATCGTCATCAAAGTCATGATAATTTATCATGTCACATTTTACAAAATGATTACAATCATCAAATAAGGAATTAGAATATTATGTCAAATCAAAATGTTACTGGGTTATGGATGTCAGATAGGCAGTCGCTCCGTGTAAAATACATCATTCAGCTGCATCCAGTTAGACTGAAAGCCGACAGGTTGGGAAAAGGTAGGCAGATGATGACAATGATTCGACTTTGTCAAGCAATTATTTAGGACATTGCACGATTCAATTAAATTCGTTCAGATACGCGTAACGCGTACAATAACAAGATTCATTATTTGGTTGACGTTAGACGTTAGGTCACCGCGAATGATTGTCAATAAGTTTTCTAAACATTGGTTTATTATAATTTTACAGCAATAATGATACTTTGAAGTCATAGTTCACCTGTTTACCTGTTTTTTTTATTTTCCGTTTACTAGGCATTGTATTTGTGCGTCGGTGCCTTCCACCATGTTTATTTCCTATTCTCGTTTTTTCTAACTGTCGTACTTAATGAACTAATGATGGCTGCAGTGGTTACCATTTTTTAATGTATGATTAATAGAGTTGAAAATATTGTGATAACACTTGATCTTTAAGCAAACATAACAAACTTCTTGTGAGCATCATTAGAGGCAATAAATCGTGATGGAAATAAAGATATAATTAATTAATTATTTTGCACGGAATCGACAATCGAGTCTTATGTACCAGTAGGTACATATTTATGCAAATTTTCAGTACCTTGTGTGATAATAATGATGAATGTCGATGGGTCCAAAAAATGGATTATTTGTTTCACACATCCCAAAATACACAATTCGCACCGACAAAGATAGACCTACCCACATAGGTACAGCAAATATTACGGCAGGGCGTTAATTTATTAAAATGAGCAAGTCTTGAAGTCATTTTACGTCACTTCTGACGGTACACCAAAGATTTTCAAATGAAATTATCAGCATTAGGATATGATAATGTTATCGCATGATGGCTATCCCGACAAAGTCGAAGTCATTCGACACGTGCCGATCGTGTTATAGTATAACCACTTTAAGTGTGCAGTTCACGGTGGCGCTGCCATGAAAATTTGCATCTATGTATATGTGAAACTTGGTACATTTATTTTAGTTCTGTGTTTTCCCGCCTGCATAGATAAGTTGGTTGAAGTGAACGAGTTATCACATCTCACGTTTATCTCGCTTTGACGTCAAAAGTCATGCCATGATTTTGATTTTATAAAATATAACATTAATATTTCGAAAGTTTTAACGGTCAAAGAGTTCAGTAATTGTGTCTCCGCATTCGTATTGTATTATTTAATAATAATGATGAATGGCGATGGGTGCAAAAAATGTATTATTATTGTAAACGTTTTGAATTTGAAATATTTCATAACCTTTCAGTAAGATAATTTGTTATCTTCAGGCGAATTCTGAAGTTCCAATTCTTACATGTCAAAAGATTTTCTTGTGCTTCGCCTCGTCTTTCGTATCCACCCGCGCCTGCCTCTTTTTAAAGAAAAACTGAAAACTTGTAACAAGAAAAAAATAAAAACTATAAACTGCTCTTTTCTCGGGCATAATATTTAAACAACTAACAACACGAACTATAATTATATCGTGTGCTTATCAATATCAAAACGAGGTATCTATCTGAAGTCCCGACCTTCGCCAAGCAGACAGGCCAGTAATCGATCAGTTATTGATTTACGTCGACGTGCTGCGAACGTCTGTGTCGTCGCTGAAAATTATCGGCATTTTCGCGCGCATTTTTTTCGCAATATTGATTTTAATATTCTAAAGTTTAGATATAGTGCGTCTAAACAGTGTCCTGGTGATTAAACTCGTAATTAAGAAATTAATCAAATTAACTTTAACAAGAATTGTACGCGGTTAAAAAAAGTTATTGTGTTTCATAAAAAAAAGTTAGTCTTAAGGTCAATGCCAAGCAAATTCAACAACAAAATAGTTTTGAATCACAAACTGATCGTTAGCTGATGCTGTGACTGGAATCCAGGCTGCATAGCTGCACTGTTATAATAACGAGAATGAAAAGTAACTTGAGACGTCAGTATTAGTCAGTACCAATTTTATGACATTTGTTAATAAAAAAATTCATAAAATTGGTAAACCGGCTGCATAAGTAGGTACCTAAGGTATGACATGCACAATAAAATCTGGGTCATGACATGTGGGTAACTTAGTTAATATGTCATGACCTTGGTTTTGTCCATGTTCTCTTTAAGACCTACTCATTCGGAATCTCTACTGAGGTCATCGAGCATTGTACTGAGGTCCTCCATGGTCTCAGCCATGACCACTATATAGTCGGCAAACCGAAGGTGAGTGATGTACTCGCCATTGACGTTGATGCCTAGCCCCCTTCAGTCCAGAACCTTGAAGACATCCTCCAGTGCAACGGTGAACAGTTTCGCAGATATGACGTCTCCCTGTCTCACACCTCGCTGCAGAAGGATAGGTTACGTCTGAGGTCTGGTCCTGAAGTCGGACTGACATGGTGGCGTTTTTGTACAAACACTTCAACACCTCGATGTATCGATACGACTATCGATACATCGAGGTATTGAAGTGTTTGTACAAAAACGCTTGGCACCGTTGGAGAGACTACAATACGGCCCAAGTGTCGATCGGATCGAAGGCTTTCTAGTAGTCCACAAACTCTAAACAGGGGCAGGTTTTACAATGTAAGTTGCTTTGTGCAATGATCAGTTAATATAATTATTTTCATTGATAATTGTCTATGCTGGCTCTTAATTTGACCTCTTAAATTTTTGACTCAAACGACTTTTATCGAATTCAGTCCAAACAACGTGATTTTTTTTCAGTTTTTTTATAACTGTCTCTCTGGTCCTCTGGTAAAACAGCAACAAACAAACCTAACAAAAAGTACAAATAATCAGTTTTTTTTTATTGATGAATTGATCTTTGATCTTTGACACTTATCTCGTTTGGATACGCCTGGAAGCGGCAAATCGCGTTCGGATAAACGTAAAGTGACATTGGCAATGATTTTTTTATTATCTAGATAATTATCAAGTTAATAGTTATCAAGATAATTATTAATGATATTTATCACTTTGAACCCTGTTAATTAAGACACTTGCTCTGTTGCGGTTGTACTCGTCCCAGAAATAGAGAGAGATCCACCCTAATTTTGTCAGAAGTGCTATTGTAAGACTAGCGATCCGCCCCGGCTTCGCACGGGTGCAATATATATAAATATATATAAAACTTCCTCTTGAATCACTCTATTTAATACTGAAAACCGCATCAAAATCCGTTGCGTAGTTTTAAAGATCTAAGCATACATAGGAACAGACAGCAAAAGCGACTTTGTTTTATACTATGCAGTGATAATGATATTGTATAAGATACTGTACTACTTTTTATTCCACTAACTGGTTCGCCTGGCTTCGCTCGCATTATGGTCGGAAAAATCCCATGGATATGTTTAAAATATAGCCCACATACATTTGGGGATAATGTAGCTTCCCATTAGTGAAAGAATTTCCGAAATAGAAAGAAAGAAAGAAGAAATATATTTTTTTATCGCAGGGACATGACGTGCATACAAACTAAGAAATAAAAAACAATAAACATACAACGCATAACAACCATTTTGGATATAACAGGACGGAACAAAAAAAAATGGTGGACAGCTTTCACGTCGTGAATGCGACAAACAGGTTTCCACTCAGCATGTTGCGAAATCGGATCAGTACTTTCGAACATTACCCCTACATACAAACTTACAAAGTTTACGTCTTTCAGTGGTGAAGGTTCCATACAACTCGATTCCTACCGGATTCTCTTTGAAAAATATCACAGTCAGTATTCTATAAACAAATAATATAATCAAAGTCAAAACTAAGTGTACAGTGTGGTAATCACATTAAATATATGTACTCCGGCTTACCTCTTACAAAAATTGACCCTTCGCTACTGACGTCTTTGTAATATTCGTATAGACAATAGAATTCTCGGGTATAAGGAGCTACACGTGTACACTTCTGCCTCACCCAGCGGCATGCCTCACACAAGCGAGAATAGTGATGGAAAATTTATCTAGAATTTCTAAACTCATTTCGTACTACTACAGAACTATTGTTACAAATTCATCTTAACCCTTTCCTTTTATTATTTATCAACTTTTATGCACGTATTAATAACTTAGGTAAGAAAGTTGTATCATTTCATTGTGTCCTTAGGTGACAATAGTACGTTCAGTGATTTCCATGAATAAACTTCAAAGTATTATCTCCTGTAGTGTAAGGTACGTACTGACTTGTTGGTCTCTCTGTATGGATTCATTTACCCTATTTGTGATATTATATATACGGGCTGGGGGCCTAAAATAGCCGCTTTATAGATTCTGCTTAAGCCGCCATTTAAGGCCGCCTGGTGTCCGCTACCGTACGTCCAAAACGCCAAGTGATATTTTGGGCTATTTAGCGCTCTTGGTATATTTTATCTGTGGGTCGTGCGTGCGTCTATTCTCGTTACACTTTTACTTTTATTGAAAAATATTTTCTAGTCAGTAAAATTGTAAGAGTACACTTTTGATTAGAAAATATTTTTTAAAAATAAAATGTCTGAATTTGAGATTCTTGAAAAAAACTACTTGTAATGACACTATTCGCAAATAGCGAACTGGAAACTGATACAGCGCACATGTGTTTTAAAACTAGGTCTCGTTTTTAGTTACTGAATTTTTATAAAATGTGTGGCAATGGACCCAAGTAAAATGATAAATATTTTAATAAAAATTTAAGATTACAACGTGAAAGTGAAAATTCCTTGTCGCTTTAACTTAATCTTAACATATTGAAACATTAACAAAAGTATATCTTAGTTAAAAATTACAGTTTGAATCTTATAAGCGTGCCGAATAAAAATTAAAGTTCAATGAACTTCAATGTTAATTCCAAAATTTTCACGATACGATATCGTTATACCGATTTTTTATTTGTGGAAGTGGATGAGCAGATTAAAAAGCTCAGCAAATTATTTTAAACTCTAGACAAGAATTAACTTCACTTTGAAGAGAGAATTCTAGTTAGCTACTAATATTTTCACTGTTTCCTGGTTTCGCGATGTCCAATTAAATAAATTAAATTTTAAACATTAAAAACTATAATTACATATTTGTTTTTTAAGGCTTTCCTGTATTTATGGTTACCAATTTAGATCGTTGCACAAAGTATCAAAGATGGCTTACAGAAAACTGGTTGACTTCGTTTTTTTTTATTTTTCAAATAAAGAATTCTGCTTTTGTTTTACAAGACATCCATACGATACGTTCATTCGTTTTACGAATCACATGACGTACTGTGTGAAAAAAAGACTTATATTTTAAAATAACTTTAATGGTTTAAACACACGGCTTCTACAATTGTTTTGAAACGCGCTCTTACAGGGCTTATCTTATTCTTATATTTGCATTTCTCAAGTATTTGTACAAACGATAATGTGTACTATAATCTAGTGTCATTACCTTTTATCCAGCCAATGTTAGTGAACAAAGAAATTAGTAACGCCACCGCGGAGCTAAGTCACGCAGTCACCACGCCATGTCACGCGAAGTGCAATGTTTAAAATTAAATAACTTGTTTAGTTACTAAAGATAATTTCGGTTTTGTTAGCGTAAGGAATAAATTTACATTTGCATCATGTAAATACAGTAAGATTTCACAGTTACTTTAATTTGTGTTGTTGTTGACGAATTTTACGGTGCGCAGTGCGGTCAAAGAGTGTGTCAAAATAGTAATCTTAATATAAATAAATACGATATAAATTACATACAGTCGTCTTAAAACTTGGCTAAAGATAAAACATTCTAAAGTATTTTGCGTATTCGGTGGAAAAAATACCATACCATTGACTCAGAAAACTACGAGTAGAGACCTACATTTCTGAATCGTTACCTAAAGTTGTCTCCACCTTTGTTGAACTATCATAATCATCATATCAGCCCGGATTCACCCAATTCCTGGTCCTGTGCGTCCCTTATCCAAGTGTGCACCGCGACTTTGACGATATCGTCGACCCAACGACCTTTAGGACAGCCCTGGTTTCTTTGGCCTTACCTTGGCCACCACTCGGTCAAAGCCTTGCTCCTTCGGCCATCTCCGCGTCTAGCCAGATGTCCTGTACCAGGTCCACTGCGCTTGATGTTCAATAAATATTGATTTTATAATAAAGAAAATACTAGACCTCTTCGGAGAAACCGAAGGTTTTGTCTGTGCAATTATGGATGAAGTTATGATGACGAATAACTACCGGAGATTTATTGTGAAGGACGGTACGGTTGACATATGTCGGGCATGCCACCGTCCAGGCGAATCAATCCGTCACATTATCTCCGGGTGTTCTCGTCTGGCTAACGGAGAGTACTTGCATAGACACAACCTTGTAGCCAGGATTATCCATCAGCAACTTGCTCTAAAATACAATCTTGTGGAATCGGAAGTGCCGTACTATAAGTATGTGCCCGACCCAGTTCTCGAAAATGGCAGTATCACATTGTACTGGGATCAATCCATCATCACTGACAGGACTATTGTAGCCAATAAGCCTGATATAGTGGTGGTGGATCGATCAGAGCGGCGCACAATGATTGTTGACATAACGGTCCCGCATGATGAGAACCTCGTGAAAGCCGAGAAAGATAAGAAAATCAAGTATCTTGACTTGGCTCGCGAGGTTGTCGACATGTGGGATGTGGACTCAGCGATCATTGTGCCGATAGTCGTATCAGCCCATGGCTTAATTGCCAAGAGCCTCGACCAATACCTGAGGAGGCTCTCGTTAGGCAGCTGGATCAAGGGCTTGATTCAGAAAGCGGTACTTTTGGACACGGCTCGTATTGTTAGGAGGTTCCTCTCCCTGGAGCCCTGACCGCCGGTAGCTTGGACCCTGTTCCCGATACCGGTGGGCTACAATTTTTTATATTTTTAAATGTTTTTTTATATATTTTTTTTTAAGGAATATTTAAAAATGTAAAATAATTTGTAAAAATTTAAATAAAGGAAAATACTAGATCATGTGACAAAACATATAGGTATCGGAATTTGTTCTAAAATAATAACAAACTCAGGTGTAACGAATGTTTCTCTAATTGCTAAAATGGCGTGAACGTGCTTAGGTTACTACTTTTTGCATGAAAAGCTATGAAATTGATGACGTCAATACGGTAAATTGGTTGCCAAAATTAAAGCCTTTGTAAGTTAAAACTTGGTGATGATGACACTGAAATGTTTTCCTTATCGTGGCCTTAAAAATCTGGAATTTCCAAAACTCAAGTAATTTTTCAACGTACGGCTAAATTGACTACACGCCTCGCTTTGTGAATTTGGAGGAATAATGTACAAACATTCTTGTATTATATTATCTGTGTTGTTAAAAAAAACAGATGCATTTAATGTCTGATGTCTGCCTACCTGTTATTTTTGCGTATTTCAACTAATGTTGACTAATTTGGTTGAACCATGTAACTTTGGCTTAACGGGTCTTTGTAGCTTAAATAATAAATATCTTTTATTTACTAACCATACAGACCTCCAATGATTATAAAAATATGTAGGTACTAAGTATCAAACGTCAAAAATTCAACAAATTCATTCTGTCAACGGGAAAAGTTCCCAGAACGCTAGCAGCATTACCACGTTGGATGCCAATGCTGATTCTTTGACCAAAATTCAGGCCAGACCCCTGGTCACGCGAAGAGTCGACCAACCGCTTGGCGATGTCCCGAAATACTAGGTGGGCACTCGGACCTCATGGCCCCATTGTTTCAACCCCAAACGGCTCAAACACATAACTACCAATTCAGTTACTGTATTTACGCCGTTTGAGGTTTTCAGCACCTGCAGCGGTAGCCCCAGCACAGTCGTGTTAGGGACATAGGATGGCGCAAGGGTGTCGACACATCTTGCATCCCACACGAAAGGCCGGCCCAATTTTCAAGGCATTATGTTCATACCGTCTGGTCTCTTCCCATCGTCGCGTGCTAAGCCGTTGGGTTCTAAAACGGCTGGCACCCCGGCGGTGGCAAGAGCACTACGGATGATGTCATTAATGCTGGACCTGCACGATAAGCCATGGTGTCCGAGGCAGTTGACTGCTTAAATATCTTACACAAAACAACAGAGTTACTTTATAGTTACATAAACTTATTGTAGATAACCAAAGTGATGATTTTATGAGCACTATTTACTTGAACAGTAAATAAATTTTAAAGCGTTATGTGTGACAATGTTGTGGACCTTTAGTGAGAAAAAATAAATAAGTGATAAAAACATGAGGAACGATGATAAAGCAGCTGATTGGGAGAAGGAGAAGCTGGACCCTAACGCGTGGTAAGTTTTACAGAATAAGCTTTATTTAAAACAGCGTTTCTTATGTCGCAATTACACGTGGTCGTTAGCCCGGTGTTCGAAAGACTATTCGAATTCGGGCACCCGATGCATTTATTACAATACGAGTAAGTAGTCGAACCATGAAACCGAACAATAGTGCCCAAAGACGAGCGTACTCGACCCCATTCTTTTACACTTGGTCGTTTGTCCGAATTCCAGAGGCAATAGAATTCGGGTGAACGACCAAGTGGAATTGTGCCATTAGACGTGTTTCTGAGGAGCCACTTCTTCTTACCAGCTAAACTACTACAGCTAACTGTCATTCTTGAAGTTCAAAAGGTACTAATTCTTAGTCTTAGCATTTAATTAAAAGACTTATTAAATTTTTTGTCTTGAATAAAATTCTTCCGAGCGACTGCGCTGCTAAACCTGTACTGATATTTTGCTGGCTTCATTTTATTTCTGAAACGACGAGGATTAATTAATGATTCGTATAGCATATCTCAGCATCGCAAACCGTGACTAAAATGAATTAATTGAAACCGTTGATATTAACAAGTAAATGTTTATCAAGTGATCACGTCACCTGTCCATCACAAAAGTACCTGATTGCCATTTTCCCGTGCTAGTTTTTCTTGAAATGATTATTGTTTTAATCATTATAATTAGCTATTCATAAGAAACGAGTTATTCTGCAATTACATATTACCTATTTGCATGGACAAAAGTTTTTATTTGTGTATGTACAAAATACCGGTTCCCAACTAACGTCAATTTTTTTTTTTTCTTATTTAATGGTTTACCCAGGCTTACAGCCATTAATGTTATGCCTAGACGTCAATTTAACCTGTCAAACTTTTGATAAAGTAATGTTGACATGCATGGATGCTGTTTTATTTCAGTGTCGTTTGACGAAAATGAGCTAGTGCGTACAAGACGTGTGCCATACAAATTACCCTTAGAGGATGAATTTTGAAAAATCCGTGCTTTTTGCTAACTTTCGTTATAAAAGAAACTGGTACGCACGACGGCAAATCGAGCAATACAAAACCAGTTTTTACGGATCTCTCCTTGTACGGAAAATCTATACAAAGCGAAGCCATGTTATCCAAGAAATGTACAGCTTGATGTGTTGCCGTGTGTGCATTATTTCAAGCTTCTAGATCCAGCGGTTTAGGCGTTACGCGTTGTCTGTCAGCGAAATTAAGATTTTTAATTTGAAGTAGATTAATTATAGATGGAGGTTGTAGAATCGGAATAGACTGAATCAGACTGGAAGCACACATGATCGGTTATATTTGTACGTGCATGCACTTGCACGTGCAGTCTAGCTAAGATAATAATGATAGACTCTTGTTTTGAACAGCACCACCACTGTCTGCGAATTATATTTAAACATTTATCGTTCAACATCCTTACCTATACTTTGGCTATAGATAGGTAGTGTCTAGTGCCTCCAAGGACATCAAGGAAATGCGACATAACTCATGTAAAATACAAGATGCAGCGCGGAAACTTTCGAAAAAAAAATTGTAATACAAAAAGTATTAGATGATTATTTTGATTCTTTTTATTTAACATACTGGTTCATTCAAATTTTTTTTCGAATTACGTCTTGTTAACGATATCTTGAAGGTGGTCCTCGATCTGGTCAACGCATAGAAAAAGTCGAAATCGAAAGTTTCATTCTACTTTGTCCAGCATGTCTGCGTCGATGTTGGCAATACTGTTATTGTTAACCTGTGTCATTCCACTGCTGGGCAAAGGCTTCTCCCCATGACTTATAGATCCTTCGATACTGGGCAAAGGTGGACCACTGGTCGCTGGTTATGCTCAGCTCGTCCCGCTATCTACTACGAGGTCTACCGCGTCGCCTTCTAGCTTTGTCAGGGTTCTACATTTTGCCAACAGCAGCACGAATATTGTTGATCAGAACTGAAGCTAACAATAAAAAGAGTTAAAATGATATTGTATACAGGGTGTAAACAGACCCTTCACGAAGTCTTTGCTGCGAAACGACTTTTTTTTGTGTGAAACATCAGGACTCGATGTTCGGCACTCAAAGCATTGTGCTGATGGATGGATTGAATAATACGGGGGTCGTGGAGGTGTTCAAAGTAAAAATCTTACATTAAAAACAAGTATTTAAAAAAAAATTGTGAAAAAGCCCCCACTGAACTGTAACTTTGACCCCCAATATCTCCGTAACTGGAAGGTATAGTCTAGAACAAAAAAAATATCACAAAGACGTGGAGAACAAGTGCCTTTCGGCTTCGTTAAGGGCCTATTTACACCCTTTGTTACTTCTTTATTGGTTTATGTTTTTTTTTTAATAAGTAGTTTTCCGCTCCGCAACCAGAAGAATAATTACCATTTGAATGTTAGGCAGCTGGACATGACACAATAATGAATAAGTGTTACAATTTCAATAACATAACAAAAACAATGTTACTATACCTAGAATGGTTTCTCTATGCAACTGTGGTCTGTGACAAGCAGGATTGTTTGTGCTTCATTACTTGCTGAGCGTCTTATTGTAGATATTAATGAGCTAACTAGCACTAATTCTCTGCAGTTATCATTATCGTCAGCCATTTGTGTCCCACTGCAGGACAAAGGCCTCCCTTCCTTCCTTCCAATTATCCCTATCCAGTGCTGTTGTTTCCCAATCTTTTTGAAAAGAGACGAGTTCGTCCCGCCATCTCCTTCTGGGCCTGCCGCGTTGCCGTTTGCTGCTGTTTGGGACCCATTGTGTTATTACTTCAGCCCATAGCTCCTCCGGCATGCGACAGATGTGGCCAGCCCAGTTCCATTTAAGCTTGGCAGCCGTGTGGCCTACATCGGCAATTTGAGTTTTTGAACGCAGTATCGAGTTCCTTATACGATCAGTAAGGATACTACGCTCCATTGCTCGCTGACAGACCCTGAGTGCGGACTTTTGACGCTTGGTTAGGTTAGGTTCTGCAGTACCATTCATATAACACAGGTCACAATACCTTAATTTTTACAGTATCTCAGCAATATTCATTCCTTTAGTTGATGGATGGAGAGGGAGAGGAAGGCCAAAGAAAAGATGGATGGATTGTGTAAGGAATGATATAAAAGAGAAAGGAGTAAGTAATTCCGTGACTTCTGACAGGGGAGAATGGAAGAAGAAAACGTGTTGCGCCGACCTTAAGTGCAAGTGAATGGAACAGGGGCACGATTCACTGTGTGAGTTGATTTGAGTGAATACTTCAAACCTGAAGCGATGTGAATTATGCTGAGTCTGTTTGATTCAGCATAATAGCAGGATTGCACGTGGATGTAAAAAACTGTATTGTATTCAGAAGATCAAAGACAAAGATACGATCTAAAACAAAATAAAACAAAAGAAAGTAAAAAAACAGTGAGTGATTGGTTGAGACCTCTAACATACGAAGAAACAGAAAACATTCTAATCAGGGTAACCTAACATGCTGGATACTCACACATATACACACACATACATTCACAGACGCACATACATACAAACACACACGCACACACAAACACACGCACACACAAGAACCTCACGCCCGCACATACAAATACGTGCACTTCTCAGACAGCGAGAGCTGCTTAATTCATTCATTTTTAATTTAAAATTTTAATTGTATTTTTTCCTGTTCAGTAGCTTCATCATAATTAATATAATATCATTGAAAAGATACCACCTAAGGGAAGAGTGAGACAACACCGACACAAGTACTATTGTAACTTACTGGGGCTGCCTCAGTTTGTGTATGACACAATGTTTTGAGATAAAATAAATATTTTTGAATTTTGAAAACAAAAGAAATAACAGTAGCTACACTACCTACCTGTACTGTACGCAAGCGCAAAGCGCATGAGTAGATCTACTCATGTGTCACAAGTCCGCGATATAGATAAAATAATCAATACGCGTTTGTTATCAGTGACTATAGACTTTGTTTTACTTTATCGGACAAGTACCCATTGCCTACAGCTGTTGAGTAAATGAGATTCTTCTATCAGGTAAGTACAGTGCGTGATTGCAATTAGCTGACCCACCTTTGTATAAATGGTTGAGATTTTTTAGAATACGAATGGATAGAATTTTAAAATTCTTTTATATTTTATTTATTTGAGCAAAGTAAGTAAAATATAAAAGAATTTGTAAAATTATAACATCGCAACAAAAAAAGCGAACAAAAATTTGAAAAGTCAATAAAATGGCTGAGCCGGTTTTGATAAAATATGTCTAATACAATTATAATAAATATTACACATTATGCCCTTTCATTTGATACCCCACTTGGGTATATTTGAAAATATTCGATTTTTCATACCCACTTTCATCCCCCATAACTAGTAAATGGCTGGCAGACACACACACATTGCGTCAAACTTATAACACCCCTCTTTTTGCGTCGGAGGTTAAAAATAACTAAATAAGAAGTGAATAAAACAACTGCTAGTTTCTTGGTGCGAACAACTTACTAGCCTATATTTCAATAAATGATTAAATAGACGGCCTATAAATGAAATTCAGCAAACCATCTTCAATCACAAAAAGTATATTTTTGATATTTTTGTCAGCCAGCACGCCTGACAAAAAAATCATAGCAACGTATAAAAACGCAAGACGCAAACAAACGCCTGATAAAATTATTATAGCAGTTTGCGACACTAAGTGGCAAACATTGCCTTCGAAGTTAACAGAGGCGCATTAATGTTTGATATTATAAACTGTCAGGCGTTATTTTCAAGAAGCTAAGTCCTGGTTGATACTCACGCAGAGTAAGCGCGCTCATCAGTAGGTGGAACAAGGCCGGCAATGATGATGACGATGATGTGTTGCTGATGTAGGAGACAGTTTATACAGGGACCGAAGAGTTTACGCGTTTAGGGCTTTTAATCGGGTTATTTGTTATGGTTTGGTAAAAGCCTTAGACTCTTAGAGTACACGTAAACCCGTAGTATTGGGTTAATAAGTCTATAATAACTAGTTCAGGCACAGGGTTCATATTTGCATGTAAAAAATATGCAAGAAAGTGAGGGACTTAGCCCGCGCTCGGTGCTTTGTCTTTTTCATTCAGTTTAATCAGCAATATTTAAGTGGTACCCATGTATTATATAAAAGGGTTAACTCGTATAATGGTTAATCAAAAATATGGGTTATAGGTCTAACCGGTTAACCTTTTAAAGTGATTAATCGGTCCCTGATTTTACAACACGTTTCTTAGTCTGCCTATTTCGTTGGTCTGGTGGTCACAAGCACGACTGCTGAGCATAAGGTCCTGGGGTCGATTCCTAGGTTGGACAAAGTGTTATCGGGAATTTTGTATCATATATTTCTTGGACGCTACCAGCGAGTCTAGATGTGTGCCCGGTTGATGGAATTTGCTCGCCCCCTATTACATGGGACTTAAACATAACAGGAAAAGTAAGTGTTATATTAGGTCTGCCAAATCCCTCGGGACTCACAGGCGTGATGTTATGTTATGTTCTTAGTCCAGAATCACTCTTAGGTGCAAGGTACAAACCACATCACGTGAAAGCTCTTATATCGACATAAATCGTGAATAATGATTATTATTAATAATTATTCACTGATATAAATAATACTGTACAAACTTCAGTTAATTATTCGATCATGTGACCCATTATTATCTATGAACTCAGTATCAAATCGTGTCAGTGGGTTATTGCAGTGGACTCCCCGTTCAGATATTTTGTTCGATGCACTGGAAGACGCCATCTTGGATATCTTTTGTTTAGGGAAATATGGCTAAAATGTACGGGTACATGTATTTAAACTGGAATTTAATTTACAGTTAAAAATTTGAAAATTTGACAGCTCACGTCAAGATGTAAAAAAATCTGTAAAGGCAATAATTGTTATAATTATTACGTGGACTCTGCAAGCATTGTACCGATAGTCGCTTCGGTTAATGGGTTAATAGCAAATATGTGGGTCATACAAATATTCGTTCCGTGCGGGGATCGAATCCGCAACACGTAGCGCAGCAGCCAATCGCTTAGCCACTGCACGAACCGCGCCGTCTAGTTATTTCGTTGATTGATAACATAAACCGTTTTAGCGTTTACATAGGTTGTAGCGTTTTAGAGATTATCTGTGTACTCTCACTGTAATTTGCATACAAGGAGTTTCTAATTCACGAGTAAGGTTCATGTCGCCTAAATAAATAATTACAACAACTAAAAACGTTCGTTCGCAAGAACATGGTTAACTCATTATCGGTAACCATATAACTAGATGATAATGATACTGACTTTAGCTGAGTATTTAAATTAGTTCCATAATAGGTATTCTGATCAACAAAATAAGCCCTTGAGTGAGCCATGGAATAAAGGAGTCTTCGACGGTTATGCAAAAGAAAAAAAACCGGCAAGTGCGAGCTAGACTCGAAGGTTCCGTATAAATCTGTAGGTATTTTGTTTTAAAACTACATATTTACGGTTTTCAGATTGTTTGCTTTACATGTGCTGTAAGAAATTGTTTCTTGCCTAATTTCATGATTCTAGGTCAACGGGAAGTACCCTATAGATTTTGATTCCCTTGTGAAATCGCAAAATATGCGACATAAACGGTCATATCTTTTGGTCGCTTTGACTTACAAGTTTGATTTATTCACTGCTCCAAGGGGTAGCAGATTTGAATATTTGATATTCTTTTCAGCTTGATACCTACACGCGTTCCTGAGAAAAAGGGTCTTGGTCTTGACAGACGCACAATAAAGTGATCCTAAATGGGTTCCGTTTTTGCCGACTGAATTTTTCTTTTCTATGGTGAATGTGGCGACACTTGGGGGAGGCCTATGTCCAGCAGTGGACGTCTTCCGGCTGAAATGATGATGATGATGGTCAAATGAAACTTGCTGTTTATTTTCTAAAACGTAGCCATGAAAATTTTTAAGGGTCATTACACTATAAATAAATAATGTTCGATATCTACCGACATCACATGACTATCCAGAAGTAAGTGATAAGTGGTGATAAGAGGTCAGGGACACCGCACCTCGATGCTTATACTATCGTACCTATTTTTTAACTGTAACAGTGGTATTTTAACTGAGAGCAATTTTAATGGTCAGCAAATCAGCAGCTTTTCGCCAACCGGCAGATGGCGAAAAGGCTTTATGGTATTTTTTTTAATAAAAAAAGACATGTATTTAACGCGGCGACAGACTAATCTAATTAAAGTTTTTAAAAATAATTAAAGTGGGTAGCAAAAATAATAGGTTGGCAGCTACAATTAACCACTAGATTGTAGATAAGGCGTAGTCGACGTAGCCCCGGGCACTACTATTTCTGTTTACAGGGTTTAAAGTAACCTAACACGAAGGGGATTCCGGGGTCTTAGTTCGCTCGCTCACTAGACCCCGCCATCCCCTTCGAACCTAACCTGTCCGAGTCGGGGTGCCACAAGTGTCTCTCAGCCTTCGCTCGCTCTTGCTTCCTATAGTCTCCGTGCCGCAATGACCAGATAAATAGTTACTTACAATAGTCGCCCATTCAGTATATTGATCGCCAATTAAATTTTAATTCGCCGGATTAATTATTTCTCATAAGAAAATGACATACAGGGTGGAACGCACACCGAAAAAATCAGCTATTTCCTACAAAAGTGCAATACCTACACGGTCAAAATGTATGAACAGCTGATTTTATGCAAATTGCCACCCTATATTCACCACAAGCGAACGTTGATCCCGGAAAAATAAAGCTACCAACTAATTTATTTTTTGTTTTATCATGTTTAGATCCCATCACGTTTGTGGAGTTTCCCTAGCTATAGTTAATTTGACCCTGTATCCACGAATTCCTTTAAGATCATAAATTCAATTCAATTAAGCTCTCTTTGCAAGCTATATTATAAAATAAGGCATATTTATTCCAGTTTCTAGTATCCTAAAGTATTCCAGAGGTTTGGGAACTCCGAAAAATGAATGCGGTGTGAAGCCACACAGCACACTAATCCCTCAAACGCTCAATAATTTACAGATGCACTATTTAGATTTTTTTTCTGGCAGAAATATTTCTTGACCATCATCATCTGCCTAGCCTTTTCCCACCTATTTTGGTGTCGGCTTCCAGTCTAACCGGATGCAGCTGAATACCCGTATTTTAAATGGAGCGACTGCCTATCTGACCTCCACAACCCAATTAGTACTAGATAATACGATACCCCTTGGTAAGACTGGTTGTCAGACTTTTTGAGCCACTGACTACCTGTAACGACTGGTAAAGATCTACAAATGACAGCCGGGACCAACGGCTTAACGTGCTTTCCGAGGCACGGAGGAAACTCGGTATGTAATGGGTGGTCACCCATGCATAGTCTAACTTAGGCAACCACCCACGGCTTAACCTAAAGAGCGATCCGAGCGGCTGTTATTATTTAGCCACGAGCTCCTCAGTGAATGCAACATGTAATCATCAAAAAAAAAATTACTAGGTTAGATATTTATTACTTACATGCATGCAATAAAAACTAGAGCACGACGTTACAACAATTTATTGTTGTTATAATAAAACTATAACTAACTACTATATTCCATCCAAACATCAAGTAAAAGGTACATAGCACGTTCTCATAGTGCACTAGCGAAGAATAGCCAAACTTAATTGCCCGCCCCGGCTTCGCACGGGTGCAATATATGTATATATATAAACCTTCCTCTTGAATCACTCTATCTGTTACTGAAAACCGAATCAAAATCCGTTACGGAGTTTTAAAGATCTAAGCATACATAGGGACAGACAGACAGCGGGAAGCGACTTTGTTTTATACTAAGTAGTGATGTCTTTAGTGTCGTAATTTCATCTGCCAATGCAAGTAGATGTAAAAACAGACTAGCTGCCCTTACATTACAGTGTTCTTTAAGAACAGTAATCATAAGGTTTCTGAGAGCTGTTCTGAAATTTCAACTACTATATTTATTTCATCAGTGCGAGGTCATTTTAAAATGAATTTCTCTAAAAAGTGCCCAATCGTTGAGCGCCCAGCCATGTCGACTTGCGTTATCAGCCAACTATTATAGACTCCAGTACCGAACTAACCGATTGGCTCATTACACGTCGATAAAGTTATTACATTAATAAACGTTTATAATAACATTACAAACATTTGAAGTAAATTGTTGTTATAACTTGTAAATAGAGGTGTAAAAGTGTGACTGAAAATATTATGTAAATTTTTGTTAAAAGTGGTATATTTTTTGTTAAAAGTGGTGTTAAATGAGTAGTTTACAAAATTAACAAGTGATGTTCGTTAGCTAACTTTCCCGTTGATTTTTGTATAATTATCCTGTTGGTTACTGACATATTAAAAAAAAAAACTGTGAACTGCGTTTTTCCAACGTGTAAAGTGTGATTTTCTGATGATAAACGAAAATAATAAATTACAAGTTTAAAAATAATACATTAGATTTAGGTTTGACACCTATCTTATGTGATAATTTCAGAGTTTTAACTCTGAAAATGCGTATGAAAAAGACGTTTTTAATATTCGAGAGTGATTTTGAAAATAATGATGAGGAAGAACCTCTGTTACGTGATGATGACGAAGATATTAATGATAACTGGCAAGTTTTTCTATTACTAATTTACAGAGATTTAAAAACTTGAGAATGTTTTATAATAAAAGTAGGAAATATAATGCGTAGAACTATGGGATATGAGCATTAGTTTGTAGTATTATTTTTACCTTTATTCAGTGTAAATACTCATAAATTACATTTAAAATTAAATAAAGAGAATAGTCATCCGGTAGTTGAAAAACAGTCCAGACAGGACCCTTCTATTTTTTTTTTATATAACTATTTGTTCAGCATTATCTCTATATCTGTGATCTTAACGGTATCCAAGAATATTTCTTCTGGATTCCACTGTTATTGGAGTCTGAGGACAAAAAGTAATAATAAACAAAAACTTGTGTGGTATGCTAAAATTAAAAAAAACCCGACTATTGAAAAATCACGCTCCAATTAAATTCGGAGTTTACAAGGTAAAGTCGGTTAAGCCTATGTTACCCGGGCTATAATAACGAATCTATTGACACCTTATTTATCAAAATCGGATGAATAGTTGAGGAGCTACGGAGGAACATACGTACTTACATAGACTGCTAAAATCATAACCCTTCCTTTTGGCTTCGCCGTAGTCGGGAAAAAACTCCCGAAACCTGCAGAAAAAATCTTGACAGCAACAAAAAGGAGGGTTTCTCCCCATGGGTTCTCCCAGTAACCATTAAAAGTCTAGGACCCTGGTGGTAGACAAAAATTTTGCCTTAACACCACTACAAAGACAGAAACACACAAATCAATGAAAAATCTACGTAGATCTAAAGGTCAGATGACACAGATCATGAAAATAAATAAATACCTAAAACTTAGATAAATAACTATCATGTTTTGCTTGAGTGAGTGTCTGCAATAGCCCTAAGTAAGCGTGGCATGTCGCAAATCAGTGCAATCACCGCCAAAACCTATCATTACCGGATGAAACAAGATTTCATGGTTGAATTTGCCAGGCTGATACTAACTCTGGACTATATTCATCTGATAACTTATTGCCTTGAAGAGCTCGTGGCTAAATAATAACAGCCGCTCGGGTCGATCTTCAGGTTAAGCCGCACTTGTCTAGATTGGTCCGTAGATGGGTGACCACCCATTACATACCGAGTTTCCTTTGTGCCTCAACTTCAGTGTTGTTCAACGGCACGGTTGGCGCAGTGGCTGTGCGATTGACTGCTGCGCTGCGTGTTCGATCACCACACGGAACAAATATTTGTATGACCTAGAGTTAGTTGTTCCGGGTCTGGCTGTTTGTGTATGTGAGTTTAAATGTTACAGGAGAAATTCCTAGTGTGAGGCAACGTTCTCAACTAAACAACTGATATTTTAGGAAATTAGTAGTGTCTATGGTGTAGTGGTATGGTGGTGTCTATAATGTCTGTGTCTATGGTGTGTGTGTGGCGTGGCGATTATGGCAAAACCCCCCTTCTTGGGGGAGGCCTATGTCCAGCAGTGGACTTTTCGGCTGAAATGATGATGATGAGTAGTGTCTATGGGATGGCAGAACCTATCTAAATACCATTTACCTAGCTCGTATATGAAATGCTACCGAGAATACTGTGACTGCCTTTGTTCAGTATAGTTAGTGATTACTCGCATTTGCTTTCGTCTGGCTCACGTACTATGTGCGTCTCATCTTCCACTATCTCGTCCCGGGCTTTGCCGTAGCCTGTAGTTTATAACTTATATTAAAAACACAAAACAGTCCTTATATAATCAACAAATGTATGTACAATCTATTTAAGAACGTAACTATATCGTGATGTAATCTGTGGCCCAGTAACTGTCAAGTCAACGCCACATTCCCGTTGATGTCATGAATCCTAGTAAACAATAAACAAATTGCATGTTTGTAACATTTTATGAATTAATCAACAAATTATTCAGACTGATAATACTAGATAAAGCTAATTTTGAACCTAAAATTGTTGTGCGTCCGTAGATTTTTGTGTGGTATCTTATTCGGGATTTTTAAAAAGTTTTAGACTTTCCAAATCATTGGTATAGTGTTTTATGGTATTACTTGGTCCAAATGGCCCGTCCTCTTATTGTAATTTACAAGAAATAGTAGGTATTTCTTAGCTTCTAGACTTGTTAGGAAAGCAATTCCAGGTAGAATATTTATCCCTCCAACGAGCAATTTATTGGCCAGTTGGATTAAGATAGTTTTATCATCAGACAACATGACCCAGGAGTATCAGGGTCTTAAACTAAGGGATACTTTTAGGAAACAATCATTGGGAACATTAGTCATTTATAACATACAAGTATGTAAGAATGTTCCCTCATTCTGTTATTGTATTGTCGGGCTAGCTCAAAACTCCGTGTCGAACGGGCGCATTTTGTGTAGGTACATTCTGTGAACAGAACAAGATTAATCGTTAAATGCTAGTTCATCATTATTCTTCTCAATAATAGGTCATAGGTACCGCAGTCGTTTGACCCGAATGCAATCGTCCAGACACGGAACTATGCAATATAACTACAAATTATTACTTTGTATGTAATGTGAGAACGCTACAATGTGCTAAACTTACAAATTGGAATAGCCGGTAGAAGCGGAATATAATGATATACACTCATTTAAAATATTCCGCTTCTATGTAAACAATGAACGGCTGTATATCGAACTTGAAAGGAAATAAACTATCTTCGGCGGAGAAGTTAATCAAATTATTCAAATTGCAGGTATAAATGTTTAGAAGACGTGTTCTGTAGAATAAAGGACCGTGGGCATTTTTCTATGAACTCCGGGCGTAAGACCAACAGAATTGAAATATATTTCAAATAGTAGCTACAATTAGTACTTCAATGCATTCTAAAGCAACAAGTACCTAAGTCGCAGGAGAACAGAAATAACTACTTGAAATATGTTGTATTTTTCTGTAGTTCAAAGATTAGGCGTATTATTCAAACTAATAATAAACCAAGTTTAACAATGAAGATCCGTAAGACAACCTCTACAGTCCTTAGTCGATTCTAGGACGTCACTTGCCTAGCTCGGATTAATTACTGTGTGCATTATCTTACACTAACTTTAGCAAAATGTTTCCGACATGATCTACTTTAAAACAAATGACTGTTGTAGTCAAATCTTCGACGAAATACAGGAAATTGGCCGTAGCTCTTGTCTCCAGCGGCTTTGGTACTCGTCGCAATATACTGGCTGGTCCAAATAGTGACGTCATAAAAAAAATAGATTCCTAGAGGCGTGAGAAATCTAATTTATTTTTTATGACATCACTATATGGACCATCCTGCATGAATTGGAGATCTTATTGTGAGCTATAATTTGAGATATATTTTAATTCTGTTGGACTTGCGCCTATTTTGACCAAGACCCTTTACAACAGAGTTTACGTTAATATGGCAATTCCAGATGTATCATGATCAAAGCCTCTACTCCGAATTCAGTCAAGATCTTGAATTACAAATGTAAATCCAAATGCAACTTAGATTTATAAATACAATGTCTGCATAGCTAGATCGCGTTTCCAGTGCCTATATGATCCACAGCTTGAGAGCCATTCTTGAAGACTCCTGAATAACCTTAGTTGTCATGTTTGTTCCCAGGGCCCCGGTTACACCCAGGACAAGTATACAGCAACTGAACATAGTCAGACGCGTGTACCACCAGGATACCCTCAATAAGGATGCTGACTATAAAATACCTGAAGTCCCGCGTAAGTTCCATTATTCTTTTACTTCTTCTTTCCAGACCACCTGCCACCTAGCCAGCTCTGTCGTTTTTCATCATTCATGTTGTGGAGGGTGCTGTAAGTTGCGCACGACGGGCAGGACAAAAGTTGTGGCATATCCTGTGTTGGGACACACTCGCAGTGTGTTTGAAATGGGTCGACTTAGTTCCGTAAACCATTTATTTTCAGTCGGGCCAATGTAAAATTAACCGGAAAAGAACTTGAAGTACTGACATACATAGCTTGTAGAGAAAGCAAGCTAAAGTAGCAGTGGGACGGCCAGGTTTATTCATCTTAAAAACGTTATTGGAATGGTGCGGTCAGAGTTTCTGGCGCGGCTTTGCAGAGGTCTATGTCCAGCAGTACACTGCAATATGCTGAATTGTTTGATAGATGGTAAAATTATTAGCCAGCGGGGTGCGGGGGCCAGTGGGGTAGCGGGGTGGACTGGCCACTGTGGCCAGGCATCGCTTCCACAAAAAAACATACTTTCTGAACTCCAAATGCCCGAGCTGTGAAAGGCAGTTCCCAGAAATTTGGTGGTGTGAGGCACGGGGGTGGCCTCGGAAAGCACGTAAAAACCGTTGGTCCTGCGTCTGATCTCCCTTGTCGGGGCAAATTGCCGTCTCATCTTTTTCATTGATTAATTTGTCTGTTATCCTTTTTCGCAGTGAGCCAGCGGTGCAAGAAAGTAGTGCGGAATTGTGGTTTTGGCGAATGCCTACTGAACTCGATACCTCTGGTGCGATGGCTGCCAAAATACAGTTTTAAGAAACACTTGATTGGCGACCTGGTGGCTGGCGCTACCACGGCCGTCATGCATATACCACAAGGTAAGGGATGAACGAAGTTCTAATGACTATAATGAAGTGACCACACTTATCGACATGGAATCGACTTAGCCGATCAGGTATCTTATTATTACCATGAAACGCGGGCGAGTTGCGTCGTCCAAATCGAAATGAGGATAATGAAATCTTTTTGTTTTAATTGTATCGACAAAGTTACATCTGGATTGAAAGTTCTTTCGTTGCCGATGTTAAATCTCATGGGGCACACGCTTTTTCCCCTAATATTCATCAACAGCATATTGTTTCCAGGTATGGCATACGCGCTCCTAGCGGAGGTACCTCCGATAGTGGGGCTGTACATGGCGTTCTTTCCGGTCCTGATGTACGTTATCCTTGGAACTTCTCCTCACGTGTCCATGGGCACCTTCGCGGTAGCCTGTCTCATGGCTGGAAAGGTAAATATCAGGTTTTATGACTACATTTGAACGTGAAGAAAGCAAAATGTAAGATTTGAAGGAATCGTAGTGGTTTCTGACTTACACTATGGAAAAATCTATGAGTTTATGTACCTAGCTTAGGATATTCGTGCCTAGGAAAGTACCTAAAGGTCGTTCGTCCTTCGCTCGATTTGCCAGAGTAAAGGAACAAAGAGTGTACCTGTGTTTGCGCACACATTTGCGCATTATAAGGGAGGGCAGACAATGGCAGGGCTAGTCTCCGTTGAAATTGGCCGCTGTGGCCGAAATACGGTCAGGGGGTTTTATTTTCATTATCCGAAATCAATGTGGTAAGAAAAACGCCTCTGACGTTGCAATAAACGTAGCCACCTATTGTAATTTATGCCCTTTTTGAATTTATTGCAATATATGCCCAAACTATATCATACAGGGTGTAAGGGACAGCCCTCCGTAAACTGATTGGGTGAATTCAGTATAATTAAGAAATTATTACAGGAACGTTATGGTAATCCAATAAATTAGATATGTTTTTTTTCTTCATACGCAATGTATCGTTATCGTGGCAAAACGCTCATAGCAAACGGCAAACGCGACGACGAGTTCGATGAACTCTGTAGCTAGGGTCGAAGTGAACCGCTGATTGTGAAGTGACACGCGTCGTTCGTTAGAGTATTTCAACATCTTTACATTGAAATAAAGGAATAGTCGTTGAAAAAATGAAATAATTAAAGAAAGGAAAGAAAGAATGAATTATGGCGCGATTTTAATTACGATGCTGGCGTAGACTTAAATCGTCACCGTAATTACGTTTTAGTAGTGGAATATAAATACATTCCCACTACAAATTGGCCTATTATTTTCAGGTGGTAACACAACACTCGGTGCATCCAGGACATCTTACGGGCATTTTACTTAACGTTACTGAAACCAACCATACACAATTGCCAGACAGTAAGTTTTCCTTTGATTATCACTACATAGTATAAAACAAAGTCGCTTCGTCGTCTGTCTGTCTCTATGTCTGCTTAGATCTTTAAAACTACGCAACGGATTTTGATGCCGTTTACAGTACTAGATAGTGTGATTCAAGAGGAAGGTTTATAAATATATTTATACTGTAAATTAGATGCCAGTTAAATACAACAGCTGTCTGTATACTGAAGGGGTAACCAGAGGTCCGCCTCGTTGGTATAGTGGTCGCATGCGCGATGGATAAGTACAGGTCGTGGCTTCGATTCCCAGGTCAGGTAAAGTGTAAGTGGGATTTCCCATGAAAACATTCTCAGTAATAGCCATGGAGTATGGATTTGTGTCCAGTTGATGACCATAGATGTGCCTACTCATCATCTGCATGCCCTTGTCCCATGTTACTTGGGGTCGGCGCAACACGTTTTTTTCTTCCATTCTCCCCTGTCAATAGTCACGCTATCATCTACTCTTTTTTCCTTCATATCATTCCTGATACAATTCATCAATCTTTTCTTTGGTCTTCCTCACGTTCTCTACCAATCAACATTTATATTAATCGTTCTGTTAGTCACATGTGTGCCATCCCTCCTCATCACATGTCCATACCAAGACAGACGACTATCTTACATCTTTTCTGTAACGGGCACCACTTTCAAACTTCCTCTTATATATGCTCATTTCTTACTTTATCCAATTTAGTCACTCCACACATCCGTATCAACATTCTATACAACATTAGTTTTAGTATATGCGAAACCTGTAACACGGGTCTAGTATTTTTATGTAAAGAATCTATGTACAACATTTCAAAACTGTATCATGAATTATCGCAAAGTTATAAGCTTTTCTGTTATCTAGTTGTCCGTACAAAAACGTGGTCACCGCGCAGCGCGCGCTTCCAGCGTCGTCTTGAGCTCATTGATAATAATAATTTGCCAGTAGGTACCTAAATTATTGCGATAGGTACTTAAAGTCACTCGGTGTCCAACTTTTAACATTTTTAAATATTTTTGGGAAAAAATATAACATTGTTTAAAAATAATTGGAATCGATTCAGTTACTTATTCTGAACAAACTATATTCTGGTTTCGCATATACTAAAAATAATGTTGTATATCTGCTGCATGCAATCTTTTTTTATCGTCTTCTTCACTACCCAGCATTCCATCCATACAGTACGACAGGACGAATTACGGATTTGTATGTAATCCCCTTAGACTTGTCTTACTACTAATAACATATAGGCTACTAAGATCAACGCTAAGCGAGCGAAGTCGTGGGCAAAAGCGAGTGCTCTTATAATTATGTTTCTATAAAATGATTTGTTCTTTGTTTACAGTGTTAAGATTGGACTCTATGCCGCACTATACACCTTTACAAGTGCTTAGCGCAGTGTGTTTGTGCGTGGGAATATTTCAGGTAACTATACTAAAACATTATATTCCTCCATATTTAAAAACTTCCTCCGTATTTCATGTAAATAAAGATATTATTAATATTTTCTCAATTATACTTTAAATACATAGGTAGGTAAAACTTACAACCAACTATAAATTTACTTTTCAAATATTTATTTCATAAAATAATTACTATTCGAGTTTTGATCCAACTGCCTAAAGGAAACCTCTTCATGGTGTTGATCGAGGCTCTTGGTTATTATACCATAATCCGTCACAACTGCTGTACTAACACCCCACATGTGGACAATCTCTCGTCGGGAGAGAAATCCTTGTCTACGGTGGGCATGCTACGGGGGCAGGTCAAGATAAGTATCTTGACCTGGGGGGTTACTATGACGTCTTAAAGCAAGAGTAATTCCATTGTGGGAAAGAGACATAGCTATACAGGTCGTCTAGCGCCATCTCTTTCCCACACTGGAATTACTCCTGCTTGAAGACTTATGGTAGGCCCCCCGGACGCTATAATTTTATTATTATTCCCCCAGGTGATAATGTGGATCCTCCGCCTCGGCGCGGTGTCCACACTACTGTCCGAGCCCCTGGTGTCAGGATTCACGACGGCAGCCTCCTTCCATGTGCTGGCTTCACAACTCAAGGACCTCTTCGGAATCAAGCTAGTCAAGTTGTCAGGAAACTTTAAAGTTCTATTTGTAAGTATGGACAGAAGTTTTAAAAGTAGCTGTCTACCACCACAGCTTGTTCTGCCGCCAAGCAACGTTACTGTTTGCGGATCTGGCGCAGCAGTCACACAATATTATCTGACATTTTTTTTTCTTAATCTGAACTGTCCCACTCCTGGGACGGATATAGCATAAGCATAATTAGCCTATAATGCTGCCACTGCTGGGACACAGACCTCCTCTCTTTGAGAAGAAATAGGCTATAATCCACCACGCGAGCACAGTGCGGGTTAGTAGATGTCACATGTCTTCAAATTTTTGGTTCTAGGACATGCTGGTTTCATCACGATGTTTTCCTTCACCGTTTTGAGAGCAGTGGTGATGAAATAAATTACACAAGTAATGCGCCTGCGTGAGTTCGAACCCACGACTTACTGCTCGTAAGTCGGGGCCGCCACCACTGGGTCACCGCTGGTCTTGGGCAAAGGCCTCCCCCCCATTCCTTCCACTTTTCTCGGTGTTGCGCCTCTTCTAGCCAATTAACGAGAAACCCATCCAAGGCGTCCCGCCCTCGTCTCCTCGGTCTGCCACGACCCCGTCTAGCTGGCTTAGGGCTCTAGTTTTGCGATATGCGGGCCGAAAGCTTTGCCGGCATCCGGCAGACATGGCCTGCCCAGTCCCATTTTAGTTTGGCAGCTTTCTGAGCTACGTCAGCAACTTGTGTGCATGTTTAGATTTGTTTTTATTTTCTGTTTTATATGGTGTGTACTGCGGCATGTACGAAATATTTCTTTTAGCAATGTTCCTGTTTTTTGAAGAGAATGCAGGCGGACACACGTGATAATTTAATTAGGAGTTTCCTTCGCATTGGTATAGAATTTTAAGTCTTTAAATGTGCATTACAACTGTGTTGCAAACCTAAACACGCAACGCACCTTACACTGCCGTGAAAGGTGCAGGCAGGCCCCTGATGTGGATAGGCAACTGCCGTTACCAATCAACATCAGGGGCCTGAGGGGCTGTCGTAGCGTCGCTTTATAAATTATGAAAGAGTTTTACTCGGCAACACAATAGCAACCTTATACAACATTAGTTTTAGTATATGCGAAACCTGAAACACGTGTCTAGTATTTTTATGTAAAGAGTGTAAGTACAAAATTTCAAATCTGTATCTTGAAAAATCACAAATTTATAACTGTTTGTTCTGTTACCTGGTTGTCCGCACAAAAACGTGGTCACCACGCGGTGCAGCCGCGCGCGCTCCTCCAGCGTCGTCTATAGCTCATTGACAATAATAATTTGGCAGTGTCGCTCGGTGTCCAACTTGTAACTTAACTTTTTTAAATATTTTTGGGACAAAAAATTATTGGAATCGATTCAGGTACTTATTCTGAACAAACTATATTCAGGTTTCGCATATACTAAAAATAATGTTGTAAAGGAAATACAGATCACTTTAATATTCACAATGATGTGTAGTAAAGAACTGTACCACTTTCCATAATTTAATTAAAGCGTTTTTGTTTTGTTCCCAGACGTTCATAGAGGTGTGTAAGAACCTACCGGATACCAACTGGGGGGCGTTCACGATATCCTTCATCACCTGTCTCATCATCGCTCTTAATAACGAAAGGCTTAAGGTAAATGATGGCACATTTTTCCCATAAGCGTATACGAGGATTATTGGATTTTATAAGACTAACAATTTTGTTTTCCGATTGGCAGAATTTACGATCTTCCATATTATACAGGGTGACGCCGACAATACGAAAATAAATTAAAACACTGGTAATACTAGTGCATAGAAATAATATTAAACCATCAAATAAATCCTAATATCGAAATTAAAACAATATATTTTTTCAAACAAACTAAATAGTAACTGTTAACCGTTTATAATTAATGATTAAACTTACCTGTAAGTGAAGTTCGATCATAATAATGTGAGGTATTGCGTCCGAAGAGATTAGATATTACACTTGTAGTCACACATACAATGTCGCCACAAATGCACTCAGTTTAAAGACAAACACAGAAAAATAACATATGGGTAGACGGACCCATCCTATTGATTTATTGCGTTCAATTCATCATTTAGTTCAGAGATAAGTAATACTATACTCATTTCACAATTTTGGTTGTTAAATTTGGGAGAGCGGGATGCTAATCCCTTCGAAAGAAACACCTGTGTTTCGTTCTCGAGATTAGATATTACAGTTGTAGATATTGAGAGTAATTTGTGAAATGAATGCATTTAGGTGTTAGATAAATCAATAAAATATTGAAACAACAAAAGATTTAATCATAGGTAAGCCACAGATGATTATGCAATTAAAGAGGCATTAAATGATATACCTACATATCACAATTTGTATAATTAAACCTAAAATAGGTCGTTACAAACAATCATGTAAGTGGTTTCTCAATTAGCATCTATTTAAATGCTTCTAGCTTATAGTTATCTGGAATTAGTTGATATGGCCCTGTTATAAAACTTAGCAAAAATTGTAGATGTGCCAGACCAGCCGGCAGTTTTTCGATTTAAATCTAAATTGACACCCATTTTATGAGCACGAGAAGTACTGGCATGTCTAGTACTCTTTATGCACCTACTTAGTGTTTGAGCACAAATTTTATGTGTGACTTTTTGGTGCTAATAAACATAATAAAAAAAAGTATTACGTAACGATTCGGTTCACGTAAGTAATCTACTAATAATTTTGCTGGGTATATTGCGGGTCTTTCCTGAAAGAATCATGTAGAAAATGCTGAAAATGAAAAATGTTGTCCTGTGACTAAACGACTGGATATATTCGCATTCGAATGTACTTTTGTATGCAGACTGGGAACGTTATGAGGTAGGTTCCTAAACAGAGTCTAATTTATTGTCGTATTGTCGCCGCCACCCTGTATAAGTATGATCTGGCTCAATTAAATCACCATTTTTAGGCAAACAACGCGACTGTACACCCCTTAAAACACCTACAATAAAGTATTCTTCTTTCTTCAGCCCTGGGTAAGCAAGAGATCCCGAGTACCAGTTCCTATAGAGTTGCTGGCCATCATTATCGGCACACTGGCCTCTAAATTCGGCCACCTGCATGAAGAGTTCGGCATTAGCCTGGTTGGGGAAATTCCTACCGGGTGAGTACTGTGTCATTTGAGTTTAAACTCTTGTGCCATTGTAATAAAGTATAAATAGGAACGTTTGTAGCGCGTTCGGTTAATGCTATTGCGGTTGGCCGTGTGAGAACTAGACAAAAGGTTCCTTTAAATTAATATAACATTTTGTTTCCAGTCTCCCCGAGCCAACGTTGCCTCCCATAGACCTGCTGCCGGACATCGCCATAGACGCGTTCACCATCACCATGGTAACGTACACCATCTCCATGTCTATGGCCCTCATCTTCGCGTCCAAGGATAAGTACGAGATCGACGCGAATCAGGAACTCTTGGCGTTGGTGAGTTGGTCTTGTTGGTGAATATTGGCTGTATTATTTACTAGCTCATGCCTGCAGCTTTGCTCGCGTTATGGTCGGACAATACTCCACGGGGACTTTTTAAATATACCCTATGAATCTCGGGGATAGTGTAGCTTCCAAATAGTGAAAGAATAGTCGGAATCGGTATAGTAGTTCCAATCGTTTACGTCTTTGTAGTATTAGTAGATATAATTAATGAAAAAAATCCGTAACGAAGCCAAAAGGCACGCCCCGTCATTGCGATATTTTTTTTGTTACGGACCATGCTTGGGAACCTTCTAGTTACGGAGATATTGGAGGTCAAAGTTCCAAATTTTTAACAATTGATTTTTTTAATACATCTTTTTATTGTTATAACTTTACTTTAAATACCTCCATGACCCTTGTGCTATTCAAAGTATCTCTAATTTTCACTAATCATCAGGACTATGTTTTGAGAGCCTTCCATTATTGAATCCGCGATTTTTCACCCAAAGAAAAGGTCTTTTCCCAGCAATAATCTTCTACTACTGAGTTACTTAGTTTGATGTACAGAATGCTTGGTTGACAGCTTCGTGAAGGGTCCGTTTACACCCTGTAGATATAGAGATATACCTTTGGAGGTGAAGTTTGGATTATTGTAAAGTTCACCTCTTAATTGCTTTACCACTTTTGACAAAAATTCGTCTTGAAAGCATAAATAGACCTCGTCATGAATGTAACTTCGTAACTTGTATATCACCTGCATTCAAGTTACCAGCGTGGAATTGCTGTACTCTCCTAAGTAAAGCAATTTCTAGGTCAACTCTGCTCATTATGACTGGGAAAATAATTTAGTTACTTTTTTATTAATTGAATTATTTTATTATGTGAACATGAAAAACGTATTTTTAAACCCAAATTATACTTAGGCTGTATGTCTTATAAAGGGGGCGTCCATTAATTACGTGAGGCAATTTTAGCGAATTTTCGACCTACTCCCTAAATCCTCAATCTCACGTTAGATTTATCAAAATTTGTAGTTTACTGTAAATACGTTAATCTGTGCTTGATTGTGTTGGGTTTATTTAAAAAACATAATTTACTTAGTTATTGTCATTGAAAATTTATTATTAAATATTATTGTGTAGGATTCCGCCATGTTTTCGCAGGCAAAAAAAACGTAATTTTTACCGAGACCTCTCTCGCTCGTGAGATTGGGTGAAATTCGGCTTGACGCCCTCCCTCACCTAAACGCCTCACGTAATGAATGGACGCCCCCTAAGCACACTACAATAACAAAATCGTTCTACTTCAGGGTTCCAGTAATATCTTTGCTTCGTTCTTCTGCTGCGCGCCTTTCTGCGCCAGTCTCTCACGGTCCTACATACAGTATCAGGTGAGTTCTCTAGTTCATAACACACATCCACAAAGGTAACGTGGCCATTTTGTAATTTCTTGCATTACTAATTTACTATACTTGACGTTATGTACACACGGCGGCACATCAAGCTATACATAACCAGTATAACCTGACTTCGCTTTGTATGAGTTTCCCGTACGATGAGAGATCAGCTTGATTTGGTTTTGCATAGCTTGATTGGCCGCTGTGCGTAGGTACTACTAAATTACCGATGAAAAATTTATATGTGGTGGCTCAGAATGATGTACTTGACACGTGGTAACTGTTCTGCGTCGGTGTCCCTCCCACCCTGTATAAGGGCAAGTTCAATTAGCTGACGTAACTTCGCAGACGGGTTGTATAACGATAACTGGTGAAGTTAAAACTGGAACTAACTTTGTTCCTGTTTTGTACAAGACATCCTTGTACCACTCTACAGTTGTGCAATGTTATTTAGGTGCGTGGCACAGATCGAAACTAAAGCTGTCATCTTCTTTAAAAAACAATTTCATGAATAATCAGCAGCGTCGCTGTCAATTTCATTCAAGCTCCAATAGTTCCTTGTCGCACTGTACTAACGACGACCAATCAAGCTATGCAAAACCAGTATAAGATAATCTCGCGCGAGGTCAGGTGAAACTGGCTATGTATAGCTTGATATGTCGCCATGTGTACTAGAACGTCCGCTGGTTTTCTTCCAGGCAGGCTCCAAGACAGGTATAACCTCCGTAGTCAGTGCAATCTTGATCCTGTTCGTGCTGCTGTGGATAGGGCCGTTCTTCGAGGTGCTCCCGCGCTGTGTGCTGGCCTCCATCATCGTGGTCTCGCTCAAGGGCATGTTCATGCAAATCAAGGAGCTTGACAAGTTAGTACATACAAATAACAAATATCATAAATCATTCATTCACTCGCACAGCCATGACCGCTGGGACTGGACACATGAGAGATTATTTTTAATCAACCCCATAAAGGAATAAGGGATGAAAGTTTCTGATGGGAAATTCTGCGTGACTTGTAAGAGAGGAGCTCGTGGCTAAATAATAACAGCCGCTCGGGTCGATCTTTAAGCCGTGCTTGCCTAGGTTGATCCGCGAATGGGTTATCACACGTACCACGTGGTTCTGTATGGTGTCCGGACGTAAAGAATAGCACCATCCCATATCTTCCCGTGGGTGTCGTAAGAGGCGACTAAGGGACTTACCAGAGAATGGCAGCAGCGTTCTCTGTGATTTTTATAACAACCATACTGCGATCGCCAACCCGCCTGCCAAGCGTGGCGATTATGGCAAAACCCCCCCAATGGTGAGCGCAACAAAAAAATTCAATGTGGCGACACTTGGGGGAGGCCTATGTCCAGCAGTGGACGTCTTTCGGCTGAAATGATGATGATGATGACGTACCACCCATTACATACCAAGCTTCCTCGGAAAGCACGTTAAGCCTTTTGTCCCGGATATTTAACAGTAGTTAAAGGTAGACCGTGGCCCCAAAGTCTGACAACCACAAAGTACTCTAGGTTGTGGAGGTCAGATAGGCAGTCGCTCCATGTAAAATACTGGTATTCAGCTGCTTCCGATTAGACTGGAACCCGACTCCAACAAAGATGAGAAAAGGCTAGGCAGATGGTCATATGGCTTGAATAGCAAATTCACTTTTAAAAGAAAAGCGCGTAACCACTATTTAAGTCAGAATAAATAGCTCTCTCTATTAGAAGTAATTATTGTTAGGTTTCTCGTTTTTATTTTGGTATTTGTTAAAATATGTAAGTAAGTGCCTATATAAATTTTCGAAAGGAAGTTATTTTTATATATTTATTTTGTACCCTATCTCAATATTTTCTTATTTAACCCAAAGGTTGACTGGTAGAGAATGCCTTGTGGCATTAAGTCCGCCTATGTACCACTATTGTACATGAAGTTTAAATAAATAAATATATCTTCTAGTCGTAGTCGGTATACCTTTCCCCCATCAATATAATATCGGGTGGATGCGGGAAGTACTTACTTTAGGCACACTTTGCAAACGGTGTTCGCTGGATTTCTGAAATACAATATCATAATTTATTGTCATCATAATAAAATATCGTTAATATTCTAAACGTGAAAAATTGTTTCAGGTTCTGGAAGCTGAGTAAACTTGACGCCATGGTGTGGCTTGTGACCTTCTTGGTCACTATCTTCATCAACATTGATATTGGGTAAGTTTTACCTAAAACAAGAACTCACAAAAAAAATCCAGATTTAAACTTAAGTCAGTCGAAAAGTTCACATGAAACTCATTGAGTGAGCGAGACAATACTATTCAAATGTCAAAATTAACGAAACGTAGGTAATTATTTTTTGAGGTAGCAGGGCAAATCTAACGATTTTAATATTTGGCCCCGTCTACGTGAATTCCAGCCCACTACTTTCATAGAAAGAAGGCTAGCTGGTGAAACGTTAGTGTATTTTCGGCGCGTATAAACTAGTCTTTGGACGAGCGTGTAAGCGCGTCTTTTGCCACAAACGAGCGTTGACGCGCTTATACATTCATATTTATTTATTTATAGTACAGCATAAGCTATTAATAATAAATTAAGTTAATTAATCCTTTCACTCGGTCTTCTCACAGATGAATGTTTGTCCATTCTAACATTATCGTCTTCCATTCATCAGCAAACCTGTCCAATCCAGGGTAACGTAAGCGCCTATGACAGAACCCACCGGTTTGAGCGAATACTAGATTAAGCGTGGATACGATTTTTTAAACCGCAAAATGTGGTGCGCCTATAATCGCGTAAGTCAATACGAGCTTATACGCGCAAAAAAAAAACGCTGGTCTGAAACTGCTCATAAAGACTGATTACCAATCAGTGGAATGGGGGGGGTTACTATGTCGTCTTAAAGCAGTAGTAATTCTAGTGTGGGAAAGAGACAGAGCTATACACTTCGCCTAGAGCCATCTCTTTCCCACACTGGAATTATCCTGCTTTATGACGTCATGGTAGACCACCTGGTTAGATATTGTGTTAAGTCGGGAGGTAGATCTGATCACCATCTTGTCATTTCTTTCCAGACTTGGAGCAGGTCTCCTAGCGAGCTTGGGGGCGCTGTTCTTTCGCTCACAAAACCCCTACGTCTGCCTGCTGGGCAAGGTGTTGGATACTGACCTTTACCTCGATATCAAGAGGTATAGAGCTGTAAGTACTTTTTTTCTAATTTTCATCCTGGACGTTCTTCATAAGAATATCTTTATTGAGCTCGGCTATCATTGTACCGATTGTCGTAACGGCTGGTGAGTGGCCTGATGGCCATGAGCCTCGACATCATCTTTCGAGGGTTTCCTTAGGCGGTTGGATCCAGGGCCTGATTCAGAAGCCAGTACTCCTCGATATGGTTCGCATTGTGAGGAGGTTCCTTTCTCTGGAGCCGTAACCACGTGTAGCTTTCAAGCTACCCTAGTTAAGCCCTGACACCGGCAGATCACAGTTTTTTATATTTTTTATAAACGTATTTTTTAAGAAATATTTTAAAATGGCTCACATTATGTGATATGTTATAAAATGAATAAACATAATAATACTGTCGAAATAAAGCCATCATAATATCATGTCTGCCTATCTGCCCGATAAAATTAAATATTGGGCGGACAAGGAGGGGGGGGGGGGGGGGCAAACTTGACGGCTTGATTTGAAACCCAGACAGGCATAATACCTAACAGAAACTGTTTATGAATGTTTTTAGAACTCATTCATTTTTTTTTTTTTTTGAGCACATTATAACACGATAAGGCTCTAATTAAAAATAACACTAATTAGAAGACAACATGGTAGAACCCTGAAGGTTTTTCACCAAGCTTATAATATTCAGCAATGAAACTTTTTATTTTCATTCTCCCACTCTAGGAATTTCTCCTGTATCGTGGTTGCGTTTAAAAACATTTAAACTCACGTATGTGAGGCGTGTGTGTGTGTGTGTGTCGTGTGGGTGCGTGTGTGTGTCGTGTGTCGTGTGTGGTAGTTGTTCCAATAGCCAGACCTGAAACTACTACCTGTAGGTCTTACAAATATGTGTATATCCGCGACACGCAGGGCAACAGTCGATCGCTTAGCCAGTTCGTCAACCGTACCGTCTTGGTAGGGCGTGATGAGAGAACGCTAAAATTCAAATCTTTTTAAACCTGATATTGTGTATTTTTTTTAAACATTCTTTAGGACAAATAAGTGTTTCTTTCGCCGAGTAGTAATTTTTGCTGATACAATATCAGTCAGATTTAGCGAAAGGCCAATGAGGACCTCGTAGCTAAATAATAACTGCCGCTCGGATCGATCTTTAGGTTAAGCTGCGCTTGCCTAGGTTGGTCCGTGGATGGGTGACCACCCATTACATACCGAGATTCCTCCGTGCCTCGGAAAGTACGTTGAACCGTTGGTCCCGTCTGTCATTTGTAGATCTTTGACAGTCGTTACAGGTAGTTAGTCAGTGGCCCGAAAGTCTGACAACCAGTCTTACCAAAGGGTATCGTATTACCCAGAACTAACTGGGTTGTGGAGGTCAGATAGGCAGTCGCTCCACGTAAAATACTAGTATTCAGCTGAATCCGGTTTGACTGGAAGCCGACCCCAAAATAGTTGTGAAAATGCTAGGCAGATGATGATTTAGCGAAAGGCCAAAATCTTGAAAAGTTTTGCCTGTTTAAGTTACTTTGGTTGAGGCCCCGTACGACGATGAGATATAAACGATGACGATTTTTTGACCCATTTTTGAAAACTGAAACTGAGCCCCTGCCCTAAGTGGTCTGAAACTTTTCATTATGTAATTTTAACGTCCTCTCAACACGCCTTACCTACGCAAAATCATAACAAAAATCAAGACTCAAAACTTGGGATCTTGAACTATGTGTTTAAGTTTAAGGCTTACCCGCTCTGGGCCTATGTGGTAGATAACTAGATGATAAAGAGAGAGTGGACCCTCCCACACTGAGTAGATTTGAGTCCCAGCAGTGGGGAAATAGTAGTGCTGATTGAGATTAACTGAAGGTATTCTGATTTAAAAGAGTGTCCATGCAGTTTTTTGCCCGTTCTTCTCCATAGAGATCTACGTTAGGGAATGGGCAACTACAGTACTTTCACAGTTTTTATGCCTTGTGACTGGGAGTGTAGCTACTTTTCATTGTTGTCTTTGTTTCGACAATTCAAAAGTGCCTGTAACTGGCCTACTTGAAATAAATGCTTTGATTTTGATTTTGATTAACAAATGGCTAGGCTTTAAACTTTAACTTTCAACTTTATTTCTGGAAGATTTAAAATAAATCATAGGTTTCTTAACTTGATCATCATTATGAGCCTGTTATGTCCCACTGCAGCGCAAAGACCTCCCTTCCTTTTTGACATTCTTCTGTGCTACTTAAAGGATTGGGCTTCTTCTTCTTAGCGTGTCGATGGCAATCTAAATTGTGTCAGCCCAGAACTGAGCTACTAGTTTGGCGCTCTCGGTAGCATCCATCAGTTCCTGTAGTGAACAAACAACAGGACACGCAGAACACGATAATAAGTGCCCCATCGTTTGTAGAGCAGGATTGGGCTGAAATGGCTCTAGAGAAAAAAGAATGGAAAAAAGAAGGGTGAATTTGAGTGTTGTGTAGAATAAAACAACAGTAAATACATTTGTACTTTTAATAAAAATCACAGAATTAAATTATGAACTATTAGTTTAAATAACAAGACTGTTGCTGATAAATGAAGTCACTTGTCAGGCCGAGTTCGGCACACACCCAGCAATAGAAATACATGGTGGTCAATTTACATTCGAGAGCATTGCGGCCATGTCCATTTCATTTTGGTTGTAGATAGCTAGAATGATGAACTGGGCGAAAGACATGACCATTATGTAGATTATCGTAAATAGGATCCATTTTATGAAGTCGCATACACTGATGTCGTAGGTTATAGCATACGGGTACAACTTGTTGGTACACAGTCTCATTTTAAAGTTTTCTATATTGAAAGGTCGGGTATTTTAGGACTGTGCACCATTTTTGTAGAATCAACTTGAGTGTACGTACGTTCCCCGAGACATTTTTTATTAATTGACAGATCTTTTATTTGACGTAAAGTTTATTTTTTCGGATTCAGATTTGCTTTTTGGTTTTGGCAGTACTTATTTGAAATCTAAATAGGTTTTGTATTTGAAAGTTGATATATCGCTATTTCAGAATTGTTTATTTAATTAAATACAATAATGAGGTTTTAAAACTAATCGTGCCCTCATTTGTTTTCTTTTCGCCTTTGATTATCAACCCGTTATTATCAACTAGTACTTCGTCCGCGGTTTCATGCAAAAATTGTGATAGCTACCCACGAATAATGTATATTTTTATCAGTATTTTTTTTTTATTTGTTCATTAGTCCCGGAGATCACTTACAAACAAATACCTCTTTAGAATATTAGTTTAGATTTTACCATTCTGTTATCCCCTTTACTAATTATACAAACTATTACGATACGACACACGATGACGATGACGACACGCCACGACGATTACGATACAATACGACGATTACGATTATGATATTTTAAATCGAAACATCTTGATTTGATGTTTACTCACTGTTTTACGAAACATAATATTTTTTTCTTATAATATATCGTTTTTCTATTTACAGGCCGAAGAACTCCCAGGCATCAAAATCTTCCACTACTGCGGCGGCCTGAACTTCGCCACTAAGAATTTGTTTAGGACCAAGTTGTTCCGTAAGATCGGGTACCTGAAGCCGGCTGATACAACCGTCCACGACGAGGACAACAACCTCACCAAGAACGAATCTTTCGAGTGGGACCCTAATATTAGTAATAGAGTAAGTATCACCATCAACTTGGTTGACTGATAGTGAGCGTTGATGAATAAAGATAAAGGGTGTAAATACACTCTTAACGACGCCGAGAGATACTTGTTCTTCCCGTCATTGCAGTACTTTTTTTTGTTCTGGAACATACCTGGGGACCTTCTAGTTACGGAGATATTGAAGGATAAAGTTACAACATTTTTCACTTTTTTTTTAATAGATGTTTTAAATGTTATAACCTTACTTTATACAACATTAGTTTTAGTACCTATATGCGAAACCTGATACACGTGTCTAGTATTTTTATGTAAAGAATCTATGTACAAAATTTCAAAACTGTATCATGAAAAATCACAAAGTTATAAGCTTGTTCTGTTACCTAGTTGTCAGCACAAAAACGCGGTCACCACGCAGCGCGCGCCTCCAGCGTCGTCTTGAGCTCATTGATAATAATAATTTGGCAGTAGGTACCTAAATTATTGCGATAGGTACTCAAAGTCGCTCGGTATCCAACTTTTAACTTTTTTTAATATTTTTGGGAAAAAATATAACATGGTTTAAAAATTATTGGAATCGATTCAGTTACTTATTCTGAACAAACTATATTCAAGTTTCGCATATACTAAAAATAATGTTGCATACCTCCCCTGTAATATTTAATGCATCCATCAGCACATTTTTTTGAGCGCTACCGAAAACAGTGATTTTTCACACCAGTAAAAATTTTTGCGCAGTGTTACTTAGTTTGATGTGCAGAATGCTTGGTTAACGGCTTCGTGAAGACTCCTTTTACACCCTGTATAAAGTGGCTCTCGTTATTGACATAGGACAGGACAGGAATTGACGGGTAAATGGCGTATCTCAAGTAACGTCACTACCAGCAATCATCTTCGCCACTTGTCAACAACAAGTTTATTATGGATATACGTTGGTTTGTTTGACGATTTTTACTGAGTGTAAAGGATGATGATGTAGAGGATCGACGCGTTACCGGTCATCATTCATCAGTTAATGCGGTGCCTCAATGTACCTTACACTCCGTGTATATGGCCGGTCCATTGCGACTGACGCTGATTCAAAGACATGGTCTGCTCGCGGACATTTTTCTGCGAGGTGGCGCTGAAGTCCAGATTTATTTCATTAAATAATTAGTTTGATTTTAAGCCTGAACTTATTCATTCTCAACTTATACTGACACTATATCATGAATGAATATCTTCCGTGATTGTTCATTATTTTGAGCTCCCGATATTCACAGAAGATATCCCGTAAGTTTAGTTGTAAACCGTGAAAGCTTAAAACAGTGTTTTATTCATTCTCTTATTTCCAGGTACAATGTTTGATAATAGATATGACAGCTCTGTCATACGTGGACGCGCCGGGCATCAAAAGTATAGTCGGCATAAAGAAGGATCTGAACGCCAGCCATATCACTGTACTACTGGCGGGAGCCAATGGTAAGTGCCTTATCATCGTCTACCTGCCCTTGCTCCATGTCATTTGGGGTCGGCGCAACACGTTTTTTTCTTCCATTCTCCCTTGTCAACCGTCAAGCTATCATAAACTACATGCTTCCTGCTGCAAGGATGTTAATTATGTATTTGTTATTTCTGGTTGATGCCAACCAGCTTTTGTTGATTAATTTTGCCTTGACATCAGGTAACGTTTGCTAATTAATATTTATTTAAGTCGGAAATTTTTTCTTTAGTTTTCGTGAAAAATAAGGATCTGGTATAAGAATAGAAATTCGAAGCTTGAAGGATCTTCAGTTCAAAGTCTAGTGTGGCCACCAAAATTGAAAATCGCCCACCAAAATCGAAAGTGCCCACGAAAATTGAAAATCAGTGGCACCAAAACTGTATTTCTCTGTCAGAAATATAGAATATGCTGGATTTAAAGATCCGTCTATTGAGTTGCCGGTACTTCCACGCCTCGTCTGAAGACTGCAGGATCATCTCACGCCGCTCCTGCATGAGCTTGAGAGTGTGATCAGAGAGTTTTTTGTCCTTATGTGCACGACTCGTCTTGAAGAACTTATGTGTACTGTATGGACATTTCCACGAACCTATCGTTGTATTCGTCCAATGAGCTTCATAGGCACTCAAAAAAATCTTTAAAAATAAGGGTTTTAAGTTAAAATTAAATTAATGTCATTGATTTATGGGTCACCCAAATCATTAGCTATAGCATGTAGGTTACTATTATAACACTTTAAAATCAACAGTAAATCGATCCACCAAAAATTTTACAATTCTTGTCCCCCGTTCTACCCAAGGCGAGTACTTACGTTTTTGGAGGGTAATCACAGCACTAATCACACACCTGAAACTAATCGCACGACTGACAGATGCGAAATAAATAAGGCGATTGATCGCTCACGCTCGAAACTACATGTTATAAGTTGAAAAAGTGTTACCAAAATTTTGATTTTTGCTTGGACAAACTTTGATCGAGTGGCCTGTCCTTTTAAATAATATTTTATAATATGGTTTAATTGTTTTTAGATAATGTGTCTTATGCATAAAATAACTAAATTGTTTATTTTTTATTGTACCTCAAATTGTTACCTCGCTGAACGCAATTACATCAAAAAATGGAGCTGGGACAAGCCACCAAACTTGAATTTGAAGACTATTTTTTTTTCCCTGATAATATATTTATTTTCTCTCTTCCACAGGTCCAGTTCTAGAAATGATAGACAGGTACAACACCTTACAAGCAGATAATGATCAACTGCAGATGGATTCATTCCCGACAGTACACGACGCAGTCTTATACCACAAATATTTAGAATCTAAGAAACATACGATCACCGTAGTAACCACGTGAGACCGGAGAATCTTCCCCTTAGGGGGTTTTGTAGTAGTCAAATACCAAGAAAGCCTTAGTAATGTAAGGTCGTATAGCTCAATCATCTCTCATCCTTTTTTATTTTTAACTTACCCTGATTTTCTTTTCTCATCTTTTTTCTTTTCCTTATCGCAAGTAAGCACATTTTCCGCCAGAAATAAAAGTGATATCACTTTTTTTTTTTCGTTATATACGGCTTGGTTTTTGCACCCGGCACTTGCAATTCCTATAACGGATATACGATTTTTACACAAGAATATTTTTTTTGTAGTAACACAAAAAAAAAAGTTAAGTAAATACAAAAATAAAATGTATCACACAAAACAAACTTATAATTATGTACATTTATCTGAACTTGGGTAAGCTTAATTTTATTATAGATTTATAATAGACGCAATAATTATATATTTTTTATCTTGCAAAGATAAAATTATACAAACTTGATTTGACAGTGATCATGAGGCATTAGATGATTTTTATTTTATAAGTATGTGTATTTAATTCTCAGCCCCATTTAATATATTGTTTTTATAAAATAGTTTAGCAAAATATCAAGTACTTAAAAGTACTTAATCGCTTTAAAGATTTTAGTTAATTTATTAAGGAAAGCTCACTTGGATCAAGATTTTGTTGCTCTTAGTAAAATAAAACAGTCCTATTTTTAAAATTATTGTACAATTTTTTAGTGTCATAATTTAATAATAAACCTAAAATTACTTTCAAAAAACTGTACACAGTGTATACCAATTTTTTTTTTTTTTTTTTACTCTTTTTGGGGTTAAGTCTACACAAAAAAGTATGGCTGCTGTATTATGCAGGGTGGAAGAGACACCGATGCGAAAACGGTTACCACGTATTCAGTACATAATTCTGAGCCCCCCTACATAGAAATGTTTCCAGCTGTTTCCTACAGAAGTGCAATACCTATACGGTCAAGAACAGCAGATCTTTTTTTTAAATTACCGATGAAAAATTTCGTTGTTGAGGGGGGGGCTCAGAATGATGTACTGAATACGTGGTGACTGCTTTCGCGTCGGTGTCCCTTCCACCCCGAATGTGTTTTTGCTTGAAATACAGAATGCAATTTGTAAATGATATTATTGAATGCAATAAATACTTGTACTTAATTGATTTAACATAACTACCATTAACATTAAAAACGGATATTAACATATATTAAAAGGATATTTACATGTTTACTATTTATTTTGAGTTCCCGATGTCGGGTTTCAGTTTATCCGTGATCACGGTGCTTGCAACAGCGCCGTGATATCGGGAACTCAATTATTAGTTTTTAGTTTTAAGTTCTCCGTTTTTAGTGATAGTTGATAGTGTTAGTGACCACGTCAGTTTATAAACTGATTTAATATAAAATTATATATATTATGTACTATTTCCTTTGGAAATACATATATTTAATGAATACGCAATGATAGACAATATCACATTGTTGATATTAATTATTGCATTATAAGTATAACATAACAAACAAAAAAAAAATGTGACAACCAGTCTTACCAAAGGGTATCGGTAAGGGTATTACGCAGTACTAACTGGGTTGTGGAGGTCAGATAGGCAGTCGCTCCATGTAAAATACTGGTATTCAGCTGCATTCAGTGAGACTGGAAGCCGACCCCAACATAGTTGGAAAAAGTCTAGGCAGATGATGATGAAGTATAACATAACAACATGCTTATGATCCTCGAAACATAAGGCAGAGGTGTACCTAATAGTACCTACACCCACATTTCGCCAGTTATGTTTAAGTCCCATGTAATAGGGGGCGAGGCTATCGCCATCAACCTGGCACAAATCCAGACTCCGTGGCTGCTACCAAGAAATTCCTGATGGAAAAACCCAATAACACTGCCCGGCTTGGGAATCGAACCCATGGACCAAGGCACTAGCGTTACCGACCACGAGACCAACGAAGCAGGCATAATATTATTGTATATTGCAGTCAGGCATGTGTGTACAGTTTTTTTTGCAAGTAAATGAATTTATTTCTAAATCTGTCGTGATATTTAGTACGTAATGCGATTGTACATAATGTACTTAGAATATTAAAATATAATGTTGAATATATTTTACATTTTGTTTTAATTTATTACTTACCCTTATGGGGGATCCCCGGAGCATTCGCCTACAATGTAACAATACCAGATTCGATTTTGTACAGAAACAAGTGAATCTGAACATAACAGGCGAATTAATTTTGATCCCCATTATTTTTCCTCATTATTGACGGCGCGGTTGGCGCAGTGGCTGAACGATTGACTGCTGCGCTGCGTGTCGCTTGTTCGATTCCCGCACGGAACAAATATTTGTATGGCCTACAGATAGTTGTTCCGAGTCTGGCTGTTTGTGTACGTGAGTTTATATGTTTGTAAACGCACCCACGACACAGGAGAAATTTCAAGTGTGGGGCAACGTTTTCTAAAGAAAAAAAAAAATTACCCCTCTCAAAAAGACATTTGTGAGTGCACTATCCAGTTTTCAAAAGAATCTATGGATTTCATAGATTATGCACCCAGGGGATCAAGCATTGTCTTACGTCACGGGCGCTATTTTGAATCCCAAACGCAGCGAGGAATTCTTCTTCAATCCCCAATCTACTAATATTAGCGCCCGCCCGCGGAAGAATGTTGGTGTGCGACGCCATATTTCGAAAATCAAATTTGTTTTTATTTCCTCGCCATAGGTGTGAAAAGTAGAGTACCTATGCTTATTATGTCTTCGTCTTGGACGAGTTTAACTCCCTCACTGCTCTCAAGATTTTACTGCCTCGCTGCTTTCGGAATTCAAAACAGCGCCCATGACGTAAGACACTGCTTTATTCCCTTCCTTGGTCCATTATCTATTAATTCCATAATCGGGAACTAAATTCTTAAACTAATTGACACAGACAGAACCGTCACAGAATTACGCTCGTGATTTGATTTTTACGGATTATTTAAATTACTTGACGATACTTTCAATAGCATCAAACACTCCGAAATATTCAAATCATTAACAAATCAGAAACTCGAACACCAATATTCAACATTATTTTTATTATATGCGAAATCTGATTATAGTTTGTTCAGAATAAGTAACTGAATCGATTCCATTTATTTTTAAACCATGTTATATTTTGTCCCATTTTTTTTTTTTAATTTTCAACTTGGACACCGAGCGATATTAAGTACCTATCGCAATCACTTAGGTACCTACTGCCAAATAATTATTATCAATGAGCTCAAGACGACGCTGGAGATGCGCGCGCGGGCGCGCTGCATGGTGACCACGCTTTTGTGCGGACAACCAGGTAACAGAACAAGCTTATAAATTTGTGATTTTTCATGATACAGTTTTGAAATTTTGTACATAGATTCTTTACATAAAAATACTAGACACGTGTTTCAGGTTTCGCATATTATACTAAAACTAATGTTGTATAGACCTTTTAAAAAATATCTACCATAACAGCACCGCAAACATCAAAGTGAATACTGCAGGACCTTCGTTTTCTATTCAGAAGGGTGTTAAACAGGGTGACCCGCTCTCTCAGAAGTTATTTACAAGCACTCTTGAGGAGATATTTAGAACACTAGCAGCCTCATGGACCACCAAAGGCATTAAAGTCGGCAGTAAGAAGTTGACGAACCTCCGATTTGCCGACGACATAGTCCTTGTTTTTCCCACAGCCCTGGAACTACAGACGGCCAGCTTTAGGGTGGGACTTACGATGAATCGGTCGAAAACCCAGCTTATGACCAACAGCACTAAGCGTAGGGTTGAGGTAGATGGGCAGGAAATACATTATGTCGATGAGTATATCTACTTGGGCCAGTTAGTATCTTACTTGTCAACTTGCTAAAAAATACATTTCCATGTCATGTAACCTACATGTAATTTTAGAAACTAATCTGTTACCACGACTCCACGATTACTTACTCGTGGTAACAGATTAGTAAACAAAACTAATTGAGCATGCCATTCACGGCTCAATTCATTACCAGATATCAATTAAATCCACCACAAACAGATAGCTCTGATTATATTTTTGATAGGTAAGATATTGTTCTAGTGGTTTGTTCGATTTCAAATGCAAGTAAACTTAAGATTAGATAAACTTGCATTATTTAATCAATTAATTAAATAATGAGACGATGCAAGTCGTTTTTTTTTCATACATAAAGGGTATAACAAGACCCTTAACGAAGCCGAAAGGCACTTGTTCTCCCCGTCATTGTGATATTTTTTTTGTTCTAGACCATACCTGGGAACCTTCAATTTACGGAGAGATTGGGGGTATAGTTCCAAATTTTCCACAAGTTTTTTTTTAAATCATCATCATCATCATTTCAGCCGAAAGACGTCCACTGCTGGACATAGGCCTCCCCAATGGGGGGTTTTGCCATAATCGCCACGCTTGGCAGGCGGGTTGGCGATCGCAGTATGTTTGTTAAAAAAATCACAGAGAACGCTGCTGCCCATTCTCTGGTAAGTCCCTTAGTCGCCTCTTACGACACTCTTTTTTTAAATACATGTTTTAAATACCTCTACCTATTCAATCCATTCATAAGCACAATGTTTTGAGTGCGTTATATTGAGTCCTACCGTAAAACGTGATTTCGACCCCGAAAAAAAGTCACTTCCCAGCAATAATTTTTGCGTGAAGTTACTTAGTTTGATGTACATAATTTAAAGCTTGGTCGACGGCTGTAGGTATATTTATCATATACACCGTGACTTTTTAGTCGTCTTACAAAGGTCGTCCACTCAATGTACCCGACATAAAATAACTATAGGCGCGATTTTTTTTTGTTTCTCCATAATACAAAGAAAAATAATAATAAAAAATTAGAATAAAATTATGAAACATCCTGTTAATGATGTTTCCGTGTCAAACGGGAGAACATATACCTACCCAGCACTCGAGTCCAGTAGATCATCGCTCGCAACAGAGTGTTTTAACTAAGTCATGCGTCATAATACTGAATAATATATATTTTTTTAATTATTAAAATCTCATAAATACCTATTTTTTTTGTGAATGTTTAGTATTCATTGGATACATGAAGTGGGCTGCCGTTGTAAGACGACTAAAAAGTCACGGTGTGTGCACACCTAGCAAGGAGCAATGATGACAGGTGGACTAACTAAGGCCACAGCTAAGGCTGTCACCAAATAGCGTCCAAAAACGGGGTAAAGAAATGTGGGTCGTCCGGCGGCGAGATGGGCAGACAACATAGTTGGAAAAACCTGAATGAGGCTGGCACAGGATCGTGGAGATTGTCACAAGAAAAGAGAGGCCTATACCCAGCAGTAAGTGTATCCAGGCTGTGAATGATGATGATGATAGGTATTGTAGGTAACAATAGCGAAGGTTCCATAGAACTCGATTCCTACCGGCTTCCCTGAATGGCTCTAAGTGAAGAAGAAGACCAATTAAAATATGGCTAAAAAGCAGGTGAGTGCAGAGATGACGAGTAATAGAGAAGTATGGATGAATAAGACATGCTGCGCCGACCCCAGATAAATTAAATTGGGATAAGGAGAAAGATGAAATAAAGATGTAGGAGAATGATGATGATGTAGGTATTTAAGCCGCTGTTCAATCTACACTAATATTAAAAAGAGGAAAGATTTGTATGTGTGTAACGAATAAACTCAAACACTACTGCCCCCGTAGCATGACCACCGTAGACAAGGATGACACCGTGGAAGGACGGAAGAATCGACAAAATGACAGATTGTGTCGACACAATGACAGATTTCTTTGCACTATCTGTCATTTTGTCGATTCTTCCGTCAAATAAATTCTTGTCTACGGTGGTCATGCTACGGGGGCTGGATCGATTTAAAAAGTTCTTTTACCATTAGCATGCTACATTATCCCTGAGTAACATACCATACGCTTACACAAGTACAAAAACTAGACACAAATTCAGCCCCAAATACACTAATAAAACATTTTGGGGTGAGCCTATTGCCATCTACCAGGCACAAACCCAAACTCCGTGACTGCTACTCAGAAATTCCTGAAGGAAAAACCCAATAACACTGCCCGACCTGAGAATCAAACCCAGGACCTCATGCTTAGCAGTCGCGCTTGCGACCACTAAACCAACAAGACAGTCCAAACACAAATTCATTCAATCAACTAAATACTTTTAATTGTTGAATAGGTAGCAGCATTTTAACGCATTCAAACACAGGCGGAGAGATAAGCAGCTGACAGATATCCCAAAAAACAACGTGAAATTAAGCGTGAAGCCAAAAATATAAGTAAAGATCTAAAGATTAATGATAACATCATATTATCTGCTAAGCCGGTGGCAACGAGGTGGCAAGGATTAGCCCCCACTTAAATAGTTGGTGGCGCGATCTTCCGCAAGTTGTGTGCGCAAGATGGCTGGAGTGTACTTCTTGGGATTAGTTCTCGTGATTGGATTCGTACAGGTAACTAAATAATTTAGGATAGATACAAAACTGGCTGTCAATTGGCGATCTTTGACAGAAGTTGCAGGCAGTCAGAGGCCCGAAAGTCTGACAACCAGTCTTACCAAGGGGTATCGTATTACCCAGTACTAAATGGATTGTGGAGGTCAGATAGGCAGTCGCTCCATGTAAAATACGGTGATCAGCTACATCCGGTTAGACTGCAAGGCGACCCCAACATAATTGGGAAGAGCAGATGATAATAATACAAAACATAAGTTTTGAAATCAGACGTTACTTTTCGGACATTAAATGACATAAAATGTTATGCAACCTACTTAGTGTTAATTCCGCGAAAAAGAGTCAGGCTTAGATACAGTAGGATACTTAGATGCACTTGCAGGAAAAGCGAAAATTAGTACCTAGGTATACCATGGACCCAAATCGATACTCGACACATGTTTTGGCATCTTATCGTGGTGTATAATGTGCTCCTTGAATGGGTAGATCGCCATCGGTATACCTATACCCACCGAAAAATCCAGAAAATGGTTGCGTTACCGATTCTTAACGTTTTTATTTTTTGCTTTAAATTCCAGGGAGGACCTGTCGACTCCGACCTCGTATATATCGAAGACACTCGTTTTGGTAAGCACTCATGTTTATTTTGCATGTTAAGTACTTTAAAATCACCGCGAATTTGATCAATAACATACATAACATAACATCACGCCTGTAATCCCCGAAGGGTTAGGCAGAGATTTACTTTATAGTACGCCTACATTTTGCCAGTTATGTTTAAGTCCCACCCATGTAATAATAATAACATAACATAATTACAGCTCATATGCTGTACTTATGTCATATGAAATTCTTAGACTATAAAACTGCAAAGGACCACCTAATAGAAGGTCTTCTCGTTTTTACCAGCTGGAGGTCAAAGGATCGTGGGAGGATGGGAGGCTGAAGACAACCAGTTCCCATACACCGTCAGTATCCGTATGGTGGGAGGCGCAGGCGGCGTGGGTGCGTGTACTGGCTCCATACTCACAAATGAATGGATCCTCACAGCTGCTCATTGTCTTGCCAGGTTTGTGATTTAATTGATTATCAGATTGCCAGCAGTAAAGCAATGAAAGGGACGAGAACAGCCAGAGCGTCCAGTTCTCAAAATATATGGTTAGAACTATCCTGAAAACTGACACTTTTCAGGTAATATTGAGTTTATAGTGGGTATATTTTATATTTCCAGTCGTTAGATAGTCAGCGGCCCAAAAAGTCTGACAACCAGTCTTACCAAGGGGTACCATATAACCCAGTACTAACTGGGTTGTGGAGTTCAGATAGGCAGTCGGTCCATGTAAAATACTGGTATTCCGACCCCAACATAGTTGGGAAAAGGCTAGGCAGATGATGATGATGATTGAGTTTATAGTGGAAAAAAATCTACAAAACTGAAGAACCGAGAATTAGATCTCTCTTCTGAATGCTATCGTTAAAAAATACAACATTGAAAAGAAACCTACATCATTAGAAACCGTTGGTTTTAACCACACAGATAACGTGCCGAACCTCACCGAGCACATCCCAATTTACCCTAATGCACGATCAGCAATTCTGGAGATCCCTCATTAACTTTCCCAACTACTCCTTTTCCAGACGCTACACGTACGTAGTCCGCCTGGGCCAGACCAACATCACCAAACCTGGCTACATGGTGGAGGCTTCGGAGCGGTACATCCACGAGGGCTACAACCAGGAGAGCACTGGGGTACAGACTGAGGACATTGGGGTGCTGAAGCTAGACCATTACATTCCTTATGGAGGTAAGACTATGCTCATAACCTTTTTAGAAGCTTTAGAGGTTTGAGGAACAGGGGGTAAAGTTCCTCGTCCTACCATAACATCCGATCCGGGATCCTCGAGGATCCCCCGACCAGACAGATTTTGTGCTTGACGGTTTCTGTGCATATTTTAATGACGCGAATAACTTCAATATTGCGACGGTTAAGTTCGTATGTAGCGGCTGATGTATGGTGCATCATCGTCGTTCTAGCCTTTTAAATATGGATTTCGATTGTTTGCTAAAAGTTGGGAGAGACAACAACAAAAAAACGATAAATGTGCTTATATCAAGAACATACGGGCTTTGACCCCCATCGTCCTTAGGTAAATGTACGAGTGGTGTTAATAAAGATGAAAACATTTACTGCATACTATGCCTCTGTTCGTTTACAGACTCCATCCAGCCTATCAGAATACAGAGCAGCCAACGCGTGAACGTGGAATACGGCGATGTTCAGCTGACCATCAGCGGCTACGGACGAACCGACGATTGGTGGGCTGGTACGTATTTTTAACCTACTAGCTTATGCCCGCGTGGAGTTCGATAGTTGTCCCACGTTATCATACTACCGCGATAAAGTATCCTATGCGTTAATCCAGTTTATAAACTATCTGTGTGCCAAATTTCATCCAAATCCGGTCAGTAGTTTTTGCGTGAAAGAGTTACAAACATTCAGACGTCCAGGCATCCTCACAACAGGGCACGCCACTATAGTGGCGATAAGTCTCCTCTTTGAGGAGTGGCTAGAGAGGCGCCATGGCGCCCTTACCTTCCGCCTGACGCAGGTCCTCACCGGACACGGTTGTTTCGGGAGATTCCTGCACCGAATCGGGCGGGAGGAAACGCCCGGGTGTTTCCATTGTGAGGATCGTCCGGAGGACACGGTGCAGCACACTGTGGAGGCCTGCCCCGCTTGGGCGGAGCAGCGCCGTGTCCTCGTAGAGGCGATTGGCGGCGGCGACCTCTCGCGCCCGGCCCTGGTGCAAGCCATGGTCCGGAGCGAGAGGGAATGGGAAGCCGTCACCTCCTTCTGCGAAGCAGTCATGCTAGTGAAGGAGGTGGCGGAACGTGAGAGGGAAAGAGCCTCACGTCCCAGCCGCCGCGGGAGACGCCCTGGGCGTCGGGGGTCACGTGGTGGCCCCCGGCCACCGTAGGCGCGGGCTTGTGGACGGCGAGTTTTGGGCTAGCTCGCCGTCCGGCCGTCTTATGACGACAGGCCGTGTCGACGGCGCGTTCGTGTTCCACGCGCGCCTCAAAGAGATGTCAGCAACCACGTAGGGGTCCGCACGGGCCGATGCCTGCCAGGGCTGCGGGACTGTTCGAAAGAGATACCGCGGCCCTGGAACACAAAGGGCAAAGAAGGAACATAGATGGGTTTTAGTCAGTACAAGTCTGACACTCCCTTCCGCTCCGCCCAGAGCGGGGGGGGTCATTTGATGATTTCCCATCCAAAAAAAAAAAAAAAAAAAAAAAAGGCATCCTCACAAACTTTCGTATTTATAATATTAGTAAGATAACGCTTAAAGGTTCGGTCATACTAGACACGGACAGCTCCAAACAAATATTTACCGAAGTATCTGTAACTGTTCGTGTCTTGCTTGAGCCGCCTCCGCAATCTCTCAGTATCAGTTGGACTGGTCATTAACCGAGGCGGTACCTAAGCAATGCGGTGCAGGAAAAGTGTGGCTGTAGTAACGTGACGCGAAAGCTTAGTCATTCGCTCAATTGAGGCCAAAAGGAAAACTAACTACGAAACACAGTAAATGATGACGACGTGGAGATAAATGATTAGGCAGTTCTCTCCATTTAAGTGTGTTTGGTAGTTCTGATAGCAGTGATAGCCCAATGGTGTGACCGTCGGACATGCAACTCATAGATCTGGAGTTCGAAACCAAGACACGCATCTCTGATTTTTTCGGGTTAATGTGCGTATTGTATAATTATTCCTCTTCGCTGAAGGAAAACATCGTGAGGAAACCAGCATGCCTGAGAGATATTTCTTGACAGCATGTGAAGCCAAGTCAGAGGCCCATGGGCGGCATAACAACTCCAAGACCAGGTTAGGCTAAGGAACAGTTAGGTTACGACAAAAAAAGAAAGAAGGCATTTCTGAGCTGGTGACGAAATTAACTGTCAGTTTTGCAGTTCACTTGAAATTAACTGTCAGAGGAATTAGTGGTTACTAATTCCTCTAACCTAACCATGCATCGGTAATGTTACCGAAAATGTGGTTTCGAGTGCTTACGATATGCTTATACCTTTGCCCAGGTGGAATCGTCCCAGACATCCTCTACTGGACGTACCAGCGCGGCATGACACAGCAGGAGTGCCGCACCTGGTACCCCAACAGCCAGGTCATAAACGTGCAGACCATATGCTCGCAGTACTATGACGAGCCTAGCCAGAACCCTTGCACGGTGAGGATCCTACTACCATACTTATATCGGTCTTGGTGTAGTTATAACACTTTCGCATTCCGAAGAATTTTTGAAGTATTTCATATATAAAGTCGGGGAGAATAAGTGCCTTTCGGCTTCGTTAAGGGTCTATTTACACTCTTTATACTTGAAGAATTCGTCAGCTCGACAACATAATAACGCAATAAATTTTGTGTATATTGGCAAAATTAATAGTGTGTTACTAAATGCAATTAACTCATAACTTCACTACACAAATGGCTGTTGTGGTCGTCATCCGCAAAAATACTAACGCGACTGTCCATTGACTACTTAGGTGGTGCTAAGCACGAAGATATCATCAATAGCCTGAATGCCTTGGGCGGGTTATTTCTTTAATTTGCAACAACGCAAACCACCAATAAAGCCGTGATGAAGCACGAGTGGCGATACTGAACGTCTAGCGCATCCTGAGATGTCAGCTCCGCTACCAACTTACTGACAGTAAATTCTACCGCAGATTAGATAGGGCCACACCACATTGAAAAAGTCCTCCTTCATCACCATACATTTTATGTGACCCATCCCACCATACCCACTTTTACCACAGCATAAGCTATTCGGATATAGACCATCCAGATCATCATCATCTGCCTAGCCTTTTCCCAACGATGTTAGGGTCGGCTTCCAGTCTAACCGGACGCAGCTGAATACCAGTATTTTACATGAAGCGACTGCCTGTCTGACCTCCACAACCCAGTTAGTACTAGGTACGATACCCCTTGGTAAGACTGGTTGTCAGACTTTTTGGGCCATTGACTACATAACGTGCTTTCCGAGGCACGGAGGAAACTCGGTATGTAGTGGGTGGCCCATACACAGACCAACCCAGGCAACGGCAGGGCTTAACCTAAAGATCGATCCGAGTGGCTGCTATTATTTAGCCACGAGCTCTTCTCATCCATCATATAGATATAGATCATCCAGATAAGAAGAACAAAACCTAAGACAAACGATTAGCCCTTAATTGAAACTGTTTTTTTTTTGTCTTTTGTTTTATTACTAGAATGGCAAAAAATATCTCTTTCTTCCAGGGTGACAGCGGCGGTCCCCTGACCTTGGTGGACATCGACGGCAAGATCACACAGGTCGGCATCATGAGCTTCGGATCACAGCGTGGTTGCAACACACCCAACCCTCAAGGTAAGAAAACCCGCTAACTTGTAAACATGAAGGGAAATCCCAGAATAGATAAAATATGGTAACACAGATGAAAAAGAATATATTAAATCGACTACGATGAACTTTATCAGACAAATATACTTTGCAAACATACACAACACACGTAAGGGCCGATAGATTCAAAGTACGCCAGCTATGATGTAGGTCTTATAATTTAGTAGAAGGTCAGCGTATTGCCGTACGCAAATCTTCGGGCACCACAGATAATTTGCTCATGTAAAAACCAAGCAATTATTTTTCCCTACCTGGGGACCGAACCGTCAACCACATGCTCAGTGACTCACTCTTGCAACAACTGAATAGACAAAAACTTCCAAAAACATAGTTGTTGACAGCTCAACGATGTTGACCAAGATAAAATGGGCGCTGTTTCCCCAGGCTCAATTTAACGGAACTGCCATTCCAGTTAGTGAATAAGCTATTGCTATTGTAGTTTGGATCGACCGACATCTCTCTTGAGGTCCCCAGCTGCGGGGCGCAAGCCGCAAAATTTTTGCATCTACCAAGTCCCTGACACGATATCAGAAGTTTCTTCCAACCGCCACTAAAACTGCGCTTGCACAAGCCTTTTACTTCCCATCCTTGACTACGCTGATGTCAGTTATCTTGATCTCACTGAGACACAACTATATAAGCGTGAGCGACTTCAAAACATTTGCTTAAGATTTGTATTTGGTTTGCGCAATTATGATGAAATTTCGTACAAAGCTCAATTGGCTTCCTTTATGACTTCGCCGGAATTCTCATATCTTGTTTCAGCTCTACCATATTTTATTCAATTCGAAAAGACACTCAGTATAATAGATATCTGAAGTCTTCGGAAAACTTGAGACTGGAGATTCCAATGCATTCTACCAATGGCTATGGAATGCTTTGCCCGTGTCAGTAAGGCGCGCTCATTCCTTGTACACTTTTAAAATTATGGTCAAGACGCACTACCTCTCTCCTTGAACATATATTTCTTCTCCTTATAAGTATAGTTCTTTGCTCTTTTCATGATTACTATTGTATAAGTATATGTTTTATAAACGTATGTATATATTTGTTTTACCTACAGTATTGTCTCTCCACCTCCCTTAAATCCAGCCAAAGGTTGCAGTTGCCTTGAAAAGATTACTTTTAGCGATAAGACCACCTATTGTGTCAGCCTATTTATAAGATCTATATTGTAAACCTGTATTTGTATGGTGTACATAATAAGGAGTATTCTATCTGTCGATCTTACAAGACCGCTAAAATATATGCTTATATTTTCAGGTTTCGTCCGTCCCGACTACTACCAAGCCTGGATCCAGAAGCAGACCGGCATCAGCTTCGACTGGAATGTCGAGGACTTGGAGACCAAGCCAGAAGATGTAGTGGCATAAGATAAGACTGTTTATGTCAACATATAACGTACCATCACGCCTGTAATCCATGAAGGATTAGACAGAGGTGAGCGTGCCTGTAGGTACTTAGTAAACTCATATTTTCGCCTTTTTAGTAATGTAATAAAGACTGTTACACATTCTTGTGTATTTTTTTCTTATATTCCTTTGTGTCCCATAACACTGGAGCATGGGCTTACCCACGGTAGGGCGCTTGCCCCACCCTGCTCTCTGTAATTTTAAGGCAAAATTAATATAATGACAAAATTAAATATTCATTCTGTACTTTAACATTTTTCACATTAAAATAAAACTTGGTTAAGGTCAACAATGACAGAAAACCGTCTTTTCGGCCTCTGTATGATAAATGTGCATAGAAAGAGGGTTCTGGAAGCACAACAAACATTTGAAAATGAAATTTTAGCTAGATTTAGCCAGATCCCTCGCAGGTTATTATTGAAATAAGGTGTAGTGCAGTCAATAAAACGTATAATTCCGTAAATAAAAAGGATTTTTAATTTCCTACTACTTAGTTTATTTACTTCTGCCCCACCCCTTAAAAATGCGGTACCTACGCCCGCCCATACTGGAGGCCCTCTAAGAAGAAGATCATCATTTCCATAAGCCTATATCATCCCACTGTAGGTCAAAGTCCTCTCTTATACAGTTAGGATGTGCAGAGCAGATATCGCCAAAATCGGTCCAACAGTCCAAAAGCCAAATATTTGAGTATAGATTACTATACAGAGTGTAACAGAAAGGGTATAGTCATATGAAAGGATTTGCTGCAGACCATCAAACTGAACAACTTTCTTCTTGGGTTCAATATCGTAAATGCGAAAAAATCCATACAAAATTTCAATATCTACTCGACCCAAATGTATGGAACAGCTGATTATTTTTACGCATTTACGATATTGGTCCCAAGGAGAAAGTTGTTCAGTTTGATGGTCTGCAGCATATCCTTACATTTGACTATACCCTTTCTGTTACATCCTGTATATTATTTAATTATTTAAAATAAGTAAGGTACGAAAATTAGGTGTAGGTCACCCAATATATTATATAACTAGGTAGCCTAATTATCCAAGATTATGATAAGTTACAGATAACAAATTTAAGGAGCTAATCTACAAGATTAATGATTTCGCCATTATGTGCAATTATAACAATAATTCTGCTGCCTAGAGATGATTATTTATTTACTTCAATGTTATATCAGAAATTAGACTACCTTACAATGCCTTTTCGGAAGATTCTTCTTTGTTCATGGAGAAGAAGACTTTGTCTCATGGGCAAGTTTATAGGGCTGATAGTGCGAGTGCGCTAAGAGTAAGTTTACATGTAAAAACTGGATAAGTGCGAGTTGAACTCGCGCACCGAGGGTTCCGTATAAACTTGTAGGTATTTTGTTATTAAACTATATATTTACGGTTTTCAGATTTTTTCCTTTAGATGTACTATAAAACATTGCTTCCTGCCAAATTTCATTATTCTAGGTCGGGAAGTACCCTAAAAATTTTGATTCCCTTGAGAGTGTCGAAATATACGTATTTTGCAGCATAAACGGCCGTATATCTTTTTATATGTTAACTTAGAAATTTGATTTTTTAACAGCTTCAAGGGACTGTAGACCTGAGTTTTAACTAAGGGTAAGGTTTTAACTTCAACTCGATACCTCCACGCGTTCTCGAGATAAAAGGTCTTGACAGACAGACAGCCAGACGGACAACAAAGTGATCCTATAAGGGTTCCGTTTTTTCCTTTTGAGGTACGGAACCCCTAAAATAAATTAAATTAAATAGCCCCCGACCCGACACTACAAAATATCTAAAAAATGTGTTGGTTGCGGTGTTTATTCCTATCTGTATCATTATTTTCCAAGTAGTTTTTATTTTATCATCCGTTGATTTTATTTTATTACTAATTCAAAGAGCTGCAGCTGTATCCATGCTGAATTCGACATAGAAATGTTTCGTTAGTAATTTAAAAAAAGTCAGTTTCCTACAAAACTGGAATACCTAAATACCTACACGGACAAAATGTATGGAACAGCAGTTTTTTTCTTATTTCTATTGTATTAATTTTAATATTTTTATAACTTGCAAAAGATCGTTCTACATCCACGTTGGTGAATAGTATGGTAGTGACTATTTGAATATCTAGGCGCTTGTTTGCGGGTCCCACCTCTGGTACGCATTCCTGAGAAAAAGGGCCTTGACAGACAGACAGACGGACAACAAAGTGATCTTCAAAGGTTCCTTTTTCCTTTTGAGGTACGAAACCATAAAAATACATATTTGTTGCATAACATAACATAACATCACGCCTGTAATCCCCGAAGGGTTACAGGCCCATATTTTGCCAGTTATGTTTAAGTCCCATGATAGCTTCTCTTGTGTGGATCGCAGGCTCATTATTTCTCGACAATGATGTATGAAAATACTTCCCATGTAATAAGAGTCGAGCCCATTTCCATCAACCGGGCACAAATCCAGACTCCGTGGCTGTTACTGAGAAATTCCTGATAGAAAAACCCAATGACACTTTGCCCGACCCGGAAATCGAACCCAGAACCTCATGCTCAGCCGTCGTGCTTGCGAACAATAAACCAACGAGGTAGTCGTGTTGTCGTGTATTTTATGCATTTAAGCATAGAATATACATGACAGATAAGAACACCCGGTGAAGTAGTGAAGTACTTAGGTAGCAGGTACCTATTACCTATTCGGAAGAACACAACCATTGTTTTTCTTCAGTGCTGAGGTGTTGTGCTGGGTAAAACCAGTGTCCGTTGCAGACGCTGATACTACAGATAGCGCTGATCTACGCATGCGTATCCGGTGTAATCCAGGATTATCGAGTTCATTAAAAAAACACAATAACACAGCGTAGGGATACCATGCCGGTGAATGTTTTAGGACTGTTCTTTTATTTCAGAGCAGCCGCGATTTACGAGTCCAGTATGGTTGTAACTTATCATTTGGTTTTTATTGTATTTTATGATAAAAAAAAGAACCTTAAATAATTGTACAAGAAACACTTATCTAAGCACTATGCAGTGTTTCACCTAGGGAATGGAGTGGTTTCGATGGGCTCTGGCACCCAATGTAAGATTTAACTTGTGTTTAGGGTGCCAGCGTCCTCGCCTATGGTTTGAACATGTAACATTAGTTATAAGTCGAACATAGTTTATCATCATTAAATTACAATATTATTTAATAAGTAGCTAATGCAACCAATATGTGGCCTATTTACATACCTCTATGTGGGTGTATATATGTGTGTGAGGGAGAGATAAATATGGTGAAAACTTGAGTTTTTGTAAGTTTGTATAAATATAATTATAAACAAACATATTACTTTATTAACTACATTAGTTTAAGCAATCGATATTTGTAGTAAATCTTCAGTTTTTTTGTAAGACACTGTCAAAAGCCACTTCGTGACCCTGGTTTTGCATCCATTTAGACACATGGGAGCAATGAAGCAGAGTTTATTAATTTTATTATATAAATGGTTTGACAGTATACCAAAATGACGCTGAGCAAGGGCCGTTCTACATCCGTGAGTTGAGCATACTTCGAAGTGTCTACGCTTTTTGGTAGCATTCGGATCGTATACCACAAAGGGATGCTTGCGCAAAATAGTACTAAGGACAAAGAGCTGTCTCACAGTGAGAACCTGACATTCGGTGTAGAGAGCCGTGGTGGGATACCTAAAAGGCTTCGAGGTCATAACCTTGAGAACAGCTCTCTGTGCTCGTTCCAGAGGCAGGAGGATTGTCTTGGGAGTCCCACCTCACACTGTGATGCAGTAGTTTATTATGCTTTGACACGGGGCATAATAAACAGTTTTAACCGTAAGTCTGTCCGCGGAGTGTCTTAGCTTTTTAAAAATAAATATACACTTGCGGACTCTCGATATGAGATTACTAAGGTGAGGATATTTATGTTATCCAAAGTTGCCTGACAATAAATTAATGTTGTTGTTGTTGTAATTTCGGTCCTAGATAGGCACTTGCAGGCTTTGCAGCACCACTGACCAGAAACGGTGAAGGAGAAAATCGTGAGGAAAACTAAGAACCGAAAATTGAAAGACACGACCTGCATTTAGGATCCACGTGGAGGTATCAAATTGTACATTTCATAGGAAACAAGTCATTCCTCAATACTTCTGTATGATCCCTTACTAGACCATACATTACTTTTAGTTGAGGGATGAATGGAAATAAAGTACTAAAACACTGCTGTATTGTCCCAAAGGTACTTAAAATAAAATGAGCTTAATGGACTGATGGTGTGGAAATGAAGTGAGTGACGCGGCTCTTGTTGACTGTAAAGAGAACGCCTGACTGAATTGATAGCTCAAAGCGAAGTGTACTAATTATTATGAGTTGAAATGAATGTGGCGTAAACTGCTGAATTGCAGAATTTGCGATTGCACCGTACAACTTTATTCATAAGCTTGGTAACCCTACCAATGCTGAAATACCCAACCATACCTACCTACCATAAAAATCCTAATTAATTATTGCTATCATAATCCGAGATAATGACAGAACATTATCATTTAATTCTTATGTTCGATACAGACAGATTAATATTAAGTACGGTGCAAGTCAGCACTCGTTAGGCGATCGTACAAGATGGCGGCCGCGTACTTGTTGGGAATTTTCTTTGTTTTGGGCTATGTGCAGGTAAGATTCTTAAAACATTCATAAGAAAAACATGATGTCATTTTTCCTAGTCCACCTCCTCCGCTATACTTTTCTGATTAATTTCGTTGCGGGATCCAAGACCGTTAAATTGTTTCTCTGAGACTTCGTCAAGCTTCATTGTCTCAGGGCTTTTCTGGTGGTCACCACTGTTGATTCTGGCGCGCAGGAGTTGAGTGGTTTGGGAATAAGTGTGGTGGGCTTGTCCCAAAAAAAAATCAAAACATGAGAATAAATAACTAAGTTCAGTAGTTTTTGAGAAAATCGGGGACTTACGGGTCAAATAAAGAGTAATTTACACTCTTTGATTGATTAAAAACGTTTTATAATGATGTTGGTGCTCAGAATATATAGGTTTATATGAAAATATAGGACATAAATTAACTACAATTTAAAACACGATAAGAGATCATGGCGTATTGAATCGCTAGGTATTGCTCCGCTTTATTTATTTGTTTATTAAAAAGATATTTTTTTAATAAACAAATATTTATTTGTTTATTAAAAAACAAGTACAAAAAAACACTGTACAGAGGGGGAATTAATGCATTGGGCATTATTTTTTTCTAATTTATTCATTTAAATATTCTTGTCATTATACTAAAATTTCTTTTAATTTAGGGTGGTGTCTTCAAGGCCGAGCCAGCGATCATCGAGGACTTGCGTAAGTGAATACTTATATACGGAAAAAAAATAAGAAATAAAATGTATGTAGAAAACATAGGGTAATTTTCAAATAGCTATGTCGTAGCGCACTGGAAACGGCTTTTCTCAACCAAGACCGCGGTCACTTGCTACGGCGTAGCGCTACGCTGCTACACGATCACAAGTGGCTGAGCGACTTGCTGCTCCGCTGCGTGTCGCGGGTTCGATCCTCGCACGTAACAAATTGTATTGTATAACGGGCTGGTGTCAAAGCGCGTATTTTGCGTGCGGTAACAAATATTTGTATGGCCTAGAGGCCTAGGCAGGTAGTTGTTCCGGGTCTGGATATTTGTGTTTAAATGTTTGAAGCGCACTTGCACCCACGTACCCACAGGAAAAATTTCAAGTGTGGAGCAAAGTTTCAAAATAAAAAAAGTGCAGTCAATCCCTTAAAAAACTTAATTTTTATCTTCTTTTTACCTGCCCCCTCCAGCTGACTACCAAGCCTCAAGGATCGTGGCTGGCTATCCCGCAACGCTAGGCCAGATCCCGTACCAGGGCTCTGTGCGTATGGTGAATAATGCTGGTGGTGTCAGCTCCTGTGGCTGCTCGCTCATCCACAACAAATGGGTGCTCACGGCTGCCCACTGTCTGGCCAAGTAAGTACACACTTACTTACTTTGACCCGCCGTTTCAACGCGTCAAATTCGGTGCTCGTGTTAGCCTTTGTGTTATTCCAATCGAAGTGTAGGACTTGTCACTTGTCAAACTCTAATTAAGTTTTGAATTTCGAGTTACCTTTTTTTGAAGGAAGCACCCTTTGGGCTAATTTATAGAGACGCGGTGCGTGCAGGGACCCGCGTTATCACACGCGCAAACACAAACATGTGATAATGTACTATGTAGTTTACGGTGACGCGGGGCGTGAAGCGGTGCGTGTGACGCTGCGTGCGACGCCGCGTGCTCTGTCGCGGGTATCGCTACGTTTCACACGCCGCTTCTCCGTGAACAAAGTATTAAAGAAACTTACTGGCCGCAACGCTGCGTCCGCTACCGCGTTGAAAGCCGCGTGCGTCGCGGCGCTGTCATCCGCGGGTTCCGCTGCATTTCAAGCAAACGCGCGTAAAATCGCTTCTCCGTATACGCTCTCATTCATCAGCTTATGTTTGAATTTATAGCGGGCCACGCCGCACAACACTCCGCGTCTCCGTTAATGAACCCTTAGAGTTTGACCAGGACTTCCCTATCCAAATACACAAATCAGAAATCGGCAGTTAGTCCATCTGCGTACTAAACATCCAAATCCGTCCAGCCGTTTCATCAACGCCAGTAAAAATATTATATAAAGTGACTCCTGCCTATTTTACCTCCACAACTAGATAACCATCACACGTAAGTAGTCAGTAGTACCTAATTTGGTTTGACTCTGTAGTAGTGTCTTTCCAAAATTGCGCATTACTGTCATACTAAAGTTGTGCCCAAACCGAGCGAACTGGAGAGTGTCCCGGATTATGACAGATAATGTATTAAAATATCTATCAAAGTCCGCTGTTGTCCGGTCTGCTCGGTTTTTCCGTGCCACCTAAATGATACACTTTTTGTTTACAGCCGTATCACATTCGTCATCCGCTTCGGTCTGACCAACCTGACCCGTCCCGAGGTCCTCGTGGAGTCTTCCAACAAGTACATCCACCCCGAGTACGATGAAATCCGGGCTGGAGTCCAGACCGCTGACCTTGCCATGGTCGGACTTAACCAGGAAATCTCCTACTCCGGTTAGTGCGACCATTATGTCTTTCATGATACAGGGTGTAAACGGACGCTCCACGAAGCCGTTAACCAAGCATTATCTACATCAAGCTAAGTAACTTTACGCAAAAATTATTGCTGGGAAACAATTTTTTTTTTGGGGTGTAATATCACATTTAACGGTAGGACTCAATGTAACGCAGCGGCACTCAAAACATTGTACTGATGGGTGGATTTAAAAGAACGGGGGTCGTGGAGGTGTTTAAAGTAAAAATCATACATGTATTTAAAAATAAACGTGAAAAAGTTGAAACTTTGACCCCCAATACATCCGTATCTAGAAGGTATGGACTAAAACAAAAAAAAAATTGCAATGTCGGGGAGAACAAGTGCCTTTCGGCTTCGTTAAGGGTCTTATTACCTTTATATTTAACTAGCATAAGAGACATCATTGTGTTCTGTGTCGGTGAACTTACCTGGTAAACACAAACCCTTAGTACCTTGATTGCATCTTAATTGCTAAATTATCCTGGGTTCCCGTCGAATTCCGATTTCTGTCTACTAGGCTGTGCACGGCCGTGGCCCTATTATCTATCCCAACCATGTCTCAACACACTACAAAGATTTTTTGAGTAGGTAGGTAAGTAGTTTTAAAAACTAATTTGCGATAGATTCTTATAAGGAAAATCTGCTCTGTTCGACGTTACCATTTTGATACACATAACAATGTGGACGCCTGTTTCTAGTCCATGCCTTTTTTTCTAATGGGAAATCATAAAAGACCAGACAGATTGAGAGTGTCAGACTTGTACTAACTAAAACCCATCCATGTTCTTTCTTAGCCTTTTGTGTTTCAGGGCCGCGGTATCTCTTTCGAACAGCAGCCCCGGTTCTTCTCCAAACCTCAATTATTATTTGTTCTTTGTTTTCTAACAGATAACGTGCAGCCAGCCCGTCTCATGAGCAATGCTCAGAAGAACATCAACTTCGCTGGAGTCCACATGATTGTCAGCGGATTTGGACGTACTGACGATCTCTGGAACGGTCAGTAACTTAGACTCTTCTTAGTTAAAATGCTGTATAGAAAGCTGAGCTGACCTGGTAGCCTTGAAACTACAGAAAAAAATATCTCCATAATACTCGCACAAAAAAAAAGAAGTTGACGATTCGTTGTTTGTTACTCGTCCTGTAACTAAATATGTAGGTTTCTATTCTATGGTCCTGTAATAATATTGTACCTACCCTAACCCCAGGTGGTGCTGCCTCCGAGATCCTCCTGTGGACGCATCAGCGAGGAGTTTCTAACGAGATCTGCCGGTCCCAATGGTATCCTACCAGCCAGGTCATCCGGGAAGAGACCATCTGCGCAGGATACTACGACAACCCCTCTCAGTCCTCTTGCCAGGTAAAAATAAAGAACTAGTATTGTGATCATTCAGACAGCCAAATACTTCTTGTACAGTATGCGGACCTGCGGCCATGCCAACTCAGTGAGTTGTAGAAAAAGTGGCAAAGGGGCAACATGTTACCCCTTAGTGAGACTGGTTGTCACTGTCAGACTTATGAGCTTCAGACTACTCGGCAGTGGCGAAGGTTCCATACAACTCGATTCCCACAGAATTCCGTTCGAAAAATGGCACAGCCAGTATTCTATAATAGACAAATAATATAATCACATTAAAGATTTGTACTCCGGCTTACCTCTTACAAAAATTGACCCTTCGCTGCTGCTACTCGGAGTTCATTCAAATGTAATGACTGCCGCCATCGGACATAGGCTGAATATTCTTTTCGAGGCATGTTCTTTTTTCTTTGACCTGGCCACTCACAGTTCAACTCTGTAAGGTTGCAATACTCCTCAACCGGACTATCCTCTGTAGCCCTTCTTTATATTATAGCATCGTCAAATACTTAATTTTGTTATAACCACCAGGGTGACAGCGGTGGCCCCCTGACCTTCATAGACGCCGACGGCCAACGCACTCAGATCGGTATTGTGAGCTTCGGATCCAGCCAGGGATGCAACAGCCTCTGGCCATCTGGTGAGTTATGATAACATAGCATCTTGTTTCATATCGCCATGATTCTCACTACATTTTTTTTTTTTTTAATTTAATTTTCAGTCCTGCGGTCGTAGATCCAAAAAATACTCAATTCATTTATATCATACATCATTAGATACTGATACCCATCACCTTCTGCAGTTTCGCTAGCTAATTTTATTTAACCCTGTACTTACCTAGAAAGCGAGTCTCTTTGAGTGCTTGTTATTTTTGCTGAGCAGCATAGAACGTAACACTCACTGTGTCAACCTTCCTCAGGTTACGTCCGCCCCGGGCACTACCACGACTGGTTCTTAGAGGTGACCGGCGTCAACTTCGACTGGGACAGCGATGCCATCAAAGAGCCTGAGGGTCCCTCTACTGAGGACGGTTCCAGCACAGAGGAAGTTCCCTCTTCTGAGAGTGCCGACAGCCCTTCCTCTGAGAGCTCTGAGAGCAGTGAGGAAGCTCAGAAAGTGCATGTTGTTGACTTCTAAAAAGTTAGACAGGAAATAAAAGTTGTTTTATGACTTCAAAACTTTGTTTTATATACACAGAGATACAGATACCACCTTTTTTTTTATTTATTTATACAGATACTCGGTGCACTTAGGTACAGTTTGGACCAAAGCGTGCAGCAAGCCATCAATATAACTTTAACTAAAATAACTTTATACAATAACTAAGCAAATCTTTACTGCTACTCGTAAACACATCAAGATCCGGTTTCTGAGCAATCAGGGCGTTTAGCAGATTTATCACCTGGGACGTGGGCGCATATCGAGCGGTTTGGGTACGCACACAGAGCTGCGAATAGGCCCCGCGAGGCGCCCGCGACTGCCGCAGCCGGTCCGAAGATACAACAAACAATTAGAAACGAGCTAGAGTAATCGCGTCGTAAATATTATTTTGTAGTAAATAGTTGTGCATCAACATTAACGCACACTAACGTCTCAGTTCAGTTCTAACGTGAATGAATGCCTACCATTCCCGCGACAACAACGACAAACAGAGACGGACAGAAATAGGGGTAGTATCCATATTATTTTTTTATGTAACGAGCAAATTGTCGTTGGACCCGTCTATCATGAGCTTATATATGTATTTGCTCATGCGGATCCCATACCAGCGCATTGTACTCTAGTTTGCCACATAAAAAAGAATACTAGGGTAATTATAAGCATTTCTTTCTTTGAACCAATTTGCCATTTTTTTTTTCGTATGGGAATCTTGAAATGACCGCTCTGGGCGAAGCGGAAAGGAGTGTCACACTTGTACTGACTAAAACCCATCCATGTTTCTTCTTTGGCCTTTGTGTTCCAGGGCCACGGTATCTCTTTCAAACAGTCCCGCAGCCCTGGAACAGTCCCACAGCCCTGGAACAGTCCCACAGCCCAGGTGAACCAATTTGCATGCCACATAACAAAACCAAGAGATTAGAAAACCTTGCCACAGATATTATGGATGTGCTGATTTATTATAATTGTTAGCCTTTTGTGTCCCAATGCAGGGCAAAGGCCTCCCTTCCCTCCTTCCACTTATTCCTATGTATAATTGTTATTCACCAATCATTGTGAACAGTCGAGTTTTTTATTTTTTCTTCTATTTACGCGCCCAAGACTAAAGTAGCCACAGGAAAATGAAATAACTTGTATTATTTGGTGGAGAATAGGGAGTTTGAAAATAAAACAAAAGTAGTTTTTTTTTTAGGTACAAAAAAAACATATCGTGTTCAAATGGGGACATTGTGCACTGGGCACATTTGTATGAATATACAAACTTCGACAATAACGTATATAAACTAGTCAAATTAATAAAAAAGCTAAAGGTAGATTTGAAAGTCTGCCCAATGGAGGACGGCAGTCGTAAAATAATCCACTCAAGTCAAAAACTCATGACAAGCCCGAAGAAGGCTCTGGGCTGGTCTGGACTGTTTAGGAAAGGGATGGGAACGTACAAAAGGTAACGGAGTCATCATGTTTCATGTAAAATAACAAACTTTTGTGGGTATTACTAAAACTTTATTTTAATCATTGTTCTAATGTATACATTAAGGCTCTTACACCACAAATCGCCCAAAAAATTTAGCGACTTTAAAATAACTTTATACATATAGCATTACATATATTTATGATTGGAGGTGTAAGCGGGCCTTAATATGCAAAATCTGGCTGGAATAAGTTTTCACAAACTGATACACGCAAGAAAGTTATCAGGTACTTATAAATGCAGTTAAAAGCATATCACATAATGTTAGCTTAAGCTTCGTTACCAGAACTATATTACAATGTTACACTAACAGTAGTACAATAGTTAACACGTTCTTTCATGAACACATGTATTTATTGTAGTTATATTGTTTCTTGTTTACAAAATGTATACAAACTATTCATATCATAATAGTTATTATATTAAGTCCATATTAATAAATCGTTATCACCATTTTCATTTATTTTAACTTATCGATAAGTCGATGGCGGAAATTTTAAATAACATACGGGATATTAACATGCTATTTGCTAATTTATACACCACTTTGGGCCGTCGATGTCCTGTAAAGCATTTCAAATTTTCACCGTCGAAATGCCCGCAATAAAAACCACACTCTAGGGACAATATTACAGATATCTAGCTCCGCCTGCCTGGATGCTTCCATCATTATCTATTGGTTTATACTTTGCCTATCACATGTCGAAACAAGAGACAAGCTATCCAATCCACCAGCGAGAGAAAAGGTGGTTAAGGACATAGATCATGGAATCGCTGCGCCGACGCCGGTCGCATGTAAAGACAGCGCGTTAAAGTCAGTTTATACAGGGTGTAGCATAATAACGCATAACCTGTCGTGTGGTATCTCAGAATATTGGAAATGTATAACTTTTTTTTTAAATTTTATCATACATGTTGATTAGCTGATCGCTTCTGTTCCTATAGAAACACAATTTTCTTTTGCGAATTTCAAGAACTCGTAGAACAAAAGTGGTTCAGTTTCATGGTCCGAGGGACCACACGGGAGGTCTTGCGTTTATTATGTTACACCATGTATACACGTAATTTTTGCCGAAGTAAACGGTGACACACTAACTTATTTTATATGGAAAGTGTTAAAAATGCGGCCAGCGGCCGCTGCTAGAGTCTCCGTACTCAGTGAGTCAATGCACACGAAAACTTTCTAACACGCCGTCATCGACAACGTTGCTGCGTTGCTAAGCTAGACACAGCAACATTTAGCTAGTTGCAGTTGCATTAACAGCGTTTTTGTTGCGTCGTCGACGCGTAAATAATAATCGTCGTGTGAAATACTCTTATAGGCAATTTTCGACAGTTGAACACGCTAGCATTAGTTTATATTGTATTACTACTATCATTTACACCTGCATAAATGTATTTACAAATAAAGTAAATGGTCTCTTCTCTATTACTAAATTAAGTTGCTTAATACAAGGATTCATACAATGGTTCGGTACAAAATGTAAATATTTAAATTGTTGCATATATGTAGGTTAAACTAACAATTCTTGGACATTTTACATTATTTTGAATCATTTTGTTTAGAACAATGGATTTATTGGCCGCGAGAGAGCGCTGAGTGTTAGTTAATTGTCAAAGTTACCTTGAATGAAAAGCGAGCGATGAATCGGCAACATTTAGCGCCATCTCGCGGCAAAGTTTCCAGCAAGGAACTCCATGGCAGCTAAATGTCCCTTCACAGTCACCAAATTATAGTGACCTCTAACAGCGTTAAAATAGGGTAGCTATTGGTTTGATGCCACTTACAAATCTTTCAAAATAACATTGATCTTCATCTCCCCAAATAAGGTTCCTGTTAAGTTGCTTCTGCTAGACGTAAGTTATCTGAGACTACTAACGACTACCTAATCATAGAGTCTGAGGGAAAATAACTGTTGACAATTATATAGCTCCATCTCTGCAGAACTAATGTTAGTTTTCTTCCTCATTGCAATATCGTCGGGAATAGTGCAAATCCGCGAATCTACCATACGTAAAGTGCGCATATCTGCACTACGTGTTGGTTTACGGAGGCAGGTTATAAGCTTTTTTTTTTATCCAACGATTTTTGACCTCATTTTTACACGAATAGTAACAATCGATGTGTTCTATGTATTGTTAACAGTAGAAATCTATTAAATTCATCAATTTAGTAGCTACGACAATGCGTAATTGAAATTGGCTATATTTTTCAGATACGCGGATTTATCCAATGCTAGTTCCACGGATTTGCTCTATCCCCGACGATATGCTAATTAATCAATATAATTTAGTACTTATAGAAGAGATCACGTTGTATAACACACCATGTTATCACTATCTATCGGCTTGCTCCACATTACCTTGCTCGACCGCCGAATTAAAAATGGTCTGCAACAAAACATGACAGTACTCCTTCTCTTCTAAAAACCTGTCATCACGTAGTTCTGGTCTGTTCAGATGGTCTTGCAGGACTTTTTTGAGGTTATATTTCTGGTCTTTACATAGTCTCAAGATGACTGGGTCTTTGGTACTGACTAAGACTTGCAATATGCTGAGTAAATGCTCTGTGCTTTCGTTTCTTCCTGCTTGAATCTCGGCTGCTATAACCCTTATGATGTTTTGGTTCACGAATTGTTCTGAAAATGTATTAAAAAATAAAATTAGACTTCTAGTTGAGTACTTTCAACCTTTTGACCGCCACTGTCACATATACGTGACAAGCAAGGGCGTGCCCTGTACGCCAAACGACACAAATATGTGACAAAATGGTAGGTGAAATTGTGGCTTGGCGTGGAGGGCTCGCGCGTGCGTTTATGGTCTGGCGGTCAAAAGATGTTGAAGGAGCATGTCTAGGAACTATTATGATCGTGTCTTGTTTTACCGCCAATCAGCGTTGGCGTAAGGGTGTACAGCCCCCATCAACAAGGGAGGATCCTCCAACCAGGGTGTTATGTCTAGTGGGCAGCTGCGCGACAGTTGTTGTCAGTTTTTTCTCTATACTCAGTCGCAACTCGTCGTAATAACATGTAACTGCGCGATTCAGAATTTTGATGTTAGTAGTTCATTTTTATCATAGATGGCGCTGTTTTTGTACCATGTTTCTGCAGTATTTTTTGTGGTGCCGCTACACTGTGATCAGATTTGGTGGTTCATGGTACAAGTGGCGGTGTGGGACAGGCACATGAGACACAGGGCTTTCTCTCTATGATGAAACGCCTCTGGCTTTGAAGATGTCTACTTACCATTAGGTACTAAATATGGCACTTTTAAACATCCACGGACAGAGCATAACGTGAGTTTTGATGTCGCTAAATACTCTTAGTTGTGACGAATGCCTACGCCATGACTCTGGAATGAGTGGGTATCTCACCATCAAGAGGATGTATACAACTAAAGTAAATCTTTTATTGTATAGAAGTATAATAAAATCTCTTAAAACTATCATAATTTTCAGTTCGTAAATGATAATAACTAAACATAATGATCTTACTTATAGCGTCACCGAAATTCTGGGCGAAGTGTCTGATGAGGAAAGCCGCCTTTGTCTTGGCAACTGGTTCGGGGGAGTTCAGCAGTTCCACGAGGACTGGACAGCCGCCCTGCTTGATCAGCTCCAGGGAAGTAGGCTCGTACCCGCGAGACATACCTGCAAGGATAGTATAACATATTTTTAGACTGAGAACAAAATCAGATAACAAACTCACTCTTGGTTTCTGGGACGAAAATTATCAACACGTTAAAATTAAACACAAGTTTGTGATTGGTGGAATGAATTATCAACAGCTAACCGCATTGCTTGACTTCCGTTTAATTATGACACCAAATTAAATTCAACATCCATTGTAACCACAATTTGTGGGATTTTTAGCACAGGTTTTGCTGTGCCATGTCCCGAGTGTAGGTTCATATGAAATTATCTAATGGGAAATCATATTACTACCGGGATGAAAGTATATGACATGGCCTAACTGTGTACCCAAATATCATCAAAATTCGTTCAGCGGCTGCTGTGAAAAGGTAACATACTTTTGTCTATGTAATAAAAGCGAGAAATGTCATTCGCCTTGCTTGTTTCGGTTCGGACAACGCGAGTCGACACAACTCGACACTGCACCAAAATAAAAATTATGAAAAATGTGTTGTTACATCTGGTTATTAGTTATTACCTTATACAACATCCATATGTAGTGAAGTGTGAGTAGACGGATGGCACATTTCTTCGAACTTTTGGAACAGCCGATGTTCTGTTGTTCTACTAATAACATAACATCACGCCTGAAATCCCCGATGCGTTAGGCAGAGGCGAACACCCACATTTCGCCAGTTATTTTTAAGTCCCATGCACTAGGGGGCGTGCCTATTGCCATCAACCGGGCACAAATCCAGACTCTGTGACTGCTACTGAGAAATTCCAGGGGGAAAAACCCAATAACACTTTGCCCGACCCGGGAATCGAACCCAGGACCTCATGCTCAGCAGTCGCGATTGCAGCCACTAGACCAACGAGGCAGTCATAGTGTTGTACTAATACTTGAATTAAAAACCACTGCTGCAGTTACTTACATGATAAAGCATACAGACACTTGGCAAGTGGGGTCCCCTGCTCCGTCCGTACCAAGCTAAGCAGCACAGGCAGCAGCCCACTGTTCAACGCCCTCTCCTGACAGAAGGGGTTGTTCTGACACAAAGTGCCTAGTACTGTGCTGGCACGAGCCCGCAGGTCTTGATTGTGGCTGCTATAGCAGATCGGGAACATAGCGAACCCACCCATTTTGAAGAAGTCTGAAATGTAAAGGCTCTTTAGTTAAAAGTCTAGTTAGATATTATGTTTAATTCAGTTGCTCCATTTAAAAAAAAAAAAAAAAAAAAAAAAAAAATGCTGGTAGGCAACTGCATCTGGTAAGAGTGGAAGCCAACCTCGGCAAACTATGTTGGACAAAGACTAGAAAGAAGATGTGTATGCTGCTAGCATAATTGTCACATTCAGATTGTTCAAATGAATCAGCAATAGTTTTAGTTTTTTTATGTTTTTTTGGTGATGTGGTATTCGTAGATTTTATCTGTGCATGTAATCTGTATAAAATATGAGCTGATAGATCTCCAGCATATTCTACAGCTGTTTACGTTGATAACTCAACGCAGATTGAATGCTAATCTGTGAGTAACAGACAAATTAGATGGCATTACGTAATCATGAATCAGGCAATGAAATTGAATTTTTTTTTTGATATAGCATTTCTATGTAATAAGTCTAGTTTTTCACTCTTATTGTCTTGAATTAAGAACATGGACAAAATAAAACAAAATAAAACGTCATAACTTTAAGAAACTCATAAAAGAAACAGTTGTGTGATTTGTTAAGACAGTCATAACATCATCAAATTATGACCATAATCCTTCATAAACCAATTTACATCAGAACTAAAATCTAATTCTTAATAAACCATCAGCTTACCATTGGCCACATCTAGATCATCAACATGATCCAGTAGGGCAGTGAATGAATTCTGCACTTCATCAGGCAGCTGATCCCCTTCTTTTATATTGGCCAGAAGTTCCCTGTTTGTCAGCACTTTGATGGCAGCTAACAGAACTTCTGACACATTTACTCTTAAGCTCCTCAGCGCATCCTCAAGGAATTTACGCCTCTGTAACATTATGATGTAATGTTGAATAAAACGACACTGGGCAAAAATGTATGGAAGTTGGTACAACCCTCCAATAGCAATGACATATACGTCGTTGGATAGGTCTTTTGAACTGGAACAACATTTACTATGATAGCTTTGTTGAAATGTTTGTCCATTCTCAGATTTAGGTTAAAAACAAAGGTAAAAATGAATACCTATCAATATTTTAATATCTTAGTGTCTGAGAAAAAATAACACAGATGATGGAATAAGCATAATCAGCCTATAATGTTCCCACTGCTGGGGCATAGGTCTCCTCCCTATGAGAGAGAATGGGGCTATAATCCACCATTTGCCCAGAGCAGGTTGTAGACGTCACATGTCTTTGATTTTTTCAGTTCTAGGACATGCCAGTTTCCTCATGTGTTGGTAGAATTATTAGTATTAATAAACACCTTAGCCCAGCAGTGGGAGATGACAGGTAGAGGAAAGAAAAAAATGTTTGTCATATACAAAATGATGTTGTTAAAATCTTATTAGTCAGTTCCATATTTTTGCATACTCTAAAAGATTTACCATCTGCTTATTAAAATACAATCAAAACTGAAAATGTGTTTTTTAAACCAATTGCTAAAAACAAAATAGTGTCATGGTACAAACCTGATCATCGAGTGGGGCTATGTCTGTATTTCCTGGAGCATCTTCTGCCTTGGTGGCTTCCATAGCAAACTTCAACAGACTCTGAAAGCATAGAATATGTCAAGATGTAAGTACTTAAACATTAAAAAGCCTGCCTGGCTTTTAAAAAAGATGATTCATTATTTACTCAAAATTCTAATTCAAAGCCTTAATTAACGAAAAACTACAAAACATTTTTTTTATATATGTAGCTATTGCACAGTAGTTTTCTTTGGAAGGTATCCTCGAGACAGGAAGGCCTCCTCTTCAGAAGCCTCTTTTTCTACTCATCTCTGTTTATTTTTTTTATTTTATTACTTACCTGTAAATTTTTTGGTTGCCTCCGTGAACCTTGACTGCCAGTGGCTGAGTTAACTTGAGAATTTTGTTGATTATTGCTAGCGACCAAACTCAATCCTCCAGTAATGTTCTGTCTTGGTTGCACATTATCCTGACTATTAGCAGGAATGGCAACCGCGTTAGTAATTCTTGGGGGGTTATTTGAACCCATTTTGATTAATCAAAATTTGTTATCAACACGAGTTGAACTTCACTTTAACTGACGAAAAGTGTCTCAATAGATTGATGTTACACTACTAACAATGTACACAGACTACAATGCTTTTATTCAAGGTGATTATGAGTCACCTACGACACTAAACTTCTGGAAAAATTATGAAACATCGAGAACCAAACGTAGATTACCACATTGGTCTAACGTCAAAATGACAGTCAACTGTAAACAGTGCTGCCACCCCATGATTTTGGTTTTTTCCCAATTTTTTGAGAAAATCCTCTACTTAAATTAATGATCCTTTTTCGCATAAATGTAATACAATAAATTATATAACAAAAAAAGCTTCATTATTATTTCATTACAACAATAATCTATGTCTCTAACAGTCTTAAAAGACATCCAATGATTCTAAGTATTCAGTTAGTTTAGTTGTGAGAAATCTTTTCACTATCCAGAGTGTAAAAATCCCTAAGCATATGGCGATTATGGCGAAACATTTAAGTTCACAACCCTATTTATAAGACGTTAATGTAACATGTTTTTAAACACATAAAATTATTCTATTCTTACGCAATGTGCACATTTTATTTTGTTGCCTACAAAATACTTCGAACCATTCAATAATGTAAACGGAGCCTTCACGAAGCCGTCAACCAAGCATTCTGTACATCAAAAATATAGCTGGGATTTTTTTTTGGGGTGAAAAATCACGCTTTACGGTACAACTCAATGTAACGCACTCAAAACATTGAGCTGATGAATGCATTGAATAGTAAATGAGTCATGGACGTATTTAAAGTAAAGTTATATTGTTAAAAACTAGTATTTTAAAAAAAACTTATGAAAAAGTTGAATTTTTGACCCCCAATATATCCGTAATTAGAAGGTTCCCAGGCATGGCCTAGAACAAAATATGATGGCAATGACGGGGAGAACGAACAAGTGCCTTTCGGCTTCATTAAGGGTACTATTTCACCTATTATAATAAAGTCCCCAGATCACGAAAAAAAAAACCGAAGCATTAGGGAAAATTCTTTATGGTAGTAACACTTTCCTGCCAAAGTGACAATAATGACAATTGCAGAGCATAAAGTAAAAACCTTTTATTATTTACAGTGACCGTTGTTTCAAGTACAGAACTAAGTCTTTTTAGCCGCAAAACAATTTAAAAAAAACCTTTTTTTTAACAATACATCATATTTACACTTATTTTTCTGAAATAATTATAATTTCACCGTAAGAATTCAGAAAACTAGATCGCTAACTTTCATATATTTGTCAAAATACACATATTCTTTATGCATACATTTAGGTAACGTTACTTTCTGAGGAAAAAGTAATACCTAATAATTAGATAAATAAAGGGAATAATAAGATATTGTCGACATGTGGGATGAGGACTCAGCGATCATTATGCCGATAGTTGTATGGCCATGGCTTAATTGCCAAGAGCCTCGACCAATACCTGAGGAGGCTCTCGTTAGGCAGCTTGATAAAGGGCTTGATTCAGAAAGCGGTACTCCTGGACACGGCTCGTATTGTTAGGAGGTTTCTCTCTCTGGAGCTCTGACCGCCGATAGCTTGGATCTTGTTCCCGATACCGGTGGGCTACAATTATTTTTTTAATTTTTAAATGTTTTTGATATTGTTTTTTTCTAAGGATTATTTAAAAATGTAAATGATTTGTAAAAATATAAATAAAGGAAATAATAATAATTGTGCCAGGCGTAAAAGCCGCAAATCAAAGTTCTATTTTAGACAGCGATATTTTATGTGGTACGGCTACGGGACTTACAATAACATGTCACACGTGTGAGTACCCCGAACAAAACTGTTACTCTCATTATTTTCAACTGGTGTCCGCATCTTGTCTGAAATGCTCATTTTTATTTGAAAATTGTTTTTGTGAAGCTAAAATGTGTTTTTTCATAAATAAAAATTTATTTATTATTTATTTATCTCCACGGCCAAAGCCCTTATTTTGCGCACGGGTCGGACACGAGCTACATATTCCTACTGCCTATGCCATTTTTTTGACGTCCTAAGGCTTCTTTTCTTTCTTTCTTTCATGTGTTTGGTCATTTACCTCTGGCCAAGCCTATAGAGTGCTTAATTCATCCCGCGGTTCTTGCAGCTATTGCTCATCATCATCTTCTATAGCCATCTTCCTAAAGGACCCATGGCCCGTAGGCCACACTCTAAAGCGGTCAGAGATAACTGAACTTACACTGATACCGGGCTCGTATACTGCGTCTAGGAAGAGATAACTCTTGGCCTCAACGGTACCTTTCAGCCGTCTCTTTTGTGACTCTGTCTTCGCCATACATGAAGACTATGGGCTAAACCATGGGTATATTATTCCTCCATGAGTAGATGTAAACATCATCCACGTTATCATTAACTTAATTTGGTATTGTCCATGATCCCCCTTTTTCTCTTACATAAACTCAGGTCTTAAATCGTGTCTAGGTGAAGCCCAGCACGTTCTCCATGACTAAGCATAACATGATAACATCCGTGTTTCATGTATATTTGTGACCTCTTTGTTTTTCTAAACCAGGTACTACACAACGAATATTGATGCGGTTAGTACCATCATGCCATAATTTAGAGAATTCATTTCGGAAAGGTTATAGAGTTGATGTATTTACATAAAATTTAAAGAAATCTCCGTGTTTAGTGAAGGCGTAAAAACCGCTTGAAGCAGGGGCAATGAGATAAAACAAGATCGTGCTTCAATCTCTATTCTCAGCTCAGGTTATTGAAAGTCGTTTCGTTACTATGATAATAAAATGCCAGGATTATTTGCTGCCTAGATAAATATCACTTCAGATAAGTTATCACAAAGATAATGCTTAAGCGAAGTAACATGTTTTCACAATAACATCCCACGCAGCGGGAGATCCCACGGAACACCTTATTGTTTTACAAATTAACATTTTAAATTCTTTTTTCGCTGAAATTGTATAACGTGTGGAGTGTTTTTTTTTATACTGCATTCATAATAACGTTTATCAAACTAGCAGTTGGACAAAATTAGGAAGAAGTTCAATTAATTTATTATCACAAAGAGGTAAGTAATCACATGATGTTTTTATTTTTACCTGACTACAATAGGTTGAGACACTGTGCCTATGTTTATTAAAAAATCTTTACGATACTAGTTTAATGCAGTGTTATTAATGATTTTTGAAGCATTTCAAGTATTTTTATCTGACGAAACAAGCCTCGTGTTTTTTTCGCCGGTTCTTCTCAAGCTGGCGCGTATTTCTTTTATGTATGACGTATAAATTTATTAAATCAAGGTAAACTAATATTTCTATTCAAAACGCAAACAATGTAGGTAGGTATGTAGCTCTGCCACTACGAATTAAAATTCTTTTGAGTCTAATTTGTAACAAATGTGATTTTACGGTTTTTATACCACTCATTCCATATTCACAATATAATAAAGAAAATATTAAATAACAGCGTAGTTATCGCCGTGATTGATAAGACAACAACATGATACGATGCTTATTTTAGATTATTTACTATCATTAAAACATTTTCTCGTAATCTGAAAGAAAATGTTACCTAGGATATTCTCATTCTCGTCTGAATACCTTACCTACATTATGTTGTGTGGACTATCAATATAAGGTCTAACTATTCATACACGAAATATTTTCAGGGAATCGTCTAACGGCTATAACAAAGCCATTTCAAGGGATTATTTTTTTTATCTGGAGTATATTTTTATAAAAAGAATTACTTGACCCACAAAATAAATACTAGCTCCTTATTTTTGAACATCCATTACGTTAGTTTACTACGTTGTATTTAGCTACTATCATTGTTAGAATATGGGAGTAAAGGTTTTATGCAAAAAGTATCAAAAAATATTAGAATTATAATAATTTCGTAAAAAAAAACACGCAGGTATTTTTTTTTGTTGCTATGGTGACTTTACGATTTAAAGAAGTTACTCTTAAAATATTTCGTGTATGAAAACATAGACCTTATACTGATAGTCCACATAGTTCACATTCTAGACTAACCAATGGAATTTTGGGTCTGTTACGCTACCTACAGTTCCATAATTTAATTTTTTTTTAACCATTGTTCAAAACCTTATGAACGACCGCTACGAAGACCCCTGTATCTTACATGACAGTACATATTCGGCATCGTTATGTAGAAACCAGATATTGTTTCGAAAGCAAAACATAAATCAAATAATTAACAATATTTTACGCTATACTAACTCTCAGAGAAAATAAAACAATGTTCGTCGCACAAGGACGACCCGTCTTATCGGATAAAATTATCATGTATCATATGCAAATCGATAACACGAATAAACAGTTTCAGTTACATTATAATACAAATATTACAGCGAAAAACCGGTGCTGGTTACATATACCTCTGTTCACCCATTTTCTATAACAAGGACTACGTTAAAAACGTCAAAGTTCCATTAATCTTTGTTTATAACGTAGGGTTTTTTCCTGTACTAACTAGTTCATCAATCGATTTCCAGCGATGGCGCCTCGGCAGGACATCGGAGCCCAGCCACAGCCGATCAGAATAGAGCAAGGGAGGCAACCCCCACCGCCGCCGCAGCCCGGCCGCCTCCAGCGACCCCCGCACGACAACCCCACCGTCTACATAAACAGGCCCACGAATATACCTCGCAACAATGTCAACACCAGTGAAATCGCTCGCACGTAGGAAAACATAGTGAATGAAAACAAAATACAATTTTCAGGCTAGTCTGTGACATATTCGTTTTTTTTTAATGAACGCTTCACTGGAATAAGTGGTGGCTAAAAGGCTCTTATCTCAATATCGTTAAAATATATTTTTTTGCATTCTTATTGTTTTGACGAAAAAGAAAAGTTCTTATGATTTTGTTATGATCACAAGTGATTTTGAATATATATCTGCCGCGGAACTAAAACATTGATTTTATAATTTGAAGTCACTGCACTATATCAAGGTTATCACTCCATATCCTAGTTGCCTAGACAGCAGTAGACAGATACCTGCGTTCTCAATTCAAGGGTGGGGTTTCCCACCTATAAATGTAAACCTACATCGAACCATTATATTATCGTTAATATATATTTTTTTTCATATGAAAGCTTTTTTTCGATACAGACTACTTATGTGCAATACGTATGTAACTACTAGCCTTCCTATTAGAGATCTATCATGTAAGTACCTATAAAAAGAAAAAAATGTTTTTCCGACGCGGAAATGTAGCCTTTCAATTATGATTATGTATAAAATATGATTGTACCTATTAGAATTAATGTCTAGGTAGAGAAATATTATGTAGGGAAGAACCTATGGAAGTAAGACTAAATCATTGAATAAAACATTATAGTATTTTGTATGATTAAGTAGGGATAATAGTTTCTTTTAAAATTGGTCACTTGGGCAAGCAGATTACCTACTTAAGTAATAGGTACATAACTTTAGGTGGTATTTAGTTTTTAAGCATTTGAGCGTAATTAAATACTTCTGTCTGATCTATCTGTCCGTCTTACCTTATATCTGAATAAATGTTATGAAATGAGAATTTTTCATGCGTGTAATTTTATTTCTTAACAATAAAACATCGTCTGTGCTATTGAACTACGTAACAGCGACGAAGGTAGGTACTGTTAAATCTAAAGATAATTTAAAATCATAAACATGCATGAGGTGGACATTCGTTCTATAAATCCTTTACTAACATGACTACGCTAATATCTAAAGGTTAATCACGGTGATTTCTAGAATATCCAGAGTTCGTAGTACCTACATAATCTGGAAGCACAATAATTATCAGGTATGTCATTAATGCAAATCCTATTAACACCACGTCAGATCAATTTATCAGAACAAGTAGGTACCTAGTCAGGTAGAAACCCTATAGTGTCTATCTTTATGCATAGGTACCTACTTCCACAGAAAGGTCTTTATAGTTCTTTTCTATCTATAAAAACTTTTTTATAGTTGGAAAGTAAAATCCACGTCTCGTTTCTTTTTAAAACTCTGGAGTTATTTAAAAGAAATTGAAATAACATTCCAGGAATATAAAACTGTGGAAAACAGCTTAATACTTTTCAAAGTTTAAAAGATGTAAAATTCTAAAAATGGCCGATCGAAAGTGAATGATAGTGATTCCATTTTCAAATAAAACATTGTCCATTGAAATATCTGTTCTCAAATACTTATAAAGGTGAGTTTTAGTGTAGACTGTACCGAGCATAGAGAATTAAGCTCTTTTCCTCCGTGGCACCGAGATACTTTTATTACTAACACTAAGGAAGGCCCAAATAAAATGACTAAATGTAGTTGCACTGTTGTATTTGTAAAAATGACCATCATCAAATGTGTGTCAGGAATAACCTAGGCAAACTAGGTAGAGGTACCTACTTACAAGGCTACAACTACATGCTAAATATAGTTTATCGATCTCGGCCTGAGTGAGGTTTCAACGTAAATCTTGAGGAAACAAGGTTATACCGGTATCCGTTAGATAGGAAACGAAGTTGCTTCAGGTGGAAATTCTCTAGCAGGAATTTATTGGAGATGAGAGTATTTTTTTCTTTTTATTTTACGTGTGATTGTCGTAGAATTTTCCATGGACAGAATTTTCAGATTGACGGGTTTGAATATTTTTTATTCCTTAGGTTCTTACCGCGAGGGGTCACGTCGCGTCAGAGTGGGGACTCTGTGCGCTCACCGAGCACAGTGGTCACGTGCTGCTGTGCACACTTGCACAGCGAGGCTCAGGGGACACCTCTATATAGTCGCCCAATGGATGTGCCTTAACAGGCCTTGCACAGAGTTGGCTCCACACAGGTCTTTTAAGAGGAAACGGTGCCGCCTCTCATGTGCGGATGGTGACAACCGTAGTTTTAGTGCAGTAAAAAAAAAATCCCAGACTCCCCGGTCTTATCCCCAAAGACCGGTCGCCTTTTGAAGGTTTCCCACCGCAAACAAAAAAAAAGGTTCTTACCGCGAATACGCCTACCATCACATTCCATGTCAGGCTAGGTACCGATCGATGAGTTCATGAGAGATTTCTCCGCTGTAATGCTGCAGTGACCTGTGACACAATTGCTCCAAGCAACTTTTTTGAGCAACCCAACATCGGCTGATCGGCGTAACTACAATAGGGGAAGTATATGGCCCATCTTGTTTCGTATGTAATAGTACTGATTTAACCAATTTCTCTACAATCAGCCATAGGGAACGTTTTCTCTAAGCTTTAAACTAGTTTTTCAGGCTAACTATCTGCTGATTTCAAATCATCAGTAAGTATCTAGCTGTCGTATTTAGAAACATGGAGCAGTCTGACCATAAAGGACAGCAGAAACACAACTTTGAGCAATTAGAAGACATAATGAAGCAGTAAAATGGTAGCTTTAGAATCTTAATAGGATGTTAATATGAATCATGTTAAAAAAAAATCAATGGATTACCATTGATTTTTTTTTTTTTTTTTTGATTTTTTTTTTTTTTTCGTCTATTAAGACGCAGTTAATATTATGAATTTTCACTTTGTGACCATTATACGAATTGAAACGTAATTCACTGTATTATCTTTCTGCTAAACCGGCCATTTTAGACAACCTCTTGATAGCTTTTGGAACAAGGGATTAAGGCTAAAGCTATGGTCATTTACCAATACCATACTCATCCATCACCACGCTTAGCAAATCGATTAGAGAGAAAATATTTATGGAAAGATCACCCAATTTGCATGGATTCATAATATAATTCTGAATTGAAACTACATCGATTAAAGTCTAAAAAATCACATAAATGCTTATACGAATGATTAGTTTCGAAACGTTACAAGTTAGCAACAGAAAAACATTTCTTTGCTGATCGATGTTTGGTAAACAACTCATTGTTAACTTTGACTGTGATGTAAATTCTGATCCTAATAAACAGTTTCTTGGCGTAGTTAATTGGAAAGCAAGCACACGGAGGCGAGTACATTATTTGATTCATGCCTTCGAAAATGGACTTAGCAATCTTAGTGTTAATATACAAATTATTGAAGAATATCTGATAATATCTTTCCATTTCTTCTACAAAATGTACGAAATCTTCATGTGGTATAAATCGTAGATCGTAGGCTTCATTATTCGCTTGAAAGTCCCTATCCATGTTAACAATTTCCATTTTGTCATCAAGAATTAAACACGCTTTCAACTGTTGACAATCACCGTGTAAGTTCACACATTTGTTGAACAAGTGACTACTAATGTATCTCAATCTATTGTCTTCAGGTAATTCAATTTTGCAATAATCTGAGCTTGAGATTGAAGGAGTATTGGGTTCTACGATTGTTTCGTTACAATCTTCTTCCATTCGTAAATTTTCCTCTGCTTCTGAGCTCAACATGAACCCTAATTTTTCAGTGTTAACAAGTAATTGTGTCAAATCCCCTGATCCTCTTCCTTGTTTACCTGGTTTTATTATGTTGGTAAAGAAAATTTTCCTAAATGCTGACACAAATTGTCTAGTGGTAGGCTTCTTCCTCTTGCTGCGGACTTGTCCAAAGATAATGTCGGTAACGTCTTGATTTAACCTTCTGGTGTGGAGATTGTTGTAACCTTCTGCCCTGAGGTCATCAAACAAAAGCAGGATAGATGTTATCGTAATTTGATACCCTGTGATGAACTTGGCAGTGGACGTCACGTCGCGCCCCGTCGTTACATTAATTATTCTCAACGATTTAAAAAACTGAAGCATTTCATTCATAAATGTTATTTGTGTTACACTTCCACAGAACGCCTGCTGGTATTCACATGTCGAGTGTACGGATGAAGAATTTAAAATATCGAATAAGTCATTGATCAGTTTGATGAACTTTACAGTTTCTTTCGCGGATTCATGTATAGCCTGAAAATCGATATAGCATGAAATAGCTGTAGCAACAGTATGACTTAAAAGCTCGACAGCATACTGCACTTGAATTTTCTCAAAAATTGAGGGTTTTATGTGTCTCTCTGTTAATTTAGGAGCAAGTCTTAAAGTTTTGTTCTTCTCACTTTCATAAAATTGTAAAATATGTTCATATTTTGCAGCTGATCCATGAAAATAGAAATCGTTCGTTATCAGATTGTTTCGCAATGATTTAATCAAGTGCAGTGCGTCAATTATGTAGAATATTTTTCTGTTTTTAATGAAAAAGTAAGGTCTTTCAGTTGAAATCATATTCCTTTTTTCTTCTCCTAACAGATCCGATCCAAGATCAGAAACGAATGTTCTAATATCTAGTCCAACATCAATAAGTTTTTCTAGTAATTGTTCGATCCAGTTTGATATGTCATCGCTGTTTTTGGATTCCCCAAGGAGTGCAAAACCTATGGGTTGTTGCCAGTTTCCAAATATGCCTCTTATTATAACTACTAAAGCCTTTTTTGCCAGGACCGGAGTTTGAAGTCCGTTCACCTCTTGTAGTCCGATGATTTTGTCCAAGTTTATGTTATAGAATAGACTAGTTTTCAAGCAAATAGCATCAACTACGACGGAGCAAATTTTTTCGGAATTCGTCATGTTATTGACTTTCGCTTTCAGCGTTGTCATCAGATGCTCATTAACTTCTGTGCTGATCGGTAATGAGTGTCTGGCTAAAGTCGTAGCGTTTGGAAGGCACAGAGCTTGCTCCAGTAATTTGTACGCTTGTGGACTTGTATAGTACAAATTAATACAAAATTGTTTATATTTCGGCGAGTACCTATTCCCTTTACCGTGAAATTTTAATTTAGTCTGTGCTTTCACAATTTCTGCTAAGGGTTTTGTTAAGAATTTGTCGCAGAGCTTGTGAAACGTGTCTTTGGTGAGACTGCTTGATGCCGCTGACTTCATTTGTTTTTTACATGTAATAAGTTCTTCCTTCAATTTCTTCACAGATGAGAGAGACGTTGTAAGAAAATTTGCTGTCTGGGATCCTTTTTCGATTTTCAATACATAAAAGTCTGTCTGCGAGAATTTATTGAGAGTTTCCTTTATCTCTGTTTGTGTTTGTTTAGCCTCGGATCGTTTAGCTGGTAGCTGAAGGGAGGGTACTGAGAATCTCCTCAATCTCTTTCGTTCAGGGGTCCCCTGAATGCTGCCGGGGTCGAAGTGTTCTTCGCAGACGACATAGCTGTGAGCTTGCTTGTCCTGCAACTCTTCCCTTGAGATTAAGTGCAACCATATGGCACGTCTGGAAAGAAATAAAACTAGTTTAACTCAAGTGGTTCTCAAGAGGCTTGTTTGCTGTCGGATATTGACAATTAATTCGACTACAGATGATCAAGTTTCGGCAGGAAATTCAACTATATCCATTGTGTTACTAATAGCGATAGTTGAATAGCAAAAATGGACGCGATCAATAGTTTGAGAAATAATTAGAGCACGGTTCTTCATTCATAAATTACAATCATAATTAATTTGTGCCAGCGCTGAAACATGAAGGCTACAATATCCTTGAACTATTTCGCGTAGGAACTCCCAGGTTTCCCTAGTATTCTCCCCGTGATGTAATCATAATCAATGAAAGCGGAAATATAGCGTGGGTGGAGGAGGGAGGCAGCCAGTGCACCGCACGACCGCACTACACAGTCGCCTGTGCGACATCGTCGTTGCAACACGCCGCACCCGGCCGAATCTCCGCAGTTACGAGACCTGCCCCCGTATTCACAGACGCTCGGTCCGAGTTTTCGAATTGTGGCTCAATTTTGGTCTAACAAAACGAAATAAACATAGACTTCCCTAATCGAAACGAAGCGTAAAAAATACCGGTTGTGCCTGCATAGGTGGAGAGAACAAATTCACCTTTGGCGAGATTTCATCACACGAATCAACATGTCGGAGTTTCGTTATCGATGTTTTACTAACAGTTAGTTATGCTGTGTGACACAATTATCATCAACCTGCTCCTAACCACACCCTAAACCAATTTATTTGGGGTTCGCGCAGCATAAGCATGTCTTCTTTCACCATCATCATCACCCCCGGCCCCGGGGCTTCGCCCGCGTAACCTAATTTTTAAAACACAATATCTATTTAAATTATAGTCTATTTTTATTTCTAAGAGTAAGAGTAAGAACCTAAGAGTATATTACTAAATGGTTTCATCAACATCTATACGTTCAGAAGTTTTAACTTGAGAGAGATACACAAACTTTCACGTTTATAATACCTAGTAATTAAGATATAAATATGTGGAACTTTTTATTTTTAAGGCCCCACTGTATTGTGTCTATTTCATTGCAATAAAGAATTACTATAAAAAAATGATAAAGAATGAAATATCTTTAGGATCTTGAAAAGTGATATAAATCACAGGCTACCGTTTCGGTCGTTCCTGGTTTCTTTATAGGTAAATAAGGAATTTTGCCGACGCGACGCTTTCGTTTTGCAGCTTCCATACTAACAGACGTTCAAGATAACCGCAGTTTTCCCAGAAAGGGTTAAAATGAAAACGATAGTACCTACTCTCAATACTTACATATAGTACAATGCTACAAGGATCTCTTGGCGCTCTTAGGCCATCATTTGTCAGTATAAATTATTTTGAGATAAAAAAAAACAAGATGGCGGCCTTAGACTGGGCTGCCTGTCCACTGGAGCGGAGGCGATATAAAAGGAGCGGAGCTGTGCAAATTTTAACCAATAGCATTGCATTATATCTTAATTCCGATCCGCTCCGTTTATGCAATTCTATTAGTCAGAATTTGCGCAGCTTCGGTCCTCTCTCGTCTTCTCTGCTCCAGTGGACCCCATAAGCTTTGATTTTGGCTGGGGGCGAAGAGTTTATTTTTAAAACGTTACCGCACCCTAAGAAACCGTGCGTTTACAAACATTGAAACTCACATACACAAACAGCCAGTCCCGGAACTACTACCTGTAGGCCATACAAATATTTGTTCCGTGTGGGAATAGAAACCGCGACACGCAGCGTAGTAGGTACCAAGCAATCAGATCTTTGTATAACAAGCAGAAACCTGGATCGGATATCAAGAAATCCATTTACGGAAATTGAGTTAGGATGTGAAAATGAAAGATAAGTATCTACAAAATTTAAAATAGTTTATTGAACTGCGATGTAAGATGTTATTGTACGTACTTATTGGGTTTAAGCCTCAGAAGACTATCGAAATTAGGGTTTCATTTCAGTGCAGATATTCTGCTTCTTTACGTGTCGACTGAACTCAAACTGTGTATTGTAAGGTTGGGTTAGGTTAGATCTAAAACTTCAGGTCAGACCTCCCCTTGTCATGACCAAGGCCATGGTCGACTGCAGGGGGCATGGGAGGCAGCAGCACCATTCTGCGAGGACGACATCTCGCAGAAGGAGACGGCGAAGCACGTCAGGGAGGAAGACGCGCTCGCTGAAGCGATTCGCGGCGGCGGAGAAGGTGCCACGCGGCGACCTGATGCCGCCCCAGGAAGTGCTAGCGGGCGATAGATCGGGGCCGTATTGCACGGCCCTTATGAGTGGTGGCGATGTCTCAAGTGAACCCGGACATCGCCAAAGGAGTTTGGTACCCGGAGGCGAGCTGCGCTGGATGGGTCGCGAACGTCATGCGTAGCAGTTCTCACGGTTCATTCGCCAAAGTGACAGTAGGCTCACGGCGGTGTGGTATGCGACAGGCATTTTTCATCGCTTGATAGTAGCTGTGATCGTAGCGAAATAACTGGCTAGGTACAGAATCTTTATATTTATAAGCCCTTTGTACTAGATTCTGCGGAAATCAATAATTCCACCAGTTATTTCCGTCATTTTGCGTGAAAAGTCTATCCGACTACCCGTCCGATTTCATTCACAGTGAGCTTACCACGGTGGCGTGGCACCCGTATTTGCGTTATAATTTTAGGTACCTACCTACCACAGAACACTACTGCAGATACAGACACGTAAAACCGGTGCAACAGTGGGGGTCTACTTATTGTATAGGATCATATAGATGTATTTGCGTAAGTACAGACGCCAGCACATCAAACTACTACAATCTGTCAAATTTCTTTAATAGATTTTCAACTTTATCGCTAAAGCATTAGGTTCGAGGTTTATTGAGAAAAGTTGACAGTTTCGGGTAGCATGATAGCTATAGCTACTATAAATCGCAAAATGGCTGGCGCGTCACGCGAACTCACACGAGTGAAGCGGACCCTCCGGCCTCCACCCGCAGCGTCGGGTCGCATTCTGTATTTGTCCAGCACAAGTAGGTACCTACATACGCATCGCTCGTTATACGTATAAAACTAGCGATGCTTATACATATGTATACTATGTATAAGTTCAGCATGCTTCAGAAAAGTATGGTCATAATTAAAGGGTGTAGTACAGGTATACGTATAGCTACAGACCATAATAAAAAACCACCAGATGACCAGATTAAAATGAACAAATTTGTTAATGAGACCAATATCGTAATCGCGAAAACATAACCAGTTGTTTTCCCATACATAAGTGCAATACCTACTCGATCCTCAACTATTATTTCGCGATTACGATGTTGGCCCATGGAGAAACTAATTCAGGGTTGTGCTAATTCAGGGTTGTGTGCCACACCCTTAAATATGACAACAACTTTCTGACATACGGTGTAGGTACCTTTATTTGTGCAGTGTGCTGGACAATATAATGTAGGCAGACGAGTGTTCAAACTACAGACTACAAGTGATCAAAATACAGAACGTAAAATGTATTTAAGATCGAGTTTGGCGTGCGGGTCCATCTTGCCTGTAAATACGAGTAGAAACTACATGATATTATTGGTACAATATGGATATTTTGGTGTGTCGTCAAAATCGGAACTAACGCCGTCGCCACCTTGTTGTTTTTTTTTTTCAATACAATTTCACGCACAACGCGGCACAGAGCACCCTGTCAACAAGTTCAACGACATCCCAGAGCCTTAAGACCCCTATAACACTGTACTCAAACTTATATTACCTGTCATCTTCTGAAGGCAGCGAAAAGAACGATATCTTGGGCTTGTTGACATTTGTGTTGCTGCAGCCAAACACCGAACAAACTTTTTTCGCCATTTCAATACTGGCTGCCGTACGTTCACAGCAAGCCAAGTTCCGGCCACAACTGGTTTCCCCCCGCTAAACTCTGTGTAGACGACAAGTTGTGTATGTGTGCGTGATTATATCCATAGACACACAAGTGCAGCGAGACGAGTTTATTTTTGTAGGCAAAGGAAATACGTATCAGATTGTAGTATTTTTTTTTCAGTGTTTCGCATTCCTTACTAATCTAATTAGCGTTTAGCAACATTGTTGTTAATTAATTGATAAAGATAAATCATTTAGATGTATGGATAATAATCTATGCCCAAGCCAACTCCAATTTATTAAAAAAATACATACCTATTATTCATAAATAATTTGGTTTTAAACGAAACGCAACGTGAAAAATTTAAATCACGAACTGATAATAAATATTGCCAATATAATAATAGAATTTTCCCAAAAATTGGGTAATTTAATTAAATCGTTTAGAATTCAAATTGCACCGTTATTTATGTAAGTTTGTCTATTCTAAATAGAAAAATTATTAGGTACATAAAGTATTAATTAAAATACACTTTAAGGATCGGGCTAGCATAACTTTTGAAAGCAATACTATACCTAAACTATTATTTTCACGCCACGACAAACATTTTTTTTTTTGTCCACATCAACTCAACTAGTGAAGACGGTGTTCTTGTGTTTTTTTATTCTAGATTTGGGTTTTATATCAGTTGACAACATTCCTATTATTTTCTTTTTCGTGATCTCATTATTGGTGACCTGCTGGCTGATGAGGGTTGCAGTTATTCAGGTTATTTTACGGTAAATTCACTACTGCACACTACATCGAATTAGCTTCCTCGTTGGTCTAGTAGCTGCCTCGTTGGGCAAGTGGTCATAAGTGCTACTGCGGAGCATGAGTCGAATGATGAATCGAACCCAGGACGGGTTCGATTCCCAGGTTGGGCAAAGTGTTATTGGGTTATTCTATCAGGAATTTCCTGCAGCAGCCGCTGAGTCTGGATTTGTGCCTGGTCGCTGGTAATAGATTAGACTTACACATAACTGGCGAAATTTAGTTGAAGGTACTATTACGTGTACCTTACTTACCTACCTGCCTAACCCTTCGTGCATGGCGTGATGTTATGAATTCACTAAAAGATTTAGGTAAGCAAATCATGACTGTGTCATCAGTCTCGCCTTGGCTGAGGACAATCAACCACATAGTCTTACTTACAATTATGTCATCTTCATAAACCAACTTTATTGAATTTTGGATTCCAAGAATTCTGACAGTGATAATAATTGGTGGTCTAACCTTGCAGCGGCGTCTGATCGACTCAGACTCGACGCCAGCTCATTAAATATATAGATACCCCGTTTTAGTTAGACTGGGAAGAAAAATAACACAACATCAAAATTGGTAACAATTACTATTCTGTTGATCTTATTAAGAGCAAAGAGGTTACTATGTAAGTGGGCAGGTGTCATTATTCCTTCATAATAATTGATTGGCAACAATAAAAATAAACAGTAAGTATTGCGGAGCGGGCGGCGGGCCCGGCCACAGAGCGGCAACGTCGCACGATCGATCGACACCGCGTTTAAGGCCAACAGGAGTTTCCCCGTACGAGAAATACACGGAGTTTCTTTACAATCAGACTTCTTTCGTTGAGTTTCACGTAAATACCTACTTATTTGTTGAGAAAACATTTCTCAGAAATTCTGGACAAGTTTGAAGTTAATTGAAAAACATTTAATTGAAGAGATGTGGGATTGTGGAGTCATTGAGTGCCTAGATATATATTCAAACTGAGTTCGATGATTGTTGATTAGTACTTACATGTTAACGATACGAGGGTACTCGACTATATCTTTAATTAATGAATTCAATAGGTAGCTTCATCATCCTATCAAGTAAATTCCAATCATGCACTGTCATCCACTCTCAAAATTAACACTGTGGTTAAAGTTTTGAAATAATTTTGTTCTGTCTTGAATACACTCTTTCTACTTATCAAGTTTTAGGCGCAACAAGATGCTTTAATTCAATTCATTGAACAGCCTGGATAAAATTAGCTCCAGGATAAAACGCAAAATTCTGCCCGATACATAAAATGTTTCACTGAGCTAAAATGGCGGACATAACAAGTTTATAATGTGGCGTCGACGTCGAAGAAATCCGTCATTCATTATTCTGTCGTAGATAAATAACTCGCCCACGTTATGGACGGTTCATTCAATTACGTTACGGGCTGTGAAAAAATAAGTCGTTATCAAGAAAATGTTGGATATTATGGAGCATGAATTGCTAGGTTAGAATTTTTCATGGCTTTAATTTTCAAAAGTTAAATGAAACATTTTGAATGTCATGCTGTGTGAGTGATGCAGAAATTTTATGGTGTACACTTTCGGTAAGCTTTTAGTGTGAAAAACAAATTCACATTCAGCAACATTGAGTTATATTGTACCTACTACGTAGTACATTATAACTTAATGTTCAGCAGATTGATTCAAAGGTGTTATATTAGGATATAAGTTATTAATCATACAAAAAGACAGCTTTGTAACTTACTACTAATTAGAGCTCCTACTAACACTGCACCTTGGCATTCACGTTCTACCGATGCATTCAAAAATAATCAGGTAAAAATTTACAGAATGTTTAAAAGAATCTCAGGTTCTACACTAACTCAATAAAGTATAAGGATGAAAGGCTACAAGCAAACAAGCAATAGCAATTTGTCCAAGTTACAGAAACAATTTCGTGACCTCCAACCGAAGAGCACGCATGAGAAGATCAATAAATGTGCATAACGAAAGGAGGTATGCTAGCCGCAAGGACAGAGGCAAGCCTTGTTCCCTTCTCTACCTGAGACAGATCTAAAGTGTTAGTAACAACGGTAGCCCATGTTGTCGATCGACGATAGCTAACGTGGCTTGTAACGCGCCCACATCGCGTTTTGCACCGACAACTGGTTGCAACTTCAGTGGGAAGCGGTTAGGTGAAAGTTACGAATCTCTACAGTTAGTAGAACGAAATAAAACAAACATTATTTGCAAAAGAATGCTATTATTTAAAACCATTGTTTCCATTCACACCGCTGTGACGTCAAAAGGAGAATTAATGAGAGTAAATACCTGCTAGAAACCAACGCTTCCATAATGACAAAGACTACACAAATAAGTGTGTCGTCTATGCAGTGGTATAAAAATAACATTAAGAGATTACTCATCGATTGGCTTCTACTGATCACAAATTGCTTTTGAGGTGAGAAACGTGAAAAAAGACGATTTGTTGACGAAATTACAGTTTAACACGAGATGACGTGGCTTAAAGATAGACGGTATCCTGGTGAGGATTGGAACTATGCAGGGCTATCACTTGTCCAGATTCCCTTTTGTAGTTCGAAATGACAGGTGATCAGTTGACACATTTTTTCTTCTGGTAACATACAATATTAGGAACTGACGCCAGAATATCATATTTATACAGTAAATATACGCCGCGGTCCATATATTCAAAGTATCTGCATAATATGATACTTTTATGCTGTGCCATGAACACTATCTTAGAGATTGTATGGAGATATGGGGTAATTGCCACGAGTCACGACTTCGCGAGTATGCAGCTATATGATGGATGGATGAGCTATGTGAACAAACTCTGCAGACGAATGATGAAAATTGGAAACAGAAATGATGATAATATACGAGAGGTTATGATTCCTACATGACCAGCAGCAATTTCTGTTTTCATGAATGGACTCATTTATATTGATTTAAGCAATGAAATCCGGTTCAGGGATATGAATAGTTTAGAAGGCAGTCCAACCCAGGCGTCAGGCAGGACCTACATAAATGTAAAAAATGAAAAGCGTCTTGTCAGGCCGAAGATTATCTTGGCAGTTATGAACCACCCACCTATTTATACCGCGTTGTGTCGGACGCCGCGACGTTGCCAGCTCGCACCCGCTGGCGAGCACTTTGGATTTCGAACGTGGACCGGTATTATTGCTAGCTCGAAGAACTTGCCCATTTTAAGAGAAAACGAACATAAATAGAATTTGTAGGCGTTTCTATATTTTTGTTTAGTGAAAGAATATCTATCTTGTAAGTACATAATATTCTATTTAAATGTATTTGGATTAATTTTGGATATATGAGAATTAGAATAAGGTTACTCCAAAAGTAGATACCGTAGTACACGGAATGGAAGCGAGAAGAGTTAGAATAGTCAACGAAATAGAAATACGACACATATATGTAGGTACTATCCTTACCTCGAGGTGATATTTTTTATTTTTTAACAACTAGACCAGCTAAAACAATACCTTTTAACCCCAAAATTCACAAAACCGAATTACATAGCGGCAAATGGTTCATTCATGCATGTCCGTTGTCCATCATTTAATTTTGCTGGAATAGTTATCATTATTTTTAGGGGAAATTTATCTAGAGCTGGCAGCCCCAACATTCTTGTGCCGAGTTCGGTCCGACCAGCACTCGGCGCGCGGGCTTCGATGCAGTAGCGCGTATGCTTGCTTCATTCCACGACACGATTTTAGACGCGTATTTTTTTACGATAAACAACTTGACACTTTGAAACATGATTCGGGATGAAGGTGTATGATTTATGAAATGTATTTTAGCGTTCATTTGTCTGCAGTGTCGCCGTCTGGTGTATATTCTGATCATTTAAACTCAGATGAATAAATGAAATGCTTGCATTTATTTTCAACCACAGATTGAAATACGCTGTTTGGTATCTACTGTGTGATGGGAACCGAATTCATTATCTGAGCACTTTAGTTTATTTTTAGTGTAATGAGCTAACGAAAACTTTGCTTTGCAGAAACAGTCGTGAAGCAAACACATAGGAGTAGATAGCCAGTTATCTTTTGCATTTACGTTTTTCATGACCAGATTGCAGAAAAGATGAAGCATTCACGAATCACGATGAAGTTTGAAAGGCACTACTAATATTCTGATACCTAAGTGAGACAGTATCACTCAAAATTCTCGATAGAGAGTCCTTAGGACTGCAGGCAAAAATCTCTAGATTGGTGATACCGCTGTCAAAACGCCTCGTGGAACTGGTTCTCGTTAGGTAGCATCACCATTTGCTGAGAAATTTTTGTTTATGATTTGTTGCACAAAGTACAGTAGGTACGGTTCTTTCATAGAAATAGTCACCGCACGGATACCTAATTCCTATAGCACCTTATCGTTTAGCACTTGTGTGCAAAAATCGAAATGTGTTTTCCACACTTATTTTTTATCTGTGACTAGTAACTGCAGTGGTGTCTATGTTACGGCTAATAGCCGAAGTGCGGCTACACTTAGTTTTAGCCGGGTACAACTAGGTGCAGCCGGTTAAACTTAGATGTATCCTACTTATCTTCGGTTAGAATATGCAACCAATTTAGATGTAGCGCTCGCCGGCCGCTGCCGCACCGCCTGGCTGCGCTCGCTCGGCTCGCGTTTTGTGGGTTGTTAAAACTAACCTAACCCATTTGGTCTGTGTGTCCTAGCAATAAAAAGGATAACCAACTGTTACCGGCCGCACCTAGGATTAGCCGGCTAGAACTAGGTGTAACCTTACTTGGGCTTTTACACGAATAGTAATATTAGTAATCTACGGCCGTGGTCTACCAAATGAAGTTGATATTTATAGGTTAGTCCTGTTTACCACAATAAAGGTAAAATCTACTGTGACGTAAAGTATTGACATCTTAGTCTACCCAGTACTCCTAAATTGTTTACCAACGGTCTGAACAGAAAATAAAAAAACTATCTTAACCGTCACTTTGGAACATAAACCGCTCGAGTCAACTCAAATGGGTCACAGTTCGGTATAGGTAGTCTGAAATCAATAAACTGGATGCGTTACTGCTGCATGTGACCGGCCACTAACAATATACTAACGTATAGATATGGTTTGGCTGTCTCTGTATCCCTAGTACCTACTACAGTTCTTTCACAGTTTACTTCTGATTCAGCTAATTCAGTTAGTTTACTTCTGATTGGGCATCACAGTCAAAACAGTCAGATGCCAGCTATCTATATATAAGGTCACAGCAAAAAGGTGTTGTAACAATATACAGTATACCTACTACGTATTGATATAGCTTCGTTCTCTCTATCCCCAGTAGCTACCTACGGTCTATGACAGTTCTAGAGGCGCGGTAACGATAATGTTCTACCTAAGTGAAGTGGTTATAGTGCAGCGTTCGTCGTTCTTTTGTCAATTGAATGGTATTGTCAGGAAGGCGCTTGGTAAACATTTGTAAAATTTACTTTGAAGATTGTGTTGAAAAAACAATATGGCGGCGTTACTTCCGAATAAGGAGATATATGCATCAAAAGAATTATGCTGTGCACCTATTATTTATTATACATAGAGGATGTGTGAATGCTTGTTTTTTTTTTGTAAAGCGCGCTCTTAATTTATCTTAGTAAAGTATCACGCTTTATGGTAAATGATACCATAGACAAAATTTATAACCAACTGAAAAATTTACGGCTGTTTAATGCAGTAGTTTGCACACCAATTCCAGCCACTGCCAGCTACTGGACTTGAACCTTAAGTTGAGCTTTTTCAGGGTCCCTTCAATGTATAACATCCTGAAATAGATGGCGAAAAGAAAATGAGCGCCACATAAAGGACAATGCTTAGTGCGAACGTAAAAATAGTCCCACATTGAGATGAAGAACGGATGCGTCAGTTGTCTGTCTTCCCACGAAGCCATAGGGAGGTGGAGGACATCAGGGCGATGACTTACGATCTAATAAGAGGCTCACGTAGACAGTACTGAAGGTAGAGCACAAATAATAGGGCTCCTTTAATTAAAATATATTATATGTAAAGAGTATACTCTTTACTTATTCTAAAGATATCCTTTTTATAGCTGACCACGTCCAGGTTGTCGATTCAATATTCTTAGTAAACTCAAGAAGTAGAAGATATTACGATCAACCCACTCAGCCTATCGCAGTCTTCGAGACAAAAGTACAGCAATTTGGGGTTTATACCTCTTAAAAAGTGTAGCACAGCTTATGAGAGCCCAAACTACACAACACTATGTCCTCCGAAAAACTGTTCGGAAAAACAAGTCGGATGATTGAAAATGCCTACTACTTAATTAATTAAGTGCTATCTGCATGTAGATGCACTAATTTATGGTTCCGAAAAGCGATTTAGTTAAAGTAAAGCCGGATTTCTGAAAATATAATTCTAGCTAACAGAATTGATTTATGTTTTCATCTTTTATTTCTAAACAGAATTTCGCCGTTAGGTACTCGCAAAACTAGGCAGCAAAAAACGACTTAAACAAATGCATGATGAGAAAGATTTTCTGCTAAGATTTACTAAGCAAGACTAACGATTAAATGCTAAAGTATACTAAACAGTTTCTTCAATCATTTTACGGTTCGCCGCGCTCACTCCTGGCATGGCGTCACCAGAATTTATTTCCAAAATGGCGCACCTGTCAGTGCTTTGAAATTCGAACACGCCTCTCCTGCCTTCGCTCGCTACGTTGCACACATTTCACTTTTCACAATGAAATGCGTGTCGTGTACATGAAATAAAAGGGCTCAATAATTATACCTAATTAAGTCATTTATACGTCGGAAAAATTCTCCCCTATTGACACGTTAAAAACAGGAAGTTGTTTCCATGCTAGCCATATTTCGTCAGGAAGGGCATTTCTTTCAATGTATTTCAATTCAAAAGCTTTCCCAAAAAAGGCCCCCGAAAGCTCAAAAGCGTCACAAAAGATTTTTTCTTTGAAAATGTTAAAATTTGAGGCTGTATTTTCATTTCATATCATAGTAGAACGCCCCTCGGCGAGTCGAGAATGTTCTACCCCTTTTCATCCCAGTGATCCCCTTCGCTATTTAATCAACCTGTATCCACCCGTGCGCCGCTAGTTATAGGTCTCTGCTCTCCACGCTTGCTTGAATAATTACATCGGTATGATATCGACATTTTCAGTAGTGTCGAAACGCAATAAAAAACGTCAAGCACCTATTGGCAAATTTTTTTCCAGAAGTATTAGCTAACAAAATTTTAGATAGATAACGTAGAACTAGTAGAGTACTATGAAACATGTTAATAAGCCGGTCGCTTCATGAAACTGTTAGTGGGTACAATTAGATTCTTCTACTTCTACCTACCCAGTTTCGGAAATGTACCGTTATGAACCGACCGACAGGCGACACCCGCCGTTTTCTGGGAAACGTATCCAAGATACTTACGTAAAAAAAAAATACTTTAAAAAGTTCTCCATCACGAACGGGTTGCGTAAATTCTAAAGGACAGCTATTCGTTTGTTTATTTTAGAAATAAAAGCACCTTCCAGTTTCCACACCCCGGGCTCGGCTAATGTCACCATGTTACTGTTTTTTTGCGGACTTTTTGGGTCTTTTTCGCAGGAATTGCAAAAAGCGTTGTTACAGCAAGAAACGTGCATGAAGTGATAACAGCATAAGCTATACATCCATTTTAAAAATTTCCAGTATTAATAAACAAACGTTATAATTACGACACAACCAAATCCCTAGGTAAGACCTTCAAAACTCGCGTTCAATGTTTCAGGCTTATCACACGGCGCAAATCCACGTGTCATGTTAGTCTTAACGTGTACGTGAATGTTGGTGATTCTAGTGTGGTATGGGGGTGGAAAGAGGGCGATGCGGGGCGGGTGGGGCACTGGTGTGGGGCGGCCCGGGGTGACGACCTTCGCGGAAGTCCTACTCGCAGCTGTAATTACTGAAACGGCCTCAGCAGCCCTCCAACTCAATTTTCTTTGGGCTACATTGATTTTCACCCGCCAACGTGGGCGACACGTACTACTTTTACGTTCGTGCCTCGTGCCCTGTTGATCTTTGTTGAAGAATGAGAAAATCAGCTGGCAGAATTGTCACGTGCATTGTTTTAAGAAAAAAATTTTGTTATGATTTCGTTACTTACATCGTCACAGGTAAAATATGTGCTGATAAACTGTTCTGATTGAGGAACAAAAATCTGCTGTTATTAATGCAAAATATTTTAACGAGACCGTACCGTAAATACGCGGGAAGGCCGCTGCCATTACCAATTAAAAGAAATAAGTTAACTTGTTTAAGCTTGCCAAGAGTATGCCTATGGCTTCGGTATGTACAATAGTAAATGGTTGGAATCGTACCAAAGAGAACAGAATTCGTGGCCAAGTGAAAAGTTATCTTTTAGCTATAAAGTTGGATAATACACGTTGTTTGAACGTATACTGGGAACAATCCACGAGTAGTAAAGGTAAATAAACAGGCTGCTTGAAGAATAAATAAAACTGCTTGTCCGTTGTACGTAGGTACGATAAAATCTCAGTTTTTTAAACAGGCTATGTACACACACGGCCTTGTATGTATGTGTGGTATATATGTATGTAATTGAATACACGATACGGCATCCAACTCAGCGTGAAGATGTGATAACGTCTCCGTACACCTAATTGGTCTTGCAGTTACATACAATTAACTATACATGCTTTATAACGTTCAGCAGTTTCTAGATTCAACGAGTTATAAGCCGTACTTACTTTTAAATATACACAGATGGGTGGAATTTAAAGGAGTGCTGGTTCAGCATAGACAATTATGCATACTTTGTGGTTAGTTTCTATGGTAACAAGCAACTATTATAGGTATGAGGTTCGGACCGTGTTCGTAATTATTTATGCAAATAGAAAGCAGAGACGAGTTTGCCAGCGACAGACAGTCTGCTCATTATAATATGTATATGAATTTATGTTTTAATTTCTGCAGAATAGTCACTTGAGCCGACCTACATACTTCTAAAATGTATACTTCAGGCTAGAAGATCAAAAAGCCTTGATATTTGGCAGGAACAAAACACCATGAAATCCGACATAAGAGCCAAGAATCTAATCGTTAAGGATGCCAAAAACAAGCGAACTGTAGATAAAGATAAGTGGATAACTTCGTAGGAAGGCAGAGCTGGCAATGAATGGGTGTGGCCTGGGGACTTCAATAGAAAAAAAATGCTATGAAAACAATAGAGACATGGTATTGCTAACAGGATTCACAGGTCTCAGTGTTGAACGCAATCAAGAAGACGAAATCACCAACAGTGGTAATGAATAGTAAAAAATCATATTCACACTTCACACAAAAGTTTATTAGAGTTGAATCAAGCCAAATGTATTTGTTGTATGTGTTGTTGTATTGTATACCTCGTAAGATTTGGATTTTTTATTGATTCATCTTGCCCGTTGAGAACCACGACTTAGGCAAGATGTTATTCCAGACCGTATTTTTTTAACCCGACGTTGGTCATGGCTTCAGTGACACCATAACTTTATATTCTTTTTACGGCTGCATATAAAAAAGAATAAAGTGTGAGGCGTCTCCGATCCTCACACGGTCACACCCCACTTATACGACTGCGACATATTTTATTATTAGTAGTAATATAAGATACAAGTCATACAAGCTACCGATGTCTTTTCTATTTGTATTTCCAACTTCTGTTTTGATATAACAATAAAACACGATTGTATGTCATGTATGTCTATAAACAGCATAGATGACTAAGATCGTTCTCTTGGTCAAAAGTAAACAAAGGAGTAATATAATTACGGCATACTGACTGTTCCTTTGACTTCGCCCGCATTGTGTTCAGTTAACGAGGATTTTAGATAAGAAGAAAAAGTTAAATAAGGCTAGCTCTGTTAGAACGTGAAGTTCTGGCTACGTTGGACCGGTTTTTGAGAGTTTAGATAAAGCAGGTTGTTGATTTTAACTGATGATAGACTTCTAAACTTTCTCATGTTTTCTGTTGTTCTGTTTTAGATTTAGTTTACCGGTTTACTTACCTACGTATCAGCTCTAATGTTCCTCGCTAATGGCTAACAGCAATCAAAGTCTTCGGCTTGTCGACAAGTTATACCATTCTAGGCAGCCGCTATAAAATAATTACAAGCACTGTCTAGTTTTTGCTCTTTAACACAAGCCATACTGAGATTCTCAGATCACAAACAGATAGCACAATCTTATTTATTTGTGCATACAGATAGGGACATGACGTTCTGGATACAAGCCAACTTGTTTGAATTGTATTAGATATGGTTTTATTGCAACCTTATAATTAATATCAGTCGTAGAAATGGCACGCAGTATTTCGTAACGAAGAATAATCGAGCTGTTTGTGCCAATAGATGGCGCTAGTCGGTCTGGCACATTTTTTAATGATTTTTATGACGTCTAAAATTGAATTTCTTATAATCACTCTATAGATCTGAGAAACTCAATTTATTTGAATATGGATGGACGGATAGGATATATTTTTTTTTATTTATAAATATTTATTTAAGTCACTAATCTTTTACCGTTGAGCAATATACATTGTTTGTTCCATTAATGTTAAATATCTGGTCCATAAACATGTACAACTGTGTCTTAAATCATTATCAAAATTACGTATTGCGCAATAGTAGGTCATTTTAATTAACTGGACCTAGACTAGACTTTTTTTGTATTTTGCTTTCAAAAAGGCAGAACACGTGACAGAATGCGAGAAGTAGGAAATCGAAACGCTTCAAACGTCAGTTTAAAAATGCCACTGTCATGTCTGGCAGAACGCGGGATGTCCGTCAAAACCCGGTACCGGCTTGTCTCGTAGTTACCCTACTCAAAAGTCAAAACGGACGAGAAAAATGCGCACGTTTAATTTCAGATTTTTTTGTTTTATTAAATAGTATACCCTCTTACACCCAGACAGCGCTCTACTTAATTTATGTATTTAAATGAGAACTACCACTGTCATTTTATGGATTATTCCATTTTAAATAGAGAATTTTCAACCAACTTGAAAATTTGAAACCCTGAAGATCTTATTCTCGTAATACGGCGATACCGAATTTATGTCGATTTTTGAAATCTGATCTTTGAATTCATGAATTCATATTTGAAAAATTCGTCTGCTTGACAACGTATTAAATTATAACACAATGAAATTTGTTACGCAATTTGTCTATTAGTCACATAAAGAAACCGCTGATAACATTAATTTCCTCAATCCTCAATTCCTCAGTCGCTTCTAGCAACAAAATATGAAGCATAATATTCACGACGTCTACATACAGTCCCTTCACAGATATTTTACCTCCGCCCTAGCATCGCTGTCAAAATCATAGTGAACTCTATGCTCATAGCAATAATCTTGTTCTTAAGTTGCTATCACTGAGAGTCTGTCAAAGTTATAGTGATCTTTATCTTTGGGATTATAAGGTTGATGTTGAATTGCAGCTGTCACAGGTAAATTAATTTTAAAAGGACCACATTCACACAGTCTACTCTACTACAATGTGATGTCTATGGTTGATCTTTGGTTTAACGATTCAGCTGGTGCCAGCTTTTCTGCGAAACTCGTGTGTGGTCTGCTCCTCGCACGAGAATAGCCATCCTGACACTTGTAGTGACAACGTTGCTGTCATACATGCACTGAAATACCGTTCTGAAATAAAACGCCTACCTTAAACAACGAACAGTGAGTACAGGAAAGCAAATAATTTAAAAACTATATTTTGCTTGGGACAAATAAAAACTTATTTTCTTATTCGTTGTTTCTAGCGACTTCACATACCTCATTATTAACTAAAAATGGCTGTTCGACAATCGACTACACCTTATTTTGTGACTATTGTAATATAACATCACGCCTGTAATCCCCGAAGGGTTAGGCAGAGGAGTACCCATTAGTACACCCTAATTTCGCCAGTTATGTTTAAGTCCCATGTAATAGGGGGCGAGCCTATTGCCATCAACCGGGCACAAATCCGTCCTTGGGCTGCTACTGAGAAATTTCTAATGGAAAAACCCAATAACACTGCCCGACCTGGCAATCGAACAGAGGACCTCATGCTCAGCGGTCGCGCTTACGACCACTAGACCAACGAGGCAGTCGGCAGTTCACTATTATAAGTATTTTCTAAAATAAAAATAGCCAGTACTATAACACACCCAGAAGGTGTCACAGTTGATAATCATAGCATCACAGTATCAACGACCATTGGTCCACTTTAGATCTGGGTACTATGACGTCGTGTGGGAAAGAGACAGAGCTATACAGGTCTTCTAGCGTCATCACTTTCCCACACTAGAATTACTCCTGGTCATGATAGGCCACCTGGATCCAAAAAAACTAGAACGCATGAAGTCAGTAGTTGGTTGATGCTGGCTAACAGTAACAGTAATACGCCATAGGGAAAATGGCACAACTAACATCTTCTATACATACAATTTATATGCCTCAGTGGCGAAGGTTCCATACAACTCGATTCCTACTGGCTTCCCTTTAAAAAATGGCACAATCAGTATTTTATAGACAAATAATATAATCACATTAAAGATATGTACCGGCTTACTTTTTACAAAAATTGACCCTTCGCTACTGATATGCCTACTGTTTGTAATGTCAAAATAACTGCTTTTTACTGAATCTATGAAAGTAAGTATATTAAACGGTACCTACTTATAACAAAAAAAAAACATGTTTGTGTGTCTTCATTTGTCTGTCTGTTCCGGCTAATCTCCGAAACGGTTAGACCGATTTTGACGGGACTTTCACTGACAGATAGCTGCTGTTACTTAGGCTACTTTTATTTTAGACTAGCTGTTCCGAGCATGCGTTGCAATGCACCTTTTCCTACTACCTACCTACCACCTACCACTTACCTACTGCCTACCCACTGCCTACCCACTGCCTACCTACTGCATACCTTCTGCTTACCTACTGCCTACCTACTGCCTACCTACTGCCTACCTACTGCCTACCTACTGCCTACCTACTGCCTACCTACTGCCTACCTACTGCCTACCTACTGCCTACTTACCACCTACCTACCTAGGAACCTACTCCTGACAGTACCAAACAAAATAAAAAAATAATTAGCGAAATCGGTCCACGTCCATTCATGCGTGATGCCGTGACCAAGGGAAATAGGGATTCATTTTTATATGTATATATAGATAAAGGATTAGGGTGAAAAAAATTAAAACTCTTGAAGTTGTCAACAAAATCCGATTCAAATAGGGAAGTAATATTATATAATCATTTCAAGCAAGGTTGCAGGCAACAACTAGTTGGAATAATAAAGTACCTATCATTCGTTGACTCATCCTTGTTTCAAGGAAAGATGATCGACATTACTCGTTTCCTACCTAAGTTCACATCTGCAGCACACTTTCAATTCAGTTTTTAATTTATAGTACAGAAATCGTATCTGTCAACTATATTACGTCATCTGTTATTGCATGTTTCTCTTGTTATCTCAACGATTACAATAGTTACTCGTATAGTCGTATCTACCGATACGCTTGTGGTGACTTAGTTATCTGCTTTTGTCTGATATTACTTGGATACCTACGCTCAACATATACCTACCTAGCTAATGTCTGATATAGGTGAGTCCACATAACAGTATTCAATGATTAACATCTGTGTCTGTGTTCGATATAACACGTTATCAGAGCTCTTGTGCAGTGTGCAGAGTGTGCCCCACCTTCCCACCCACCTATAGGTACTTTGTGGAGTGCCCTCTTCGCTTACAGCTCTCTGGATCTAACCATTATGCTCATAAAATATTACCAACTGATTTAAAGCTAACCGAGCACGTTCCATACACAAAGTTCCTCGTGAGCACTGCTGTTAAAACATCTATAAATATACGTAGTACGGCACGGCTACGTTAATGGCTAGGTACGGCGCAATAGCACATAGGGACTGTATGTATAGTTGCCTACCTAACCCGGCTCGCTAAGCACAGACTGCTGCATTGAAGCTACCTAATTCCTCCCTGGGGTGTCCTATTTCGCAAAAATTGTGAAACCTGGAACGGCGCCATAGGGGGTAAGCCATCGTAATAACTCTCATTTTGCACCATTCTCATGAAAGTTACAATGTTAAGTCGAAGTGGTTGCGTGTTGTGTAACGCCGACCGTTTGCTTGTCTATATGTAGGTTAGCGCATGGCTTCGCGTGTCTAGGGCTAGGTTCGTTAGGTAGGTATCAAAGGGCCACGGGGATTTCGCCGACTTTCGTAATCTGTGGAAACGTGGGCTCGAATGCCGCAGCGAGTTGGCAACGTCGCGCGCGCGACCGACGACCTCGCGTTATCGCCCGCGGTGACGCGATACGCTGAAAAGGTCACCAGTCGCCACTCCACTCACCACCATCCGCTAATGTCTTCGCCATCTAAACAGTTGCAGTTTCGACATAGAATCCCATAAGTACACCGTGAAAAAAATATTGTTGCGACGTGGCGTCGTATTGCGTAGCGACGTCTCGCTCGCGCGCCCGCCGCGTCCCGCTCGGCTCCGCCCCCCTCCGACCGCAGCGCCGCGTAGCGGCCGCGGCGCGAAGTACACGTCGACTATAGAGCAGCGTTGCCATTCCGTACCTATAATTTCGCTGGACGTAAATTTCAACCGAAACAGTTCAATGGACTTTTCGAAAACTCTAAACGTGTCATTTTACGTAAAAAGTCCTGTGTTACATAGATTATTGTAGGGAGTGGTGTGTGACCGTCTGTTTTGTTTCTATCTTGTGATATTTGAGTGTGAGTTGCGTGTCCGTGCTTGTAATCCGTGAACAAAGTCCCGTTGGGAGCTAACACGTCTGTTTTCGGCTCTAAGGTGAGTACTAGAACGTAATTTTTATAATGCACAGCTTAGGATTCATGTACATTGACCGTTCGACGCCATAGAGTGTGTTGAAAACTATCTCAATAGTTCCCCTACTTTTACTATTCCGTCGTCGAAATCAAGTTTCTAGGTAACTGCGCAAATAACCACGTCGTCGTTTTCTCTTGTAAAGTGTAGTTACATAAATTCGTGAAGTACAGCGTGGTGCCATGGTGGTGCACGTGCTGGCACCAGCTTATGTAAGCCATGATAAGCTCAAGATAAGTAGTGGCGACAGCCGCCGGTGGTCGCGCATCGTTATTTTTATCTTGGAATGCCCTTTGGCCAAACATTAAAATAGCTGTGCATCCGACACCAGCACCATGTATCGATCAGTGGTGCATGTGTAATTAGGTTGTGGTGTGAACGGCCAGCCTCGACCGCTGAGTAGGCCTATATCGGTTCAGGGCTCGCGGAGTCGCGGCGCCAACGCCAACCGACTAACGACCTGCTAGCACTTGTCCGTTCCTAATATAAACCTGCAGTGAGTCCTCGAACTACGTTACCGAAATGACTGGCCAGTTAAAAAATTGTGAAAAGAAAACAAAGAAAGTGTCTAGCATGAAAATAGGTTGAGAAAAGTAGTTTCTAAACACAATACTCCCACTCATAAAAACAGCCAGTGTTTGTCAAGATCATGCCAGGTTATTTTCGTACATGCGTAAATTACTGTGAGATAGTGGTCGGTGGCTCAAAACCCCTTTCTTCTTAGTGCAAGTGATACTCGTAAATAGAATTCGTATAAAAAGTGACGTGGCTAAAGGTGGTATCTTGTGAATATCAAGTAAAGACGGCTTATCGTTGCCTGATATGATATACCTACTCGTATCGCGACCTCGCCTCACTGTCGGTCACCCATCCGCATAGCAGTACTAATAATACCTAGAACGTCGACACAATGCCTATCACAGTACTCAGACACAGACATCACATATAGGCAATCACCACATTCACCACGCTAAGCTAATAAAGTCGTGTAGTCTACCTTACCTACCTACCTAATCTTTAGAATAACTACTGGGGTACCTACACGATTACTTCAATACAATTCCGTATTAATAGGTACTAAATCCTTTTTTACCTTTTCTCTGACTGGCGATTACCTGTGGCCAGTTGCCAGTGCAAATTTTTCCTCAATTGCCACGTTATTCAGTCGATATCCTCAACTTCATATAAAACCATTTGATCAAGAGACGAACATTGAATTCTCATCAAACACAAACAATGTTGATAACTAGGTTAGCTAAGTTACCCCCTCCCTCCTCCTCCTCCTCCTCCTCCTCCTCCTCCTCCTCCTCCTCCTCTAGGTTCCCTACATGATCCAACCAAAATAATCATCATAAAATCATGGTGAAGGATGTTGACTCCCACTCCCAATGCCATGGTATGTTAGGCACCTAGGTAGGTGGCTGGTAATGTTCGTAATATTATTTCTGCAAAACGAAAAGCCAGCCGAAAAGTTCTGGAGTGACGACCGCGAACCGAAAGACGTTTCGTTGGAAGGCCTCCCACTAGGTGGACCTATAACCTGGTGTAGGTTGCGAGGATCCGCTGGATGCGAGACGCACGGGTCCAGTCAATGTGACGACACTTGGGGGAGGCCTATGTCCAGCAGTGGAAGTTTTTCAGCTGAAACGATGATGATGACTGCAAAACGGAACATATCGAATTTAATGTGCAACATAAACTACCAACCTGCAAAACCTCGACATTCAAAATTCCAAAGACAGATATTTTTTACATAATAATAAAGGTACAGTACGAGTAGGTATTTAATGAAACACATTTGTATTCAATCTGAACATATTCGCATAATTTTTGCCGATGGGTAACATGTGACTAAAAATTGCACGTTATTTATGTATATGTATAAATAATACCGATAGCAACCTACATAGCATACTACGTAGGTAGTTAGGTACTTGCCGTATTGCGCAGTAATTTCAATCCGTCTGCAGTTACTAGTTTCCCAAACTGCTTTTGTTGTTCTGAAGTTCCCCCTTGCTTAAAATTGGGGTTAACGAATGACGCTAGCAATATTTTCGACCATTTCAAAGACGGAGAAGTGTACGCGTTGAATTGAAAGTCTTTGTACAGACGTCAACACATCAAGCTAGTACAATCTGTCAAATTTCTATAATAGATTTTCAACTTTATCGCTAAAGCATTAGGTTCAAGGTTGATTGGGAAAATTTGATAGTTTCGGGTAGCTTGATGTGCTGGCGTCTGTACATTATAATAAAATTGTAGCTAGCGCCCCTCTGTTACCATTCGATCGAGCTTTTATAATGTTAATAAGCTGAATATAATGTGACCAGCCTCAATTCATCGTCGTCAACCGTTGCAGTGCAGTACTGTCTAACGAGTTGTTAATCCCCCAAGTCCCATAAAGTCCACCCTACCTGATACTATATGAAGGCAAAAATAACCTCATATTATGTATGAGTCACAGTAGTACTGAAATAGTTTGTATACTTAGGCCATGCATGACCACTAAAAATGTTATGAAAATATAGACGTAATACGTTTTACCTATGGGCGACTGGCAAGCGCAGTGGCTGTGAAATCAGCTTACTACCGTTTTTGATAACTATGTTATGGGTGACCCAGCCTTGGTGGCTGTTATGATAAATAACACCACGCTTGAAATCCCTGAAGGTTTAGGCAGAAGTGAATCGTATAGTCTACCCACTTTTCGGAAAGTTGTGTTTAAGTCCCATTTAATAGGAGGCGAGCCTATTATCATCATCATCATCATTTCAGCCGAAAAGTCCACTGCTGGACATAGGCCTCCCCCAAGCCTATTATCATCAGGCACAAATCCAGACTCCGTGGCTGTTACCGAGAAATTCTTTTTGGAAAAACCCAATTCATTGAAAAATCTTCTATGTTAATATAATTTGTCCCGTTAAGTATTTTGTATGTACATAAATAAATAAATCTTTGCCCGACCTGGGAATCGAACTAAAGACCTCATGCTCAACAGTCATGCTCGCGACCCCAAGACCAAAGGGACAGATCCGCTGGTACGATGATGGCCATATTCGTAGTTCTACCTCTGTAAAGGCTCTTGGAGATTCGGAGAGCTAAATATTAATCCTCGTAGCGTACTTTCGTAAAAATTTAGTGCATGCCCTACCTCTCCTCAAATGGATCTAATATCACTACATTATTATTATTATAATATAAAACAAAGTCCTCCCGCCGAGCCGGTCTCTCTGAATGCGATAAATTAAAAAACTAACGAACACATTTTCATACGGTTTTCAATAATAGACGGAGTGATTCACGAGGAAGGCGTGTAATTCATTAAAGTTTTATGTAAATTGGCTGAAATATATATAATGATAATTATTGAAGATGTTGGAAAAAATAATGCCGACTTGGAGCTTTACTGGTTCCCGTTACTATCTTCCCTTGCCTAGAGATAATTTTCGACATCTATGCGGGCGAAGGCGCGGGAAACAGCACTAGTCGATAATGCAGTTCTGCCTTCCCCTCTAGAGATTACAGGATTGCGTTATGTAACACTAAATTAATTATGTCCTCCGAGATTCACCGGATGATTGCAATCTATTGAACTGTACAATATTATCTCTGCAATCAGATAATATTAGTCAATAGGTCGTAGGACACATCATGTTGTGATAAATTTTCATTTCTGCATGATCTCAAGTAGAGGGAAGTTTGCTTACTCTCCATCGACGAAGTTTGTGTTCTTTTTTTTTTGTCGTGTAAATCCTCATGGATGTCCTCTGCCCTAGGGTGGCGGTCTGTCAGACTCCTACTGACTGTAACCACACGGTGTACTTCTTGTACTACCGTGGGCCTGAGTTCTGGCTGTAGTACTTCGTCACGCTCCCCCAGCCTCGCTTATGCCCACATAATCATACGGACCCCGTCACCGTCTGTTGCCGTACACAGCCGGGCTTGTGTCTGTTCAGGTGGCAGACTACGGGATTCGTGTTATGTCGTGTTTTGTTCACCACTACTATTGTATGAACTGTTTAGGAAACCAGATGTTGGCAGTACGACTAGGATAAAAAAAATGCTGGAGAATAGTTATTTTTCTACAATATAAACTGAAATGGTCACTATAACATTAATTTATTGTAAACACTGAAAACGGGATAATTACCATGTTTACTATTTGTTTAGTTCCCGGAATATTTTTTTGGTTATTTCTGTTTCCACACTAACTTCGGAAGACTAACGGTAAGAATTCTTTTTGTCGTTTTTTATGGTCATCATGGTAAAAATGCCTAAGAAGCAGTACTTGCAGTGTAGTAGCAGTGGTACTGCCTCTTACCAACTTACCAGACAACGTCGTGGTAATACTTAACTGATTAATCACGAGCCTAAGATGTTCACTAGTTGCGATACTTCCCCAATTCCTCATCGATGGTTCTTCAGAACTTTCATCCAAAGAATCTCCAGAGTGCTACTTCTGCCAGTTTTTTCTGCTTCTAGGAGACGTCCCAAAAGAACTGAAAACTTATCCAAATGACCAATTCTGTAACTCCATAATCATAAGCTTGGAATCGTCTACCCCATAAAGAAAAAACGAGTGTGTAGATATGTGATCCATTTCCCCAATTACCTGGTTACGAATAAAAATAAAATTTGTCCGTATACCGCGTGTCCTAGTTTTCGTCTGAAAGACCTATATTTTAAATCCAGGCAGCTATTTCCATTATTGGTTTGCTGTAACTGTTAACCACTTCGTTATTTAAGCACCGAAATTCATTTGGATTGGATTCTGTAAACGTTTCAGTAGTAGTTCTCTTTGGTCTATTTCGTCAGACTCGTCTGGTAATTTAGTTTAGACAGTATGACAGGCTCACAGACTCATCGATCGACTGAACGTGACAAAGTGTTAACATAAAACCTTGAACGTGTAGCAGAAGTTTCTGGGCAAATAAAAATAAGGGTTTTGCCACACCGCACCGTAAAGACGACCAAAAAATTACAGTATGACTATCATTAAATAAGTGAATTTATCCTGATTACGTTGCCACCCGAAAACAATGGCCATTTTTAATCCATACGGGACAGCCGCAATCCATGTTTCCTGTCGTAATGACTTCGTTTATAATTTTATTATAAGCCCGATGGCACGTCAGCAGACAACCATTAGTATAAAACACGCTCACCTTTCTGTGTAATGGGCGACACAAACTCGACAGCAGCTAAATGACCTGCAAACACGTGGACAACTGGACATGCGACACCACTGGTTTGTGTAATTGGATTGCCAAAGTGTCGCCTTGCGGAATGTCAGTGTCGCTGCAATGCATAGCCCTGTATTCGTCATGTGACTCACATCTTTGAGAATAGTTGTAGATTATAGTATGATGAGACTTAATCCTGATTTTTGATTGAGACTCCTAGTATATTCGTAAATATTTTGGTTTTTGGCTTACCACCTACATCTGTATTTTATTGCTTCACGAATTAAGAATTCTTTATTGTTTCTGTCGTAGCAAGAAGTAACGTAGTTTTGGTCTTATCTTGCCTTGCCTTAAAGACTACAGTTATTTTACCGTTATGCTAAAACGCGCTTCTAATACTATAAAAACTCGCGCCAACTGCGTCCTGTCTATTCTCTCCCCACCTGCCCACATAGACGGTGTTTTTGCGTCCATCGACACTTTTGGTATTAATACCATAGATAGTGGAAAAAGGTTTAACAACCTGCACAAACGCTGCAATTTACAAAATTTATTAAATACTAAAGAACATATATGTACCTATTCTGAGAAGATATGCACACATCCCGAATCCCTTCCGGAGTACGCCCAAAATTCGGATCTCTAAATTCCCATGCCATGACTGCACGCCAAAAAAAAACCACCAGTTTTTTAAGGCTTTTTCTTTCAAACCTGATTGTTGCAACTTGGAAGCGTCTCGACTTCGACATTCAGGTGTCATCTAAAAATATCAAACCAATTTGGTATTAGTTATTCGAGCGAAAGGCAGGAAAATCTTCAATTTTAGTTTTATTAAAGAGCCAGGCTTTTAGCGCTAACCTAGACTTCTCTATAGACACTATCGTCTAAAGTAATCAATAGACACGACACGTTGAAAATTTTCTGCAAAAAATTGAACTTTCTAAATCTAATTGCATTGCAGTACAGACTTATTTTAAACCTTACACACAGCCTAGCGCTGCTTCTGAAACCTACGCGTCGTTATAGGTTTATTATTTCTATGTATTTCAGGACCTTGCTATAATGTAACCTTACTAAACACAAATAAATCCCTTGAGTACAAAAGACCTTTTATTTTATTTACTAAGGCCATGCAAGGCCCTCATAAGTCACTGTAGACATCCCACTGAAAAGTTTTTGACATGGCACCGCCTCATCAGTCTAGTGATCGATGTGTGGCTGTCAAACTGAGCTCTTGAGCTCACTCCCCAGGTGTAATTGATTTAGGAAAGATGTATCGACCTTTTGGGATGTTTTGTGCTATGCTGGGGGCTTTAGGGTCACCTCTTGTATCATAATTAGTACTGAAAGCACCTTGTACCGTTTTTTGGGGAAGTAAAATTTTCATTTCCTTTTTTTACAATCGTCTTCGGTGTTCTGAAATGATGCTTTAGTGAAGATGTATCAGTCTGGCTGGCTTTGATTATGGAGTTGAGTACTGTGTTGCAGGACTTCGGGGTCACGCCGTGTATCATAAACGGTTCTGAAAGGACCTTGTATCGGTTTTTAGGATCAAACTTTCGTACCATTATTTTTGCTGTCCTGTTCTACCTTCTGAAATGATGCTTCTGAATGTTACCGAATAACACGAAAAGCAACATTCAGTGGTTTTCGTGTTATTCGGTATCGATGCTGTGCTGGGAGGCTTTTGGATGACCCCTGCATCATAAATGGGACTAAAAAGACCTTACAGCTTCTGTAGATGTAAAATTATTTTTGATTTTTCTCTTCTAACTTAATCTTTTGTCGGCAGGTTATCGGTGCAGTGTCGTCGGTCGTGTCGGTCGTGTGCAGTGGTGTGTCGTGTGCATCCGTGTTTGTGTGTGTTGTGCGAAGTAGCGCCGGCATGGCGCGTAGCTAGCGAGCCGCGCCTGCCGCGGCATGCGCGCCGCCTAGCCATGCCTGCTGTGCAACACGAGACATGGCGCAGTACTCGCAACGGACACAGCCAATGCACAGGTACATAGTTGTAGATTATGGAGCTGGGACTTAAACTGGCACTGAAAGTTTTGACATAAGACTGGAGCCCACAGGCACCACAGTCATTATCCTTTATACATATAAGTTAGACCTGTGAGACGACGGTTGATGTCAAGGACATTTTTTTTTCTTCTTTAGGACTACATATACCTGGTTTTCTGTATACCGCATTTTCTGATGTTGCACAAAATATAACTGAAAGCAACTTAAATGTATTCAGAAACATATTTTACTTATTCACCTACATGTATGGATATGCATGTACAGCTACGGTCCGATCGAATCGAACGAAAATTGGTTCCGTTCAATTTTGCTCCGTTGAAAATTGGGTTTCATATTATCTCCATTTTCATATTATCTCCACGTGTAAGTACGGTTAATGGTATTCCTTTGAATACGTTCTTTTAAAACGAAAAGAGCAGAATAGCTGAATAATCGGATATACGTGACTTTTCATTGGCGTCTAGAAAATTCTTTGTGTTAATCCATTACTGTACTGGGAGATTAATAACGGTTGACGTGCAGAGTTAACTGGCATGCCATATTGAATTTCAATTAAACAATAATGTTCTCGTTGGTTGGTTCATCTGTTCATCTCAGTTTTACAGCTAGGCAGGTATTGGAAAGAACAGTAAAACCGGTGCGTTCAGCCGTTGAGCCGACTGGCATTGTTGCGAACTTGCGACACTAGTGCCGCACCCATACCGCGTCGTAGTATCGAGTCCCTCTTATTATTGAATACTCTTTACTAACGGGAATGTCTTGTTATTAACCCTTCAACCAAGTTCGTTCGTAATTGCCATCGAGTTATTACATGAGATGTTTTGACCTTGAAAAGAAATCGGGACACACTGCCGTTTTTGCAGCATACTAAAACCTTTTGTGGGTTTTTCATATCCTTATCCCAATCCTTTTTTATTCCAGATCATTAAATCCTGAAGATTTCCATTCCAAGATCTTTGATGAACGCTATAAAGGTTTTATAGACAGAGTAACTAACCAATGAACTGTTCTACATTTTTTTTTTCGTAGACCAGGGTGACCTAATAGAAAACAGAAAAAAAAGCTGAACTAACGAAGTGAAATTCAGAAACATTTATGTTTTCTTTTTTTGCGTCTGGCTGGACGTTGGGCCAGACAGCCTGTATTTAAAAATAAATAATTTTGCCGACATACACAACATGAAACTTTTTTTCTTTATGTTTTTCTACTGACATGTTACGTTATAAAATATTTATTTATGATTATTTTAATGCAATTTGCTTGGTCAGCCAATTTGACCAGGAACGGTTCCAATGTGCTGGTCATCCATTGTTTCCGAGCAGCTGTCAATTATGACGATGTAGCAATAAAAATGGCACGCAATATTTTAATGTCTTCATTATATTTAGTTGGCGAATATGAACTGACGTCGTAAATGGCAGATGGATTGTTACGTCATCACCGGTTGTTAGTAGTATTCGTTTTTCTTTATTACTACGACACACGCCATCAAATCGATACAAATTACGTTGGAAGGTGTTAAATAAAAAAGTCCTGTAAGTATGTAACAATTTTTTTACTCGCATTTGGTATTTTGTAAAGTCAAGGTAATTAAGAGTTTAGCAAATCGACTTTCACGTTAAATTGCCCGTATATTCGATAACAACTGTCATTCTTTGACAGTTGTAACCCTTGTCTTGATAAATAAATTAAAAAAAATATTTTAACCACGGTTATGGTTACGCGGCAAGTTGTCGTAGTACATCAATTTGATAATCTATTAATTTCCCCGACTGTACATGAAAACTGCTAGATCGAATTAGTTAAGATCCTCCATATCAGCGACGCATATTTTATGGTCTATTGATGATTTCCGAAACAATACTACCTATATTTTTTTTGTATTACGATGACTACAATCCAGATGAACGTAATCAATACTTACGTTTATTAAAAAGCATGTTTCATTCCATAAATAACCTGCCATTATTCACTATGATAATGATTTGTTTTGATTCACACTACATTACGTTAGCCACATTTCCACGTTTAATTTAATTAATACGAGCAGATAAATACTTACTAATGGGAGTTAATTAATTTAGTCGTAATAACATAAAATTAAATTTTTCGATCCACTTACTTTAATTGATTAAGTAATCATTATTTTTTTTTTTTTTATTGGCAATCAGGGACGGTGAATTGTGGGAAATTCTAAATTGAATTGACTATGGTTTATACAGGTATGCAGTTTTTGATGATCGATGAACATGTAGAAAAAAAAATAACCATTTGAGTAGGATCTTTGGGAAAAAAAGCATTCAAGAGATAATTGCAAAAAAAGTGACAGATGCGGTAGACTGGGAGAGAGGATACGTTTTTCTTCCTTTTTATGGGGGTTTTAATCCACAAGGATACGTCAACCCCATTGTATCTTAAAACTAAATATAATTCACTATAAAAAATAACATGGAATATAAAAATACTTTGTACTTATAATAGTAAGTTGCGTTGTGAATTGAGATCAGCAAGACTGACTGAAATCCTATCAGATGTATAGGTATAGTGTACGTATAAGGCGCCGCCGGGCTTCTAGCCAAAAGTTTTTCATCGTCCTACTTTAAATACGTCACTATTTTATTAAATGGATGCATTTGAAATTTAAGTAGTAACATTTCAAATGCATCCATTTAATAAATGGTGACAGATCATCCTAAAATCCCTATGGCATTAAGTCCGCCTTTGTACAGTTTCTTAATTGTGCATAAAGTTTTAATAAATAAAAAATGAATCATCGGATCATCCGGACGGATGGTAACCCTAATCGTAGGATTAGGGTTACCATCCGTCCAGATTTGTCCGAACTTCTAGACTTTTGTCTGTTTCTTTAATTTGTCCAATTTTTTTGGCTTTTTTTGGCGTGTAATAAAACTTAAATAAGTAATATCAAATAAGTCTTTAATCTGTATTAACTTCTCATTAATCTAAAAATAAAATATAAATCTTCTTTAACAAACAACTTAACGAGACCAAACAATAAATCTTCTATTGCAAACAATCAACTAGTTCAAACATAAAATATTTTCTTCAAAACAAAAATAGTTTTACGTAAAATAATCAAATATAGCGCTAGTTTTCGGTATATTATTTTTTTATATCCGGACTTTTATTGATATGTCAGGACATTTCAAATTTCTAAATGGTAAACCTAACTACGATGCAACATTTTTAATACGCTTTTATACATAATATCTCATATTTTGTAAACACTACACTATGTCTGGCTAGCTAATAGCTACATTAGTTTTAAGGTAAACATTCGTACGTTGACCCTTCGTGACATGACGACATAATATATTATGGTCGCACGTGCCATCGCCATCTTGGATTCAATTTAACCTAAAAAATAAACTTTAAGCTTGTCAAGTCTGCGGTAAGTATGTATGTGTACATTTTATGTATTTTGAGTTCATGCCAATATTGATACTAAATAAATAATTTCCATGAAAAGTTTTGTTATAAGACTTTGTCATGCTAAATGAATAATTGACTTGACACGGATCAATTGATTCAAGAAAAAGTATTTGTTGGCGTCAGTTTGACATACAAACGTCAAATTGACGTTCCTACGTCAATTTGTGTGTGTTAGTGTTAGTGTTATCCATTTTATGCGACTGTAAAAGAATTACAGTTGCTGTATTGTGCTTTGAATTTACGATATGTTTTAGTAATTGATAGTGGATTTGCTAAATAATTTTCCCAGATTTTTACCACTGAATGCAGTTGCCAAAAATACATAATGTATTATTCTACCTAGGTATTTACCATTTTATCAGAGTAAAACCGTTCGGGCAACGGTTCTCGTCGACTGTCGATGGATACCAACAAATCTACCGTTGAATTATTAACCACCATTCATTTTATTCGTTATACGCAGAAATTGGAACGGTGCTCAACCGTTTCTCTTTAGTAGGCAGGCAGTATCAACCCATTATCTGCAAAAAGTTTGAATCACATTGAGCAATAATTTGTTTTTAATTGATTAAAAATTACGTAGAAATCGATTTGCTGTGACATTCAATAAACATTGATTGGTTCACTATTTCGATTTTACACAGCACAAGGCAGATTTTTCACCCCGTACGGTACATTGACCCTGCCTGAGGCCCTTATACAGTCATAATGCAGGATCAACAAAAAACGTCCCCTCAAAACTACCGTCCTTTCACAGTTTTATTTTACTTCTAACATAAACCTTATTTCAACAAACATAAGGGTGGGTCACTGTACTGCAAAATTAGAGATAAAATAACAATGAAAGGGCTAGTGATTGGCTGACGCTGTCAAACAGGTCCATAGACAATGCTTCTGACAGTTAGCTGTGTTTGAAAGGATTTTGTAAAGCACGTGGCGCGAAACGGGGTTTCAAATGGGCCTTATGACGCATTCCCCATCCCGTAAGAAGTAGGTACCTACTACGTCACAAAATTATGCTAGTTCGGAAAACTGAAGGGCGCCTGCTGCGCGCTGACTTACTTCGAAAGAACGAAACTAACCAGCAATATGTTAGGTAGAATTTTCGTCGCTAAATATAATCATAAATTCTACGTCGTTTATGTTCAAACTACAGAGATGTGATGTGTGTGCTTTTTTAAGTATGTACCTAATAAACATGCGATGTTCACTGATGAATGATCAGTAGGTACTCAAACTAATTTAGTAACTCAGAAAAGATTGTATCATCTCAATTAACAATCAAACGTAGCACACGGTACCAATAAATACATTGAAGTTCTTAAATAACCTGCCCTTACACACTTTAATAATAAACGACAAGGTTGAGTGAAAGTGAACTACATAAATAAAATACACACTATGACCGTACTACAGACTGCAACGAATATCCGCCGTCAAAGCAAATCGTCCCTATATGACGATCTGGCAACGTCGCTTTGTACCGAACGTAGGCGAAGTTACCCGAAGCCTTGAATGCGACGCGACGGGGGCGGCCGCTGGGGCTTGTGGCGCCACGCGACGCGGCGGGGCGGAGCGGGGCGGGACGCTAGCGTGAGCGGCCCAGCAGTTAGCTCGTAGAGTGCGGGATACGTGCGTCGTGTGGAGAGTTTACATTACAATCATTACGATTTCCCGCCAAAAAATGATTGATATAGAAAGATTAATCGAACTTGTCAAAAAGCACGAGTTTCTATACGATATAGGCCATAAGGAATATAAGAACCCTAGCCTCAAAACTGCGACATGGGAATTTATTGCCAAAGAAGTGGGTGGAACAAGTAAGTGCACATTTTTTGTACAATAAATTATAAGTGTCGTTATATTAAAAGTGTTGGTTTTTTATCCCCTAGTCCTACCCGCCATTGTCATAACACAATAATTTACAATAGTCAGGTATAAACTAGGAGAAAGATTGCATATTACCTTAACTTTCTTTAATTATTAATTTTCCACATCTAATCTGTTAATGGATTGCCATTATCTTTTATTATCCGTCTAAATACTCGACTACCGCAGAGGCATATAATTTAGCCCGTATGTATGTATGTTCACTTGTTCCCGCATAAGTCCTAGACTTCTTAACATAATTCGATAAATGAGGTACCATTAGAACCGTCTTGCTTGTCCACTGGTTATAGGCTATGTGATGTCACACTAAGTTCAATATGGCACCCTCTTGAAGACGATTAACACGTTCATTGTCAAGCCATAATACTGAATATACCCAGATGGCCAAAATCAAAAATTCGTTGAATGTCTTCCCTAGTGGCCAAAACATAATACCCCGCCCGCTATTTTATGGCTCGTACATAAGTAAGGCACCATCAAAACTGGCCGCTTCACGCGACGTCACGTTATGTGGCAATTAACGTGTTAGTAATAAATTTAAAAAAAAATGTTTGGAAGGTGCAGTATTGCGTATCAAATGAAAGGGGTTAATTATTAGCACATCTGAATACACTCAAATTTGTAAACTTTGTTTTTTATACTTTTCAGAGCGCGATATTTCCGTAGTCGAGTTTTAAGTTACTCTTGTGACTTGAACACAACTCTCACAAATGCCATCATCTCATGTTTACCGTATCTTTTCAGGTGACATTTGTAGACTCAAATGGAAGACTGTCAGAGATAGTTATATTAAGTACAAGAGACTGTTAAAAAATTCTAATGGCACAAAAGAGATCGACTACATTTGGAGTAGCAATTTGAAATTCTTAGATAATCACAATGTTAACCGGAGAAGTTTTTATAATATGGTTGGTAAGCGAAAAGCTGAAGCAGAATTACAGGTTCGGGATGAATTAACCCATGAAATATCGTCTTCCCCGCCGCCTCTAGCACCGTTGGGATCTTTAACTATGGCGGAAGCTAGCCCCGCATCATTTCAATCTAATCAAGATTTACGAATTAATGTAGAAGATCCAATTGCAAAATATAAGGAAATTGACGCCACTGACCTTCTCTTCCTGAGTTACTCTGCGACATTCAAGAAGTTTCCAGCGAGACAGCAAACCTTTATGAAGTTAGAACTAGCGAAGGTATTTGCGAACGCAGAACTGCAACAATTGGATGAGGCAGAACAAAGTACGGTAGAAATTGCAGAAAGTTTACCCGTCATTATTAAAACAGAATATCCTGAGAGAGGTGAATTAGATATTTCGGAAGAATTCGGCGATGGCATCTCGGAGATGAACACGATTAAACGCAAACGTCGTATTTCTAAGCCACATCAGTGAAATCATTCTTACATCTTGCAATACGTACTGCCAGTTCGTACGACCGTGCCCATATGCCCCTAGATGATGATTAATACTGTAACGATCGCATTAATTATGTCGTTTCCAAATAAGACGGCCATTTCTAAAGAAAATCTGATTCACGTAACTACGAATTTGTTCTTTGTTATACATGTAAATCTAATATAGAATTTAAAGTATACGTAGGTGCATTTTATTGTGAATGATCGGAACATCGCTACTTGAGTCAGTTTCAGTACGTACAATTCTTGCATTAGGAACTATGTTAATCTACTTTTATATAATTTTAAACTGTAAGTCTAGTTTCTAAGTACCTTTAAAGAAATAAACCATAGTTTTTGTTAATAAAGAAAACACGAAAGTTATAAAATCGTCTCTTTTTTCGACCTTGTTTTCTCTGAATTCAATAATATGTTTCTTTCTTAGTACCCTGCTTTTAAGACACTCGACACGCTTGACAAATCTGATCCTTGTGTGAGAGACAGTTGTATGTACTATAATATTGTTTGGCTTAGGTATTTATGACATCAGTAAGTCGCCAGGTACTCGGACGGTATAATTATAATAACTGCATTGTCTGAAGCGCGCCCACAACTAACTGCTCGGCTTTGTGTAGATCGAACGTTTTGATTTGCTCATAGCCTGAGCCAAATTCTTGCCTAACCCCTATGAAAGATTATGGTACAGTGAATGGAGTTTAAATTTAACTTAATTATTTTTATTTAAAATTAGCTTATGCTCGCGGCTTCGCCATACTACCAGGATGAAAAGTATCCTGTGTTAATGTAGGTTATAAACTATATGTGTGCTAAATTTCATCAAAATCCGTTCAGTAGTTTTTGCGTGAAAGAGTAACAAACATCCATCCTTCCTCACAAACTTTCGCATTTATAATATTATAAATGCGAAAGTTTTTTCAAAGCCTGAAAGTCCTTGTACATGAGTTTTTTTTTTTACAAGTCAAGCGTCTAAACCAAAAATATAACCCAAAAATTCTTGAAAAGTATGTCAGGAAAATACTGTAAAAGGAAATTGAAATACCTTGACATCGTTACGACTGTCATGGCAACGCTCCCTCGATCGCTATAGCTAGCTATCGGAAATACGGAGTTGCATGAGAAAACTCGGAAATGTTCGGAGAATTTAAAGTAGGAAGTTTCTATGCCAACCACAAAGAAGCCGCGTCTAAAATGTAGTCTAGACTAATTTCACGAACGAAATAATACATAAATGTTTATTATCAGTTACACAACAGCGATTTCTATTGAGCAGCGCGCCTGGCCGTGACTCCGGACGACTGTCAAGGTTTCACTCATTGAAACTTTTGCTAAGATTTCAAGTTTATAACACGTGATTTGTTTAAATGCTCCGCTTGGTACTTACTTTTCCTGGAAAGTCTTATTGAAACGTGCTGGAAGTTGATTATGAAGCCTGTTGTTTGTGTTTTGCTGATTCTGAAATTGCTAATTAAGAAGCGAGGAACGAGTTTCGAGCAAGATTGCACAACTTATTAAGATCTTTTTATGAAGTTTCGTCGTGGAAGCCTTTGAAGAGTCGTCTGCGAGCGCGACAAAATGTTCGACACCCGTCGTAGCCGCGTGGTGCTTACGTTTGCGTTATTATAAATTATAAACATATTTCCTAACGTCACGGGTGACGGTATCAGAATCGATATGAACCAATCGATATGAGCCTGTTCACTTCTTTTAAATACTCGTCTCGAACGCTTAAAAATTAGATCTGTCTTCTATTTAAAGCAGTAGCTTCATTATACAGGGTAATTAAAATAATGTTTTCAAGTGTAGGTATAATAGTTTCCATCAAGATTAAACCACCAAAAATTGGATGCTACCCTGTGTTACGTGCACAACTTCAGCCTTCACAAAATCTAGAATCCTCGCCAACTCATTAGTTTCGCAAACCAATGTGCGTATTAGCGTAATCATCATTTCCTGCTGAAATAAATCTTTAGGTATTACATTTAATATGAACTCGTGACATTTGCGGAGTGATCACTGAAACTTGGTTTTTTCTCCGCCTTCGCGTGTCGTGTCTATGGCATGACGCCTGAACGGCGTCCGCCGTGCCAACGCCAGGCGCAACGCGTTCATATCAAATGACTTAGTTAACTAACTACATTTGAGTGACAGATTCCGACTTGCTATATTTATGTGGTCTGATTTCTTTGAAGATTTTTTTAGCGCTGTACATACTTCCTTTTAGATGTGGCGTATTTTTGGCAGCTATGTTTGAATTCGTCTTTCACACTAAGGCTATGTATTATAGAATGATACTCAAGCTCAGATCTCTCCTAAATGAGTTGGTATATGAAGATTTAAAGCTGTTTTATTGATTGCTATGGGCTATTGAGCTTTATGTTGAATTTATTTTTGTAAGTATCGATGTGTGGGACGGGCGTTAGGCGACTTGGTATTTGGATCTTGTTAACATAAAGTATATTATATCCTGATAATACATATAAATATCGCAAAATTCTTTAGAAACACCTGGATGAGGGACGTGCGGAGTCGAGAACTATGGCAGGTGATACCTAATTGCAGGTTCCATATTTTATATCAACATAATCTGATGTTAGAAGTACCCCTTTACCTTTAAAAATAAATCTGGTTAATACTATTCCGTCAAGGCTGCAAACTGTAAATAACAACAATATTCTAGCGTTGTCTTCCTCGACTCTAAAACTATTGATTTTTCATTCACTGAAATGCGGTCAACAGCTAAAAATACATCCGTCACCGATTAAGTAAAGTCTGCAACTATTTATTTTATAGAACGTTGACCTGTCCTTATTTCTATTTTTAGTGCTTGCATGGTATGACCCGCTGTGAGCTGACGGCCAATAAGAAAATAGTAACACTTAGGCAGTGAAATTAGGTAATTTTTGTTTGTCAGATTGACACTACGGAAATTGTTCTTGATATAGACAGTCGGATGACTATCAAGAATGATAGCTGTGATATCTTATTTTACTATGTGTTATAAGTATAACTATGCGTTATACGTATAATACATAAATTGACTAATTATAAAATTAGCCAATTTATTGAAAAGTCCACACTATTTCAAAAGGAATCCTAAAGGATAACTTTGTTGTCCGTCTGTCTGTCCAGCAAGACCCTTTTTCGCGGGAACGCGCAGAGGTATCAAGTTGAAATTTACTAATATCAAATACTCGGATCTGTTTCAGCTGTGAAAAAATCAATCACGATATGACCGTTTTGGTCGCATATTTCGCCGATTTCACAAGGGAATCAAAACCTCTAGGATACTTGCCGTTGACCTAGAATCATGAAATTTGGCAAGAAGCAATGTCTTACAGCACATGTAAAGAAAAAAATCTGAAAACCGTAAATATGTAGGTAGTTTAATAAGAAAAAAACATCCCGCATTATGAAGTCTGTACGGCGCCCTCGCCTCGGTGCGAAAGTCCAACTCGGACTTGACCGGCTTTTCAGTACCTTGGTACTCATTTAACTTTTTCTAGTTGTTCAAAATCGCCTAATTTTGAAAATTCCCGAGAAATGACAAGGCCCGACGAAGTCTTCAAGCGCCAAAAGTTCCTTGTAGCACTGTAAATTCCATATTTATAAAATCAGTACCTAGGTACCACGGTCAACTTAAAATTTCAATAGGTACTAGGTATACATAAATAGCAAGAGCAATCTGCATTTATAGAAATAAACCAGTATTGTCAAGCCAACGTGTCAGGTCACAATATTTATGAACGACCAACTGAATGGCTATCGATTTTGAATTAAAATAATCTGGACTGCTGCTGCTGGGCGGCTTCCGTCGCAGTGTGCGATCGTAAAATAGAACGTTCTAACATTAAACCAAGCTTTGAAAATAAGATATTTTTGGTATAGTGACGTATTTCCTCCTATCCTCTATTTATTTTGATCATTAAGTCTTACACAATAGATTCGGCTGTACCTATGTGACTTCGTCGTAAGTATTAAGAAAAACAAAAATTTTCCTTCTCTCAGTCGTGCTAAAATCCGTGTCGGCCATGTTATAAAGAGTACTTGACAGCCTGGCACTTTTCATTTTGCATTAATTGTTTGAGTGAGACCAGCTCATGCAGATGTCATTGTCAATTTGTGATAAAGATGGCCGCTACGATATAAGATATCTTTATCTCTCGTGATCTTTTCAGTATGCAACTCTACACCTTCAGTCTTTAAGTTAAACTACAAATCTTTCGTATTTTCGGGCTAGGAAATAAGTAGACAGAGTAAAATGCCGGTTTTTATTTTTATCACAGACTTTAGAAGAGGGTAAGTAGGTATTTTGTTGTAAGTTAGTAAAGATAATTCACACACCTTTCATTCAGACACACATCACTTTTCACTCAAAATATAAATGATAAATGTTTTAAGTATAAAACATTTTGCTATCCCACCAAACAGATAAAAACAGAAGGCCAGCTGCGTAAAATGAGCAAAATAACTGACGCGCGGACTCTTCGTGTACGGACAGTACAGCTATCTCAAAAAAGAAGAAATTGAGAGCAGCTCTCATTGCACTAAGACGCATGTGTGCATGAGGTTTCGCTTTTTGTTTTGAGTCAGCCTACTGTGCCTATCTATTTTGTGGCCAGATGCGATAGCACGATCGTGTCGTCGCGCGTCGGCCGTCCGTCGGCGAGGTGCCTGAAACCGCCACACAAACTCGACAGCACCCGGCAGTATCGACCGCGAGCTTGAAGCGGTTGCACGTATTCCTTCGCTGCTCACACCATGGCTACTAATCCTAAATTAAGAAAGATTTGCGTAGGATTAGAGAACGCTGTAATAATTAAAGTGTTAAAAATGTATAAAAGGAATCCTTGTCTGTGGGACACCTCACATAAATACTACCATAATAAACCAATAAAAAATGCTGCTTGGGAATCGTTATTACAAACATGGCGGAAATGCCAGCCCTGCGCTACACTGCACGATGTAAAAATTAAAATATTTCATATGCGGACCAATTATACCCGGCAGAGAAGAAAAGTAAGTGATACTTTTTTTTATTGTATTTAATTTTATATTTACAAAAAAAAACACTATAATGCCCATATTCGCCACAGGGAAAGGCAGAGACACCTAAAATATATTTCGCCAGTTAAGTTCAATGACGAAATGCAAAGTTTCAGTAACATTTTGCCAGACTTGGAATCGATTCCTGAAGAGCCAGCAGGTTTTTAAGAAACCTTTTTGCGGTCATCAGTCGACGTGTCACTCTTGCAACCGCTACAGACCAATCAGACAACCAATATCTTATTAACTTATATGAATTATTACAGAGGTGTTTTTATTTAGGTATTACCTATATTAGGACTAATACATAACTGGCGAAATGTGGGACTGGTGAATGTTCTATCTATTGGTAGACACGACGGCCAATCAAACTATACAAAACCAGTTTATACGGATCTCTCATTGTATAGGAAATGTATAGAAAGCGAGGCCAAGTTATACTGGAAATGTATAGCTTCATGTGCTGCCGTGTATACCTCCGCCTAAACCTTCAGAGAATTGGCATTCGTTATTCAGGTGTTTATGAGTATTTAATAATCTCTGTAAATGCTGATCCGAATACGAAAATCATTTCACTAATAGCTATACTATTACCGTATGGCACAGGTATAATTACTGAGAACAATAATAAACTTTTAGGTAGGTAATTATGTACAGACGCCAGCACATCAAGCTACCCGAAACTGTCAAATTTTCCCAATAAACCTTAAACCTAATGCTTTAGCGATAAAGTTGAAAATCTATTAACGAAATTTGACAGATTGTAGTAACTTGATGTGCTGGCGTCTGTACTTATGTCATAAACTTAAAATCGAGTTTTATAAGAGTTTGGCTTATTATTATTGGCGTGTGCTGAACTGCTGACCCAACGGTTATGTATAAATAGATTATGGTGTAATAAACAGTCACTTTTTGTGACTGTGTTCATTTTAGTCTTTGAAGTGAAACTTCTTAGGGTTCGTTTCCACTCAGCGGAAAAATCCTCGGGCACCTTTTCAATGCACTGAATTAAGGATTGTATATACTCAAGCGGAAGATTTATAATACCATGGTTAGACTTTTTTTATTGATTGGCCACAAAAGGGATCAATGAAAGGCAATTGCATGCAGAGATGAGAATGCTAAGGGGGATCATATGGCTAGAAAGGAGGTCACTACAGAGATGACGAGTAATGGGGAAGATCAAGACATGAACAATCACAAGAATGATGGTGATGATAAATACATGACATTTGTATGATAAGTAGCAAAATACCTCTCAAAATCCTGCGTGCAACATCACAACCCAACTGAACACTATTAATGAATAGTGTTACGTCAGGCCTTTGGCACATAGTACATACCGCTTGAGAAAAGTACCTACAGCTCGCAGCAACCGCTAGTTGTTAGACTTGTGACTTGTCAGTCAAGCTCTATACGCGCTCAGCGAGACACGTACGACGCGATCATGCAACGCCCCGCAGCCCGCACCGCCCGCCGACCGAACGCTTCGTTTTTATTTTATTTTTGATTTTTTGCACTCTTCGTTATGGCATCAAAATTAAATCGTAACACTAACTGTTGTTGTGTGGACGGATGTTATAATAAACAGAAGAACTCAGAGTTTTCTTTTTTTACGTTACCAAGCGATTGCGAAACGTAAGTTAATTCCATTCCATAATTAATTACGATTGTGTATTTTATGCTAATTATTGTACTGTTAAATCACAATCGTATATAGGTAATGTGAGCAGGAAGTTTCCGAGTGTGACATGAGTCAAATAAATTAGTAGGTATAATAATCTAGACGTTATAATAATATTATGTGACAAAACTAGCCGCTCGTCCGTGTGAAATTATTATAAAAATATTACTACCCTATTTTATTCAGATTAAGTAATATGTATATAATTTCATATGCATTCAGTAAAAAGCTGTTATTTTGAAATTAGAAACAGACACTTCAGTTTATTTGTATAGTTATAGTCTTAAGAAACAGGCAGGCTTCGCCCCGCGCCCGGCATAATCAGCGACGCGAGACGGCGCGACTGCGACGCCATGTCGAGTCGTGTAGCTACCTCCTATAAATGCGAGAGTACCATCGCACAAACCTACATTTTTCGTGAGCTTTAGTTATTTTTTGTCACTCTACCAGTCTTATTTTTAGTCGTCATTGGTGTAATGCAGCTTAATGTTGAGAATCATAAAGGTACGACTCGACGACAGAAATCGCGTGACACGTGCCACTCGATAATGATGATTTTTTTTTCGCGATTTTAGGGTTGATAGTAACAGTTGTTCATAATGATAAGTAAAATAACCCCTTGAAGGGTAGGCCTTTCGTTAATTAACAACAAATAGTAAACAGGGGAATTATTCAAGAGGGCGTGAATGTCCAAATCCGAAACTATGAGGAATAGCGAAAAATACTCAAAGGAGGAGCCCGATTTTAATGAAAACTAAAACTGCATCATTGAAAAGAATAGACACTAGTGGTCATGGTAACACTCTGCACAAATAATTCACAAATAACTTACTCCTGATTTAGAATCTTATTTGTTTCAGCCGAAATAAGTGGTTAGAAGTCATTGGGAGACCCGATTTACTCAATAAAACTAACTTAAAGCCACAGAGTTACAAAATATGCTCAGTACATTTCGAAAATTCCATGATATCCGAAGTGCTTGTGCGAAAATTGCTGCCAGGTGCAGTACCAACAAAATTTTTCTCGACCAAGTCTCTACTACCTACTTCAAAATGTGTAAAGGAATCGCTGAGTTCTGAAATGTCGACACAAACCAAGCATTCGTATGTAGAAGAATTGTCTGTCGTTAATGCTTTTATGGCCATGGTTCATACACAAACTAAAACCCCAATAAATGAACGAGAACCGCAAACGTCTTTAGCTCTTTCATCAGGTACAAAAAGGAGGCTCATTACTCAATTGCAGGAGTCAGAAAAAAAGAAAAGAAGGCTACAAAATGGCATAGATACAACAAAAATAGAAACTGATGCCATAAACTCACTTTCGCATTCTCCGTCCGGCAACCAATCCGTCAATGGAGATGACGACGAATTAACTGAAAAGTTTGTCAAAAAGGTACGTACAGAACGCAGCCCGTAAGTTGAACCAAAATGACAGTCGTCCACGCAGCTCGCAGGTACGATTATGGACAAAAGTCGATTGAGACCCGAAAATGTGTTATAGATCGCGACAGACCCTCAATGCGCAGCCCTACTCGGTCAATCGGCGTAGGTATGTTGCGGACGAGAAAGGACACAAGTAATAACAACTCTCAAACGCGGCGTTTAAGTGCAATTTAGCTATATTATTTTTATGGCTAGTCTTTTAAATGTAAATCAAAAAATCTTCCTTTGTTGTATAAAAAAATCCCAATCCTAATCAGAAATACTGATTGCACAGCAAAATATTATTATTTTAGCAACAATGAGTTCGTGAAAAATAAAAATTAAGTCTTATAAGAGATTGGCTTCATTTTCATAGGCGTGCACGGAGTGCGACCCAACCCAACCCGGGTTGGGTTGGGTCGTACAGTGTAGTAATACATAAATAGATTATGGTGTACTGTACAACGTCGCTTTTCCTGATTGCATTTATCCTAGTTTTTCTAATCGGTAATTTTGGACTTCGATGAGGATATCAACATCTTGAAGATAATTCATTCCGGGAAGTTTATACTATAAACAATAATATCCAACTTGATAAAACTGTAGCACAGAAATCTCGATTATTTAACAATATGATTGTTGCCATATTCAATTGTATCTGTGCCTATCAAGTCAAGAGCGAGTAGCTAGTAAATCAATATTTAAAAAAAAATGGTAGTCTGTATATTTGTGCAAGGTTATGTCTGGAAATACAAATCCGATTACAAAACTTCTTTCACTAATACAAAGCTACACTATTACTGTGTAACATACCGTACTTTTTATGGCGAAAAATGCACGATTTCTATGAATATCTCTATTAAATTGAAATATGAAAATACGCAGGGTTCATTGCCAGCGATGTGGAATCGGTGGGAGGGGGCGTTAGGCGGGCCTTCTAGTTCTGCGAGATAGGTAGCCGCGCGGCTCATTCGCGCGGTCGGCTCCTCACGCAACACTCGTTTCCGATTGTTTTGTTTTTAAGAATTACTACCTATTTGGTAACGTTCACTTTCGGAGGTTCTTGAATTTAGAAGCGAAAGTTCTTTTGTTATGTCATTGTGGTGTATTGTTTTTGTTGATTTAAAATATTTTCTGTGATAACGACATCATGAGAAAAAAAACGAATCTTACTGCTTATTCAGTCAAGGCGAAAAAGGTTAAATTGCGCCGAATGAGAGAGTCTTCTTCTGAGAGAGAACGACGTCTGGCGCGTGTAAGAGAGCACTCCAAGGAAATGCTTGCTAGAGAAACTAGTGCTGAGCGGTTGCAGCGGCAAACTGAAAAGAGGCTATATTACGCTGATTTACGTGCTCGCAGCCGTTACCGCAAACGCTCCCAGCATCAGCAGAAGTTGCTGGATAGTCTAGCAATGAGAACCAAACGGCCTGGCACTAGAAAACCAAGAGCTAATAAAATATCTAATCAAAATGCTGTCGTAAGTTTTAAAACCAATATTGTTGAGACGGTACGAAAATCTTCTGCAATGTCGAGTGTCAAGAGGCTTACTATAGTACTTAAATAATTATAATCTACCTACCTCTATATTAAAAACAATGTCATTTTTCATGTCTGATCACTAAGTTCTTTTAAATTTTGATGCGGTTTCAGATAATTTATTCGGAAATGTTTATGTGTATAATTCATAGGTGTAGCTTACAACTTAGATGTACCCTAAAAGTGTAGTGAGTCGGATAAATCATACATCGTCTAATAGCTTATATCGGTATACTACTAGACCATACTTCTCCAAAATAAAAATAAAACATGCCCTCGTGTATGGGGCGCCGGTGATCGAATGGCGAGTGCGCAAGGGATGGTTTCAAGTCCGCCATGACACCCGACTCGCTAGTTGGACGTCAGCGCTCCCTTCGGCTAGACGCGTCGAGCGCCGTGCGAACTCTGCGCGCAGCCGCGCTACAACCAATCGATATGTTAAACAAAAGTGAAAAACGCGAGCTTCTATCTAAATTCCTTAAACAGTTCAAAAAATCACCATGCTTGTGGAACACTGACAATATTTACTATTACAATAGAGACGCAAAGGATGACGCGCGCTCAGTTTTATTAAAGCTATGGAATAAATATGAGCCTATGACATTACGAGGACTAAAACTTAAAATTCAGGGCATACGAGCAGTTTATCGAAGAGAAAGGAAAAGAGTGAGTTTTACTAACAAAATGTTTGTTTACAACTATATGTATAAAAACTTTTTGCACCCACTTAAAAAAAAAAAACATTTTAACATAGATATACGCATGCTAGAATTTTTTCAAACTCGTCTGTTGTTTACTTTTGTTGACAAAATATTTGATGAAATCTTGAATTTTCTCAAGTGCTGTTTATAAACATTAGTGTTTGAAGGTATTTCTTGATGCGGACACTTTTTCGGTTTTGACCAGCATCGTATTCACATGTCGGCCTTTCGTAACTTTAGACTAGCATGTTTTTTTTTAAACTAAAACGAGCTTTAGGTAGGTATGCGTAATAGACATAGGTAAAGGTACTAAGTACCTACAAAGAAGTTGGGTCAGCAGCAATAAAAAAACACTAGGCTGTAAAGCTTATAAGTTACAGATAATTATACTATTAAAATTACGGCGTGATAATAAGAACTAGATGCGCTACTTTTATCCCAGATAGGTTTGACGCGTAGCCGTGGGCTCTTCTAGTATAGAATACTGATTGTTTTCCTTTTTTTAGGTTGAATCCAGTGCTGGTGCGTCCGTTCACTACGTACCAACACTATGGTACTATAAGCATTTGAACTTCTTGTCTGGCAAAAAGGACACTGATTCAGACGATTCGGATTCTGAACATAATGAAGTAAGTAACCGAATAAATTAACATAAATTGCGTTCAACCGCCGTCAGTGTCATTATTCCGGAACAATGATGAATAGAATAGAATAATATTTATTTGCTTAAAAACATGGTATAAAAAGATGGTAAAATACAAAAACAAAAAGCCAATACATGTTTTTTATTTGACACTCTTGAACGCTAAAATGTGCTGTTCGTATGGTCTAGCTAATTTTTAAGCACTAATTATAAGAAATTTGAGATTTGCATTAATCATTAGCACTTTAAACGACCATGTTATGGTTAGTGACCATGTCAGTTTAAATCCTCGTACCTACTGATAACCTAGCCAGCGTAAAAATATCCCAGTTTTATCTAACAATCTATTAAGTAAAGAGTCAATCAATAGTTGAGACAGAAAATGATGGTTTACATATGGGTGTACTATTGCCACACCTTTGACAGTCTGCGAAACCCAACATGTATTACAGGCGGGATGCTGTCAATAGTTTAATATAGGCCTGCTAGAAGACAGTTCGATAAACCAAAGTCTAAATAAATATCCTAATTCTACTTGCTATGTACCGTTCCTTTGTCAAGCTTGTTCTTTAAATGTTAACCACTTTTTTCAATTTCAGGACACCGTTTATGTACGACTTCCACGAAGTCAAAAAAGGCCACCAACCACATCAACATCAACCGACCAAGAAGGGGAGCCAGAAAGGGATCAAGAAGGGGACCCTGCATCCTCGATAGACGCATCAGCAGCAGCATTCGGAAGATCAGTAGGAGCTCAGTTACACCACTTGTCCAAAATGCAGAGATGTATCGCAGAAAAACTTATCTCTGATGTCATTTACCATGCCAAAATGGAGCAATTGTCTCTGGACACATCTATCAATGTAAAAGAAGCTGTAGAAGATCAAGCTGCTAAATTAATCCCCAAAGCAGGACCTTCCTGGTATGACACAGACCTCGATAATGGTCCACAAGAATCCTCCATTAGCTGTCCACTACTTACAGAAACTACCGAAGATCTAGTCAGACGAGAAATGGAGGAAACACAAAGTGCAGTGAATTTTATCAAAATGGAACGTGATGTCACGGAAAGTTATGTTTTTCAAGACGACGATGATGAACTAAGTCATGCAATAGATATTGTGAAAGAGGAATTGATGTAGATATAGCATTTAAACCAATTTAGTTTTTAAGTTAATTCAGACAATCTCAAATACATCTTTTTTTGATAAGTACGTCTTTAGTTTTATTACTCCAGATGCCTGAAAAATTAAATTTTTTCTCTGATATCTGTACGAACTATTTTTGGAATATCTTTTGCCCCGTGGGCCGTATAATGTATGTGGTATTTAGCCAGCCAGCAAAATTATAAAGATGACTGCCAAAAGTGTGTCACGACACATCTGAAGAATATTACTCTACAGGTATTGATGGTGTAAATTATATGTTCTATGCTCGTTGTATTCCTTGAACAATACTAGTCTTAGCTGTAGTTGTGAATCATCTGTATTTATTAAGTATCGGAATCTAACGGTTGTTTAATATTGGAACATTTCCTACAATAAAACATTTTTTGACCGATACCTATGCGTTCTACATTTCATTTCATACATGCAAAACATATTCCGTTTGGTACATAATTCGCGGTGGTTGGTAGTAGGTAGGTGATGCCTCAAAATGTACGTTTGCGCTGCGTATTTTCAGGCTGTACCTATCAAAAAGGTTCCAAATAGCCATTCGGATACTCTAATTGAATCCTCGCTCAAAAAAGCAAAAAGCATTTTTACTATGACCATAAAAAAATGATTCTAGTGAAAGGAATTTGAAAATATTTTTGTCGGCTTTTTAATTTAGCTTAGCTTAGTTCTTAAGGTCACCAATATCATTACAATTATCCTAAACAATGACTATTTTGTCTGTTACTCTGAAGTTTTTAGCCATCAAAGCTTTTAGTAACGAAAACATTAATCTCCCACTCACGTTACGTACCCTACCTACCCCGAGTTCCCGAGCAGAATCCCACAAAACAGAATCCAGTTCTAACGCACACAAACAACATAAACTTGTACGCGCGCTGTATAGTAAACACACACAGAGGCAAGGTACAGCTGATCTCGCCCGATCACTCCGAGACGGGTAGCGAAATAGCGCCGTGCGGCGTTGCCAGACCGTGCGCCCGACGTTGCCGCTCCGCCCACCACACCGCACAAGTAAATATTCGAAATTCGAACTTGGATGGCATTGCGAATTGGATAACGTGCAAACTGGTGTAAGTATGTATATGTGTATAATAAGTAGGTATGCAATAACGGTTCCTTGCCAATTAAATGGGCCGAAACTGGTTTTAATTTTGGGCGTTTGTTAATTGGACGGTAAAGAGAAAAACATCGGACGTGAATGCGTTTTAATGAGGTTTTTTATACTCGATTGCAGTATCTCTTGTAAGTTTGGTTAAAGATTCGGTACTTTCAGGGCTTTAAATGCGAGGTCCTTAACAATTATGGTGATCGAAAATTTTGAGGCAGGACAACTCTGCACGACGACCGGGGGGACCACTACGACTTGTTATTTTTTAAGTTTTTGAAGTATTAATTGTCCAAAGTTTCAAACAGGCGATAAGTACTATGGTTAATGAATAAACTTGCAAAATCTCCACTAAACGTTAGAATCGTGCAATCTGGGTTGATTTTCAACTGATTGGATTCTCCACCCGTTTGTTTAATTTTTAAGGTTCTTGAGCAACCTTTGCGTTCATGTTTGAGGTTTCAGACTACGTGCCTTGGCCAACACTTTTCGTGCCTTGTTTTTATATTTGGGGGTCGCTTTTATTCTCTTGTATCTTGTATCTTTCTCAGCTATTCATTTAAGTTGTTGTTGTTGTTACTATCACCTAGATAAAAAAGAACTACACTCAATTCTATACTATGGTCATGTTAGAAGTTACGATTTTAAAAGGTACTACTTACCATAACATTTTCTAGATTATTCGTAATTTAGGTCCTCTGATCGACCTGCGCCGTGGTGACTAATCAGTTTAGAAAGTGCGCAGAACTTTGTCAAGGTTGTTGTCAATTTATTTTTAACAATAATAATATGGTCACGTGGTTATAAGCAGCTGCTGATAATCGTGACTTTGAGCTTGTTAAGTAGGTACCTAGGGGCAAATATTTGTACACACATATATAAGTACTAACCGACCTTCCTCTTTTATTAAAGTTGGAACTAATAAGATTGGAATTATTGAAACTTCCTTCCTTCTTTCTTTACCAGTCAACCTTCCAATTCTTCGAATAATTGATATTGCATAGTCTCATCTTCCTCTCCTTGTCCCATGTTACTTGGGGTCAGCACTATACGTTCTCTATATCCCTGTCAACCTGCCAACTGCCGCTATCATAAACTCCGTTTTCTTTCATATAATAATCCAATCCTATTATCTTTACTTTGATCTTCCTCCCCATAGATACACTATATTTTACGTAAACTAGATAAGCGAAAATATGTATACCTTCCTAGCTACCTCTATATATCCGAAGTTAGCATAATATTAGGCATCGTCTTCATTGCGAGCCCCTGCCGGGTATACGCTTGAATGACTGAAGAATTCCACGAGAACGTCCACGCCTCCAAGGCGAACCCACGCTTTTGCAAACTAGTCATGCACACATTGACTATCGAAGCTAACGCACGAATACTCCCTTCATCCATAAATTCTATGATATGGAGTGGTGTCTGGATACTTTAGGCTATGTAAATACCTAAGACGCTCAGTGGGTCTTGAATCCTCCAAAGAGCTTAGTATTGATTTTGAATGTTTGTTGAGTACGAATGAACTCAAACTTGGGTCCTTACCAAGCTAAGAAATTGAAAGGACCAAACGCAACAAGAAACTAAACAAATTTTAACAAGAGAACTAAGTAACATTTTAGGTGATTTAGTGGCCTTATCCAATAAGCTATCAAAATTCCAATTGTGTCTGCGATGCATTTAGAAATTAAAAATAGAACGGTAGAAGAAAAGTAGTGCCAGTGCCAGTCTATAGTAATAAAACTTGACTGAAATAAAATTGCACATCTACAATCGACTTCAGCATTCGAGAAAAAATAGCCTACCTACTTTCTCGTAACCGTTGTTTTTCGACTTACTCTATTTTCTTTCAACCACAAAGATATTTCTTCTAAACATGAAATAGAAGCTGGAGCGTGTGATAGTATTCGCACTTCGCAGTCGGGCGAGCCTGAAGCCGGGCCGGCCGACAAAACAAAGTTGGAGCCAGCCGATAAACGTGGCTCGGCATCGATCGGCGACGTTGCCGCTCCGCCAGTGCTGCGCGTTGCCGTTCCGCGCGCCTATTATTATTTATTATGTTACGCGCGGCCGCTGCACGGCTTGCGTCACTCGTGCATTGCCCGGACTCGAATATTTCATGCCGGTGTGTCTTCAGAAAAGGGGATGATGGAGAACTTATAGCGGGGTAGTCCCTACAGGAAATCTTAGTCATGACTCAGTTCATTGCGACCTAGATCTGTTAGGAACAAAAGTAAAATACTAGACAACGTTTAGCCGTCCTAGAAATCCATAACTTTGTTGTTTCGACAAGCAGCATTCGCTTCTTCAGTTGAAAGGAAGTTTACTAAATTTTCGTTTCCATTTGCAGCCTGATATCTTTCCAGTAGTTAACAACGATAATAAAAATCTAATGTAACTTTCACTTTCCTCCAACGAAAATTTGAGCGATTTGAAACTTTGTGTTTTCATTTTTCAATCAAGCCTACTTTAGTGAATTGTTTGCTTTCGAATTGGAATATGTATAATTTCGTTGTGATTGTGAATAGTACTAATAATAATATGTGATATCGTCCAGACAGTCTCGTCTTCATCTGTATTTTAGTGATCTTCAGTCTGTTATGGGCTCTCATTAAATCGATCAGTTGGAATATTATAACGCAAGACACACTCAGCACTTGAGGATCAATAAGATCTAAGATCGGAAGTAGGTTTTCAGTTTTCGGAAACTACGCTATTTAGTGTATTCAATAATTCAAGTAATTTTAAACAGGTGCAATATACCGCCGAAGAATGCAACGTAATTAAGCATAAGTGAAGGAAATACTCTGCTCTAGAATATATCACAAATTCTTAGCTATTGTCTTGAGTTCTTACATCGAATGGATTAGGATTCCATTCGCGAATCATAACGTCGAGGTAAACAAGTTTTACAAGTCAGACACAAATAAGAATAATAATAGGAGCAGTTGGCAACAACAGGCACCTTATACAATAGAAGTTTACCTGCCTCTAAAAAGAGAGCGGCTTGTGTGAGAACTGAGAATACACCGCAGCCCCAATGAATTGTAACATTGGAACTGGATACATTAAAAGCAAATCTCTTAAAATTGATAAAGGTTTGACATTACTTGCTACGAAATCTCAATTTTCAACGTCTACATCTCCTATAACTTGTAACACTTACATCATATTTTTTCTCGGAATTCGACAGTCTGTCTTTGTTAAAAGAGACAAACACGGCAATTTGGTGTGACCTTGCATACCTCCCTCGCTTAGTCTTCGTCCATTAATCTCTATTCGGTAGCAGTCGGCGCAGATAGATTTTTAAGAGATATAAACTGGTTCGATCTTGTTGTTTTAGGTCTACAAAATACAACACTTGTTTTTCTTCTTTAGCTCCTTTTTTCTTTTAATAAAAACAGGGGCTTTGCTAGTAGCGCCTTCTCGGTGAAGAACTCAGTAATGAAACGCAAACAGCACTGGAGTTTTTGATTAAAGAAAATGGTAGAAGGTTATTGTGTTACAAATGATCTCAACGGTTGATTAGTAATTAATAATACACCACATTTACATCACTGGCGCTGCCGGGTCTATCAATCAGAAGACGTCGGCATAATGGCTAGTGTCGTTATTCATTTAAATTATTATCAGAGAGCTAGAAGCAGTTGATTTTTGCCTTATATCGGGACTAACAATGACCTAGGATAGCAAAAAAATAACTGAGAGAAGGAAATGGAAGACCCGAATCAAATTAAACATGTTTTTAGCTTCGTAGTTATTCTAGTGCTAGCTAATGTAGTTGATACGTATAACAGTAGCAGACTAGAGATTATTACTAATGACATGTGGTTGGGGATTCCATTGTGGTTAGACAAAAACACTAACATCAGTAGTTATAAAACCGCTATGTCTGGTCTTTCGTTTTTGCATGATCAATAAAACTCCAGCATTGCCAAAATAAATTACGATGAAAACCATGAAATAAATTACGGTCCTATTTTATTTGAAGGAGACGAAGATGCGCCACTTTGGGCTGGATGGTTCGCACTGACAGAAAGTCTGACTAATTTCGAGCTATTCCAGGCTGCTAGTTAGTGCTGCCGGCTCGTTTCAAAAACTGCTCCTTTTCCTGCAGCACTTCTTCGGGCATTATCATTGCAACATACAACATCGTAAGAATAGACACAAAATTGCTTTATCGACAGTTGTTTCCTAAATTATTCAGTTCACATATGGTTTAAAATTTTGCCTCAGACGTAGAACTAATCAGCTACTTTGAATACATGAATGGAAAAGACTTGACACGGCAATAAAAATACTAAATATTATGCAAAATTGGACTTGTTTGTGAGTGTATGTCTGCTGTTATGATAATATTTATATTTTACCGGGATATTGTAAAATATGTGGTGATTTTTTCGTGTTTCCCAGCGGCAGCGTGCATATTGCTTCCAAAAGTTTCAATAGTTTTTAGGAATTGCGTTTCAAGTAATTATTTGAAATTCACCATAAATTCAGCATAAACAAAATCATTTAAAGGATAATCTGTAATAGGTTCCCCCTAAAGCTGTCAAGGGCTTTAAGCCGACTAATTTCCTAGCTTATAGGATTATATTAATGGATGCATTATCACGTTTACCTGCGAAATTGCACTGTATTGTAGCCTGTAGCATGATCCCTAATCCACCATTAGGAATGCTGGTAACTGTAAAGTCTTCACCTGTTTGCAACGTTTTATTACTGGGCTCTAAAACCGGATGTTCCACGCCCGGTGAACATAAAAACTCTAGGGCGATCTCCGAACAAAAAATACATCCTACTTATTACGCAGCTGCGCTGAACACCCTGCCTCTCAGTCTGCCTGTTGTGAGGCAAACAAAGCTCTAAGTGGCAGGTACTGTCGTGTCCTCGGAGGGTGACGGACGCCGAGCTCAGTGCACTATAAACATTATAGATTTTCTGCCTCGCCCGAGATCTAGTCCAGGCACACCCAGTTTGTAGGGCCTTTACTCGTACCTCGATTGCGGCTGCGTACATATCCGTAAACGAGTTTGTGCAGCTCGATTTTAGTTTACATTTCTGTTCGAAATTATTTCTACAGTACCTGTTTACTTACATCTATAAAGCTTTAATACCAGCTGTTATTTCATTTGCCAGAGTCGACAATTTTCCGGCCAGTTGCAGCAAAAAAAACCTAAGAAGCATTTATTAACTTATGAAAACACCTGCGCAATCTTATAATTGCTGAACCCGTTAAAGCACGTACAGTGTAATCAGCTGTGCGGTGCAATGTTTCACGGGAAAAGGCTTTATTATAAGCAACCTTATTGATTGAGAACTCTCACGCGATACTGACATCGAGTTTTATGTGACTCATGGACTACATAGGGTTCTTTGCCACTGCAATAGAGGCGAGGTCGTGCCGCCTGTCTTGTAAAGGCCTTCGTGTCATTTGGGCTAGAGTAATGTATGCTTATTTCACACGACCTTTTTATAAACAAAGCGACCATAGATTCATTCTACTGTGTGTTTACTGCACTAATTTTCCGGTATTGCGCATATCGGTTGCCTAGCTTTAACTGAACTGATTGCTGCTAAAACGAATTAGTAGAGCAATTCATTAGCAGCTTTTAACCTGATTAGTAATTAGTTACGAGTTCAAAGTACCTTTCTGTTTGATTATAGAACATGTTTCTGGTTTTTAAACAAGAAATAATCGCTAAGTACTTTTGTCATTATCTTCTGTACTACTTCTTCATTTGTTTCTAAGAGGGAAATTTTCGTATCTCATTCATTAAACGGTAATGAGGCCCTAATGTCTGTGATTCGTGGAAGGACACGTTCCATCAAACGATTTTAATTCCAGAAATCATGGGTCTTACTAATTAGTATTGGACATTATAAGAACGTTTTGTCATCTAGTAAGTCGTGTTGAAGCGAAAACTTAAGTTGTAGTAAATGATAATGAAAATAATAAAGAAAATCATAAAATAGATGTAAGATTCGGAGTGATGAGCTGGTGATTGGCGATGTGATGAATGATGTGAATTTTGGTAAAACCTAAACGTATAGTCACACTTGTGTGCATTTCCAAAATTCTGACGCCTATGCTTCAGCATTTGTGCTTCAGTTCAGTAATTCATTACTCAATGAGGTCCAAAAGTAAATACCTACTGGCAAAAATTATATACTTCATCAGGTGTTTTCCGAAACTAATCTATATTTAGATTGTCTTGTTTAGAGTTTCTTCTAAACTTAACCAATATCAGCCATGACATTGCTAAAGTTCCTTACTCAAACATTCCTTAGTATTTGTCTTGAAATTTTCCATCTCATTGACGAGAAAGTCTATTTGTTAGAACTTCGGTATCATTTAGTGCCTACGCAGCAAGCTTTTTGTTTCAAAAAAGTATGAAAAAATCTAGTATATAATATGTTGCTGATTTCATTATTCTTTCTCTGATCAAAAAACTGCTATTTCCAAGTATTATGAGAAAGTCGCAAGTTTTTGAGGAGTAATCGAATCTAAATGATTCAGCAACAGATAGTGTCCCTACTCCTATCTGTTGCTGAGTCGTTTATTCTTCGGTTTATTCTAATTTTATTTTCAAATCTTGCACTTCAGAAAAGTTCACAACAGTGACGATAAATATACCTAGTACCTAGTTTTATTTATTTGTGAAGGAAAAATAGTCGGCATAATTTCGAAATGTCGCATTCCGCCTCCATGATAACCCGTTGGCTGCACGTTCGATGTCAACCAAACACGTGCTTCAGTACGCTCAATGATATACGCAGTAGGTATAATGTATGTGGCTGTCGGAAGGGTCAGCCGCCCCGCGCTGCGCCGTTCCCCCGCGTTCTATCGATCGCGCCACGTTGCCGCCCCGCTACTTTCCCCGCGACGTTGCCAGCTCGCGGTTACTATTTAGACAGATTATTGTAACAAGACTGACTGGTGTATCATTACTTGTTGCCTGTTGCCCGGCGCTCCTCACTGTAATCCTACGTTAGATCTGGGCCTGGCATCGCTGGGATGTTTACCATGTTCAAATTAGCTATACATACTTTGTAAGCTAGCCTCCATTTTGGCCTTTTTTTTCTCGTCTGAGTTTAAAATACATTCCTCCTAGTCCCGGGCGTTTTCGTATTATTTTGTTTATTACATTAGGGATCTGTGTAGCTTTTCAGCGATAAAACGACTAACGGCAACGTTGTTTCACTTGCTCTAAATATTTAGGTATCGTCAGTGCTCTATTTATAAATTCTGATGTTTATAAACTCGATTCATTCATCTTTATACTTTCGTATTGGACTATACTTACGTATACAGACGCTATGTGCCTATGTGTTTGTGTACCTATCTAGTTAAGTATTTCAACTTCACTGGGTTGTTTTCGTACGACAATTTGTGCTTCCATGTTTGAAATAATTGACAAGATGTTAAATATTAATAAAGTATCATAACTTTATAATCGAGTCGAATGTTGTGTAATTTTTAGAACCTAGGAAAGTAAAACTTTGTTTAGGCAACTAGGAATGGATGAAGGAGCTACATTATAAGTAAAACAGATGAATTTGATGGTGGCTTGATGGCTGCGATAAAGAGAAGCAGAAAAACACAAAAGCTACGCCAAGTAAATTGAAATAAGGAAAGGATTCGGGAAAAGAAGATGATGATAATGATATCAATGAAATAATAGTATTGAGAGCCTGCAATATCGTACTACCTACTGGGTGGGTATGCCTTTCCAATGCTCTCTACTTGTAGAAACTCAGGTAGTAAGACTTTATTTAATTACTAAAAGAAGTCCATCTCATGTCGTCATCTCCGTCAATGAATACAACAGTCTTTACAAAAAACTTAATTTTATTTATTATAGAAAAAGGAATGATGAAGCAACAGAACGTCTAAGAAAAATCACCTGTAGACGGGTCCAACTTTATATAGTTCCGTTTACCATTGGAAGACCTTAAACCTTTAATTAAGCACAGCACTTCACTTCTAAATTCTAATTTTTGGTCCATATTAAACTCCCTAACTGCGGGTAATAATGATTCGAAGAAAGACCTGTCCTCATCCTCAGCAGGAGTATTAAAACTAACTGAAGCGTCCGGGAATGGTGTATCTACATATTCTATGTCCGTTTCCTGCTTGCTGGACCTTTTTCTTTTTAAATTCTCTATAGTGGATGGAGAATCTTCCGGGTCGCTACCCCAGATGCTCGAGTCATTTAACAAATCGAATTTTCTCGTTCTAACACCTATTTTTTTCAGTTTAGAATCTTCTTCCTCGCTTTGGTCATCGTTTTCGCATTCCACATCGCTTCCCGATTGACTGTTCTTATTATTGTACAAGTCTGACAGAAACGACAAATGTTTTGCGTACACATAGCCCTTTTTCCCATATTTCCTTTTACGGTGACGCACGAATGAGTCCCTTATATTTCTCCATTTTCCGTGCAGTTTACGATCTGGAATGTGGAATATTTTTATTTTATAGTTATTTTAATGTTCTTTTCTTATACCACCATATATGTTAGTAACCTAATGGTTTTTTTCGTTAGAATTTCACTTTTTACACATTTAATATAACATTCGCTAGATTAAGTAAAAACAAAGTCAAAAACAAACATAGGAATAATTTTATTTTGCAGCCTAATGATCGAAACACGAAGAATTAAATAACACACTCATTCATCTTATGGGTAAACAAGTAGGACAATTTTAAATAAACAAACAACCATCAATCAATCTGCAATCACAATCAAAATGCCAAACTGCCCTGACGCAGAAATTGAAGATACTACCGAAATATCTCATGTAACAAACTGTAGAAAAGATCCTACGCAACGACATTAAATAGACCCAGGAGACGATTGCTATATTCATTCTTCCGAAAGAAGTTAACGATAGCCGAAAAGAAATCGAAATAGTTTGAGTCCTCAACTTAACCTATCACAGCTTGACATAATGATGCCTCTCTCAAACTGTTTAACTAACACTTGCTATCGTTAATATTCACAATCGACGATATTGTGAAGCAACAGTACAGACAGTATCATGCTGAATGCTCGTGTTTTTTTACACTTCTTAACTTCTAATTGATTGTCTCTTTCTTTTCTACGGTCTTAACATACGTATAGGTTAGTTTTGTCTGCAGTAGTTGTGGAAGCTTCTATTTTCTACTTTGGACACGAATATACTCACACACTGCTGGATAAAGTTGCCAATTTGGATTAAAATGAAGACAGGACAATCCAAGCAACTGCCAGAATCAGCGTTGTTGTGCGTGTGTTCTATTGTTCATCCTACCTGGTTGACGCGACAGACCATTATCCTACAAGGAATTACTAAATAAAAATAAAAAGGTGGCTAATCACTGGCGTAATAGGTAGGAATTGCAGCAAGAATGGCCTTTTGTGTTCATTATTGACTTATACAAGTCAAGAGCCTGACTCATGATCTAGATTTTATTAAAACTGTTAACACACTTCTGTTATCTTCACACTGAACACTCATCAAAGCTGTAGAAGCGCATATTCAAAGTAAGCATAATAAGTATTTTCCTTATTGTAAGCACCGAGGAATAACCTGAAGTGAATGGATGCGTCGTTGTTGCACCACACAGCGAAAGGCAACGCTTCGGTGCGACCACGAACGCGATCAATCGGCCGACTGGTTGCCCAACCGCGCATCGCGACCTCTGCTTTCAAGGTGACGCATTTCACAGGTATACGTTGGATAGCGCACGTTGTTATTATGTAAATAAAGTTCCGAGTCGCCTATTCACCACTAGATCTTACTGTATCTAAACACCATTGAGCTATACCGACTGTCGATGGCTTTAAAAAGGTGTTTATGCCTGGGTTTTTTTGATCCGTCAATAACCGAAGTCGTGATGAAACGTTTTTGTATTTTTGCCAATTTTAGACTAACACAACACTATTTGTTTAGATTTTTTGAAAACCTAGCCGTTACTAAGACCTAAACCTACATAATGTATCACTATCTTATCGAGCTACTTGTTATTTGTTACACTTCTTGAAGAGCTGATAAATTATGTATTCTATCTGATTTGTATGCTTATTGTGTTCGTGGAAAGTGTCGTCATACTTACAAACATCGATTCTTTCCTTATCTGGAATTTCTTCAAAATCAGATATGAATACCCGAGCTATCTCCGCCCAGGCGTTCTGCTTCTTACTCTTGAACCGATGGTCTTCACTGTTTATGTCCCATATTTCTGGATACTTCTTCACTTCACTTATAAACGATTCAACGTCAAGGCAGTATGAGCTCATGATTGGCACTTGGGAAACGCCGCGATTTTACTGCGACAAACAAAACACGGCAGCCGGTACGAACGATCGACGCGGAATGACGCAGCGGGGTCGCAGCGGCCCGCCGCCACGCCGCACCTCAGCTGCGTTTCGTGCACGATCTGGCAACGTCGCACGCTCGCACGCCGGGCGTTCGTCCTCAGTTTTTGTTTTAATTTATTGTAATTTATTTGTTTACCGTATTGTCTAGTAGTAAACTGAATGACGTAGGTAATTTAAGTCATTATTATTACATGATATTATCAAATGATTCAATTAGGTTTATTTTTATCTCTGTGATTGTAATTCCTGTTGTGTCGGTCTTATGATTACCGACAGCCATATTGGTATAATGTTATGTACAGTTATTCCACTATCAATGCCGCCACAGTGGATATTTATATGCTCTATTTACTTATGCACGTACCTACTATGACTAGACCTCTAATTTTATCTGCTACAAAAACAGCAAAAATCCACAACAGAAATAGAATATGATTCTCTGTGATTAAACTGTGATCCACAATCTTTTAGTGAAAATGGCTTTGACAGTATTTGGCATGACAATGACATTTAAAAAGTGGAAATAAAATATTTATGGTGCTTTTTTTTCTGATTTTTAAAACCAAACTTTTCTAAGAGTTTATTTCAAGCTAAAGAAAACTGTGTCTGCCTCTGTACTCTAACTTTCTACAGCATTAAGCGGGCGTACGTCGGGGATCTATTTTAGGACCAATGTTAATTAATATCAGCTGAAATGATCTGGTTTTTTTTAACTCAAGGAGAGTTCAAAAAACCAGTCCTAATTTTATTATAATTATGGTATAGTCTTGCCTGTTAAGTTCTCGTGTCTAACATAAGTTAGACCTTTAACTGCTCTGTGGGTGGTCTTATTTAATCGAATAAGCCCGAGATGGCACGTGTTAAATATTACCTATTCGATTAATTGTACACTGCGATATAGTTTTACGAATTTATACGTGTCATATTAGATTTAGAGTTGCAAATGTTGCAATGCTAATTAATTTTCTTGTTTTTTCCTTAAACTGGTTCGAAATGATTTACACATAAGGTTTGAACAGTTGTGCGCAGTATTAATTGCGTAAGTCATGTAAATAAACATTTGTAATTAGTAGTTCCATATATTTGACAAAGTTGTAATAAATACAGTATATCAGGGACTTATTGTGAACTAACAAACACAAAAAAACATAAGCTAAAATTGATTAAATTGTGTAAATCTATAATTTTACACTCTCAACGTCTCAACTTAAACATTATGTATCTGTACTGTTTTTCTGGCTTGTTTAAAAGAGCAAGCTGAAAAATGAATGATACTAAATTTCAAATTTTTTCGAGTGCAAAGGGTTTAGTTTTCGTCCGAAAACCGAGTCAGGAGAGCCAACCATTTAAATGGCAATGTTACCTATGTATATCTATTGGAAAATAACCAATATCACATTTGTTATTAGTTTCGTATTGTGGACATATTCTATAAACCTAATTCTTCCAGTCTCCTTCGAGAAGAAAACAAGAGGATGCATATGATGCTTCAGCATTCACGGTAACCGCAGAACCAGCACCAGGGAAATTAGAATATCCCACTAATGTATAAAGCAAAGCGCACAACTCCAGGAATTATTGCGGAACTTTAGAATAATCGCAAAACTTTACAATTTAGGGCGCGAACTTCCTACGAACTGTGTTCCAAATTCGAAACGCGAAGTTTTGCATTTCGCCAAAAGATATGGCGGGAAGCAAGAAAAATTCTGGGCGCCTTTTTTAAACTTTTTCTCACTTATAGTGCCAACTTCGCTTTGTTCGAAGATTTCCTAGAACTTTGTGGTTTCGTTTGTTTTTTCTTGTTCTCTTTGAATTAGGAATTAACCTTTTTCAGTAAACCCAGAAAATATACATTGATATTCAATACCAACTTAACTAGTGTCTGCTTGACTTTCCTGCCTGTGTCCATTTTTTTTAAAATGCAAAATAAACTAACGTAATGTGTTTTTTGTTCCAGGTATAAACCCATGAAATGGTCGTCAATCGTGTGTGACATTGAGGTAAAATAATTCAACGTCGTGTAAAAAAAACTGGTAACATTTGTATTTATTATATTAATAATAAAGTAGGTAAACAGGAAACAAAGACATCAAAATGTAGAAAACAGGCCACTCCAAATGTAACTGAGGAAAATAGTTGGGATAATAATAATTGCGGTTTTTGTGAGTAACATTTTGTTACACAAGGATAGATAAACATAAAACGTAATATTCATTTAAACTTCATGTACAATAGTGGTACATAGGCGGACTTAATGCCACAAGGCATTCTCTTCTCTACCAGTGAACCTTTGGATTAAATAAGACAACATTGTGATAAGGTACAAAAAATAATATACAATAGGTATAAAACATAACAATTTATTTTCGAAAATTTATTCTCTTATTTATATAAGTACACATGTACAAATAAAATATATTAATAAATATTTTAACAAATATCAAAAAATAAAAGTAAACGAGAAACCTAATATTACTATCTTGTATACCTATTTAAGGAAGCAATGCTGGATAATTTTAAATAACAATCTCCAAATGAAAACCAGCTAATTCTGCAATGTTTTTTTTTTAATGTCCTTTTTCTATTAATATTATCTCTCACTAAACTAGACTAGAAATATACAATAATCCTTAACTTACTCCTGGAATTACATCTAACAATACGAATGAGTATTGTACTAACCGATAAACAACTTTGGTAACTTTACGTCGTTACAAAACAATAGACTAACAAAAACCTAAAAAAAAACGAAATAGACAATGGGAAGGGAACTGTGAAACTAATGGCGCTAGCATAGCTGGTTCCCAACATCGTCATTGGTTGAAAAACCGTTAATGTCTATTTATATTTGAAAATAGCGTGACCTCATTGGTCAGATTAGGACCTAGCTATGAACACGCCATCTACAGTGAACTTTGACCGACCTTACCCATTCAATACATAAGAAGACACTGCAGTCATAGACAAGATACTTGGAGTGCATCTGATTCTTTTGGCGCTTTGAATGAAAACTAAAAAATAAAAAATAAGAGAATAAAATGGCTGCAAGATCAAGTCATGTCTGCCATAAAAATGTATTGTCATCAGAACCAAAGCCGGAACTGGTTTGAAATTCACTTACAAAATTTCAAGACATACTAACTGACAAGGCAAGTTACTTATAAAAGCTTATTATAAGATGGCGGCTTTAGATCCAACTATGACCACGCGCCAAGAAAATTATGATGTACTCTCACAAGAAAAGACTTTGTACCGCAGTCCGCATAAGTAAACCATAGCGTCCATAGCAAAACATTTTTTTATTTGACCCATTGCCAAAAACGGGTCCGTTTATATTACCGTAACTAATAACAAAACAAAAGTAACACTCGTAAACTCTGTGTTTTTGCCAACAGACTTGGATATCGTCCATACATCAGATAAATATTTTTATTTTGAACTTGGCGAATTGTTATGGGTATAAGTAATTTAGTAGTTTGCATAACATATCGTCGTATAGACCTAAATTCTCTTGAACATAATGTGAAACAATAACAGCATTTTGCATTGTATATCGTTTTGGAAGACCTACCCAGAATCAACTTGATCGTGGCGTTCCATATTTGTCCGAATTATCAAAGAAAATATGAAAAAACACGTACTTTTTTCCAATGAAATTCCCTACTTAATAGTCTAATTAACAAAATTTTATATAATACTTTAAGTATACATAATTATTAGCAGACCTCCCATCAATCTAAAACCGACCTCAAAAATCCTAACAAAATTAAATATCTAAAACTTAAACAAAAAAACAATTTTGATATTAATGCCAAGAGCACCAATAAAACTATTTGGAAGAATACCGACGCTTATTCCGTACTGTCATGTCGTTGCCGTTTGATGTCAATAACGTCAATAAAGTTTCGATCCCCTGAAGTCCCTGGCCTTGTGTTGTTGTAATGGCAGGAGACTGCTTCCTGCATGACATTAGCTATCTGGGCTCTCACCCACATCTTTATGTTAATCGGTAACTGCCTCATTTCTGGTAAAAACGATAATAGGAAGAGTCTATCGCTGTCTGTTTCATTCTCAGCCATTTCCACAGGGAACATTGGCATTTCTAGTTCCTCAGGAGGGTGATGACTGATATCACTGGACTGCCGTTTCTTCTTTCTCCGTCTAACTTTCTTCACTTTGACTTTCTCGACTGGTATTTCTTCTTCTTGGTTCGGCACCTCTATGGTAATGTCTTGGTCGTCATCCGGCTCTCTGGTGACAATAGATGAAATTAATTGCAACCTAGTATAAAAGATCTGGTGGCCTACCATGACGTCTTAAAGCAGGAGTAATTCCAGTGTGGGAAAGAGCTGTCGCTAGATGACTTGCATAGCTCTGTCTCTTTCCCACACCACTGGAATGACTCATGCTTTAAGACCTCCCCCCCTGGAGTAACCCCCCTGTCCTTGAAAATTAACAGTGTTTTGACTGATTGGCCGGAAAAGGCTACAGACAAAGAGATCAATAGAAAAGTATGTGGGGGCCTTTGCTTACCAGACAGTGTAATTCATACTTAATCGAAATTACTCCTTATAAACGGCTTATTTAGAATTGATCAAATAAAAAAACTTTTCATTGGGAAGACAATCAACATACTCTTCAACCTCCTCGCTGATCTCGCCCTCGTATCCTCCAAGGAAGCTCATCTTCTTGAAGTAGCGATAAACTCGCCTGTTGACCCTGTGTCCAGAGCGGCGTGATCGCAGCTCCCGGTTGTACGCGTCCCGCAACGACCGCCATTTTCTTTGTAACTGTAACACTTTTTCGAGAAATTTGTGGGAATTAGGACCGAGGAAACTTTAGAATTCTTATACTTTTATTCTACACTAATTACAGAGCCGCAGTCCCAGAGCATTTTCTTTCAGAAAGTTTTAACGCACTGTGCCTTGAAACTCGTTTGTCTCAGCATGTTTTTTAAACCAGTCTCAATACCTCGTTGGTGTACCAGTCGCAAATGCGACTGCGTATCGTGGGGTTCTTCGTTCGAGTCTCGGAGATAGTCAATGTTATAATTAGTTTTTTATTTTGTTAGGAATTTCTGGCACTTAAAAAGCGAAATCAAGGGCTTGAACCCAAGAGTCGCTGCCATTACTCTTTGCAGGCTGAAATGAAGGCCAAAGCCTGTTATAAGCGAACTAATCCTGCTTCCTTCAGTATTCAGTGTGCCTAAATGCACCAGTATTGAACAGCTTAATAAAACCAACGCATCATTAAACCAAAGTGCTACAACTAGAAATTTCCGCCATCATCTGGTGGTAATGAACATAGTGATTCATACTAAATGGCGTAACATACTGCGTTCATATTAACGAAGTTCAGCCGTTTCGCACACGCGTCACAACGGCCATGCAAATTACATGTGTTTGCTGTAGGTACCCATTATTATAATGTACTCATACGCCAGACTATTTTAATGCGGTCAAATACCTGAACATCATCACGTTAAACAATTTCTTTATATCAGTAATTAACTTAAATAATAATTATTAATGATAGATGAATGTAGAATATGTACTCGGAACGCCGTAGGTTAAATAATAGGTACAAAAGTTCAGTGTCATGTACTACGAATGACGTTCTTTTATTCATTGTTATTATTATGGTGTTAAACTCGCAATTGCGTTTCATTCTCACCAATACAGAAGCGACATGATAATACGAATTGTTATTACGATGTAGGTACGTTACATTATTTCCTTATTGGGTTTGTTATTAAATTGTAAAAACAATGTAACAACAAGGGCAAAAGGGCGGGAAACGGATAGCGGAATGCGGTTATCATTAATCGCGGCGCGTCGCTGCATGCGAGACACTGAACGACTGACTGACTGGTTACCAAACGTCAATGTTGTCGCTGTGTATTTTGACTTTTTTATATCCTTGTTTTTGTTTTCAGAACTAAAGTTACATAACTTGGCTCACAAACATTAACATATCGTTCTACTAAAATCAATAATTAAAACCTCACTACGTACATCGCGGTAAAAAAAAAAACGATTACAAAATACGAAAATAATGTGTGACTCATTTCACGTACCTAGTTATTTTCAGACTCGACATTGACATAACAAAGGTTAGGGCCGTGAATTTTCCAAACTAACCTTTATCATACGCTGTCGCCTTGTTGAAGGTATCCCAACCATGGTAAATAACCGATCCTATTTCCTTCCATAACGCCAGTTTTTCCTCACGATCGGCAGGATGTTCAGCTCTATACAATCCGGGCCGATTCTTAACTTCTTCTATCAATTGAACGGGATTAAAGACTACAGACATTTTGACAATTCACTTCAATCGTCGACGTAAAGGCGTAGTTACGATTGCGACGAAAAAAACGCCACCTCCGCAGCGGGGCGCGATGCGACTGACGCATTATCGCGCGTTTGTGCGCACGCTCGACTCTCGTGATTGGCCGCGTTGCGACTCCGCTGACAGAATGCCCGCCCACTGCGACTGGCGTGTCGCCGTGTCGTAAACTTTGTCGAATCGATTCATTTTAACACGATAAGAACCTAAGAACTTGTGTTATTTTCATTTATAGTTATTGATAAATTGTATTATTGTTTCATTTCCTACCTCGCACGACAGATGTCCGTGAAAAATAAATAAATGCTCGCATGTGTTAGTAAACAATAAAATACCATTACTTATTGAATTAGTTATGAAGAACAATTATTTGAAAACAATGAAGATAGGTATAACTTTTCTTTTGGTTAATGAATAAATGTTTTTGATGTAAATACCAACTCAGTCTAAGAATTTTTATAAAACAATTTTTTTTCGAATAGAACGTTCAATCTAACCCGACCCACTTACCCACCTGCCTTAAACCTGGCATGTGAAGATTGTGAGGTATTCATAAGCCCATGTTGCAGGCATTGCAGGTATTTATAAAAACATTTAAAATAACCCTTTGTGGCTCGGCACGACTCTCGAGGCAACCACAACGCGTCTTGTGTTTGTGTTTGCCAGCCAAGCAGCGTGCGGCTCGGTCGTGCGACGTTGCCAAATCGTGCACGCACGGTCCGCAGTCCGCTTTTCTGTATTTTTTTTATTATTTGATGCACTTTTCATGTTTTCACGCTACACCTTCGACGCGCTAAATATTACACAAAAGGATGTTGTTTTTCAGAACGCATAAATATTTTGTTTTTGCATAATTTTAATTGGCGTCTGGATTTGGAGTTGAGATATCGTTTTATCTGCAGAGCTATTTCGTTTTAGTAAACAGATGAGTTGCGCTTTGTTTTTTTGACTTCGTAATACAAATGCGAAGGATTTTCCATGATTGTCAACTAGTATCAGTTGACCAGCAGTATTAAGTGTCCAATCATTTAAGTGGAGAGATCCAAAGACGCATAACTTGAATCTGTCATCCACATTCAGTTTGCCGTCAAACTGGAACACTTCTCACCTACAAACGAGTATCGATTCCGTCGACTCTTACTCGCCGCGCCAACGGACAAGCTGCAGACATTCCTCGTTTCTATTCTTATAGTGTTTCTCTTTTAACACATGAAAGAGTAAGGCATAAATAGAATGTTTACGTGTTGTAACGTTAGCGTTATTCTAGGAATTGCCACGAAATGGGTTGTTTCTTTCCTTTCATATCTTCCCATAGTAGTTGGCGTAGTATTTGTTGAATTATGTCAAACTCAATGAGTTGATACTGCAAAGATGAACTTTCGCAGTTTCGCATAATTAATGCAGTCTCTCTCCAATTATTGAAAGTTGGCTATCAACTCCTTGTCCTTTGCGAGGTGGAACATCCAAAGAAAGTAATTAGCACATAAAACCCAGGTTTAATGATTCACAGTCTTCTCCACGAGTGGAGTTTGAGGAACCTATTATAAAAGCTTTTTACTAAGCCTGCTGGCTGCAGCAACAACTTTAATTGCCCAGTCTTAGTTTGAGGTTCTCAGACGTCCAACAAAGTTGGTTTTGCTAAGCTCTCTCACTACTTTGATGTTTTGGGCTTTAATATATGCAGGCTTTAATATAAGCAGAAATACAACATATATTCAGATTAGTAATTACCAGAAACGGATGTACAGACTGCTTTGTTACTTCGTGAAGGGTCCGTTTACATCCTGTACGTGTGGGAACTACCTGGATAGCTAGCCTTCGGTAACGCGAATTTATACACCAATGCTTTCATCAAGATGATTATATGCTTCGAAAATTTGGGTCTTGGACCCACAAACTACACCAAATATCCCTTTCAAAGCTATCCCAGCAACAGACGTGTAGGCCCAAAACACTACAGGAGTTTTTCTCTTCCTAATTCATCACTGCTTTTATAATACGTTCAATATTCTTTTCTGAGTCCAATAATCGTTTAATCTATAACTCCCAGAGTCATCTATAATTTAACCACTATCAGTATGGTGCATGGCCAACGTGTCAAATAAAATATTGAAGATGTTGATCAAGACCTAGCTTGCTTGGAAAGAGGTGCGTGTCAAAAGATTTACCATCATCTATAACGACTAGCATCAGGATTCCAAATTGCTTTTTAAGTGCAAGTTACCATACATGTTACATCAAATGATTACGATTCTAGCAGATTCTAGACAATTATGTAGTGTTTGATTGGTATGGATGTTTATTTGATCGTTTTTGTTACTCGGAGATGCAGTAATAGACGTTCATTGCTTTGATTTGTGGGGACGTGAATCGCTAAAATAATTTATAGTCGCAGCCCGTTCTATTTAACTACATATTACTCACACATAAATTAGATACACGTATAATAGGTACTGTGTGCAGTATTTGAGCTTAGAAAATACATTTTTTACGTGCTGTTACAGGTAAATGTATTTCAAACTTTTTAATGACACCATTTTTGTCAGTAGGTACTAGATAAAAAGTTTGATTCATTGAGCGGGATGATTGATTAGCCCCGACTGTTCATATCTGCAAAAATGTTAATGAATGGCTCCCTTTTACTTGAATGTATCGAGCCCGAATTTATCGACGATACAATATGTGGCAGCGCTGCACCACGCGGCGTTGCCGCTCTGCGGCCGGTACCGCTATGCGACGTTGCCGCCTCGACCCACTTCCAAGGCGGCAACAGGCGCACTTTTTTCACTCGCCAAATTGACGGAGTTTATATTATAGCTTTAATTGCTTGCAATTTTTAGATATCAAAGTTCTGTTTGGTAGCAAAGGCATCGATATCGTGAACTTTACTTTTCCTTTTGTTGTTTACGTCGTGAGCGTAAGTAATTTAGATTGAAAAGCTTTTAGAGTAGTCAGAATAGGGACTAGTTTCGCAGTTTATTACCCTTCCAAAGTCGTTACCGGTATTTATAGCTGCATTTAATTTAAGGCACGTCTAGAAATGGACGTCCCCTGTGCTGTTTCATAATAATTTGGAACATAATCCTGTTTGGGACCCTTGAAAATTGTTCGTCATTTTGAGAGAATTGATCACCCGGTGTAATTTACAAACAAGGACAAAAATCATATGTGAGATGCTCCGTGCAGGGTTGAATTTTCACTTGAGCTAAGTATTTTTATAAAGTCCGACTACGTGATTTCTGATTCAGTATATTTTCACTGTAAAGCAGGTCTTAGCTACCTGCTTGGTTTAGATAAATATACCTAGATTTAAAAAGTATAGTAGGCACATCATGTATACGAACTTATGTCGTCGCATTGTGATAGGGATCAATATACAATGTCGTTCGTGCGTGCGGGCTTTTAGTTCTACAAAGCTTATATTCTTGGTTACAAAGCAGCTGTTCTCTACCCCAAGTTCGCAACAATAATAAATTGAAGTTTTTTGTTCTCTTTATCAAACTTTTTTTAGCTCAAAATGTACAGGTACAGGTAATGTTGATCAGCACGGGATCCGTAAAAAAAAGAACAAAAAGCGGCTGTAATAAAAACAACTGCCATTAACTATGGAGAAATTATAATAAAACTTTTTGTACCGAAAATATTTTGTTCAACATGACACAATATGCTCTTCGTCGTTCTTCCAATGCTGATCGCGACCACAACGTTGTACATATTATTATATCATCAAAGGGACTCTTAAGAAAGAGGCATTCTTTTTAATATCTTTGCTACTTTAAACTTTCCTACAAGCGTACGTCACTCACTACAAGTAACAGAGGATTCTCGGGATTTCTTACTATTAGTTTTGCCCTGGCTGTGGAGGCCTTACTTACACTCAAGGGACCCACAGGATAGTCCGGTTAAGCAGTCGACAACCTCCTAAGTTGAACTGCGAGATGCCATTTAAAAAAAAAAGGGATTTCTTAGTCCAACTTTCTTTGAAACAAGTCTGACGGGATATGGCTCGGAGCCTCGAAGCGGTGAGGTACAACACAACATCCCAGCTTGGCCCGCCATCGCCCCGGGCTTGCACCGTCTCTGTCTCGACTCGAGTAAAAAGATATCTACATTTCAATTCAATCATTTGAGTGCCGACAAAAGTGACAGATTTAATTTAAAACCGGAATTGAGAGATATTGGCGATGCGGTGATACCAGTTCGTTTTCTTATTCTCGAATCTGTAAAGCACTTACATGAAGCTAGTGGCGGTACTTTTATACAAGCCTAAAGCTTGACTTGCTCTTATAACCGACTATTCTTCATGATGTTAGGGTTTATGAACAGTCTACTTGCCTTAGGCTCTTAGGCAAACCCCTAGGGGCTTGCAGTATTGTTGGCCTCTAGGCACGCCACTACTGTGTAGCTCTGCATTTGCAAGTTTCGGTGATAGAAAACGAAGCGGAGCTGGTAATGCCAACGGATTTGGAGTGTAAAAGTGATTTGTAATTTCCTATAGTAGTGCTTTTGATAGGAGAACTTCCGTAAGCAATAAAGATAGCGATAAAATGATAGAATCACTGAGAATAAAAATCTCATAGCTACGCAGTCATAGTTATAATGGCATCGGACTTTTATTGCGTTTATCTAGACGACATGGTTATTTCTACAAAAAAGGTTTATTAGATTTGTGGTTCATCTTCACATATAGGAGTTTAGTTAGTATCATGTCGTAAGTCGTAATCCTTTACAATGATTGGTGTGAAACTAAAATATCTAGAATCTCCTGATTCGCCTTGGTGATCTAGGTCACTCAGTTCAGTTACGAAAATCTGTTAATTAGGTAGGAAGTCTGAAGATTAGATGTAAATCAAGTAAGCAAGTATCTAACTACTTACTTTTATTGCCTAGTTCTCACTAGTTGACCTGAGTTGACCAATACATTACCGTCGTCGTCGGCTCCAACATAAAACGAGGAGATATTATCTTAAATTAATGTCTGCGCAAAATCACATAGTAAATTACATCGTGGGGCTAAATAAATTGCTAGAGGCAAAAAAAACACCATGGCACAGTCATTAGGTAAAGCTATACTGTTAAAAAAGTGCTAGGTAAACAGCTCATTACTAAATTACTGTCGGAAATTGATATAACATTAGGAGCGAGAAACGGTTTCAGTAAAGCTAAGACTGACGACATTTAAGCACACCCGTCCTGTGTCATTTTCTGTTTTTAATGCAAAACTCGTATCGAAATCCCGAGAAATATGCTTAACCGACGCAAATGTGTAGTTGTACACAGAGCCCACACAATTGAACAACCGGATACATCAGTTCCTAGAACCCATATGCAGATGTTAACAGCTCAAGGATTTCTTTTACTTCTGTTTGAAGTTTGGCACTTTGATTCGTAGTTTCACACTCATCGGTTTGATAGCAAGATGTAAGAGAGCGATAAATTACAATCTGAAGTAACTTTTCTTTTCGAACCGAAATCGTGAACTTGGAATTTATTTTAGTCTTCAATAGAATTATCGATTACTTCATTTTTATAACATTATCGAAGTCTGCGAAGTTTTTGTAATGATTTCGTATGTTACGTCTACAATTTATGTACTGCAGACATAGCAGAGTGCAACAATAGTCCAGCAATATGCATGTGCATATTTTGCATGTGTGCGTTGTTTATGTGTTAGCATCAGTTGCGGCCACAACGCGCATCCGGTGCATTGTCGGTGCCACACAGATCTGCATCTTTATGCTTGCTCGCATATGCAAGCGTAGGACGGCCCCTCGCCATGAAACGTTCTCAACGTTATGTTTAGTACTTAGATTTTCATGGACGTCAAAGACTGCCTTCTTTGTCTAGGAGTGCGTTCAAACCATTTTCATCTACCTAGCCTTCTTCCAACTTTGTTGGGGTCGACTTCAATTTTAACCGGATGCAGCAGAATACTGACTTGTTACTTGGTGGTTGGCAGACTTTTGGGCTTCTGAGTATTTTGTAAAGCTAAAGAAGGAACAAATTAACCTTACTGGAGATTTTCCAGACACCCACACAATGTGCCAGGTTGCCAGCCCAAGACTATCATGGAAGCAGGAGCCTTCCAGCTAAGGGTTTATTTAATCGAAAGGGAAACACACAAATTAGAACCCTCAGTCGTAAAAGCACTAATTCCACTCTAGCTCCGAAGTCAGCCTTCAAAGGAGAACTCTGAATATTTCCATGTTCTTAGACTGTTAGGTCAGCCAAGTGTAATTGAAAGTCCTAAACATAGAAGCATCTTCTAATCTCTGACCATTTCCCTATAATCTTGGTCGTGTGTCGCAGCACTCGTAGTGCAGGTCAATGCGGTCGAGCGCCAGTCTACTCATCAACGCCAGTAATTGGATTTGTGAACGTGCAGTAAATTGGATTACGTAAGTCCACAGGCTTTTAAAAAGCATTCAAGGACTTGTGCAGCTTCAGCCTGCTTTACTCTCTAAATAGAAAGTTGCTTTCTAAAAGATTATTGCAAAAATACTAGTTTTTATGAAAAATCTTTTTTTTTCTAGATTGTGTCCAATGCGGTCGGTGGTTAGGTTTTGTTCTATTATTGATTTCAAATCATTTACCGATATTAGCTATTTCTTGTTTTAAGAATACTTTGTTCAATTAGCTAAAGTCCTTATTTATTTAATGAACCAAATGCAGACAAAAACCACTTTACTTGTTTTTGATGCACTTAGGTAGTTCATGATCAAAAAACCCAGCAATAAGTATGATAAATGCGTTATTTTTTTGCTATCTGATTCTATCAAAATTGAAGACGTCATTAATCAATTTTATTACTTTTGTTACGCCCAAAAATGTTATCTTTGAACCGGCGAACATGTTTACTCGGCAAACGACATTGACCTTGACTAGTAAGAATGTTTGCCTGCCTACGTGGTTGATGTGCTTATACTCTTTATATGAACTAACAGCTAGGATGAAGATATGATGCTAATTTAATTACCAAGGGACATGCAAATGGAATAAGGTCCTCGATTTCGCGGTACTGGTTGTGAAATTCGCAATTTTGTGCTATGTTCTGGGTATTGATCACAGAAATCCAGTTCGACTGTGTCTCATAATTTTTTTAAGTGATCGTTTAAATTTGCAATATGGAATTATCGGAGTATTGAGAACGAAAATTACTGAAAGGGTAAAAGTGATAAAGAATCAATAACATAACATACAGATACCGGGAAACTCTGATAAAAGTTTATCGTCAGCGCTACGGCGCCGGTATCAAAAGAAAAATCTTTTAGTTAATGCATTGCATTTGTGGCTGATTCGAAAATGTGCAATATCTATTGCATAAAATGGGATTGGTCGCTTGACTTATTCTGGCTTTTCAATTTTATGTCAACCATTAACTGACTTCTTAAGTGCCCGGTGGGCGAATTAGGAACCAGAATCGCGTTAGACAAAATTAGAAAAAAAAACCAGCAAAAATTTTTTTGGATTTCCTTCCAGTATTAACCTAGGTACTATAGCAGTTGCTGTGTTGACTACATTATTTTTAGCGGAAGCATGTGTCATAAAAACGTAGTACGTAACCGAAGTACTTACTATGCTGTTTTGAAATCCAATCGTTTCAGGAAAACTATAACATGCAATAACGCATGTCGAATAGTCGAAGCGTCGTCGATCGAGGGAAATACATAATGAATGTTGCATGTTAGATCTGAGTCATGCTGAGAACAATAGGTTTTAAAATGAATGACGGTTTGTAATAACTTCATCAGTCGATAGCTAAACAGGTTATTGATAATGCTGTCTATGGAAAAATCTGTGTTGGTCATAAATCATAATTCATGTAAAAAAATACAGAAATAAATTAAAAGAAAATACCTATAGCGCTCTGTATATTTTTTTCTTATTTCATTCCATGCTGTTTTTTTTCTCAATGTTTCATGTTCGTTCGGTAACTTAATTTTGGTTACCTACCAAGCAGAGAGTTTTAAAACTAGACCGAACTGCCAAAATCTGCGCAGCTAGTTACTGCCTACGTGACAATCTCGTGTGAGCATTCTTTTGAGTCTAGGTCATCTGCTTTCATACATTCTAAACAGTTTTTATCCAGTTGAATGACTGAGGCTTGCTTTGCAATGCTTTCGTAACAGAAAACCAGAAAAAAACTAAATATTTAAGATGTTTGGCAGCAATGGTAGCTGGCCCGTCACTTGAAATCTGTTGATATTACACTCTCACTACATAATAACAACGACTAGGTACTCAAACTATCAATAACTTTAACCTTCAATTCCCTTGAAATTAAAACAACAACTTCTATATAAATCGATGCTATCTCCGTTGAATGTTAACTGCTGAATCAGTGCGAGACGTTGCCGTTCCGCGGGGGCGTGTTGCCGCTCTGACGGATACGAGGCGCCACGTTGCCAGCCCGCACGGTGCGGGCGGGCGCCACGCGCCGTTGCCGCTCTGCGCCGTATAAACCGTAAAATACCATTCATTCAATTAGTGTGTAGCAATAGCAACATCAAACTTTTAATGAATTCACAAAACTTACATGCGAATGTCAGAACTCGTTATGTTAATGTAATCAAGTGCGTTTTAGTTGTGCGTGCTATTTGGGGGAAAAATGGAAAATACTAAAACTTTATCACAGGCATTCGTTCTACGGTTCAAGTGCATCTTCAAGTTCATGACAAATCATCGATAAGAGTAAACAAACATTTAAAAAGAAATATGCGATTGTGACGTGTCTTTGAATTAAAATACTTACTTCAAGTATGAGAGCTGTCGTTAACTTTCGCTTCCATCCAACTGTGCCGACTGCAGTCAAAATTTCGTATTCATCTCTGAAATAATAGCACTTGGCGATCAACCAAAGCTTTAGTGATTTTCGTCATTTTAATAGGATCAGCCTGGGGCTGGGTTCAACCCGTTTTCGTCGTATGTTCTCATAAGTGTGCACAGTGGGCTCAGAGAAAATCAATAGTACCTAGCTTAAAAACTTTTAATTTCGAAAGATTTTCCAGGCCTGGTGTGGCTGGCTGGCTGTTGGGTCGTGATTCGAGAATCGAGACCAATCGTAGCGTTAATGGCCCGGAATTTCGTTGATTGCGCGATTTCCGTACCCCTTCGTCCCGTTTTATCTCCGTTCTAAATCCCTTCGTCCTTACATAGGACGCTAGCCGGTCAAAACCCGTTTTTAGCTGGATTATTCCTATTTGTGTCAGCGGAAGGGTTTATGCCCATTCCAAAATCCATTCACCCAACCGTCTCGGCGCTCCATATCGTCGCGAAATCATTTCACCCTGTACTACATAAAAACTTTATTTTTGCTTCTAAGGATTTTATCAAGCCAAAACGGGACTTTTTCGACATAGAGCCATATTGTTCGAGTTTCCAAGAAGGACATCATACCTTCAGTGTTTTTACGGCGTCACGGCATACATATTTCATTACTTACGCTGATACACGACACAACTATGCGAGTGAGCATAAAATCTTAATAAAGCTGAAGTACCCACTGGTAGCAATTTATGACGCAAATCTAAATATCCCTTGCCACGCTTGCGCTCGGGGTGAAATTTATTCACATATTGCGGTATTTTTGCGTTGATTTCAGGCTATTAGCCAAACTGACGGCGTTGCAGGCTTGCCACACATGTTAAAGTCTTATTACGTAACGCGTTAAACTTGCAGTCAGTATCGAATGAAGCCAAGCCACACTAAAATCATCTTCAAGAACTTAAGTATTTCTGCTTTGGTGTCTTTACAATCCTTACTTCCACAGAGGCTTACGTTTTAACAAATACTTACTCAATTGATTCCAATCTAGATTTAGATGGTTTCAGTCAGGGTTAGGACACAGTTGTATTCTCCGAATAGTTGCCAAATCATCGAGCTATGGGCAATTCTTTGAATTTATGCTTCTTGATCACACGTGCAATGACTGTCAGTAGTAGCTATACTAAGTAGGTATACAAAAATGTTTATTTCAGTTACTGCGGCTATGCCAGAATATATAAAGATCAGTTCAGATCGAGTGTTGGCAGTGGCTCCATGTTTATAACAAATAACTAAAGCACTTATTCCTGGCACATATCCACCATGCGGCTTACTATGCCATGGACTGTTACAATACTTCAGTTTCATTCATTTTTACCGAGCTGCCTTTTTTAAATTGGCATTCTTTGCCAAAGGAAAGAAATGAAAGTATTCGTTTGGAACATAAAGCTTTCGCAACATACTTTTTTTTGCTCTTTTTATATTTTTGCTGGCTGTTTTCTGTTAGTACTTTTATTTTACTTGTGCTTTGAATTTAAAATTCAATCGTTGCTAATAGCGATATTAGGTATGAATATATTAGTTTTGCTGTCGCAAACTGTGCCTGGAAAGGAATGAAATCATAAAGTTATTCCAAGTTAATCATTTGTGTTATATTTATAAAAATATTGCATGTATGTGTGAATTCGCATGGCTGCGTGAAAGTCTATACGTCCGTTGGGCCAGCAGAAACCTGATCGGACGGTCGCGACTAGAATGACACGGAGCAACTGAATAAGTAACATGCTAACATGTAGACATGCTACTAACCTATAGACTACAAACTCATGCACCTGGCCATACCGCGTAAGATTTTGACTAGAAAATTATTATTGCTAGCCCCTGTTGGCGAAAATCCATTCTTGGTCATGTACGCCAAATATATTGAGTTAATAATGGAAGTAAATTGATGTGTTAGGTAGGAGTATGTAAGGATCGTTGTAGGTGCTGTTCTGTAGTTACAGAGTAATGGGAAAACGACGTGAGTTTAATGTATGTTATATGTATGTATGAAAGATGTTATACTTAGGCAGGTGCGGTATTAGATAATTATCTCTAGTTGGCGTAGTTTCTGTAGATCAGGAACTTGGCCTTGCTTTACCTGCCACGCCTTCAAAGTGATAGTTGGTTGTAGACCCAAGAATTTTACACATTGACTAACATTTCAATAAGAATAATAAATTAATTGGTGAATAAAGAAGACCATTGTCATTTTGTATCCTGTTCTTAATATTAATTTATTCTTATTTGACAGCATTGTCTTTATCGTGAGAATGTAAGACTTCGTTTGCACATCTTTAAAAGGGGTCCTAAGCACTAAGCAAGTGATTTCAGATAATTTTATGTGGTCATTAAAAGCTTATAACGGGTCGGTCGTGGGTACAAAGTAAGATTTAATTGGTTTGTACTTCTAGTTTCGTCTGACAAAGATGTCCAATTAAGCATTAAATGTTGCTCATTTTGATTCTGTGCCTTAAGAACTTTAATTAGGTATTTTTCATACAATGTCAACTAAATTTTGTATGAGCAGTAGCAATGTGTCGTGCGAAAAAGATTACGACGTAATTAATTATTCCACAAGTCAAACATAAGTGCAATGACGCGAGACTGATTATATTAGCAACGCACTTTAGATCCGCCATAATTTATTACTAAAACATTGTTTTTATTTTGAGAATGTGTGGCGTAACAAGTTAACAACTGACTAGCTCTCATCTGAATTGCAAATGGCCGCCGGCGTGGAGACGCGGCAACGTCGCACGGGTGGGTTGGTGCGGAGCGGCAACGTTGTCTCGTGCGTATTTTTATCAAAGTAACAATCGTGGAGTTATCTGTTATCAAGAGGTATTGTGGTGTTCTTCTCTGTCCGACGACTTGTGGCAGCTTCTACCGTATACTGTACCTACCTACTTCAGTTTATGCAATAGTAATTGGGGTACGCAATTACTATTGGCACAGTTCAAGCTAAAATATCTTTACTGGAAATTAACAACAAAGTGGCGGGCCTGGGCTGACTCAGTTACATAAATGATAAAACGGATGTTAATAGATTTATGCGAATTTTACGACTCTGTTTAGAAAGTTGTGCATGTGATAGTAGGTATTATCTTGGCGTTTAGTTTATTCTGAAGATAAAAACCTGTATCTACCTTTACTTTAAAAATAAATAACAAGAAAAAATATTTACAATAAAATAATCGACTTTGTATAAAGTTTCCAAACTAAAGTTACCATATTTTTGTATCGACTTAGTTAAAAAGAACCCTCTGTGCAATGTCCTTAGTGTAGTTGTAAAGATAGCTATAATAATTTTTCATGGTAAGTATTATCTAACGTAGCTTGGTAATTTAGAAATGAATGATTTTCAGCTGTAAGTACAAACCATTTTTATTTCTATAATATCAAAATGAAAATAGATATCTACCTGTAGGTATTTACTTACGCACTTTATAGTTTCAAATAGCTCTCGTTCAGCAAATACTCTCAAACATTGATTACTATGTTCATACAAGTTTGCCGACGAACTCGGCCGGTTTAGAGCGAGACAGGCGAGGGGGGATTGCGCGGGGGTTACAGGGGTTCTAAATTAGATTTCTCCCGGGGTGTCGGGGTGCGCCTTCCCGGGACCTTGAGGCACAGAATCAGCTGTTCTGGTACCCCGCCGAGTTTCACCTTATTGGTAGTTAAATATCAAGTCGCACGTGTAAGGGATCGTGGGTTGTGAAAAATTTGGACTTTGTTTGCGAAACTAAATTGGCTGAGGTTAATTTAATACTAGACTGGCTAGTAACAATATAAAATTCGACGTTGTTCTTGTAATGCTTACGATTCTGTATGGTTTGTTTTGCTCTCTAATAATATTGCCAGGAGTGCCTGTTCGTAAACATTTTTGAAATTGTCTGTGGTGTATTGAAAAATAAGGTGGCGGCGTTCGTTCCAAATTTCATGATTTCCGAGCCATATGTACTTATATTTATAGCAGTGTTGGATGCATTCCTCTAATCACTAAACCCCCTGACTAAGGTGAAATGAAGTCTGGATTTGCACCTGGTATAAAATAAACATATTTATACTAGGCAGATGCAGAAAATGATTAGTAGGTATCTGCTTACTTGCTGGTTTTCCATCTAGTCGGGTTAGAAATTAACATTATTGATTAGAGTAATCAATCAAATACCGGTTCTATTTGTAAAGGTACGCTTCCATATTTTATTTATGAGTCGGTAAGCAGTAGGTACAGCAGCACCCACTTTCATAAAACATTAAAAAGAATGAATAAAAAGTCGCGCCCACGTTCGGTCCGCATAAAAGCCCTACCCTAAATCATAGGCTGGCAACATTGGTTGCTAAGCAACGGTCGCCCCCAGAGGACGCGCCCTCCCAACGCAATTAATCGCGAACCCTCCAGGAATAGGGCCGACCTTGCTTGCCCTGCTGGTTTCATTTCGACCGTTATTTATGTCGTCAAATGGCTATGATTAAGTATTATTTTCTGTGAATTAATTAGACTGAGAAAAACCAAAAAACATTGCAAGTTAATAAAATTGTTCAATAGTTGCAAAAAAAAAAGAAGTAACGCACTTCGTTTCTCATTTTGAATTTTTAAATAATACCCTTACTTGATAGCTGATTTCCTATAGAGTCAATAGTAAGTACTAAGTATGTACTTAGTTATTTGATCAAAAATAACCTAACCATTCATCTCTATTTAGATCTAAAATAAACCGTACATGATGTGAGGTATTGGAATGTGTCTGGTAGTTATCAAAATTAAAGCCGGCACAAACTCCAGCACTTAGAATCATAACAGAATAGTAAATACATCACCCTAGTAATACACCATCATATCGGCAGTAACCAGCAGCAGAAATACTAATTTAGCCGTTGGTTTTACCTTCTAGTTTTCCCATTAGCATGATACTGTCATAATGACCCTTGCAGATTGTCGCATAAAAGCTGTATAAAGCATTTAAAGCGCTATAAACGATTGCATTTATTTTTATTAAAAAGTTAAAATTGTTAAGGTGATGTCATATCATATTTTAGAGCTATGCAGTAGCTCTCATAAAACCAATGACAAGCTAGCGCAGTGTTTTCTAAACGTCAAAAACGAATTCAATCTAATTTTGTTTGGTAAGATTGGTTTCGTAGAAGCGGTAGTAGAAACTCATACACAAATCAATTGTTTGCATAATTGAACTACCTCCGTACCGCATACATATTTGCCGCAGTCAATATCCCAGATATTGAATAATGCAAGCGTCCAGCATAATTGCAGATAGCTGGCAAGGAAAACGTCATTTACTGAGAGCGATGCCTTAAACAGGAAAAGTTTGTTTTGCATCGCATACGGATTCGTGCAAGAGTGTGTGTAGTGCGCACTTTCGTTTTGCGCGTGTGTGCGTTAGTGCGCAACGCCCTCATGTGCCCGCGCCGCCAGACGCTCACGTTATCTCGCATTCCACAGATACTATACACCTACATTGTAGCCACCTACACATACATACATAATTGTAACCCAAATAGATATAGCGAGTTAAATTAGACTTTAATTCGTATTTGTCGTGAACGTGTTCTCAAGGGCAGGTTTCTGAGAATCTCTGGGTCTTGGAGCACGTAGAAGATAGAAATGGTCATGCAATGCATGTTTTATCGTCCTCATCTCAACATTTTCTGGCCTATTGCCAGAGTCGGCTTTGTTGAGAGGAACTTGCACTTATTAGCAAACACATGGCGACTTTGATTCTGTAGCCACGATACGGAGAGATTTTGGTTTTAGGAACTCCTAATAATTATGAGATATATAATGATCTTTAATGTAACTACATTATCAATTTGTCATGCTCGGTAAATGATAATACATTACAATTCAGTGTGGCCTCTCTAGTCTCGACCTATGATCAGACCTAGTCGTTTCAACTATTCTTAGCTGGGGATCACGATTTAAATGTCACATCGTGCATGTTTATTTAGAGTAAACCTGAAAGGCGAGATCTCTTATTTTCAAATTCCTTTGGCCTGCGTTGAAATGATACGCTAGTAATTATAACTCTGAGGCGGTTTTTGATAATTTATATTCTTGTTTACCACTAGTTAAGTTAATCGAAAGCGTTGAATTCATAAAAGTGGGAACTCTTATAATTTCGTCACGTCTGGTATCCGTTGGTTAGCAGCTTTCTATTACTTTGTTCAGTTAACAGGTTGATTTTTTGGGACTATTGCCACATCATGTGTCAAAACTGTCTACTTCTACAACTAAAAACGTTAATTGCTTTGTGATTCCCGTTATCTAAATCGTCAGTTTTTTCAAAAACACAGCTACAAAACGGCCTATGTCCTAAATTCTTGTCTTATTATGAGGTACCCTTAACCAGGTTATCCTTAACAAGGTGAATCAGGCTGACGCAAACCAATGACTACCTACATCATACTGCTACAACAGCCAGCATCTTTGAAGTCTCATAAAATAGCTTAATTTTTTCAGTGTCCTGTCTTGTGAAACCTTTCTGGACTATGTCAATGCGTCGTAAGCCAAATTTCAGCTGCAATAATTCATCTAGATTCCAGAACGATTCTTACCTTCTGTTTTTCTGATTGACTATTGTGTGTAGGTTGGTCGATTTTAATTATTGATTGAAGCTTCGTAAACATATGATGTCTACCCGGATTTAAAACAAATGTGTGTGTTTTCTTAATTCTTGCTATTGTTTATTCTGATTTCTGGTTGACTGTCTCGCTTCTCAATCCGAGCTTACCTATTACGGTTTCTGAGAGTTCTGAGTAACTAAGGTCTGTAGCTACTTATTTTTTATTTTCAATTACAGAATTAAGGGCTTAATACAAGATAACAATTCTCAAATGTTTGCGTGTGTATGTTTTGGAAACCCATGTTTCAGAGTTGGTTAAACTTTTTACTCTGCGTATCTGCAACCAACAAAAGGTGTGGCACGTGGCAGTCTAAAATTAGGTCCGGAACTGATTTTGCCATACTTGTACTTACGTTGAAGATCGGTCTAAAGTTAAGCCAGCAGCTATGGTACGAGAAAAAACACACCCCGAAAATAATTACAAAAATTATTTATCGAAAAAAAATGACATCAGGAATTTATTTAATTTATCTTTCGATTAAGGTGAGTGACGTAATCATTCATTCAGATAAAAAAGATATCTAGTTCAGATAAGATTCCCGGTGTTGCAATGCAAAAAATATACCTACATAATAACAAAGTGAGTGGTTTCCTATCGTTTACCACCACTATGAAGCTAATGAACCTATAAATGTTGCACATGAAAATCTATGCTTGGTAGTTTGTACACGATTTGGAACCTTATTTCAAAGACTTCGAGCACCAAGTTTTACTACATAATATTAAGGATTTTAGCCAAAAATCGCCACAATCTAATTGAAATCGATAAAAAATACGTAACACTAGATAATAATGTTATTTTTTTTATTTCGTAAGCACATTTTCATGAAGTGTATTTCTAGGTTATGTTGATTGGTTTGCCAAAAAATGTTACAACTTTGTCGATGTTCAAAACTGTTATTGTATGTAAATAAGCATACTTCTGGCACAAGCAGTGAGATAACTTCGTTAGAAAATTAGTATGTCACACGTGTTAGTCAGTTATTGCATTGTTTATGTTTCCGAAATATCACTGTTTTTCACGATTTAACCAATGCTCATGAATTTAATTTGATTGTTTCAGGTACTAGTCAAATATTGTTGCTGTCACTGATTTCTCGTTGGAAAGGTACCGTTTGTTCACTTGGATATTTAGCCCAAACAAACTGGAACTTCGAAATATTTGCGACAAATGATTAAATGCAAAGACACGTTGCCAACACATGTAACTCACTAATTAGATTTTCTTTCATTTTCACCTCTTTTTTTCGATTTTTCAGAGTCTTAAAACTTTATTTTTAGTTGATGTTTTGTTTCTTTTTTTACCTAAAACCTACAGCACTACTGTATTCGTAGCAATTACATCAATTTGATTGTATTATTTAGCTTTAAGAGGTCACTGGACACTCCGAACACATCCTCGAAAGCTTCAATCATCCTTTTTCTATGTTGTATCGAACACTTTCAACACGTTCGACATCCGCAGCACGACTGCCGCGAAATCCATTCAACAGGCCGACAGGATGTGGGCGGGGCGAGCGGGACGCGGCGTCATTGGGCGAGCGCGCGACTCGCAGTGATGGCCGCCGTCGCATTCAACCAATGAGCGGCGCGCGAGCCGAACGCGCGTCCGTCCGGCGAACGTGCGACGTTGCCAGCTTTTACCAGAAAAAAAAAATACCAGATTCGACCTTCTTAGGACCCCCGGTTTTTTTTTGTTTGGCCGCGTTATCATTCGGGAACGTGTATTGAGGTCCTTATCCGTTTGTGAGATGGTTCTGCGCAGGTGGATGTGTTGTGTTGTGTTATAGTTTATTATGGTGTGGTCCACGCAAACTGGCGAAGTGTTGATTGACATCGTAACTAGGTACGGTACATGTATAATTCGTTATATTTTTATTGTGTACATAAAACACGGCTGAGTCATGTGACATACTATTACCTCATTCACTAACCAGCGTGAGCATTATCACGGCTAGTGACTGTTTATCGCTTAATTCGATGTTTTGAATAAATAAAGTTAGTGATATCGTTTATTTGGAGTGACTACGTATCAAAGGTTGTTGACGTTTGTTTCACAATCTCATTTGAGATGGGACATAGAAGTTGTATGCTCATGTTACACTCTTGCACTGTGGAGGTCGTTGACACCACCAGTGCATCTAACATAGTGTTTGTAACCTGAGCTTTGAAGCCACTAACAACTATTATAGGATTGTGTAGCTAGAACGCTATTGGCCAATAAGGAATGTTATCTCTGCATCTTCATTTTACCTTTAGTCAGATAGCTATTGCAGATTGTCTGCAGTTCCAATGACACTGCAGGTACCAAGACTGAACGTGTCATATCTACCTTCAAGGTATCTGAGTACTTACCTACTTGGTATATCAACATGCATTGGGAACTATCTGCATCAAAAGTTAATTAATCCAATTATAGTCATTTAGGAACTGAATCAAACTTCGATTGATCTTGTTTGCAATATGCCAGGCGAATACTTAGATCGTTTAGGATTAACTGCATCATAAAATATAACACTGAAAGGCCAGCTGAAACATACTACCTAGTCTACCAGTTTGAGATAGTTGCTACGTCACTTTTTCCAAGTAGAAGATGCAAAAACACAACTACAGAATCACTATACAACTGTTATAACTTTTACTCTTAAAATAGTTTTATAACTAGGTAAGCAAAACAACCAAAACATCGATCATAATTATTTGGGTGACCTCTGTGACTTTAATATGACATTTAAACTACTAGAGGTCTTATAAAGGATTTTCAAGACTCTCTTTATGATTTGAGTAAGTTATTCAGACCAAAGGTTAACAGTTATTCAAAATGTCATCACGCCCCTCCTCTTCCCCTAGACTTATTTCTGACTTCCTAAGAGTCCTAGGTGTAGCTACCAGTATGTCTAGATGTGCCATAAGTGGAACGACTGTTTATCTGTACCATGACATCAGCTACCTTATTGAGACCAACTAAATCCTATCCTCTTTGAATCCAGTTAATAGTCATTTTTATTTCTGTACTTTCAAGGCAATAGGCTTGCTGTATTACATGGGGCTGGCGACATGTAGGTGTCCTATTAGGAACACATCTGCCTTACTCTTCGGGGATTACATGATGTTATATTATGCTAGCTGCCCAATATTTAGTACTAAATATAACACTTCCACTTTTATCCAATCAGTATTCACCACAGAGTATGTAAGACAGTGCATTAATCAAAACTAACCTACTTATTAGAGCCACGTTGTCAAGACTATTATTATTAACACTGTGGCCATGTGGTGTGCTGCAGGAAACATTTCATGAGACTGCACAGATATAGGTTAGTGGATGATATCATCACAATTTGTGGTCAATTTAATTAAGTTACACAAAGAACTTGTTATGGGTGTAGGTAGGTACTCGAACGTACCTAAATCCCTTTACTGATGACTGACCTCAAATACTATTGAAAGGCTAATGCCAATGTATTTAGCTTTAGGTATAGAATCATCACCCTCTCACCAACCTCATTTTAACAAACTGAATGATCGCTTGTACACTGTACAGTGTCGAAACCAGTATTAGCTGGCCTCGTGTTGTATTGTAACTTCGTACTACGCGAGGCCACCTCAAGATTAGTGTTACCGCCTACGTCGTGCTGTCGACTGTAGTCGTTTCGAGGACAAGTTAGAAGTCTCGAATAGTGTTCAAATGTTCCTAGATTAAAGTAATTCCAAGGTGATTAGGCTTTAGTTAACTTAGAATAGGATTAGCTCCAGCTTTATACTGTGATAGGCTGAGTTGATTAGAAAACTTTGCTAATTGCCATGAGTCATTTACTAGAAATGATCGTACCGGGATTTAGTTTTCTCACTGCTTTGCCATCATCAATTGTTAGATAAATGATTACAATCTCTTGTCACTATGTTGAGGACTAAACCTTAGTAAACCCATTGGTAGACAATAGACACAATACCTCTCTTCTTTGTCCCAGAATTCAGCAGGTCTTTAGAAAATGAAACTGCTACAATTCCTCTTGATTAAATTTGCTGAAATCATCATGCCAGGGGCCTCGTGTCCTGCTCTGTGTGCAACACCAACTGCACTTTGAGGGACCTGTCCAGAGCCACTGCTAAAGCTGTCGATGTGGCAGAGTTCTGGACCAAGCTCATTTAACTCAAATATAAAAATCGTCGACACGAAAAGAATAGCAATCTATGCCAAACACGAACCTAATCACATATTATACAAAGTGTGTTGTAATTTTCAATCTTTATCGATAACTGCTCGTACGTGCAGAACAGCAGCTGATAACGAAACGTTTACAAACAGTAACAGCATACTTCAGCACAGACATGTAATCAACATTACATTTAATTAAAATAATAGCTTTTGCCCGCGGTATCGCCCGCGTGGACCTCGAATTGATCCCACGGTAGAAATATCACACGAACCACCGGGATAAAAAGTAAAGTCCTTTGTCTTAACCCAGAGCATGGACTGCCTGTGTGCCAAACCTTTGTATTTATAAGACTTATTATGGATTGTTTCTTTCGATAAAGGAAGGTGACCCTAGCTAATTCTACCTGTTTATAAAGTCTAGGCACTAAAAGCTATTTCGGGCTGAGCAACTCGACCGTCACTTTACTCCGACACTATGCCCTTGGTATATCGCGATAAACTAACCGAATTATAATTACGCATGCACGTCTGCACTGACTGATTCAGCTTTAAATAAAGAATAGGTCTCCTATTTTGAATGTCGAACAGACTTTGGAAGGAAATCATAACTTAAACCTCCGCGGTTATAGGAAAACGATAACTTATAAAACCTGCCATGTTAGTCTATGGAAATGAGTTAGAATATTATTTATGTTGATAATATTTGTACTTTAGTTTTCCCTATAAGCGTATACATGGCGGAATGGGTAACTGGTTCTGCTAAACTACTTGGTTATTAATGTCGAGATTTATTAATAGGACTAACATTAGCATTTGTAGCGGTTTGCGTACTAAACCAGGCAATGGAAGCAATTTAGGGCATGTATGTAATAAAATATGATTCATTCTGTGGATACTATAGTGTCTTTATGTGCTTTATTGGGTCGAAAATAATCTTAACAGATAACTCTGATGATCTGTTGAAGGTCTTTCAGTAATTTCAGCCATCTAACATAGCAACTTAGTATTGAAATTTTACTTTTTACATGACATGTAGTGTATGGGTGCAAAAAAAAACGAGAAAAATCTTAAAAAAAAAATGCAATGAAATGGTGTGTTATATGTATAAAATGAAGTCATATCCGCAAAGACTCAAAAAAATATTTTCGGATTTGAGAAATGGACCTACATTTTAAAATGGCTCCGTAGCCTATATTTTTCAACGTACACTTTGGTTGTGCCTGCGGCAGGTAAAAATTGCGTGACTACTGTTGCAGGCCACGGACTCTAGGGAAATTGCTGGAAAATGAAATTGAATTGACTGCGCAACTTTTTTCCTGAGTTGCATTTTACGGTCATATAACATTACACGGATGTCATGTACCTATGTACAAAAATTATAAGCTGTAATATGCATCAGTTTTTACCTTGTAAGTAACCTACATTTTGCTGCTTTAACAAGGGGGCTATACAACCTTTATACGACTTCTATGATGCATCGTGCAAAACACTGTATAAGATTGATCAATTTAGTCTGTGTTATTTTGGGACAGTGCTTCTACTTCTTAATCATCATCTGCCTAGCCTTTTCCCAACTATGTTGAGGACGGCTTCCAGTCTAACCGGATGCAGCTGAATAACAGCATTTTACATGGAGCGACTGCCTATCTGACCTCCACAACCCAGTTAGTATTGGGTAATACGATACCCCTTGGTAAGACTTTTTGGGCCACTGAATACCTGTAACGACTGTCAAAGATCTACAGATGACAGCCGGGACCAACAGCTTAACAGTGCTTCTTAATGAAGCATTTAAATGTCATTTCATAAAATCATAATATTATCTTTATCGTTATAACTAAAGCGCAAATCTCAAGACTTATCGTGCAAAACTGGTTTACTTGCCCTTACATGTACAAATATAGGTACAAAGTACTGATAACCCCTTTGTAGTAAATATAGGCTTAAGATGTATATACCTGGGTCCATGTAATGTGTGCACTTTGCTGATAAGCTCATCCTGAACACATTAGTACATAGGGACTTAATAGCACCCTTCCCAACTGTTTCTATGTAACTGTTAATGTTCTATAGAACTAATTGTCGCCCGCAGTTCGACTCTAAACGTATGAACCCGGGTAAAAAGTATCCTAAGTTTTAATCCAGGTCATATTCTATCTGTGTGGCATATTTCATCCAAATCCGTTTAGTCATTGACGCGTGTTTAAGCGACAAACATAATAAGTTTCACATTTATATGTATAAATCACAACTAACAACCAGTTTTGCGCAGTAACTGGGTTTTGGAGGGCTGATAGTCAAATAGCTCCATGTATAAAATACTCGTATTTAATTAGACTGGAAGCTAACCTCAACATAATTGGGGTAAAGCAAGGCATTTGATGATAAATAGAATTCCTTTGTCAGTCCAGTTATAGAAAGGAGATCTGAAAAAAAAAGTCACGGTTAAAAAATAAATAAACGATAGTTTAATAAATATTCATAAAGCAATCCTACTAATATTATAAATGCGAAAGTTTGTGAGGATAGATGAATGGATGGATGTTTGTTACTCTTTCACTAAAAAAACACTGACAGGATTTGGATGAAATTTGGCACACAGATAGTCTAAAACCAGGGTTAACACATACAATACTTTTTATCCCGGTAGTATGATCCCGTGGGGCCCACGCGGGCGAAGCCGCGGGCATAAACTAGTATAATATAATTAAAACACAGTAATTGCCAACTAATTGTAATATAATAATGACATACAAAGTCCACACGCGCATCGTTGCCGCAGTGTCGATGACACATCGATCGACTGGCGACAAGGTTCCAATCGGCTGTGACCTCATAATGATTACACCTTGGGTAACCTACAGAGGACCATACCCTGGATGGATGAACTCGGTGCCTAGAAGGCCTTGAATATACCATGAAGGTTGTTAGTTGTTTTACGTGACCCTGCAAGCAGTACGCGTGAAATCCTTAATTTTCTGAAGTCAGAAGTGTCCTCCTTGAAGTTCGCAGAGGAGAGCTAACAAAGTCATCATTCTCCTACCCTTATCCCAATTTCACAGCAGCATGTCTTCTTCTTCCATACTTCTCTGTTACTCGTCATGTCAGCAGTCACCTTCTTTCTAGCCATATCATCCTTCACACAGGCTACCCATGGTTCCTTTGGTCTTCCTCTACTCTTGTAGCCATCCATATTCTTTCATATTATATAACATCTATAAATAAAATTGAAGTGTCTGTTTGTAATGTCAAAATAACAGCTTTTTACTGAATGCATACGAAAATATATACGGCACTTATAACAAAACACATTTTTTCAAATTTTGTCTTTCTGTCTGTTTGTTCCGGCTAATCTCCGAAACGGCGGGACCGATTTTGACCGGACTTTCACTAGCAGATGTTACAAGGTCTAACATCGGCTTATATTTTAGAATAATAATTAGGGTTTCGTGCAAAAAAATGGAAACCCTTGAAATTGGTTCCATTCAAAACAGGAAGTAATATTATTTTATAATAATTTCACGCAAACAAAGGTCGTGGGCAACAGCTAGTACTCAAATAAGAGAGCTAACAAAGTATACATAGACACGTACAGTCAATGCACTGCATAATGCATTACCCATCCCCCTTTCCGCTCTTCTTGCTTGTAGGAGGGGTCTGGTAATGCAGGGCCCTGGATGTACATACATGGGTAACTAAGTACTAAACCCCCCTGCCAAAGCTCGTCGCACTAACTTTAGTCATTTACTCGTGAATACGTACGCACACTGCCAATCAAGCAATGCAAAAACAGTTTAAGCGGACATCTCGGTGTACGGGAGATCTATATACAGCGAGGCCATGTTATACTGGAAATGTATAGCTCGATATGTCGCCGTGTATACCAATCCAACAGACTACATTTCTCAATATAATTTTTGAAATTTCGTTCCGGTATTGTGTTACAAGAACTAGGGCCAGCCAGAAACCCCATGAATACTCCTTTAATTGTTTTGCGAAACTGCCTCCCATCTAATTTTAGAACCCAGATTCTTATAGAACCACCCTCCTCGTAATTTTCTCGGAAAACGTGAACGTTCGTGGAAAATTTCAAAATTCTTCGAGTTGTCGTAACGACGACCTATTTGAGACTGTTTTATTTAGTTGAGTCACCGACTCATCGTCATGACTCTTTAATAAATAGTGGACACTAGTATTTATTATGTTCAATGTTGGCTATGGGCTTAACCCACAACCCACGTCTAAAACTAGTTGACTCATCAAGGTGTCTAGCTACTTGACTTGTATGTCATAAATAGATGATGCGGCTGATCCCATAACCCTCTGATATTCGGCCACAATTGGATTATTGGAACTTGGAACACGCACGACACAAATATTTGGAGATTTTTGTAGTTGAGGATACAAGCATCGTAATGTATTTCAACCAAAGATATAGATTCCAGTCATAGCCAAAGTTCAGTTTTTAACTATTTGCTGTTAGTGAGTGGTAGGATATGTATTTGGCATCTTCCAAGAACACAGCGTTCTTATATAGACTAAATGGAAATCAGATAAGAAACTGTAGAGCAGTCGGATACAATCTGTGGCATTTTGAGTGGTCTATTTCGAGTTAACGCAGGCCAATCACAGTAGAAAGCTGAAGCAAATAAAAGTATGTTACAGTTACAGGTAGAAATACAATGTATTACAGGTATAGTTGATAAATACGTCAACAAATGAAAGTAAAACCAGCAGGATATGCGTTGCGCGGCAATTCTCAGAACCCCGTCTGATATTATTGACCGCCCGGCGCGCTTCCTGTAAACACCGACTATGCGTTGCTATGCAACCAGGTAGGTAGCTCTCTCGTCTGTAGTATCTGTCTAGATATCAATAACACCGTAGTACTTACTACCTACGTGTATCTACGTCTAGCCTGATTGACTGCATCTCTGCGTCTCTGCTTCGTGTCATGTCGCGGGAATTTGTAAACATAAGTTATTGTTTTAAACAATCGTACTGACGTGAATGTCGCATTGGAACTCTGTTGTTATGAAACCCCGAGTAGTTTCCACGTAGATTCTGTTTTTATACGAGTCGCACATTAATGTCAATCTGATAGGAAAGAGAGAAATATTGTGTTTCTACACGCCGCGTCACGCCGCGCGCCCCGCTCTCACGAAATAATGTTTTGATTGCGTTTACCGAGTGACGTGTTGTTTCCTGCCAAAGTTGATTAGTTTGTCAAGTTATCGGCTGCAGAATGATCGTGCTTACTGTTCAGTTTTATTGGTTTTGCTATCTTTCCAAACGCGCTTTCATAAACCAGCGCTGTAACGGTAAACAAGTTCTGGAAATAGAGGCTTCTTTGTACCATTGTATGAATTCTTCGTTATCTCTGCACATGAATACGAAAACATATAAAAAACTACTTCAAAACATAAAACCTCGTCTCTATAGCGGGAACTACGGATGTTATTGAGAGAGGACTGAAACAGCTACACGCACACCACATTTACACGACCTCAATAGGACTGTATTCTGTAAGCATTTTCGCATGCATTTGCATGAGACCGTTAACTACATGAAAACGGCACAAAAGCTGAGCTATTGACTTTTAAAACGGTCTGCCAGGGTTGCCAGTATCCGGCCTTCTATTGTTTTTGGGGATTTTTATTAGGTCATTCAACTTATCAAGTAAAATCTTATCGTACGTGGTTTGGTTGCGCATTCACCTTTATAAAAAGGAGATTGCACAATTCCGTGCAATGTTTATGCGGCTGATTCTTTCTTTAGTAAATGCAAACAGAGATTGTAAAGTCGTTTAATGTGTTCCGAGAAATTCGTATTAGTGCTCAAAAAATCTTTATGTATTAAAATCTTCAACTGCAACAATTTATAGGTTTCAAACGGTTCTCAAGAATCCGTGAAATATTGACAATCAAATGTGCTATTGGGTTTATTTCGAATATCAATATGGAACAAATTTTTGGTCAACCCTACACGATTTCCAGTTTTTAGGTAACAAACAAACCAAAATGTAAAACCTTGGCTAACTGTCCACGCTCACGATGGCGGTACCAATTGCCAATTTCGGCAAGAAATACCAATTAAATGGAAGTTCACAATAAAAATAAAGGAAACCGGTTTCATGAAAAAGGTGCAGAACTTATTTTTGTTACCAACGAGGCCATGGTATGCAGGTATGCACCGATTGTTATTTACAAAACTGCACATGAATTAACTATGTTTAAATAAAAGTCAATAAAAGTCAAACATCAGCAGGTGGAATTGTAGATTTTCTGCTTACCCCCATAGGAAAATGGGTGAGTTTTGAAATGTAATAACCTTGAGAGCTCGAACAGTTGGCTCGGTCGATTCCTTAATTATCAGATTTTTGCATGATAATTATAATTTAAACTTTTTTCAAGAGCTAGGGGGCTTGTTTTTCGGATGGGAAATCATCAAATGAGTCCCCCGCTCTGGGCGGAGTGGAAGGGAGTGTCAGACTCGTACTGACTAAAACCCATCCATGTTCCTTCTTTCTCTTTGTGTTCCAGGGCCGCGGTAACTCTTTCGCACAGTCCCGCAGCCCTGGCAGGCATCGGCCCATGCGGACCCCTACATGCTAGCTAGGGGCTTCAGAATATGATTTTGTTTGTTGCTGACCTGGCTACTGCTTATAACTTCCCTTCTAAATATGACCGATACATAATATAAGATCCATCCGTTCTTGAAGTCCACAATCGCCATTGTTAATTCATTTATTCATTGTGTTGACATATTTTTTCAATTTTATTATTCTTCGGCGTTCACCGGTTGAGTCGAGGAGCGTTTACAGTTAGGTGAGCTAGGTTCCAATATTTGCGTCACTAGTGTGACTAGCCACTGAAAAATCGCGGATGCTGAGATGTGAATCATTATTAAATGCTTCATTTGGCACGTGGGTTCTTTTTGAGTTATTTGTGAACTAGCTTACGCTTACGGCTTCGTCCGCGTGAAGTTCGGTAATTGTCCCACGGGATCGTACTGCCGGGATAAAAAGTATCCTATGTGTAACTGTCTGTGTGCTAAATTTCACCCAAATCCGTTCAGTAGTTTTTGAAAGAGTAACAAACATCCAGGCATCCTCACAAACTTTCGCATTTATAATATTATAGGAGGATGGTAGGATTCAAAATTCTGTTTACAAGCCGTGTGGGATTTCCAATGGGAAAAAATATGGACTTCCATACTAACTAGCGTCATAGCATTCTCTTTTTTGCCCTTAATGAGATGAATTTCCAAAAATCCTTCCTGAATACTCGCTTTCGTCATACATATGAGGAAAATTTGTGCGAAATCATGCTTTTAGACGCAGAGGTTTAAGCTGTGCTTTGGTGCTTTGTCTGTCAGTAAATTAATTAATGGTTTTTTTTTCTCGAAGTATATACTGGGTGGAAGGGACACCGATGCGAAAACGGTTACCACGTATTCAGTACATCATTCTGAGAATCTGAGCCCCCCTACATAGAAACTTTCCTAAGTTATTAAAAAAAATATGCTGTTTCCTATAAAAGTGCAATACTTACACGGTCAAAATGTATGGAACAGCTGATTTTTTTTAATAACCGATGAAAAAATTCTATGTTCTATGGGGCTAAGAATGATGTACTGAATACGTGGTAACCATTTTCGCGTCGGTGTCCCTTCCAACCAGTAGGTATATCATCTATATCTGCATTGTCAAAACCACAACAAAATCTTACTGCAAATGAAGTAAAGTTTTTAGCGACCGGCCAGATGGCAGGGCCAATCGACATAATTCGAATTAAATAGAGTTTACCCTTATCTCCACCGATAACATAGTATTTAAGATAAGAGTTCACTTACAAATATTTATAGGTATTTTTAGTTTCCGGCTTACGACGCCATAATTAATAGCAAATACAACGAATTAAAAATGATCTCACGTGTTCAGGGACGAAATAAAATTCTCAGAATGTATTTGATTAATTGTAAACAAGAAAGACTAAGGATTAATTTATTCCATTATTATAATATGCCAATTTGTGTATCGTAATAATGTCTTTAATGGGTACTTATGTTATTTAAATTTTCAGTCGGAAAGTTCTTTTTTTATGTTACTGGACAATTGATCAATGCGGGTTAGTTTATCGCCTTTTTCTTTGTGTGAACTTACGTTTGTAGAAAAAACTATTAATTAGACCATGTCGGCTTCCGCTGGATAGATTTTTTGTTTAACTTGTCAACGTAGCGACATGACTGTTTATAAATATTTCGATGGTTCACAAAACAAAATAAAAAGAATGATGAGAAAAGTATTATTGTAATTTAAAAGTAAACAGTTTAGGTGCCTACTAATTTACCTTTCAGTGCGCAAAATGTATAAATAAAACACGTTAGTAGGAAAAGTGTCTCGAGAAACACGGATAAAGTAGTAAAGCTAAATAATGTTCCATCAATTCAAGTTTCAAAGTCTTCGGCTAGTAATCGTAGGCATGTGAAGTTTTATAATCTAACCACAGTTGAAGATACATAGGTACGGTATGCAGAAACGTTTCTACACTAGAAGAAGCCAGCAAAGTGGCCGGGTTAGAATCACATTCCTATACCTACGTTCAACGTTCATTCTCGTAGCTATCTCTCCGCGACAATATAATACATGATAATTACGGACAGACAGCCAGCTGCATTTCGCATCATCAGTTCTAAACTCAAACCGGGCAGTATCTGTTTTCGTTTACGCGGTACACTGCACTTGTGTAGCGCGCAGTACAAAAATAAAAAAAAAAACACGAACGCTTTCCCGCCGCTTTGCACTTCAATTGCAACTTAACCTACAAACACCGCGTATTAGAATTTGAATCTTACGTGTTTGTAATAAGATTGTTTTTTTGTGTCCGTTTGAGTGCTTGTGACCTTTCGTTCGGCGGGAGTGCATGCGTCACACGTAATGGCGGACGCGCGGGCGGGTGGCGCGCAGGTCATCGGCTCATCGTGCTTATACTATAAGTATAAATACAGTGTGTATAGCGTTGTTTGATCCGATCTCTATACAACGTGTATATGTATGTGTACGGACGTCGGTTTTACGTTACGCTGCGTTGCCAGCCGGCTGTTTGTTAGCGAACGAAGGTCACTCGAGTCGAGAGGTGATTTCGCTGTCTTGACATACACATAGACATGCTGGTACCGACCGGGGACATTTTTGTCCCTTTTTTACGTCATTTATTTTATTGTGCAAGAATGGTGCTTCGTTCTTATCACTCTACTGCTTAATTTCGAGAAATATAAGTACCTAATAAATAAAAGGTATGTACCTACCTAGTAGCACTCTGTGTAATGAAGAATAACTAAACTATCAATAGTATATCTGGGTTTATTATGTGCTACTGGGAATTTTATGTGGCAAAAGTAGATTCCACGAATCCTACGTAACTATTTACTTTGCATACGGCAGTTATTATGAAACTACGACATGTCACCATTTATTTGCATTTTCAGCATAGCAACACTGAATTGTTGAGTAAATACAATTGCTATTTGTACCTACATGATATTGCATCAGTCATCATGCGAGACCAACGAATAATAACAGTGAGTCAACTGTAGTTTTCTGACTAATTCCATCCTATTTGATGTACCTACTGACGTGTATATGGAAATAATTAAATAAACAGACGTAAAGTCTATTCAAATCTTTGTTACCATTGATGTCATTTCCACCGTTTCCACACAACTTTATATCAACTTTGAATTAGTGTTAATTATACTGATTTAGGTCTTAAAATTAATTGAGGTTGCAGCACAAATAGAACCTTATAAATTAAAATAGGTGCTTTTTTAAAACATCAAGTAGGTACCTATTTGTTTACATTTTTGGAAAACAAATTCCAAATGCAGATAGATGCCTCTAAGTACTCTTGTATATACCGTACTTCGCAGAATAGTCATTTACACTTCAATATATTCAAGTCATTATTTAAATAGGGTACAGAGAGCGAACAGAGCGTAATATTTGACACTTGACACTAGGGTCCTCAGTGCCAAGAATAGTTAGCTGTTAGCTGCAGCCTTTCTACATACGACATTTGAAGCTAGTCTCGAGCAGATAATGTATACCTAGTCAAATAAGTAACAATTTTAACAGACGACTGATGCAAGACAATTCAGAATTTGCGAAATAAGTTGTTTTGTGACGAAGCACTGAAAAGGTTTCCTCTACATCAGGACCGTCCAACATACGGCCCCCCGGGCCCGCATAGGTCTTCATCCGGCCCGTGAACTATTTAAAACTTTATACATCAATAACATTGCGCGAACATTTTTAAAAAAATGTCCCAAAGTCAATTATTCCCGCGCCATATTTACCTACCCGCCCCACCTCACCTACCCGCGAATGCAGATCGCATCATCGCAGTCTAGTCCGGCGAAGCTAGTTTTTTTTTAATTTAGAGATCATTTTGCATTTCTTTTGGTTCCTTACGGTTACAAAAATACCAAACTTGGCGCTCCATAAAATTATGTTGGACACCCCTGCTCTATATCTAGGAAAGCCTAGCTTAGCGAAACTTTTAGTTGTCTAGACAATGTATTATTGTGTTTAGGAAAATGACTTGGCAACTAGCAAATAAATTACGTGCATCCCTAATTGCTATCCCGGTCGTTTAAAGGTTATTTCCCGCCAAAACGTTGCACCATACTAGTTTTATCATAATTATTAATAGCACAATACCACGTGGTCCGATGTTTATGCGCCTGAGTTGTAATCTATAGTTTATGTGTAGTTAATTAACCTTTAGTCGTGTAATTAAGGGTCAATTTTTCCTCATCGATATATTTCATTAGGTATATTCTTTATACTGGATTTCCTTCATCACGGATAAAATGTATTTATTCAGTAGGTCGAATATCGGAAACATTTTGTTTATAAAAAAGAATTGTGTGTGAACTTCCTTTATCACAGTTATACAAGGTACAGTTTATTTATAGCGTAAAAAAACTCAGTACGACAACGATAAATCGGAGCACGTTGTATTAAAAAAAAAACAACAGGATATATTTTCTTTTTTTTTTATCTTTCGAATGTGTGCCAGTAGTTGTAGTGACAGTAGCGTTCGCGTGATATGTCAAAAGGTGGCAGTTGCAACGCCAAGGTTAGGGCGACACGTGGGTGGGTGGCGATGGCGCGGGCGCAGCGTACGCGAGTATGTGTGTGCGCACCAGGATGTCGGCAGTTAGCTCACCGCGTTAATTGAGTTTTTGTACTTGAACCAAAATTGGCATTCTGTAATATGCAATTTGTTGACCTTGACTTCTTTCCAAATATTACTTTTTTAATGGCGTGTTATTTTATTTAATAACTAGTAGTGCCCTTCGGTTTGACCCGCCGTTTCTGACTTTTTTCTGTTTGCTCGACACCTAAGGTGCTTGATGTTAAAAGCATGACAACCTAAAAACATCCTCAAGAATTGGGCTATCATATGCAAAAATAATAATTATTCAAAGCGTACTGGAAGTTCCAGAGATTGGCGCGTTCACACAAAATAAACATAGCAAATATTTGTATAGGATATTACAACTAAAAATGGAAAAATAAAAAAAGTGTTTTGCAAACGATAAAACCGACTTTTATTTTTCCATTTTTAGTTGTAATATCCAATACAAATATTAGATATGCATTTATATTACATTGTTAACATTTAATGGTAACTGTCGAAATGTGAGTGTACTGTACACATCTGCGTACCCTCTCAGAGCATCAGGCGTGATGTTATGTTGTGTAAACAATATGATTTCAGCAATCACGATAGATTTGCTGTCTACATATTATTGAAGACATGGTAGGGAACGGAACCGTTCCATATCTCCGAAGTCCATGATCAGATCATGACAATATTTCTATGGGACCAATTTGGAAGAATACTCTTTCAAACAAAAAAAGTATTTTCCAAATCGGTTCAGGGGTTTCGAATAATCGGTGAACATACATACATAAAAAAAGATTCCGACGAATTGAGAACCTCTTCCTTTTAAAACCTAACTAAATAGATATAAATTAATTGGTCAAAGGAGCACAGTCTAAAAGTATCGAAAGAGACATGGTAACATTGGCACTCATTGAAAGTTTAGTGTCATATTGCAGTGCGAAGGACGTCACCAAGGTGTCAAAAACACACAAATTTGCACATCCTACAATTGTAATTACTTACATGATGAAATTTTACTAAGTATCAAGTAAGCAGATACTTTAATACAGACGCCAGCACATTAGGCTCCCGAAACTGTAAAATTTTCCCAATCAACCTTGAACCTAATGCTTTAGCGATAAAGTTGAAAATCTTTTAAAGAAATTTGACAGATTGGAGTAGCTTCTGTACATACAATTTTCTATAGTCACTCGCTGAGTATTCGAGTAATACTAGATCGTGCAAACATTTCGTAATCATTGGCAAGTTTCCTCCACATTTGTATAGAAGTGAAGTGGGTACCTACCTACTCACGTCGAACAATGTGTGGTCACGACCGATTTACTACTGCTAGCGTCACGCGACCAAGTCCACAATGGTATTTCTCTTTCACAACATCACAACATTGTAGGAGTTGGCGGCAGCAAAGCCAGTGATAGCATACCAGACATTATCAGGTCAACGGATTTTTGAAACGCTGCTACGTAATACTTGTATCGGTTGCAATAAGGATCAAAATAGTGCAGAGACACTGCTTCGTTTGTCTATGGTCGTAGGTTCCGAGGTCGGGCTAATTGTTGTTGGTTTTATTTCCATAAAGAATCGAAATTCTTCACTAAGAAAAGTAGCAGCATCGGAGTGCGATTTGTTCCCAGTTGATGACTATAGGCTCGCCCCTTAATGAATGAACAAAACTGGCGAAATGTGAGTGTATTAGGTCAATCCATCGGGGATTACATGCGTGGTGGTAATAAGTTAAGTTTATTTTTTACCTTTGCACCTTCTGCTTTTTTTTAGTCTGTGTCAATAAAAAATCTCATCATTCAAGTTAAATGTGTCAGTCGTCTCTAAGAAGTTAGTTGAATAGCATGTTAGTGTATTATTACTAATTAGTCTGAATTACCAGAATAATAAACTTGAAACAACTAGGTCATAGTTTACGAGTCGGCGCGATAACCTCACCCGTCTCGCAGTCATCTGAAACCATCCTTTACGACTTACGGACATAAATAACATATTTCTTACGGCCATTGTTTAGGGTTACGTAACCAAAGGGACCCTGGCTCCGCTGTCTATCCGTCCGCCCGTCTATCACAGGGCTGTGGTGGTGTGACTGAAAATTATTTTTTAATTAACTTAAAATCTAACATGACATTATTTACTATGAAAAATGAAAATGAAAAATGTTTTATTCGATAACAGAATTGAGAAAACTATGCAGAATTACAGACCTTAACTAAATTGAAAGGGGTCCCGGCTGGGCATCCGTGATTTTCCGGGTTTTTGTATGGGTCATGGAACCGAAACCGGGTTTCGCATGCCCTAATCCTGGCGTTTTTTTAGCTCGACAACGGAACCATTCATGTGCGAGTCCGACTCGCACTTGACCGCTTTTTTACGACCTTTTGAAATCGCGCGTAAAAGGGACACTACCCTAATAATTGGCAATAGATTTCACCTTTTTTCCAAGAATAGAAACTATAAATATCGTTTAATGGCATGTTTGTTGCTTTAAACTACGCATTCTTGCTTTTAGAAAGCTGTATTCGCTGTAGGAAAAATACCTTACATTAATTTATATGGCAATAAATACGACGGAGTCTTTGGATTGCTTTTCTGAGCTGGTAATGAAGATTATGATTAATTGATTAATCATTTTTGATGTTAAATAATTTCCTTCGTTTTCACTCATGACATAATAAGGTAGCTAGAGTATTTTCGATTATTAGTAGATTCGAGATCAAATCTTTTCACATCAAGGAATATTATCAGCTAACTGTTTCGGTACCCAAAGAGTACTTACTTAAAGTACCAAAAAAATATAAAAGCCTTGGATTTCATGCGAAACTCGTACCGAAATCCTATACTTACTTTTATTGAATCATATTTATAAACATAAAAGAGAAGTACCAAGCGGGAAAATTCGTGGTATTTTTTCTTGAAGTGGAACCTTTTTTGCCTTTTCAATGACGAGGTCAACGTTTTCTGAAATGCTTCAAATTTCGAATTTTGTACAGCAAAGAGCCTTATTCTTTTATTTCTGGCCTGAAGTTTTTTTATTGACACCTACAGAGGTTGATTGTGGCGGTAAAATCTTTAGGGGGCTTTCTGTAGTATGGTGTAGTGTTGTACCTAAGGCTTTTTGGAATGAGATGTAACTGGGGATTAGAGCACCAGTTAGGAGCCCTAGCCAAGGAGAAAGAAACCTTATGTTAAGATGGTAGCCCGTGAAATTCAATTTTTCTCATGTTTTTCGCAATTGCAGGTCAGTGTCAAAATCAAAATCAAAGCATTTATTTCAAATAGACCAGTTACAGGCACTTTTGAATTGTCGAAACAAAGACAACAATGAAAAAATAGCTACAGTCCCAGTCACAAGGCATAACAACTGTGAAAGTACTGTAGTTGCCCATTCCCTAACGTAGATCTCTATGGAGAAGAACGGGCAAGAAACTCCATGGACACTCTTTTAAATCAAAATACAGTACTGTCAGGTTGTATGTTAGAATGACTCTTTGACATTTAATGACTTTTTCATGAAATAGTTATTGAATAGGGTTTAATGAACTTAGACTACTGTATTAATGATTATACTTCTGTAACTACATATTATGTGTTACTTGCGCGTCTCATTTTTCATCAACATACAACCTGACTCTGAAAGAATTTTGCGGGCTACCCTGGCGCTTTCCACCTTAAGTTGATGAGTTGGGAAACGAAGATGTGAATCCAAAGACGGTCGTCCAGCGCTTTATTTCCCAAAATACGTCCATGTTTAGTTAATTACCAATAGATTTCAAACTTACCTTTTCTTGTGCAGTGTGTGGCTGCCATAGCAAGCCTCTAATCAAGAGAACGTTATTTTCTCCAAATTAAAATGTCAATTGGTTTCTCATCCATGCTACGTAAGGTGTGTGTGAGTCATTCACCTGGCTCACTGGCTGTGCACAGCTCACGGTCTCACACAATGGCGTGTGGTGTGAGACAGTGACTCACCGCTGACATCTGTCGGCTGCTTCGCGTATTGTTAATCTGCTTTCTGTTACTCTGTGGCTGACGAAATTATTTATTCAGGCTTGTGTATGGTGTAAACAGAGAAACATGACTTTAGGGCTTTGTAGTGTGATTCAATTGTTTTATCAAGTAACGTGTGGTCTCTTCTTGTTCGTATTTCAAATTCAAATGCTTTGTTTTCTTCCTCAATAATTAGTGTCGTTGCTCGATTGTTTGAATCTGCAAGTAAGTTTAAAATTATGTGATTCTTGTGTGTTATTATTTTTCTGCCCTCATCCCAATTAATGTCTTCTTCATCTTAAGTCTTCATCATTCGTTATCTTAGTAGTCAACCCGTGTTTCTTCTTCTCCAAAATGACAATACGAGTTTTTAAAAACACTGTAAAAGTCCTTGTTGGTCGTGTGGTCACAAGTGCGACTGCATGCAGTCAGCATGAGGTCCTGGATTCGATTCCCGGGCAAAGTGTTATTGGGTTTTTCCATCAGGAATTTCTCAGTAGCAGCCACGGAGTCTGGATTAGCGCCCGGTTGATGGCAATAGGCTCGCATGTGGGTGTACTATTAGGTACACCTCTGCCTAACCCTTCGGGGATTACAGGCGTGATGTTATGTTATGTAAAAATCTAAAGGGGATTTTACTCATTTTGCAGATGGTAAATAAAACTGTCTTACTATGAATAGAAAGGAGCCTTAGTAAATTGTGCCAACTCAACATGCAAAATTACAAAGCCAAATTGGTGCTTATTTTTTAGCATGATAGAATAGGGACCGGATCACACACACCTTGCAATGCCTACCTGCACTACCTCTCAAAATATATGATTAATTCTCTCTTCAATTGATATTTTGTTAGGACACCTTTTTTGTGGGATCCTTTCTGACTTGCAGATTTAGCAACAATAAGATTCTGATAAAATCAATATATGGCTGCGTCCAGGTGGTACTTGGGGTCATATTTAGGGCAAGCCCCCGTGTTTTTTATCTGAATATCCTTACTTACGAATGTCTGTTTATTTCTTTTTGGTTTTTCACGATTGCTGGAAGTAATTGTTAATATTAAAATGCTACTTTAATAATATAATTTTTAAATTTTTATAAAAAATCCAGCATCATTATTACATTTCGCCTTGATCATCAATTGTACCTTCTGATAACAACTAAAAGCGCCTCTGATGCCTCGATTATTGTAGCCACCTAATTGGGTCCAAGTTATTTGACAAGGCGCAAGGCGGACCATCGGGGTATTCCTCAAAGCGCAACTATTTTTAAGCGCAACTAAATTATTCCTCGTAGCGCAACCATTAGTTGCGCTCACAAATTCAAATTAAAAATATAATATGTTGTATGGTCAGATCATTAATGAATCCATCATATCCCTCTCTATTTTTCATCATGGTTGCGCTTTGAGAAATAAACATATAATATTTTTAATTTGAATTTTTGAGCGCAACTCATTAGTTGTGCTCAACTAAATTATTCTTCGTAGCGCAACCATTGTTGCACTACGAAGAATAATTTAGTTGCGCTTAGTTGGTTGCGCTTAAAAATAGTTGCGCTCTGAGGAATACCCCGTACCATCAATACGAAAGAAAAAGATAAACTAAATCCTACCTAAAACTCGGAAACTCCCCTATTTTTCTTAACCGCCTTACTTAACCCCAAACTAGAACATAAATAACTACATTATGGGCTGTTTTACCGCTGTCCTATATCCTATGGCATTGATTTCGGTTGGCCAAACACGCTATACAATCGTTATTTATATGACTTACAAAAAACCGCGAATACTGACTTACGAAGTCGCGAAAAAGGATGGTCTAAGAAAAAAAAAAAATTCAATAGACAATAAATTCACGGAACGACGTAATGTATGTCGGTGTGATGTTATTCTTATGTTAATCATTGCTTGTACTGATAAATGAATTGTGACTGGGATATTTGCGACTATTGTGCCATAAATAACATTAATTTTATTCGTTTTTACATTTACTTGTATGCCTACAGTTTTTTGTACAGCGTCAATTCAACAAAAGTTACTTCTTATAACATTTAGCTGCAGTGAGTCCCGTCAATATCGGTCCAGCCGTTTCGGAGATTCGCCGGAACAAACAGAGACAATTTTTTTTTTTAATGTTTTCGTATACTTTCATATGCATTCAGTAAACAAACAGACACTTCAATTTTATTTATTTGTATAGATAGACCAGTTACAGGCACTATTGAATAATTGTGAAAAACAAACAAAAAGGCGAAGCTACAGTCCAGTCATAATGCATAATAACTGACAGGACTGTAGTTGCCCATCCCAAAGCTTAGATCTCTATGGAGGCGAATGGGCAAGAAACTCCATGGCCACTAATTTCAAGATTCGGCCCAGGGGGGTTTCCATGACGTCTTAAAGTATGAGTAATCCCAGTGTGGGAAAGAGATAAAGCTATACAGGTTGTCTAGCGCCATCTCTTTCCCACACTGGAATTACTCCTGCTTTAAGACGTCATGGTAGGCCACCTGAAATGAGCGTTTAATGTTGTAAATCCAGCAAATCGCTTTTGTTTAATTGTCTCCTAGTGTGAAAACCCATCAATTACTTATTATTTGCGTGCGAACTGTTTTAGCCAGAATTAATTAATCAAATTGAAATGTATTTTTATCGGCTCAATTACCTGTAAAAACGAATAGGTCAATTAGCGATTTCCGTGTTTTCCTGGACATAACATAACTTGTTTTATAGTCACCTTTTTTTCTGGAAATAGTTTATTACGGTTGTCTGTTAAATCGTTTCTTATAACTGAACTAATTTGTTGCAATTTCTCGTTCGAGTGCAGTTAGTCCAGAAAATGTATGCGCTTCGGTAATCTTCGTATAGCACGAGCGTTGCGCCACAGAGTGACCCTCAGCAAAGGCAAAGCTATTAACTTCTGTATTAGCACACTATCATTGCTCGTTTGGATGAAATTTTCTCTCTGCCATGTTACTTACTCCGATCGCAGATAGACTCATCCGTCAAACAATTATTATTATTTTACTTAGCCTCTTTTGTCCCACTGCTGGGCAAAAGCCTCCCCCATAGCCTTTCACTCTTCCCTCCGTACGGTTTTCTCTGGCCAATCTCTCGCAAAAGCCTCCAGGTTGTCACGCCAGCGTTTTCTAGGCCTCCTTTGACGCCTGTCTTCTGGCACTCACTGTGTGACGAATCTGGCTCATCGGCACTGATGCATTCGGCCTGCCCTATCCTACTTCAACCCAGCAGTCTTATTGCCCACATCAGCGATTCCAGTTTTGGACCAAATTGCAGCTACACAAATTTTATAGTTTAAACAAAAAATGCACATACTTGTTTATCTATAATATTGTAATCATGGCAATGCCAAGCATTTTCATAGTTGTAACAGCTCTTAATGTTATATCGTCATCATCGAGCGTGCGTTTACCGAACATAGACGACGATTGCCGCAGCGCATTCCTTTCCTTGGAGATCTGTAGTTCATTATGTACACGAAACGAAAAACATGGCGGGCAACAGCTGAAATACTCGAAGGTGGAGTGAGATGAAGGGCCACTCTGAGTTACATCTGCATTGTGTACAAATACAACGTATAATTATTTATTATTCACAAAATCCACAGCTCTTTGAAATTTTATCTTAAAATAAACAAACTAATCCTACAGCCAATTACGGATTTACAATTTAATAGCTATACAATACATGTTTGTACATGTCTGTTTTACTTAACAGTAGTATTTACGAACGATAAATATGTTAATATCCAGCACATAACTTACATTCGCAACCCCGCTATCTCTGCACGTAAATTTTGAGTGGCAGTGACACATATTGCCATTGTTTCAGAAACACCTTTGTTTGTCCATGAAGCAACACCAAGTAGTTGCAGTATTGTGAAAAAACTATCAACGCTGTAATAGGTGTTAAAAGAGTTTAGTTCTTTGTAAAATTTTCGCCTTTCATTGCTGTCACTAGTTCTAGAGAGTCTCTCATTGTCCTCATGGTCTTATATCAATTTACTTGGGGCTGTCGCTTCTGTCTTTAATATCATCTCAACGTTTCACTCTACCCATAATTCATGGAAAATCATCTCGCTATTCTGCTGTCGTCATTCCAATTTATTTGGAGTCTGCACTGCATTTCCTCTTCTTCCATGTATCTCAGCCGTTATCTGAGTATTTATTGTCTGTGGTCAGTTTATCTTCTTCCATATAAGTCTTCCTCCAGGATTTACTGTCATTCTAGCCATATAAATTATGACTTGGCATTCTATTGTCCAGTTTATTTGGAATCAGCGCAAAATGTCTTCTTCAATACACCTCTATTAGTCTTCATTTTAATGCTCCTCGTTTCCCGTTCTCTTGCACGTAATCTAAGTTTCGCCATTCTATTTTTTTCCCAAAAAAAATTGTCTGTGGCGCAGCATATCTTCTTCCATACATCTGTCTGGCTTCTCTCAGCTTCATCTTTTTGTCTTTTCCCCATTTTAGGGATCGCCATTGAATGTTTTCTTCTTTCTTATATCTCTGTCAATGGTCAGTATTCGCCCTTTTTCTAGCCATGTCATATTTCACAAAATCTATCTATAGTTTTTTTTTGGTCTTCCTTTGCTTTTATAGCCTCACGACAACGCCTCCATTTTTTCTACACCAAACGGCTTTGCTTCTTTCTTCAAAATCTTGCTCCAAGTTAAACAACTTGGAACTGCACAAGTATTATCTTTCAAAGGGACAAACCGACTACTGGACCGTCCCGAGCCGGGTTGTCTCTTCGAATGCGGCTGGACTGCTTCCTCTCCGAACAAATGGCATCAATTTGTCGTGCACTGCTATAGCATACTATAGTCACTGCATAAACGTTTATTCGAGTAAGTACCGACAATGTCGCTCGTCGCATTGTCCAATGAACGTGGGTTACGTTGTGTAAGTGTCATCATAACATCAGCAGCATTGTAGCTATACACTCCAGTGGATGGGAATGGTGACAGAATATTTCCATCATTGTCACTGATCGTCTCCATGCGATCACACAAAGTTTTCTTTTTTTCTATGTCTTTTACAATTTCCACGGGAAGAAAAGAATTTTTAGGTGGAATATCTAGAAAAACCGCAGTCTTATCGTCATTACCATCTAAAATATTGTTTATGGACTGTAATATCGCCATAAAGCTCGCATCTGGAACGTTATAATTGTATAATATTATGGTCTCCATGTCTTATCTTGACTAATATGGGAATTCATAGCGTTTTTTGACGTACTCGTAAGAAGTGTTATAGAAAATGTGCTGTAGTATTGCCTCGTTTAACACGAAAATGTTATTGAGGATCTATTGGAGTACTCCAATAGATCCTCAATAACATTTTCGTGTTACGTTGGTGCTGCATATTTCGGGAATCACCCGTTGCTCAACTTCACATAATCGAAACCTATTTTAAATATAGGAATGTATTAAACTATTAATCAGCCGTTTTTTATGGATATCCGGTGTTACCGACGCCATCCCGTGGAAGGGTGACTGACCCGTGACTCATACTGATTCGCGAACGGATACCTATCGTTCATATTATTTATTATTATTGCGTACATAACGGCACGTTGTTTATATGTCTGTATATGAAAATTTGCATACATTTATGTCATTAACTCATTTTTTTAATTTTTTTATATACATATTTTTTTTGTTACTTGAGAGTGAAATGTATGGTGTATGAAAGGGAAAGTCTTTGTCTTGACAACACATAGTGGTATCAATACTTTCAATGTTTTCTATTGTACTTTTTGAATAGTCCATGTGTGAACAAAAACAGATCAGTAGACAAAATTAGCAGTTTTTGATGACTGACAATTTATTATTTGTGATGTTTAATTGGGTTTGTCTTTGTTGGTATTTATTCGGTTAGTTGTAGGCAAGCTGTCTCTGCATTCCTATTTCTCTGTTACATATCCCACTTGAGTAGATGAGTACCCCGCTAGTACTTCAAACACAAATTCGAGAGAGGTGTTTCACTGCACTTGTTCTCCCCGTCATTGCGATGTTTTTTTTGTTCTAGACCATACCTGGGAATCTTTTAGTTCCGGAGATATTGGGGGCATTTGGGGGTCGAAGTTGCAACTTTTTCCAAAGTTTTTCAAGTTTTTAATGTAAACGTCCCCCGTACTATTCAATGCATCCGTCAGCACAATGTTTTGAATGCGTTACATTGAATCCTACCATAAAAAGTGATATTTTACCCCAAAAAAAAAAAGTCGTTGCCCAGCAACAATTTTTGCGTAGGGTTACTTAGTTTGTTTGAATGCTTGGTTGACGGCTTCGTGAAGGGACCGTTTACACCCTGTATGTCTTGTGTTGGCACGATTTATATGAAAAAAGCTGATTCTGATTCTGTAACGCAAAGCTGTTCAGCAAGGTTGGATGCCGTAGTAACAACGTCATTCCTTAGCCAGTCATACAGTGTAATTGCGCTCAAGGTACACGATACTCTTGGTGATGTGAACAACCGTTTATGAATGAAGCCTAATTCGCAATCAGCAACAGCATCCCTGAATCTGATCAGAGTCCTTTCAGTTGATCTTGTACCCGTTTCATTCTTTGATCATTTACCTTTCTTCTTTGATACTGACTTTTGTGTTCTGTTGCTCCAGGCCCGGGCAGACGGATCACGGGCACGGCGGCGGCGCGCTGGCGTACGGCGGTAAGCCGGCGGCAGGGGGCGTGGTGGCGCCGCCGCAGCCTCGGCCGCCGCCCGCGGCACCCTACGCCCCACAGCCCTACCCTCCAGCACAGCTGCGGCTGCACCAGCCAGGATATGGATCTGCGGCTTTATCATACAGGTGGGTTCAGCTTAAGTTGGTACTTGAGTAAAAATGATGCGTTCATTACCGGCGTTGGTCTGTACGCAAAAAACGTGCTTTGGACGTGAAGTTTCCGGCTCAGGCTAAAAGAGAGACTACACTTATCGACGCGAGCTTAAGCCGATCACGAATCACCACGTTTGTCGCCTTTAGTTCAGTGTCATATCCAAACCGAAACGCGGTAAAAACGTCAAAATATCATTTATTTTGACGTTTTTATTGCGTGGACATAGTTAGTTTTTCTGACCGGCCCAAAACGATCCATAACAGTGGTCACACCCTAAGACAAGAACGTCCCTAACGATTCCACTTCTACCTGATTACCAACTGTTCCAATAACAAAGTCCCTAAAGCCAAGGGCCAAGGCCGTGCGACATGCCCCAAATATAGGACGCCCTTAATTACCGTTGTTCAGTTGGAATACCACAATTTCTAAATCCGGCTGAGAGCCACCTGCGTTCACTAATGACACTTACAAATATTTAGGACAAGTTATTCAATCGGAGAACCAACAAACACTTTGAGAACTCACATCTGGGGTGATTAGATCGATTTTTTCCCCATCACAATTGCATTTTCCAACAATGCAAAGTTCTCCACTACTGGACATTGACCTCCCCGACAATGAACTAATGATCCTGGGCAGATACCCCCTTAATCCAAGCTTAGCTGCTTGATTGATGAGCGCATTATAAGAAAGGACGCTCTTGTACAATGTTCTAATGATGAAAATGCTGGCTGAATAGAAGTTCAATAAAGCCTTAATGATTGATACACGGACTACTATAGGGTAATTAATAAAAGTCTATTTTCTTCTAAAACTAACAACAAATCCCCCTGTCCCCTTGTTGTCCTCTGTCCTGTCTCCTTGTTTCCTTTAACAGTCTTCACAGATCGTAAAGGTTCTAATGAGTTGTCGCAATCAATTCCAAAAACGACATAGACAATTCTAACACTTTTAACAGTATTCGTAAACGAGTTGACGCTTTAATTTACTTCACTATTAACAACTTGTGAACGTTCTAAATTCGTAGAGCGTTCAACTTATTAGTGCCATTTGAATTGATAGAATCGTCTTCTGTTTTACCTTCGCACCTATTATTACTTTTAGACGCGTCTACATAACGGCCTACTTCTTCACGTGTCTCTGCTATTAAAGTACAATTTAGTATACTTACGCACTTTATATTCGTGTACACGATTTCACCTTTTTGAGATATATTCTCAGAAAGTCTGTATAGTTTTTTTGTTACATTCTTTTCTGACGTGACCTACAGTTGAAAAACTTGAATAAAAATGTCTCATTCAAATCGTGTCTTTTGAAATGCTGAATAAAGAAGATCGTTATTCTCAGTCTGCTACATTGCAGGAGTATTTGCTCCTTGAATTCGGAGCAGCATGTTTTGAATATAGTGATTTGCAAAATAATAGGGGTTTTTTTGACAGTACCTACGTCGTACGTAATGTATTCAGAGATAACCCTAGTAGGTGCGATTCATTAACATACAAAATTTTGGGAAGGGTCTTCAGTTCTTCACAAAGGAAGGTCCTTCGACCCTTCTTCATAAGCTGTTATAAATATGGAATTCTTTTAAGATTACTCCCAAGTATGATACACTTCTAATCTATTCGTTTTTTGGGAGGAAAAAGTAATTTTCCAAATGCTTGTGCTCTAAAACGAGTTCTTGGCTTCGTCATCTCTGCCTTGGTTTCTTGGTCGACGTGACAGACGACAGGTAACATAGAAAGAGTTTTATTATTCAGTCATTGGACATACGGTCAACGTGGCACGTGCTGAGACTTATAGTAACTGTGCTATTTAGTTACTGTAATATTTTGATGGTCTCTTCGTCGTCATATCAGCCCTATTAAAGCTAACATTAACCTACTAAATGCTTAGGTTAAGCTATATTTCCTGTGCCAATTCGTCAGTCCTTAAATCTTCTTCTTTCTTTTGTTTCTTGACAACAGACAAAGAAATTTCTAAAATGACATGAAAGAAAAAGGTGTAAATGATGGAGTGACGGTTGACAGGAGAGAATGGAGGGAAAAACGTGTTGCGACCCCAAGTAACATGGGACAAGGGCAGGACGATGAATGAAGCTTGTATGATCCCTTCTACCTTAATTTTATTTTTCATTCCCTCTCTCATTTTTCTGGAGACAAAAATAAAGCAAAACTATCTCCTTCACCACTAAATAGCGACTAGAATCCTCACAAACTTTTCGTATCTACGGAGATATTAATGGTCGGGTCACGTCTGGCTGGGGTAGGGGGCCTCACGTACGGTCCTCTGCGAATACCAAGCGTACTTGTTGTCATTCATAACCATTATCTGCAAGCAGGCATGGGAAACATTGCTTAAGTTATAGAGGAGGGGTCAGAAGGACAGGTCATGTTTGGAGAGGTAAGGGAACGTAAGGTTGGGAAAGGAAAACAGGGATGGGAATTCTGTATGAACTTGTCTATACAAGATAAAGTCGTGTATATGTACATTGTGTACTAATCAACGCACAGCTCAAACCACTGGACTGGGCTAAAATTTGGCATACTGATTTCTTTTTAAATTTATAAATAAGTTGAATTTACAGGTTATAAACCACACAAACAATATAAAAGACTAAGATGCACAGTTTCTTGCAAATATCATATCAGAAAGTAAGAATCGATAAATCAAACTAAAGCCTAAAAAAATCAACTTCTGATTGACATAATACGAATGTGAACTTACTCCTACCACATAAAGTTGTTTTTTAAAAGTGAGCAAAACAAGTTCAAGTTATGTCACTTTCTAATTCAATTCCCGAAAAACAATGGCTGTCAAGCGCACAATTCGAAATTGTGCATATTTTTTCTGCAGACTTTTTTAGACGCTGATTGCGTTTCTTGGGTTCTTTATATATCAATACATACAGATTGCTATTATGATGTAAGCATCCGCTAAAAAAGGATTTTGTAAAATCCCACCCCTAAGCGAATGAAAGGGGTTGACAGTTTGAACTCCGTCACCAGGTGAAGTTGGTGCGGGTTGACTAGTCCACAATATAATAATATAGATTTTGGTGGTACGCAGTTTGATACAGTTTCAAATCAATACAGTGACTCAAAAGATAAAGTTATCTGTTGATTTGTGTTCGAGGAACTCCGAAACTAGGCTGTTTTGATTAACAACGACCGATAACTAGTTATTGCGTGTCTAATATAAGCGCTTCATAAAAATAAACTTGTAAAGGTACCGACAGCTGCATTAATTGGTTACCCCCTTTTCTCTCTATAAGGTATTTTAATGTTAATACGGGAAGTCCGTAATTATTGCAGCTGTCTGTACTTCCTCGTTTAGGTACTTACGTTATTCGTTATAATTTCTTTAAGGGGTTCCGTCAAGATAGAACACGAATTTCGTTATGAACAAATTGATAATTAAGAAAATTTTGTGAAAATATTACAATTTCCAACACAAATAGTAATCATTTCGATTGATGTTTTAAATAATTAAAATTTCTTAATTATTTTATCATAATTGCTTCAAATTAAACTAAGGTCAAAGGACAACGTGGAAGGAACAGCGCCACAATATTCAAAATTCGTAGAAATATTGCGTGTTTGTGTTTGTTTGTTTTGTGGCGTGTTTTGCGTAACTAGGTAAAGTGTGTTTTCATTACGAGAAGCACTAAAGTTTATTGGATAGTGTTTTCTAATGAACCGTTAGAAGCTGTAAAATCTAAATTACAGGACGGACGGACTTCTAGTAATTGCTTCGTGTTGGCTTCAGAAAGAAATGCATTCGCAATAGACTCACGCCCTCTTTAGAAATAAGGCAACACGCGTTGAAATTTCTTTAGACGGTTAGTTGCAGTTTTCTATAGTTTTGATAATGTTTTTACATTAGACACACACGTACATAACATGACCCCTGAAAGGTCGGGCATCTACTTTCCCGCCAAATAGTTTATCCCAAACCGGACACAAGTCCTGACTTCTGGTTGATAGTACTGTGATGTAGGTTGGGTTACTAGGGTGTATGTATAGATGTATACTGTACAAGCACCAACGAATACGAAGTCATGGACTACATTAATGTGACGAAACATTAATGTAGCTGTCTTTGTCTTGAACAAAGTATTCGTCATTGACGCTTCACTTTTGATTGAGTACGTTCGCGTTTAACAAGGTTGTCTAGGCACATAAATCGGATACTGTACAGCCATTAAAAGAATCACTAAACATCTGACATGAATCCTCGTATTACCTTCCGACATCAATAATTATGTCGTTACATGACTAAGTTTTCTTGCGTTTTCAGTCAGACTGCCTTGCTACTTTTACGCAGATTACAGGCAAAACAATGAGAGCCGACGTTACGTTGAGATAAGGAAACAACACTATTGTACTGCCTAGGGTTGTCCAACAACAGAGTCCTTGGAAAATATTTTGCTAAAATTATGAACAGAACATCCCTCGTTGCCGCGGGCATTCCGTGGTAATTTACAAAAACATCAGCCATGTTTTTTTCGCGTTCCACATTTTTATCTCCCGCCTTTTTTCTAAGCATGACGTCGTCGCCAGAGCTTATTTATGTTCATCGTTTCGCAAAATTAAATTTTCATGTAATTATTATACGAATCGTTAAAACTGAACAAACTTTTTAGATGAAAAATGTTTTAATTACGTAACATCTGTGTTCTTATTCTTGGAAGACCTTGAACTAAATGGAGGTTAATATATTTACTATGTTATTGCCATATAATTAGAGAACTGTTTTATATTTAAAGTTTTATCTTTACTGATTTTTATACAGTGCTAAAACGATCTTTAGATAGGGCTGTTGACATACTTTATTGATTTTTGTGTTACCTAAAATGTATTGAAAAACCAAGATGGCGGCTAAGTGCCAATTTTCGCCACGTGTCGTAAGATCTTTGCACAGTTAATAAATCTGTTGAGAATAGATACGATAGTAATGTCATATTGTTTCTGTTGATGACGTAGCATCATTGTTTACTCAGATTTATTCAACGGATGGTCATCATTTAACACCAATGTAAACTTCATACCGTTCTTTTGCCAAACAACCGTCTTTACCATTTTAATGTGAAGTCGAAGCATAAAATAGAACTTCGATGATTCAACCAGGGAGCCTAAAATGGCTGCTGTAGCAGAATCACAATAGGTTAATAATATGACATATTTATAATTCATAAAATGGCCACAAATAGTCACAATTCATATTATTAACTACGTCTGCGATAATTTTAAGAATTTTAACGTTATTCATAAATTATGATTTTGCAAAAACGACCATTTTAGGCCCCCAGTCCGTGCAACCCTGGGGCTTATTGCAGTCTTGGGAGATGTAAAGCCCGTCTACCTACGAACCAACGACAATACCCGCCATGGGAAGCGATTACAATGTTTTTGCACAATTGAGATTTCTTCACAAACCTACAAGCAAAAATAACCTGAAACACCACGTAATGAGGGACATTATACTTTGAAACAAGAAAACGGATTCAGATTTCACCGTGCGAACAAGAATAATTATTTTATTTGTGATAAAACTTGGTTTTGTAATGATCGGATTAAGTATAACTATAATTTAATGCTCAGTTTCTGCTTTATCCTCTTCATTTGCGATCTCCAAATCTCCATGTCTTTTATTTGAAAAAGTAAAAACCCACTTTTTTGGCTATAATTATATGCTTACATACCAGCGAATAGACCTATTATATTATTTAGTAAGCATTTACCTAGCTCTGAATTTGAGGATTTTGTTATTTGCCTGCATGAGAATGAAATATACAGGGTAAGCTTCTGTGATGAAAAGACTTCATTCAGTATTTTCAAGGGAAAATTCACCCTACATAAAATCTATTCAAAAATACAATCAAACAAGTTACAAAATTGTATTACACGCACCTAAGTAATTCTATACAAATGTATGTTACAATACTTACAATGCTAAAGTACGAATCAAAAATATCTGAAAAGATCTTTAGTAATTTACAACTATGGAGAATTCTATTCTTCCATTTCTATTCATTTCATCCCTAATATCCCTGGCCCCAAAAATGTCACAAAAACCTTTTTAGTTTCTAAAGCAGTTAAAAAATGACTGTTAACAAGCAGGCCTCGTGCATTCTTAAAAACAAACATCTGGACCTGTTCCAACCAGCTTGATATTATGAAAGGTGTTAGAAATAGCCCGACAACCAACAAATAATCATTCGCATGCAATTTACTCGGCTGTATTTTTAGTAATGCCTCCTGCAATACTCACTACTTGAAATAAATGAGAATATAATTATGTATAAAGTTAGCTACGTATACATATATGATGTAACTTCCCGCCTTTTTTTATTGTATGTATTGACAGATTTCTATCTTTAACCTAAATTCTGTTTGTGGATGTTCCAAGCTCTTAGAACAACGATTCTGCATATCGATTTTCGTCTTGGCATAACATTCATAAAAAAAAACTACGTTTCATTTTCATGTCTGCCCCTGTGAGGATTCAAAACTGAATTGTCAGGGCAATAAAACAATCCAATCAATGCTACCAATATAAACAATAAAAACGTGGGAAATCTCAAATTAGTTCCACGTCCTGCGATTTTTTAATTTTTTTTGTACGCTAAACTGTAAAAATAACATCACGCGATGGTTTGAGCTCAATCACCTTCCTCCGTGATCGTCGCAAAGCACGTGTTTTATTAAAATTATTGTTTCTGCTTAATTTAATTGCCATTTTACGGTAGGGTACACGGCCATGTCGGCCATGACTACATGAGTGGCCGTGTGTGTTGCCATGTAATCTTCTCTGACAGTTGAAATATTCTTTACCTGTTATTATTTCTCGGACAAATTGCAAAATTACTGTGAGATTATTTGGCTACATAATGCGCTGTTTCCTACATTAGTCATGTGATAAACAATTACATAGTACAATAGTACTTATATGTTCCTATCAGCAAATATTTCGCTTATCTACTGATAAAGGAAAATTACCTATCGGATAAGATAATGTTACAAAGTAAGAATTACTGAAACTCGTTATGAAGATTTTTAATTTCAACTAATAGATAACCCAGTACTTGACCCGGATAACGGACTGGGTGAGCATTTATTTGGCCACAAAATTGGATACAACGACGTGTTTTTAACGCAATGGAAAGGAAATTCCCAAAGCAAGAGCAAAGAAGGTCTGTACATCATTAGATAGAAGTCGAACTGCCCTGAACCTACCTATACGCTACGTATCAAATACGTGACATTCTCGTGATGTTGGCAGCCCTGTTGGCGGGCGCGTTCGGTTCAATGTTTATTTTTTTATTATTATTCAGTGCGCGTCTCGGCCCGGCCACCACGTGGTGGGCCAACGTGGCGCGCTAAATACAGACGCGGGCCGTATTGTCGCGTATCGCCATCATGGTTACGTCATGCCCTGTCTATATAGCATTAGCTTCATTTTTGTGACACAGGCAGGATGAGATTGCATTCCGCGGAATTCCGGAATAAAATTACCACGTTGCAACTATCCATATAACTTTTACTGTTTTTGGAGTTTTATTAAAGACTAAGTGACAAACTGGTTTCTTGGTTTTAAACTGTTGTTCGTGGCCCACGAAACGTGGGCGACGGACTGGTATTTCTTATGAGCAAATCTACATTATAGCGTCTGTAACTTTCTGTTAAACTTCGTGGTTTGCTATAACTATTTGATATAGCAAACCACTATGATGACTAGTGTAGCAGTATTAGGTCACGTGGTTTTGGGACCACCATGAGGAAAATCCTTATCTTGCTTTATTCAGTTTATGTAGTTCAAGTTCATTTTCAATCACATTTATCACTTTTGTCTTTTGTTCTTTTGACGACGATGTTTTTAAGTACAGCGCTACTTATAAAAAGTATAAGGTATTAATGAAGCAGCCAACATCGAAGTTAGTCCCTCAACTAATTTTTGAGACGTCTTGCTGGTGTTACCAAAATCTGGCACTCAACAAAATGCAGTCGTACAATTTATTACAGACTTCTTATAAGACAAAAACGAATATAGCTTCAGTGCTAAGATCCAAACAGATAGGTACATGTAAAATGTGAATCTCAAGTGAACTTATTTCTGTAACGGCGCGACCCTGCCACGGCTACAGTTAGCCTCCCTCCCTCCCCCTCCTACCCCCCGCGCGCAACCTTGGCCTTCTCGTCGCGGCATGCGATCGGCCACAGATTACTAACAATACGCATTATTTTCACAACGCGCCTTATTTATTACGTCATCTCTTGTTTAGTTTGGTGAAAGTTTATCAGCATTCATGTTTTAAATTTATAACTACACTCACGTATTTTTATGTGAAACGCGGAATGTTTTTGCATTTTTTAAAATTAGACATTTACAAATTGGAATTAGGTACAGAATTTTTATTCGGTAACAAATTGAAATGAATGCTACAATTCATCATCATTCTCCTGTCCTAATCCTAATTTATTTGTGGTCGGCGCAGCATGTCTTCTTCTTCCATACTTCTCTATTACTCGTCATTTCATCAGACGCCCGGTCCTTTTTTTGCGATATCATCCTTCACACATTCCATTCATCGTTTCTTTGGTCTTTCTCTACTCATAAACCCATCCTCCACATTCATACTTAAAACTTTTCTCTCACGACATTTTCCTCATTCCTCCGCATCACATGCCCATCCAATACCAAGCCAACCGATTACCACACAATGGTTCAGTCACCGGCACCACTTTCAGACTTCCTCTTATGTACTCATTTCTTTATTATTCATTCGCGTTACACCACACATCCCCTTTAGCATTCTCATCTCACCCAGATGCAAATGCCTTTCATTTATCCCTGTTGTGGCCCAACATTCTGCAATTATATATTTTTATTAGTTTTTATCAAGGCTGTCTAAGTACGATCATTGACCTTTTTTTGTTTGTGACGACAATAAAATGACTGTCAAATTGACAACAATGTCAAACGCTAAATGGATAAACGTGAAACAGAAAAAATAGAAGTCATTAAAATAACATTTTTACAAGTATGTACTCAATTGTTGATAGTGACCTGTATAACAGTTAAATATTGCAATTTGAATGGAGGTGTATATTGGTAGGTGATCTACTAATTACTGAAATGGTGAAATTGCGTCCATTTTTTGCCCTGTATTTGCAGGGGATTAAAAACAAAATAATTCAGTCCATTTATCTGTAGCTGCTGACACACATGTGAGTATAGCTATATAAGTATGATAGAAAAAATATACACACAGAATAAATAATTGATCACAATATTCATGCCTGGCTTTGAAAGGCACTCTGAAAATGGCGTTACGCCTGCCATCTGTTGAGCTTAGCATGAGCAATTTCGTATTGAGGTCGTTGACGGTTGACATTTAGAGGCATCCCAACAAGGAGGTATTATTACCACACAAACCAGACACGCGAAAAACGGGACCCGTACAGTATAAATTGTAAATGCAGCGAACATCCTATCTAAATTCATTTTTAATAGCCAAGCTTTATAGATTATTTTAAATATTTGAGTTCACGGCCACTTCTTGACGTGTTGCGTTGCCATCGTTAGGGCTGGCTCTTGATTATAAATAATGTCAAACATATCTTTAACCATAGGACCTTAAACCTCGTTTATCCAATAAAGTTCCAAAAGTACTAAACTGAGTACTGACCGTTTCATTTGGTATTCTATTAGAAACAAAGGTTCTGGGGTTCAGTGGGGTTCTTATTCGAACCCTAACGTTAGCCTGGGGCTTTGCCGTGCATCTAATCGACATTAATGGACAGCTCAGTCAATGATTAGTAGTCCAGTTCATTGTCCGCATGCACCCCTTGCGTTTGCGCCGTCTGCCCTCCCGCCTTCGGGTTTACACAATGCATTTACGCCAGCTGTTACTTCAACCGCTTATTTGTGTCGTTATTATACTATTCCAACTGTAAGAATGTTTTCTTATCAGTGTTGTTTGGGGTGTAGTTGTTACATGTACGGTTTTGGTAGTAAAAGGTGTAAACATCAGTACTTACACATATAAAATTGTCAGTAGACAGAAAGCGATGGCTGGTGTTAGATTAGGCTTAAGGCTGGTCTTTTCTCCTACGTTTTGAATTCGGTTTTCTAGCTAGACAAATGAGTATTTAGTCTGTCCCTCCGGAAGAATTACGCGTTAAAATGCCACATCTAGTTTAACATCAACTTAACCTCACCACACTTGAGGAGAGCCTGGTCTCTCGGAGAAACTGGTGACGTTTCGAACGTCACCAGACCAGTCTTATTTAATTATTATCCCTGTCTTTTAATTACCAATCAGTCTTCTGACCTTACCTACTTTCGCCACATATTCTGTAATACTAACAAGAACATGTACATTTCCAGGGACAGCAGCTACGTCCGCGGTGGCGGCGCGGTTGGCTCCGTCGGTGGCGTGGGCGCAGTGGGCGCGGGCGCGGTGGGCGCGGGCGAGTACCGCGGGGGGCGCGTCTCACTGCTCGGCGCGGCATACCTCCCCCCGCCAGCGCCCGCCGCGCACCACCCGCCCCCCGCAGACCCTCCGCCCTTCAAGAAGATCAGGCTCACAGCTGAACGGACGCCACTGCCACATCATCAGCCGCTTAGGGTTGATACTAGGGTCAGTATCTTCATTTAGCCTTAAAATTACCTGCATTGGCGTGGGCAGACACTAGACTAGAATAGTTTTTAAACAGCTAGATAATAGCTAAGGCTTGTCTGGGATGCCTAGGCAGTGGGGAAGGCCTGACGAAGCTCATTGCAGATGGCGGGACCATGTCCCAATCAGAACAATGAGGTCAAATTTTTTTGAAATGTGTATAAATGGCTTTTATAGATTTTCGACGAATGACTGCACTGAATGCTTAAAATTAGCTTGCTACCGCCATTCCTTTCGGCAGCGGTCCATTTCTGATCAGCAGGTCTTCTGTTCGCTACCGTAGTTTGGAGCTCCAATATGGCAATTATTAATTAACAATATTCTTGTCTTTTCTTTTCAGGAGCCGGTGAATCAGTACAGCACAGTAGAAGTACTCTCTCCTAATCCACCATCTGAGCCCACGATGGAGGACCAGAGCTTCAGAACCACTAAGGATGACTTATTACAACAAATATCCAAGGTAAGCTTACCACATTACCTCCAGTTCATTTATAAAAATGGGAATAAGAATTGGAGGAAGGTTCCAGGACAATCTGCAGTCTCTAGTTGGCGTTTGGGCAGATGCAACTCAACTGGGGATGGTGGTAGCCTTTGTTGAAGAGCTTTGGGGTTAGGCTCACCATTCTCGCAGTTTTAGAAGCAGCATAAATCGGCCAATAATGTTCCCTGTGCAGGGACACAGGCCTCCTTTCTAAGTGACAGTGGGCCATAATGTAGCATGTGGAGTGACTGTTGGTTTAGAAAGTTTACCACAGATTAGACTTTTATATCATATTGGCAGTCCACTGTTACAATTACTCCTACAATGTGCTAAACAATAAACATCAGCCTTTTTCATGTAAAGTTTAATAAACTTATTCATAATAGGACATGAGTAGTCTGCAGAAACTTTACTTAAAAGGTTAATTCCGAGAATAATAATTCGAAATCTGATTACACTAGACGCCTTCCCTTTTTGATGAATGCACATTAATTTTCAACCATTGTTCACCAGTCTGGCTAAAAGTCAGCAATCATAGCTGGGAAAAGGCTAATACACATACACACACACACATACACATCAACACACACTCACACACACACATACATAATTATATTATAAATATTTTTTTTTTTTTTGATACATTAATTTTTATTATTGTAAGATCGCACGCAAAATACGCGCTTCGACGTGGAGTTGCGGACACCAGCCCGTCATACAATTATTGTAAGATGTTACTGATGTTGATATAACTAACTCAATCCCTTTCATATCCACAGGTGGACAGAGAAATGGCGTTATCAGACTCAACACTATCTAAGTTAAAGAAGAAACAAGAAGAGTTAGAACAGACTGCTTCAAAGCCTGCTCGGGCAGAAGAGCCTGAAGAAACAGTGCCGAGACACAGAAGTCTGGCACAGTGCGTGTACGCGGAGAATAGGAAAAAGGTTCATATTATCATAGTATTTGCACCCATTATCATCTGTATAGGAAATAATTTCATTAGATCATAACCTTGACATCATTATTGACCCCATAATAATCGACTAACAACTCATTATAGTAGGAAGGGGTGATTAAGCTAGTTTTCGACTTTTAAATAAATAAAAGAATGGGGAATCGGCTGAGTAGATTTTTAAGGTCCTTTTCTGCCGCTGAAGAAGCGTAAAGCCAATCTGTGTACCACTACTGTGTTCAGTAGTTATCAAATCAAATCAAATCTTTTATTTGTGATACATATATATAATAATAATGTTCATTCCATGATCAGCCACTTGGGCATACAAATTATTAAAAATATTGAAAATATGAGTCTAAAATTACAATTATTTGATATAAATTCTTTTTTTTGTTCAAATATAAATTATTTTATAGGTATTTGTTAAGGACAGATAAATTGACAGTTATCTATGTTGGTATTTGTAATGAATTTACTTGCTCCTAAACATACTTGTTCAGATGTGCAAAAAAATTCGCTATTTGTAAATCTTTTAATCTCTTTTCCTTGTAAATCTTTAAAATAACTAATAACCTGCAAGCCTAATTTTTTTATCAAACCTGTTGAATACTCCGTTAAACTAATAATGAATTAATTCTCACTAATGAACCTGTTGTACATAGCTACCCTCATGCCATGATCATGCCGGGATGTAAAAACTACATAGTGTATCAGTTGCTCTTGTCTCTGAAGTTGTGAACTATGGAAACTTAGGATTTCATAGGGTCTAGCCTAGGACCTTAGCTATTTTACGACAAATGGTTTGGAGTAGAACAGATAGGTAATCCTTCTTTGGCAGCGTTAGCATTTGAATGCATTAGGTGTCTAGGTGCAAAATATGCTGTGTTAATTATTATTTGTGGTCAACTGGTTGAACTTCAATAGGTGCTTGGGTAGTCCAAGAAGATTATAAATATAATATAATTCTTTGAAGTAGTGTTTTCAAGGATCTCTCTCTGTTTTAGACAAAATTAGGTAGGTATTAGCTTGATTAATATTTCCCTTTATAAAAAATTATCTATGGTAGTGTAGAATTTCTGAAAGAATCTGGATATTGTTTACTCGTCCAAGAAAACCGATTTTTCGTCTTCGATGATTGGCTTCATGATAGTTATAGAAATCTACTATCTATTATATTTATATATTAATAATAGTGCCAAAATAGACCAATTATGTACCTGTTTATTTATTTGACACTCGTAATGATGTTGTTTTTTTTCTGTTTTTCATTATTGACTTGCACGGGATCAATAGTCTGATACATTGTATGTTTTTTTTCCTTCCCAGATCAGCATGGATAATAAGCGGCAAATGGTATTTATAATTTGTTTTATAAACTATTATAAGTACTAAGATTATAAATTTTTGTAGACTATCCATTTTCATTTTGGTAGATAAATTATTAAATAGTATTTCAAAATATTCTAAATTGATTAGTTGTTGATTAAAATAAGGCATGCTGGTATTTATGTAGGTATATATGTATACATGTTTAGTTGTATAGTCTTTGTTCTTTTATACCAAAGATTTTTCCTAGATATTTGTGTACAAATACTCTGAAGAAATATTATGTGAACAAGGAACATGACAAATACAATCTTATGACCAAGAGTAACTGCTCTGAATGTAAATTTGAAAGATTTTATCAATGCTGCTGCATGCTTAAATATTTTGATAATGCTTGTTAGTTCTAGAAACAGTTTCAGCAGTTTCTAGACAAACGCCATGTCAAGTTGTCAACCACTAGTATAATACATGTTTACTCATTGTAGTTCAGTAATTTTTATATTATTGAATATATTTTTATAGGCACTAGAATTTGGAAAAGTTCATATTCACAACAGTTTCAGCATTATACAGCTCCCAATAAAAGGTTCACAAATATTTCAGAGGACTTTTAAAATATATTTTTTCTGAATTTGTATAGCACGTATGATCTAGACTCGAGTCTCGCGGAATTAAAGGGTTAAGCATCGAAAAGTCTCATTTTGATCTGGAGACTGATCAACGCAAAAATGAGCTAACAGACTTTCAAACTCATTTTAAAGGTGCAGCAAATCATACTGACACTAAGTAACCACTATAGATACACATCTATAGTGATTACTTAACTAAAAGTAATTATTTATGATACGATTTTTATCCTGTGGTTTAGTAACTGCTTAAAGTTAGAACTGTCAAAGGTTAGAATTCTTACCTTTGTTGATGGTTCTTACTTTGTTTAAATTCTTGTCTATTGCAAAAAAATGTTTAATTATTTTTTAAACTCAAGTAATTACTTTACTTGACTATAGATACGGGTGTAAGGGTGCTTACATAAAGAAGCAGGTTTCCGGTACAGATAAATCTATGCGGGTCGGTACCGATCGGTGCAGAGTTAACTTGAATATAGAAACCTGTTTCTTTATAAGTGAGCGCATAAGATAACATAGAAATTAATACCTGCACCGATCGGCACCGAGGGTGCCGGTACCGGATACCTGTTTGTTTATGTAAGCACCCTTAGACTGGTACGATTCGCTGGTATGATTTACTGACTACAACAACAACCAATCAAATCTGTTGACATTAATTTGGCAGTCCATAAGCAAAAGTAGATCAGTCTACCAGAAACCAGCTCTTTATATGCAAAAGTTCCTTTAAACCCTTTAATTCCGCTGTGCATCAACATTTACCGCGTTCATGAAACAGTTTGTGATATGTGTATGTATCAGCAGGCGTCGTCAGCGCACGCAGTGGTCGCGCACCTAGGACCCCCGGTGCTGTACCCGCTGTACAACCAGCCACAAGACACTGAGGTCTACCACGAGAACATCAGGCGACATCGAACGTTTCGGAAGCGATTGGCGGAACATATACGGAAGCTTAAACTTGAAGCGGAAAAGGTATGTTGTGTTACGGTTATTATAACTCAACAATAATAATAATTAATAATAATAATAGATAGACCGATTACCTGTCTTCCGACGGTCTATAAAGTTCTTACATCCATTTTGAGAGCTAAAATTAACAAACACATTGATGACAATTCTATCATGTCCGATTCTCAAAATGGATGTAGGAACGGGTCCCGCGGTACTAAGGAGCTACTCCTCATTGATATGGCCATTAGTCAACAGGTTCGCCGTTCCCGAAGCGATCTGTCGACATGTTGGATAGACTATAAGAAGGCCTATGACTCGGTGCCACATACATGGCTCATGAGGGTGCTAGAGTTGTATAAAGTTGATGCAACTCTGCGCACCTTCCTGATGTCATGTATGGGGCAATGGAGGACAGTCCTTCGCTATCCAGGATGTCGGCAAATCCAGAGGAATAGCGAGCCGATAAGGATAGAGCGAGGTATATTTCAGGGCGATAGTTTGAGTCCACTTTGGTTCTGCTTAGCCTTGAATCCTCTTAGCACGCTGCTGGAGGATTCAGGTCTAGGCTATCGGTTGAGGAGAGGTGGTCAAGTTATATCTCACCTCCTTTACATGGATAACCTGAAACTCTTTGCCCCCAACGATTTGCAACTGATGGAGCTACTGAAGGTAACTGAAACTTTCAGTAGCGCCATCAGGATGGAATTTGGTGTGGACAAATGTGCGGTCATGCATGTAAAGCGAGGGGAGATTGTGGAATCTGTGGGAACCCAGCTCTCGGATTCCATAAATCTTAGATCCCTCTCAGCAACCGAAACCTATAAGTATTTGGGTATGTCGGAAGCGCTGGGCATCAATGTTGCTGACATGAAGCAATCGTTGAAGGAGCGCTTCTTTGGCCGCCTGAAAAAAGTATTTAATAGTCTTTTATCAGGCGGCAATAAGGTACGTGCCTTCAACGGTTGGGTCATGCCGGTTCTGATGTACTCTTTCGGCATACTCAAATGGACTCAAACAGAACTAGACGCCCTGGATAGGAGGGTCCGTACATTGTTGACGGCATATCGAATGCATCACCCGCGTTCTTCTGTTATGAGACTGTATATCCCGCGGAAGTGTGGGGGTCGAGGCTTTTTAAACGCTAAGACTCTCCACAATCGCGAGATATGCAGTCTCAGGGAATATTTCCTTGAAACCGACGTGGGGATGCATCGAGATGTGTTCGCAGTGGACAAGGGCCTCACCCCGCTTTCCTTGGCTAAAGAGAACTGGCGCAAACCCTTAGTGCCTGACACTAACGACCGCATGGAGGTATGGCAGAGTAAAGAGCTTCACGGACGCTTTTTCCGGGCCCTGCATGGGCCCGATGTAGACCTATCAGCGTCCGTAGCCTGGCTACGTTGCGGGGACCTCTTCGGAGAAACCGAAGGTTTTGTCTGTGCAATTATGGATGAAGTTATGATGACGAATAACTACCGGAGATTTATTGTGAAGGACGGTACGGTTGACATATGTCGGGCATGCCACCGTCCAGGCGAATCAATCCGTCACATTATCTCCGGGTGTTCTCGTCTGGCTAACGGAGAGTACTTGCATAGACACAACCTTGTAGCCAGGATTATCCATCAGCAACTTGCTCTAAAATACAACCTTGTGGAATCGGAAGTGCCGTACTATAAGTATGTGCCCGACCCAGTTCTCGAAAATGGCAGTATCACATTGTACTGGGATCAATCCATCATCACTGACAGGACTATTGTAGCCAATAAGCCTGATATAGTGGTGGTGGATCGATCAGAGCGGCGCACAATGATTGTTGACATAACGGTCCCGCATGATGAGAACCTCGTGAAAGCCGAGAAAGATAAGAAAATCAAGTATCTTGACTTGGCTCGCGAGGTTGTCGACATGTGGGATGTGGACTCAGCGATCATTGTGCCGATAGTCGTATCAGCCCATGGCTTAATTGCCAAGAGCCTAGACCAATACCTGAGGAGGCTCTCGTTAGGCAGCTGGATCAAGGGCTTGATTCAGAAAGCGGTACTCCTAGACACGGCTCGTATTGTTAGGAGGTTCCTCTCTCTGGAGCCCTGACCGCCGGTAGCTTGGACCCTGTTCCCGATACCGGTGGGCTACTATTTTTTATATTTTTAAATGTTTTTTTATATGGTTTTTGTTAAGAAATATTTAAAAATGTAATTAGTAAGTAAGAAAATAAATAAAGGAAATAATAAGAAATACAATAAGCCTCATTGATCTGAGTCATGAGTTGGTGTCTGTCTGTGAGATCACTTAGATCTCCTAAACTCCACTCTGGATCATAAATAAATAAACATTTATTTCAGAATCACTTCCATATTAGTAACAATGTAAACTTATAAACTAGTGTGAGTAACATTTATTCTGCTGCGTGAGGCACGCCGATCCTAGGGAAATGTCTACTTGACTGCGTGCAGTCGTATGCACCGCTCCAAAATCGGAGCCAACGTTCTAAGAATGGTGTTAGGGCTGGTATTAGCACAGATGTGCATCTCTTGCGCATGATGGCCGAAAAACTATCAACGTCCACGCGGCAACTCCGAACGTGTTGTTATATTGTGTGCCACTATATCCCTTTGCGTAAAGTTCACCCACAGGCTAGACAGGGATTTATGATGCGGTTTTCATAACCATTTACTACATTTATTTCGAAAAGTTTATGTGTATAGAAAAAGTGTGACGAATTAATGTTCAACTTACTCAAAACACAGATTGATTTATGTTTTGACGCTAGAAGGACTTATAGGGTTGTCAAATAATTTAATTTTGAAAGGAGTTTGCAGAAAATCCATTTAAAATACGAACCCTACTCGGTTGAAGATCCTTAGTATTAATATTCCATAATATCATTGCGGCTTACTAAAACCTACAAAATGTAATACTTCCTAGTCTGGTTCCATTTTTTCTGGGTTGGTGCAATAGGATTGTCGAAAACAAAAACACTTTGAAATTAACTTTCCATAAGATAAGATAAGATCAATTTATTTGCCAAAAACACGTGTAGGTTTATAATCAGTTGGAACGATTACAAAAAAAAGTTTCAACGTGTTATGCCTAGAAAGGTGTAATAATAATATAATTCAAATTACAAACATCATAAAGTTACGTTAATTTAATAAAAATGTCTAAAGTACAACATTTATAAAACTATTACTATTTAAATCTTTGTATGCCTTTGGTACCTTGTTGTATAATTTCGGGGCCATACACACTTACGCATGAGAGCTGTGTTAGCACTAGTCTATGTAAACGAAGTCTCCGATCATAATCTTTAATCTTTTGTTTACAGCGCGAAGATGCGTTAGCAGAAGCGTACAGCAGACGAGCCGCCGAGTGGTTGAGGAGAGTGGAGCGGATAGAACAGGGGCAGAAGAGGAAGGCGAAAGATGCACGGAATAGAGAGTTCTTTGAAAAGGTATGTTCTGTGAGTAAGGTTGTGGCGCCATCTATACCGTCACATATAAACTAAAATGACATCCTATATCGCGAAATTAAAGTTATCCCCGTCTTTAAGAAAGAAAAAATTAGAGCTTGAATTTAAAGTAAGTATTTCATTTATATTTAAATGATATTAAAAATTAATTAATTTACGATTTAAGACATTTATTTCTCAAAAAGCATACAATTCACTTAATATGAGAAATACAAGGTACTCTCAAAACTAAAAATAAGAATTACTTATGGAGAAGGTAGGTACTCGGAAATAAATAAGTTAAGTTAACTCTTGAGTCTAGACACACAATTTTTACAGTGTGGTGTGGGTAATGGGAGTGAGTGTACTATTACATATCGATTCTTGAAGGCAAATCAATAGGAATTACACAGTGAACTATCTATATTATGTACTGCAATGTTTCGGAAAAAAAAAGTAGGTATTCTAGTTAGCTTTATATTTAGCAAATTAGTAAATAATAACAATTGTATATAGATGTAAATTAACTTCGTGTGGTGGGTTAAATTTAAAACCTAGAGAAATCTTTTAAGACGTGGTGAGCTTTATGGTTTTTTTTTATAAAGGACTGTATCTCTGTAATGTCATTATACAACTCTGCTCCTTCGTATCGTCACTACATAGTATAAAACAAAGTCGCTTTCTCTGTCCCTATGTCCCTTTGTATGCTTAAATCTTTGAAACTACGCAACGGATTTTGATGCGGTTTTTTTTAATAGATAGAGTGATTCAAGAGGAAGGTTTTTATATATATATTGCACCCGTGCGAAGCCGGGGCGGGTCGCTAGTATATTTTATCTCCCGTAATTAGTTTGTGGTGATCTTAAACAAATGTTGTTTTTTCGTCTAGTACCACGTTTTTGTGTTTGACCTTTTTTTGTAAATGTTATTTTAGAGTGTATATTTTTATTTAATATCTTATGTACTAATATGCATGTGTTACATTTATATATCTGTGATAGTGTCATCCATTTAGTATCTTTGTAAAAAAATTCTGTCGGAATATGACAGGTTAAAATTAATTGAAACAAATTACTTTCTTAAGTTTTCAAAACAATTGCTTACAACAAGCTCATTAATTTATTTTATTTGCTAATAAAAGGATTAAAATAACGAATTTATGAGAACGCCACATGACCGTCCAAAGTCAAAACCAGCAAACGAAGCATATCCCATTGCGTCGGGGGGTGAGACAAGGGCACGTTATTTCCCCGAAATTGTTCACCAACGCACTGGAGGATGTGTTTAAGACGCTAAAATGGGAAGGACGTGGCATAAACATCAACGGCGTGTACATCTCACACTTGAGATTTGCAGATGACATCGTCATACTGGCTGAATTGCTGCACGACTTGCAGCAGATGCTGGATGGCCTAGTTGATTCTTCAATACACATTGGTCTCAGGGTGAACTTGGACAAAACCCAGGTTATGTTCAACGAACACGTCACCCCAGGACCTGTTGTTTTCAATGGCGGTCCTCTCGAGGTTGTTGGAGAATATGTTTACCTCAGGCAAACTCTGCAGTTTGGTAAGAACAACTTTGAGAGGGATACTAACAGAAGAATCCAGCTGGGCTGGGCAGCATTTGGGAAGCTTCGCCGGGTCTTTTCGTCGCGTATTCCACAGAGCCTAAAGACTAATGTCTTCAATCAGTGCGTCCTGCCTGTTATGACTTACGGAGCCGAAACGTGGACACTCACAGTACGGCTGGTCCATAAATTTAAGGTCGCTCAGCGAGCTATGGAACGAGCTATGCTTGGAGTCTCTCTGAGGGATCGCATTCGAAAAGATGTGATCCGACAGAGAACCAGAGTTGTCGACATAGCTCACAGAATAAGTAAGCTGAAGTGGCAATAGGCCGGTCATATTTGCCGTAAAACCGATGACCGTTGGGGTAGACGTGTTCTTGAGTGGAGACCGCGAATCGGCAAACGTAAGGTGGGACGCCCTCAGGCTCGGTGGAGTGACGATCTTCGCGGGGTGGCTGGTAGCAACTGGATGAGAATTGCTGAAATTGCGTGCGATTGGGGAGGCCTATGTCCAGCAGTGGACTGCTATAGGCTGATGATGAAAATGAACGAATAAAACTGAAACCCGACATTAACCGACGGGCAGTAGCCCACCAGAGACAACACCCCGTCTGGTCCAAGGGAGGACTTTTCTATGGAGAACGACAAAATTTCCATCCTGTTCTTCGTATCACTTTAAAAGGCAAATTGTAATGTAAAGAAAACAGGCTCAAAGGTCGGATCAGTAAGAATCGACAAAATGACAGATTGTGTCTGACTTCTTTGCACTATCTTTTTGTCGATTCTTCCGTCAAAGAAATCCTTGTCTACGGTGGCCATGCTACGGGAGCTGGTTACGAATTGTTGTAGTCATATGTAGTCGGTAGAGAGGTCCAGAGATGAAAGTACTATGGTAATCTGCGAATTTGTCATCATAACACCTAGTTTTTGCTTAGTAATCAGGCGAATACTTCTGCATATCCTCATAGGGGCTAATATGACACTGTTTTGAGCTCAAGCTAAAACTCACATCCTCCTTCCAGGTCTTCCCCGAACTGCGAAAGCAACGCGAAGAAAGAGAGCGGTTCAACAGGCTAGGAGCCCGCGTGAAGTCGGAGGCAGAACTCGAAGAGATCGCCGACGGCCTGCACGAGCAAGAGCATGAAGACAAGAAGATGAGGTCCCTAACCGTGGTCCCCCCGCTCCTCAGGGACCCTAGCGATACCACGCCCATCTATATTGACACCAATAGTAAGTACATACATGTAGAGTATAGAAAGTGGGGCCCATGGCTAGGTCATAGGTCTATTATGCAACGCTAACCGTGGTCAGTCTGGATGGGTGACCATTCGTTACATACCGAGACTTCTCTGTGTCTCAGAAAAAACGTTAAAAGTTGGTCACGGCTTTTATTCGTAAATAATTGACAGTCTTTATGTGGGTAGTCAGAAGCCTGAAAGGGCGTCTTTATGGGAAGTCTTGACACCCAGACTTTCCAAGAGGAATCGTGTTACACAAGTAACTTCATCTTTCGTGTCGATGGTCCGACTTGATAAAATTACACAGAACACTAACTGATCCATGTGAAATACTTTCTGGTCATCTGCATCATATGCAACATAGTTGGGAAATGCTAGGCAGATCATGATAAATCAGATTGACGGTTCTGTAATAAAATCTTCATATTATATTTTAATTTTGGTTTCAATTTTGATTTAATTTTATATCTGATGCTGATGGTGATTTTATTTGATTTTAATTTAATTTTAATTATGTATTTAAAAAGCGTAGTTATGTGCGGTGAGTAATTATGTACTCCTCTGATTTAAAGTAGGCACCCAACGACAAATAAGTAGTTCATGATGTGCTTCCCTGTAAGAGGCTGATACACTTGTCTGTGACTCTATTGAGTGTATCTCGTATCTTAGAAGCAGTGCAATCAATTGTTGGTGAGCCAAATAAACAACAATCAACCAAAATCTAACATACTTGCTTCCACAGGACGATGTATGGACATGGAATCGGAACACAAAGAGCTGCAACTCCGAAACGTCTGGTCACAGGCGGAGCGGGAGCTCTTCCGCGAGAAGTACCTACAGCATCCCAAGAACTTCGGTCAGATCGCGTCCTTCCTTCCCCGGAAGAGCGTAAGGGACTGCGTCAGGTATGCGTGCGTTATTTCTCTTTATACACGCCTGTGGCGAGTTTGTTGGCAGCGAAGGGTTTGAAATAGTGATCACTGATCAGAGACACCAATATCAACGATCGTAATTTGAAATGTCGCACTCGCAAGTATGTGTGTGTTAGATTTTCTACTATACTGGCTGAGCTGAAAGTTGCAAATTCAATAGTGCGTGTCCGTTACGTTATTTCTAATTACCACCGTTGATAATTTGGTGGTTAAAATGACCTGTTTAGTTACATTAGTCCGCCGAATGATTAATAAACTAATGGGAGAATAGTCAACACTAGATTTTGAGTTTTTCTTCCATTTTTTAGAATCGGGAGAACCTTTATTAACTTACATATGGTTTGGGCCTACTAACCGGCCATTAATGTGGCCGGTTAGTAGGCGCTGCATCTGTAATTCTGTAATGTTCTTGCGATTACCCCAACGTGTGGTTGTACTGGCTTATGGGGAAACGAAAAGCAAGGGTACGACAATTTTTTTTTTTTTGTTAATAGTGGTACATAGAATACTGTGTTTTGAACACCGAAATTGATATACATAGTTATTTTACAATATTGCCAATATTATCGCTGATAGCGATATCTTTATTATAATATCATTATCATACAATGTCTTTAATTGAAAATGTAATATGATAAATTGAGATGGACAATCTATAATGTCTATTTATAAATTATTTGAAAAGCAATTGCTTTGCTTTATTACAATTAATTTAAGAATTTTCGAAAGAGGAATAAAGCCAATTATTGTAAAAAAAATAAAAAAAAAACACTAAATATAGATAAAAAAACTGGCATAACGAGATTGTGTGTCTCAGATAACGCCATAATTAAGTAAAATCATCACATACCCTTCGCCAGCAACAAGCCAGACACCACCCCAATCACTACCACATTACACTACCATTTCCTCTCCCCACAGATTCTACTACCTGTCCAAGAAGGCGGAGAACTACAAGCAGTTGCTACGCAAGCCCCGACAAAGGCGGTCCGCACGGAACCCGCCGAGGGCACAGCCGGAACCGGAACTGCCGGCCGGAGTTACTACGAGGCTACAGCGAAGCCAAGGTTAGTGTTGCAGGTTGAAGAGTAGGGTTGATGCAATTATTGGGTATATAATATTATTGACTCAAATGGAGCCGCAATGGCGACTCCAAATTGTGCAGTTTTCCGAAAGTACACACGGCGGCACATCAAGCTATACATTTCCAGTATAACATGGCCTTGCTTTGTATAGATTTCCCGTACAATGAGAGATCCGCATAAAGTGATTTTGTATAGCTTGACTAGCCGTCGTGTGTACAACATACAATTTTCGGGGGTACCTCGAATAGATTCTCGAACTCAAACGGAGGCAAAATTATACGGAGTTTTCAGAAACATACTCGTTTATCCAACAGTAAAGTTATAAAATAAAGCGGATTTTGTAACGTATGTAATTCGGGATACTTCGTCTAGTTACATACGAAATTGGAGATTTTATTGCCAGTCTGAAATGTCCTCTCCTGTCCTTAATTCTAACACAATGAAGGGTAACCAATAAATGCAATTACCCGCCAATACCGCAACTGCGAAATTTAGTGCAGTCAATTGCTTGACCTTTATGTGTCCCTGGTATGCTGAGTCGGATTCTCTCCTATTATAGGTATACCACGCATGATATTTTAGACCTTGCACTTATTTGTATGGTGGGGACCATACAAATAAGTGCATGGTCTAAAATATTAGTCACTGGTGGGTATTTGTGCATGTAACATTAAAAAGCCGTAACACCTATGATACAGAGGGCTTGGACAAGTGACACGCTTTCAAAGCATAGACACCGTACGCACGACGACCAATCAACCTATACAAAACCGGTATATAAGGATCTCTCATTGTACAGGAAATCTATACAAAGCGGGGTTATGTTAAACTGGCAATGTTTAGCTTAATGTGTCGCCGTGTGTACTTAGGAGGTCGCGCGAAAAAGTATGAACACTTAGGTTAGCGAAGTCGCACATCCCGCATGAAACGATACATACTGCACATCGTATCTACGACGTGCAGTATGTAAGAGTGAGCGAGACAATACTATTCAAATGCCATTGAGAACGAAATAAAAAAACCTGAAAATGTTGTGGCGCGGTATGGCGAATCTTTGATTTAAATCTACGTTTCAAAGCTATTCGAATAACAGGATTGACTTATGTATGATGTATGATTGAATGACACTTTATCTAAGCCCTCAGGTGCAATTACGCTACCTACGAATATTGTCGTAATGTTTGACTGTAGTTGTAGTAATTTAATTATCGTCTGTATGAAGATCTCCTTCAATGCAGTTTAGAATTATTTCTTTTCTAGATTGATAGAGGTCTACACAGAAGATTTCAGAAAATCAAAACAAGAAAAATGATTGTAAGGGAGTGAAAAAATCCCATAAAAACTTACTGGCTTTGAAAGCCTAACATTTTCCATAATATAACGTCAAAAATACGAAATGGCGGCTATCATTGCTAGTGTGATATATCTGTCTGGTCCCTTAGGTACGACGGCGCGAGGGACAGAGAACAAAGAGCCAAACATGGATGAGAGTATGCAGCAGGTCACCGACCCCGTCACCTGTATACCTATTCCGACTGCAGCGCCCGCGCAGCCGCCTAGGTGAGTACTTAACTATACTTAACACTGTAATTTTTGACAAAAACCGAATTATAATATAATTTAAAGTACGCACAGTTATAAGCACTGGACGGCATCAGCATTGCCTCAAATCGAACCGTTTGGGATTATTTATATGAAGCAGCCAATCAAATCACATGGGGATAGATTTGATAACAGTTTAAAATAGGAATATCTTAGAAACAGCTAAGGAGTCTGGATTTGTACCCGGTTGATGGCAATAGGCTCGTCCCCAATTACTTCGGATTTAAAATATAACTGGCGAAATATGGGTGTACTTTCACGTACTCCTCTGCCTAACCCTTCGGGGATTACAGGCGTGATGTTATGTATGTTATGTTTAAAATAGCTAGCTTAGCTTTTCCTGGTTGCCAGTTGAAACAGATATTCAGCCAGCTCAATATTTCTTTTTGAAAATGTCACAACAAGGTGCTGGGTATGACGTATGGTTACTGGGTTCAAAACTCAGCCTGCTATGTGATTTATATCTAAAGACTTTGGAATGGCCAACTACAGTGTTTTTATAAAGTTATAATGCCTTGGGACTGGGACTCATCTTTTTGTTTCTGACATTCAAAATGCCTGTAATGTTGGAATTGAAATAAATGCTATGAGTTTGAGAATACTACATGGCAGCCTTGATACTGAGATAAGCTAGGATATCTGTGTCAAAATATGAGAGGCAGGATATCACACTAAGCTCAAAAAAAAAAAAAAAGTAGTTGAAGGCAAAATATAGTAGTAGTAGAAGTTTACAGCAGTGTATGAAATAATTCAAAATGTGAGTGTCGAGAATAGACTGCGGATTAAACGTCGCTGTTCAAGATGTTTTATATTGTTCATCTAAATCTACCACGAACGCCTTATCATTTCATGGTGTATAAAATCTTGGAACAGCAAAAGTACTAGATTATTGTCATCATTCCTTATCCCAATTCATCAGGGTCAGTGTACAGTCACGAGCATCAATATGAGTCCTGATTAAAATTTCATGTTGTTCCGATTTTGGAACTCATATTTTTATGACAAAGACCCTATTTCCAAGTTACAATCGTTATTTCTTGCGGAACATTGCTTTTAAATGTGTATAGTGTATACATATTGGCTCGTGACTGTACACGTCTTCTTCTTTTCAACATCTCAACTGTAATTAGTAGCCTTTTTACCTTTCACGTAATCCGTACTTATTTTATGGTTCTCCCTTATTGTTGTATTATTAGCGAATGCTCTATTTAGAACCAAAAGTTTGAAGACGTGACAACCACCAATCCGCACTGGGTCCGCGTGGTGGGTTATAAGCCCATTCCCTCTTCGTAGAGAGCAGGCCTGTGTCTCAGCTGTGGGAACCTTATAGGTTGATTATGCTTATACTAGTATGAGTCTTAATATCATAAAAGATCTCGTACAAAAACTCGAAGACCAATCTTGGGTATACTCAATTTATGTCTTACACTAGTAACATCCCCTGCTTCCCTGCTTCTACCCTTACTTGGGACTGGATAATTTGTAACTTATGACTACTTTGTTAGCTTGGGTCTTACCTGTAAAAACAAATGTGTGTGTTAAGAAATAATAAATAAATAAATAATAACTTTAATACATACGTGTCTTTCCTATCGAGATGAGGCCTGTGTCCCAGCAGTGAGAACTTTAAAGGCTGATTGTATGCTATGCTAAGCTCTATTTTTACCTTCTTTAAACACAAACTGATAATGTTGGCTAAAAATCTACATTTGGGGATAACATACAAATACCAGGAATGGTAGATTATCATAATGCTATTATCACAGGTAAATAATATACTTGTGTATTTACCGTTATGATGTTAACGCAAGTTTCCTAGAACACATTAACACTAACTCTAAAATCTACAACAAACATCATGGACGATAGGCCAGCAAGTGCTAGTTGATCTAATTCTCTTAGAAAGCCAAAATTTCCACGAATAAATCGGATTATTCATACCAAATTAGCATATTTACTTTGCTTGTAATTGAAATACTGACATAATTTCATGATAGAATTAATTAACTGTATTTTAAAGTCTGTATATTTCAAATGTAAGAAAATTCTGAAATTTGTAGTATAAGTCGTTGAACACAGCATGTTTCTGTGTTCTGTATGTATAGCCAATAAAAGACCATGATGAAGCCTGTTCTAAGGCCTACTAAAACTGTTACGTATTTTTTCTAGTAAATAAGCATTAATTAATTTAAAAAGATAAAGCTTCAAAATTAAACTGTACTTTGTTGTATAGTCACGAGCACTCATATCTATAAGGTCTATCTTTTCATACACGAAATATTTTAAGAGTAACGTCTATAAGTCGTAAAGTCGCCATAGCAACGAAAAAAAAATATCTGAGTGTTTTTTTTTTACGAAATTATTATAATTCTAAAATTTTTTGAGAGTTTTTGCATAAAACCTTTACTCCCATATTCTAACAATGACAGTAGGTAGTAAATACGAAGTAGTAAACTAGCGTAATGGATGTTCAAAAATAAGGAGCCAGTATTTATTTTATGGGTCAAGTAATTTTAAATTATTAATTTTTTATGAAAAAATAAACTCATAAAAAAAAATCCCCCGAAATGGCTTCGTTATAGCCGTTACATGATTCTCTGAAAATATTTCGTGTATGAATAGTTAGACCTTTTATACAGTTAGCAAGATTCGAGAAGTTGTAAAAACAATTGCAGCTTTGAGATAAGACCTTTGTCATAATTGTGTGGGTTTCTAAATATGTACTTTTTTTACTTGATACGTGGTAACAAAGTAAATAACAGTAATGCAGTAGTAGATAATATACTGATACTGTTAGCGTGCGTCATCCCACTGCTGGGCAAAGGCCTCTCCCCATGACTTCCAGTTGTTTCGATCCAGGGCTAATGTGGGCCACTGGTCGTCGGTTTTGTCCAGCTCGTCCCTTCATCTTATACGAGGGCTGATATAATTTAGTAGTCAAAAAGATAATATAATATTAAAAAACAAAAAAACACGCTCTAGAGTTACGTCATTTTATTTCTCGTATTCTTCTCAGGAAACCCTTTCATTTGATACCGATATTATGGGAATGCTTTTTGGGAGTCCGCCATATTGGATTTATAATGACGTCACTTAGCTAATCATGCATTGTTATCCAAACTAAAAAAACAAAATTTCAGCTACATTGGAAACCGGGAAGTGGGTCTTTATCTTCTAAGATGTTTTTACATAGTTAGTTAATTAGTTACAGGTGAAGCTAAAAAAAAATGTCATAAAAATGCCTTTTAAAAGTTTCTACGTGTATACGTATTGTCGCTCGTGACTTTACAAGTGTAAGCGCGTCAAAAATCGGTACTTACACCACCATCTTGATTTGTTCAATACATTTCACTGACAATAAAAACAATTGTTTACCAACAGCGACTTCTTTTCAACGTCATTGAAATACCAAAATTGCATTGCACCACTTTAAAATTAAATCGCGCTACACAAAGAACAGTCCATAAACAAAAGCAGTAACTACGCTAGCTAAAATAAAAAAAAATACCAACCACGAGCGAGAACCATCATAATTTTTCCTTCAATATCTATACAGAGAGATTTTATACGATTCCGTGGAGTCGGGCCGGGCTTTTTAATTACACCGTGTCAACATTGAACGGCTGCCGTCCAATGAATTATTCACCAATAGCTGTGGAGATGGCGGCTGAGTTTTTTTGCCGCGCTTCTTCACCGAGAGCTTTTTTCCTTGTTTGTAATTCGCGGATGTAATGTGCTCCTGAGTGGATGAGTTAGGAGCTGCGATCCATTGTCTTGAGTAGTGTTTGATTTGGTCGTGGTTAAGTAGCTATCGTTATGGTTGAGCTGCATTTTGAGGTTGTGATCTTGGAGGGGCTTAACAGAGTTTGCACCATTAAATTAAAGACTGAGAAGCTTTGAATCTTTGAAAGAAACTTCTTTGAATCATTATAAGACTGTATTGTATGTGCTAGTATAATAGGTAATAGGCATCTAAAATAGTTCGCGTAATTTATAAAATAAAAACGTTTATTTCAATTACAATAGGCATTTCGATACCTACATATTATTGGAAATCACCTTTTAAGCAAGGGATTGCTTGTATTAGTAGACTCCGCACTTCAACTTGTCATTAAATAGGCAATTGAAATGTAGACAATTATACAAACAGCTCTACAGATAAATGAGCGTAATGTAGAAAAAGGACAGAGGGGTGTGGTATGTGTATCATGAGTGAGTGTGTGGGTGAGTGTGGGTGTGAGCGTGAAAGTGAGGTTGTGTGGTGTTTGAGATAATAAGCAATGCTTAGTTCACTATTTCCAATTAATATCCTGTCTTGTTTGTTTATTAGTCACGCTTTCACACCTAGACGAAGCGTAGGTCCAGACAGATGATGAAATAGGATCCATGTTGAAGTGATTGAAACTATTTCTGGCAAATGGTGTATGTAAGCTGTTAATTTATGGTTGACGTATAATAATCGTTTCTTTCAAAAGAACTATCACGGGAAATGTAGTCGCTAAAGTACTTACTTGCGTACTCTTTCAGAACATCAATATAGTCTTCTTAAGTAAATATTTTAACAGATGAAATGTATGTAAACCATTACTAGGTTGTAGGTACTGAGTAAGTTTAAATACTGTACCTTCTGTCTACCAAGAAATCATATTATCATTCCAGTAAACAACTTATAAAAATTGAATTTTTGATAGTTCCATCAAAAATTCAATTTCGTTGAGTTACTTAATTCCCAAATCTAATTTTCATAAAATGGTTCAAAAATTCGTTCCAAAAAGTCGTATTGTTTAAGCAAAGGTTCGCTTACTACCCTCCGCCCTCCCCCAGAATACAGGGCCGGAATAAGAAAGCATTACCGGGTTAACATACATTATTTCCTTTGATTTCGGCATGTTCTAAAATAAGTAGAAGCAATTTTTCAGTAAAATCAAAGCAGCTTTGGACGCCTTGTTTCCTGTAATCTCCCCTAAAGCTAGACAAAGTTTAAAGGCCCAGACTTCGATGTCTTAATCCGCTTAACAAGCCTTCGAACATCTCAAACTAAGATCCAAACTCCTTCATTAATAAGTCATCATCCTTTCTCAGAACACGGCCCCGCAAGTCCGTCCCTGTGGACGTATGTTTGCACGGCCACTCACTTTTATGAGCTTCAGACAATGAGAATAAGTCAATTTTTCATCGACCAGATTAATCGTTTAAAATTCATGTATTTTTATTTCAATCGGTACGGGGAGACTTGGCAGAGTTATTTTATTGGCTCGGCTACTTGTGACCGGGAGTTAGTAGTTTTAAAGCGACTTCATTAGAAGTTTGCTAGGTTTTATGGCACTTTGCGTAGGTCTTTATTCAGGTCTTAAGTGTTAAAGGCAAAGTTGGCTGTGGGAAACGGGCTGTTAAATAACTTAAGGCAATCTCGGACATTGAAAATAAATTAAGATTAGAACAATGAAAGTAAAAATGTGTTAAAAAGATACGCGAAAACTTTAAATTCGGTGCTTCTAGGCTCATTGTTGTCCAAAAAAAACCATACCATCCACCGTCCTATATTGGTTTCAGTCCAACCAAGATAGGTACTGGAAAATTAGAATTGCTTAGTTTGCCGATACTTTAAAACAGTGTTTTTCAACCTTTTTCATGACACAACCCCCATAGTATGAACAATTTTTGCGACCCCCGACCCTTCGCTTTTTTTCATGTAGATTATTTAATGTTACAAATATTCAATTTTTATGCATTTGCATGGTTAAGATTTGGATAAATACATAATTAACATATTTTTTTTTATATTTGGAAAACGATTTAATTCTCAATGTAGAACGAATCCACGATGGGAGAACTTAGTTAATGAAAAACAAGCACAACCTTCGCATTAAAATTAATTGGTATTCATAGGTTTTTATTTTGTTAATAATTTGTATGAACATACAAATGTTTATCCTTTAGTTAACATTTTCTTATTAAATCTATCTTTTTAAACTGTATTGTTTTTACTGAGGTAGTTTTCGCGACCTCTTGCGACCCTCCTATAGACCCACAGGTTGAAAGACACCGCTTTAAAAAAAAACAACAAAAAAAAAACACATTGTGAACAAAAAATATCTATCTTCACTTATTGACATTTCCTCGTAATTTCAACCGGTTGATCCACCTACCTAAAGCGGGTGTTCGCAGAAATAATAAAAGAGAAATATGTAATAATAATGGTCGTGTGTGGTGCGTGTGTTGACAATCACTCCGGTGATTATTTGCTCTAGTCTCCCGCGGGAATCATGGCGGGCTCAATCAGCATACGTGACGTGACTAGATTATCGATAAACTTTTTAAGTAGGTGAATGGGAGTTCGATTAAAGATGTATTTTTTATGATAATTTTTGTGGATCGAAGAGTGGGTATGGACTTTAATGAAAAGCGTATGGTTTAGTTGCAAAGATAAAGCTTAATTTTAGTGCAATTTTACGCAAAACTAAATTAAAATTGCAAGACATTTGCAGTGTTCGGTACTTCAGCTGTTTAATTCTTCAAAGTTTAATTTACATAGGTACTTTAATTAAGTTTTCGTTTAATGAATCTTTCAAAATAGTTGTAACATGAAATATGTTACATTCTCCAACATTTTCATCAATTTTATCAACAATTCCTTAACCGCTCTTCTAAATCACCGTTATCGATAGCAACAGTACATCACTACAGCCAGCGTTTCTCCCGACACGGTTTGTTTAGATTTTTACGCAAACACAGGGCCGACCCATCTTTCTAATTGCCTTAATTAAAAGCATCTACCAATCGAGAAAGCTGAGGGAAGAGAGCGGTGGAAAAATTCTCCTCTGTTTTGGCAATCGTTTGATTTGTCGTGTTTGCTATTGATATGATGGATACTATGGAATATTACGTAAACATTTCTTTGAAGAGTATGTTTTATCTATTTGATAGTAGAAAAGGCAAGTTTTGTACGTAGGACCAAACTGGTGGCGATAAAAATATGCGTTTCCACTCGCAAAGCTATAGAGCCGTTTCCGGACATAAAAAGTTAAAACTGAAAAAAAAATCAACTGTTTGGATTGGTTACATATTTTTTATTCAAATTGGAATACATCGCTTTGCCTCCACTCTAGCGCAAAGCATGCGCCATAAAGCAGTCGACAAATACATGCAATAAAAAGAAAAATAGTTTCCAACATGAAATAGAGTTGCATGAATTCGCGGTACGGTCAACCGCGTATGAATGAACTCATGATACTAGGCTACCAGAAGAAATAAATGATAATCAGCGTATAATGTGCCCACTGCTGGGACATTAGACCCCCTTTCTATGAGAGGCAATGGGCTGTAATTCATCACGCAGGCCCAATGCTGGTTGCTCTACATGTTAAACATGTCTTGCCGCTTTCCTCACGATATTTTCCTTTAATTCCGTTTTAAAACCTATCGTTCGATCAGTGTCAAATTCCTACCATGTTTGCGCGGTTGTCTGTACTATTTCAGTAAAGGGATGAGATTAATTTGATTGTCAGGTTTACCCACGTTCAGCCGTTGTTTGTTCGGCGGGGTGCGCCGCTCGCCCGCGGATAATTACCACCCTGGCCGGTATTAATTGGGCAAATTTTAATGATGTTCAAATAACGACGAACCGTGTTAGTTAGTGTCGGTCTCGCTTGTTTTTCGCGGCTCACGATTTTTTCGCTTAGGTTTCAATTTTTTGCGGCTGTGAAACGTTGGCGTTTTTCGCGATGCATTTTTTATAGGGTAGTTTGAGCTTTTGTTAGTTGTATGTCAATGTTGAACTAGTATTTGGGTGTTCGGGATGTGTACTTCACACGCTTTATGTCGAAAAATATCACAAATGCAGAGCTAAAGACAAGGCTTGATAGAAATATGTCATGAGTTTTCTTAGACATAGATATTCTTTAAATCCAACTTCTTCCGAAATCAATCTTGATTCTAACCACGTCATCATCTGCCTAGCCTTTTCCCAATTATGTTGAGGTCGCTTTCCAGTCTAACCGGATGCAGCTGAATACCAGTATTTTACATGGAGCGACCGCACATCTGACCTTCACAACCAAGTCATACGATACCCCTTGGTAAGACTGGTTGTCAGATTTTCGGGCCGCTGACTACCTGTTACGATTGTCAATGATCTACAATTGACAGCCGGGAGCAACGGCTTAACGTGCCTTCCGAGGCACGGGAGAAACTAGGTATGTGGTCACCCATCCACAGACCAACCTGAAGATTCCTCCTTGCTCCTTAAATCCGCGAGCTCCTTGATTTTTACCTCGTGTAGGATATTATAAGGACCGTGCATTCGTTCCACATAATTAACGAATTGACAGCTGATTTTGGACCACTATTGATTAGCCGTGCCTCATCGAATGACATGCGATATAAAGTTTGTTTTCATTGATCTCAGCCAACGGCCTATTATGATGTTAGTTAGGCCTGGCTTATTCTGATTATTATGAAGTCCGAGAGACACCTTAATTTCCCAACACGCTCACAATAAGCCTCCCCGAATCGAATCTAACCGATTAATTGAATTCTTCATCCCCTACATCGGACACAACCTCCCCTCCCCTCCCCCATCGCCCCTGCGCCGCGGGGTAACCGCTGGTAATTAAAAGAGAGGCGAATTGAGCTAATTATGTTTGCCATAACTCCCCGATGCACCCGCCCGGCCTACGTAGCACTGATTGTGTTTTGCTTATGTAATTAGCGGGTAGTTTACTGCGATTTATAATTATAATTAATGCTGGGTTCATTTTGGGGTTTAAGAGTTGATATTGGTGAGTTATAATGTTTCTGTGTAATGTGGTTTAACATTAATTAATTAATTGCCTGTATCTAGCGATTTATACTGAACCTTACGTTGCATACTGTCGTTATATATCATGATATTAATGATAATTATATCGTTATTGTATTATAACTCAAATCTGAGGTCACCAGTTTCACTTCCAAGCATTGGGAAGCCTTTATACCAGTATGCTTTCGTTATTGGCTTTTCTAGGGGAGCTGGTATGGATCGAATTATCAATTTTCCCAGCCGTACGTAAAATAGTCGCATTGTTGAATTTGCGGACACTAGCCCGATATAAAACCATTTAACCTCTTTAGTACACCATCTTCACCACTTCTTTCTTTGTCACCAGGTCGGAATTAACACGAACACCGCCACTACCACCGTCGCCGCCACTGGCATCATCCGCGCCGCCCGCGCCGGTTACGTCAACACCCACGCCGATGTCGGTGGCGAACAGCCCAGCGGCGGCGCCGACACCACCTGCCGTCGACGTGCCGCTACCACCGGCCACGTCGGCCGATGTTACGCTTACTATCACTCCAGTTTCGGTAAGTTTATAATCTCTTTGTTATGTACGCACCTTTACCGCCGCCGACGAGGAACTAGCTATCAAAGATTTTCTCGCTCAAGAAACGGTCGAAAGATTGTATGATTATGCTACAGTTTACGTGAGTTTACTCTAAGAGACACCTAAACATATTGCCTGAGCAATAAGCAGTTACTTCGCGCCTAAAATTTAAATCATTACGTGTTCTGTCACTGTATTTAGCTATTTTAGTGAGATAAGAATGGTTTCAGAATCAATTGTCATTTTAGCTACGTATACCACTGTCCTCTTTTCGAGATATTTTCTACCCACCCCCGTAGCATGACCACCGTAGACAAAGATTTCTTTGACGGAAGAATCGACAAAATGACAGATTGTGCAAAGAAATCTGCCATTGTGTCGACACAATCTCTCATTTTGTCGATTCTTCCGTCAAAGAAATCCTTGCCTACGGTGGTCATGCTACGGGGGCTAGTCACTAAATGTAGTCAAACCTCTAGGACGGTTTCTAAATCTTTAAAACTCAGAATCAAACTACCAGCACCCTCCTTTCTGAAAGTCAAGATTTTATCTTAGTCCTAATCTTAGATCATTTCACAGACACCAATAAGCGCACCAACGAGTGTCGCGCCGACCTCATCACCCGTCACTTGCATCACGTCGACGGCGGCGGCGGTGGCAGCTGCCACGTCAGCGCCTGCCATGTCGAGTGGCAGCGGCAGTGGCAGCAACAGTGCGAGTTGCAGTGGCAGCGGCAGCGCGCCACCTACGCCACAGCCAGCGCAACCACCTACGCCGACACAGCCTCCACCTACACCAGAAGCTGGTAAGTTGTTGTTTGGAGAAGTTTTTATGATATCAGGTCCACAGATCAATGAGATTTCTTGGAAGTTTTGTCGTAAGATTATGTCAAGAAATAGGTATTAATATTTCGCACATAACTTCCGTGTTCTTTTGGGTGTAAAACAATACACTGTGACGTGTGTTCGCTAATCCGTTTGCCAAGTTAAGTTATATCGGTGTTCCTACGACTACCAGACTCGATGTCTGTATTTTATATTTAAAAGTGTGGTTTTCAGACAGTAATTTCACTAGTTATTTTAACATAACAAAAACTGCGAGATACAATTCAGTTGATAAAGAGTTGTTTCAATTTTTAACTACCTCGGTAATCATTATTCAGGTATCCGAATAATCTGATGTTTCAGTAAAGATTTCGATGCAACGTATGTCTAGATTCCCAAGTATAAATACAAGCTTTAAAATCTCTCGCCAATAATTTACAACTGTGGTTTATTTAAGTAAAATCTAACATACCCATGTTGCAATGCTTATTTGTATTGAACCAATTAACTGCTGTAATATCAATGTTTGTTACTTGATTCGATTTTAATTAATTAGGTGCAGACACATTAATTAAAACCTATTAACTTTACTGCAAAAATATTTATAATTATAAATCTCTTTCTTAAACTTTTATCCTTTTTAAACGTTCCGACGTAAAACTTGTGTCATAGAAAATTATTTAGGTATGTCTAAGTTACACACTCGTTCACAAACTTTATCTTTTCAAAACTTGAGTCCATTCGAATTCAATAAAACACGACGTACCTTTAAACATTTATTATAACAATAGTACATTTAAACCGAAACACGTTGTAAGCAACATCGTAAGCTCGCTGAGATCACTCAATAATACTGATATGTACGAATTCACTACGGCACGGCGTTCACTTGGCCGTGGAGGTGGAAGGCTCAGGTTCTGGTTCTGGTTCAGCCTCCCCTATGGTTTCCTCAGCGTGGCAGCGTTTGCGGTGCTTGTGCACGAAGTAGTAAGAAGGGAACTTGCAGCCACAGGTCTTGCACGGGTAGTAGTGTAGGGTCGTCCTGGCTTGAGACTTGCGGTGTCGGCACGGCCAGGATCGCTCCGGCGAGTTCTCCCGCCAGGCCACGTTGAGGATCCGGGTGAATTGCACTGGACCGTCACACGATGCTATGTCGAGGACTGTGTTGCTTTGACGTTTTGGCGGCTCAGGAGCCTCGATGCGCTCGACATCCAACTCGCTGGACGTAGTCGATGATGGTGAGGGCGGTGGTGGTGAAGCCGATGGGGATGGGACTCGTGCTCGGCGCGGCACGGGCCGGTGAGCCCCCGGAGGCGGCGCCGGACGCGCCACGCAGGGGCTGGGCCCCAGCCACGCGCGGTACAGAGACAACATGCTCGCTCGCGGCCGCTCGACGACTGCGAGCCGCCGGCTAGAGGCCCTCTTTATATACACAGCGGTACGGTTCAACTTTCAAGCTACAAGTTTGATTTTCAAGAGGGAAGATTGGGAACTTTATTGGACATTGCGATGCTGTGATTTTATTTCTTATTGGGTACAAAACGGGTTTAATACTACTAATTTGGTATAAAACGACGGCAAATCTATTCTTTCGAAATTATATGAATTCTGCGTTTACATGTATTTTTCTAAATTGATGTAAGGGCTCGTTTGTTTGCTTAATGCAATTACCAAATCGAAGAGCAGACAGTTTCATCAAATTGTTCTCAATATTTTTTCCTAATAATTCAATTCGAAGTAGTGTAAGGTTTTCTTCTTCTTTTCTAGTTAATGGTAAATATATTATTATGTTAAATGAGTAGGGCTCAGTAAGTCACATTTAAGGTTTATCTAAAAACGCAATATACATGAATTTTCTTAGCTTCACCACATTCCAATCCCTTTCCCATCTTTTGGGAGTATTATTTACACAAAGTGAAATATGAAGCGTATTCTGCGACGCTCCCCGGACAATAACGACTATTCAGCCGAGTGTCTGTGACTTTACAAACAGTTAATCCACTTACAAGTCCCTCGATACCGCCATTGACTTTGTAAAACGTCATCTTTTCAAAAATATTAACTGACAAATATTCTTTACTTTGAAATCGTCTCCATTTTTTTTATTTGCAAGTTGAGACTGACTTCAAACTGCAAGATCTGATTCTGATTTTTTTAATTTTTCCAGGAGTATATCATTATTATTATTTTCATAGATTTAAATTGAGTTTTATCTATAGACCGACCGCTTTAATAAGTACTCCGCCTTGCCCCATCGAAGGCACATTAAGCTTCCGCAAAGTCCTAACAATATCTCACAGGTTATTTGCTTTAAAATAACCATAATCTACGTAGGTGTTAGGATACTAATTGAAGCATTACGTGATCAACCTTCAGAATATTTCATTTAAATTCCTTCGCGAGGACTCTTAAAGCGGTCGGTCTATACCAACTTACTTGTTTACTAGTCGATTTCCTATGTACTTATAGCTGAGTGTATGATTTATTTACTTTACCATTAGATGTGATGTCTCATAGAACATGTTGAGATCGACAATTTGACTTAACGTTACGTAACGTTTTGAGTAATTAAGTATTTAAAACTAAACTATTTGTAATAAAAAATCGAAGATTCCTACGAGAACATCACGGGGTTGAAGTTTCTATGCGAATGAAATCGCAGACAAAGTAATTTTGAAAATTTCCATGAGTACTGCTCCATACATTGTCATCCCTTGTCTTACTTGGGGGGAGTCTGTTTAAAAATGCGCGATTCCCCAGTGACCGCCGTTGGGTTTAATTTCAATGATGCTTTATCGCTTTGTGGACTATGACAAAAACCTTTTTATTGACAAAGAACCTTTGTATTTGTTTGATAGTCAAGCGTAGAGTATCTAGTAAATTAAAAACTGGTCTCGAAATATTACTTTCGACTTTTTTTAATTCATTTATCGCTGTAACGTAATACTTTATTTCAAATTATGGAAACTGAATGAGAATTTCAAAAATCTGCTTAAAAGAAAACCAAAATTCGTCGCAAAATCTAATATTCAATTAACACAGCACCCGAATATCTCATCACATTATTCTTAATCTCGCAATAACGATCGGCAACATAAGTTAATCCGCACAACATTAGTGGATGACAGCCATAATCCCCGGCTTGGTTGACAGCGTAAACCCGACCAACTCACCACACACAGAATTGTAAATCGAGCATCGGGCATGCGGGACCAACGTGCCTTTTGTAAGATTAACAGATTAAACGGTCCGTCCAGACTCACTTTGCCTTCACACCAATCATTCACGTAATTACTTAAATTATACAACTAGTAAGCATGTGGAAACTGATATAATTATCTAACTATTCACTAAAAACAAATTTTCCGCAGTAATATAAGATGAGACATCAATTAGTCGTGAATATTACCAATTCAATAACAATTTCATGTGAATATACATAAATACTTTCAGTAATATTAAAAGGAACGGCATGACAAATTGTATATTAAAATCAACACACGTTCAGCATATAGGAGGCATTTAATCTACAAAATGTCTGCGTTTGTTTGCGCTGCAAATAAACACAGATAGCCGGTCTCATCAAATTCTCGCGCTTGGCTGAACATTGGTGCGCAAATAGAGGTGACATCCCGCTCCACGGCTTGTTCGCCCGTGGGATCTGAAGTGTAGGGAAATTGTGTGCACTCGTGTTCGTTGTTTGATTATGTACAAGTGAATAGGAGCAGATTTACTGTTTTTATTATTTTGAGTCCCTGCTGGGCGCCAATTTCTTTTACCCACCGAAAACTTTTCTAAACAATATAGACTGTCTGTGATGATTTAACTAACAATAATAAATTAATATTTATGAACGATCTTCATAAATTCATTATAAAAGCTGATACATGTTAGATGAAACGGATCATTCGGTTAGTCCCAGTCGGGCGCCATATTTCATCAAAATGCTGTATAAGCTTTGGAATTGAATAAAACGTTGAATCGTGATCCAATTAGCGCTTGTGTAAATATCAGTAATTGGCGGGATTAATCGACAGTGCTCGGCACGGATAATAAAACTGGAACAGACTTCAAAGCTTTATTAAAGTTTGATTTTCTAAAATGAGGGTATTTCATTATGAATAGATTATTTTACACAGAAAACCCAAAAGTAAGTTAAATAAGTACCAAATAGTCCTTTTTAATATCATTATCAGTAACAATATTTCACTCTATTCCACAAAGAACTGTGGTCGTATCCAGCACACAGTTTATCTTTGGCATGTTCACTCAGTAATAGTCTGGTATCTGTAAGACAAACGTCGTTGGTTTGCTCAGGGATTGCAGACGCTAATTAGCACTCAGAGGCACTGAGCTACACACAGACGAGATGCTGACTATGTAGATGTATGGATTGTACGGTAGACGTTTTGTGATTAAGGATCCATTTATGGGAATTATGGTTGAAAGAAAATGAGAAATGGTATGAAAGATGACTGTGGTAGTGAATGATAGAGTGACGGTTGACAGGGAAGAATAGCAGAAACACGTATTGCGCCGACTTTAAGGAACATGGAACAAGGGTAGGAATACGACGATGGTAATCGAAAACAAAATAAATACTTACTTACTGAAAAAGAAGCAAGTTTTAGAGTAAGATAGATGCTTCTTTGATTATGGCTTCAGTTTTGAGTTCGTTTTATTCTTTATAATAAAACTGTCCCATATTTCTTTCTTACTTTAAAGTTAAAAACGATAGTATACTAATTTCATCGACCCTCAAATGTATAATAAACCTTTTTGAAATAAAATCGGTTAAAGAGCACACATCCAAAAATATCCGAATCTATGATCTCACCTGAAGTGCATAAATGTAATTTCACAGCAGTTAGAGAGTTATTAACTGCGAGCTCAAATCTGTTCATATAATAGTTAATTATTTAACTTGCGCAGATGCAGTTTAGCGCGCCTTTGCTGAAGCCCGACTTCTACTAGTCAAACTATTCGTATGTGTTTGAAGTCTGGCCGCTGTTGGGTTTTACATTTAGCCTAATTGCATTAGGTTATGAAATGGTTAGAAAATAAATATATCTAGGCGTTGAATTTAATAAATTGCTATTGACAAACGGAACAAAACTAAATAATAAATGCACATATTAATTCAAACAAACAGCACGCATGTATGACGCGCAGTAATTCAATTTGTATAACAAACAGCGATAAATAATTAAACAAACAGTGCATCGGTATCGGAACTAAATTGGCGCTAATCTGCTTTCGCTGGTTCGCTACAAATTGGCGCCCAACGTGGGCCTCGCTGAATATTGCACGATTCGCCGGCTCAGTTGCGACGTGATTTACGGATCATCTCTCTCACTGTTCTGAATAAACTTGTTAATATGCAACTAACGCTTGAATAATGAACTATATGGGAACTAGGATTTTCGTTTTGTTGTTCTGATAAATGGTTTAGATGTTTTGATTTTGGTGTTATTTTATTTGTGAGTACGTTTTGTAAATGAGATTCTGTTTGGAAGTGAACGAATAATCACCGTCTTTTAACTTCTACTACTGAAAATGGAGATAAAATATGTTGTCTTATGTACTATGTGTACATTTTACGCGCCTGGACGTTCGATATAAAATATGAATCTGTGATCACACGAGCTTGGCAAACGGAATCGCAATTGCAAGATATATTAAACAACAAGAACTATCTAAACATTGAATTATCAGTATCTTTAGGAGTATTCTAACATCAAGAAAGGAAACTCAGGATAGCTCTTATCATGTTAAATTTACCCGAGTATTACTTAAAGACATCGCCTTGACAAATCAACACTTTCTCAACAGCAGTAACAGAACGCATCGGCACGCCCTCATCGACGGCCACACTAACAACGACGACAATTACGACAACATCGTCCAACTGCGCCGTGTGTAACATGTCTGGGGCTACACGGACCGTGTCTAGGTCCCGGGCAATACACTATGGGCTGAAAGAAGAGGCTGTTGGTGAGTGTGGTACTTGATTTTGTTCATTTGTACATTAATTATATTCGTGTTATACAAAGGCAAATCAATAAACAGTACGCTCATTTTATGTTTCCAGGTGCGAGGGTATGCGAACCGTGCCACTGTAGATGTGTCCGGTCGAGGTACACGCGGTGTCCGGTGCCAACGTGTCCGGGGCCCAGGGTGAGGGCGAAGCGGCTGAGGCATCTGCCGCCGCGGTGGCACGACCTGTCGCTAGAGCTCAAGAGGCCGCTAATGGAAGAGTTTGGTGAGTTGAACATTGTAACTGTAGTTATTTGATTTTTGAAAAGAGGTTGGTGAAGAACCTTTTGCTGATTGTTAAAGGCATTATTCCGAAGGCGATCGTAATCGCTATGGCTGGGTATGACTATGTAACTTTGACTATATTATTGTATTATGTACGCCTCCATGGAAGGCGACACTGCCGTCTGTTGCCGTTTTCATAGAGTTACATGAAACAAATCGTGTCGCTGCGGCAAAGCAGGCCAATCGCAATGACGTATCGGAAAGAAGCGGTCGTGAAAGAAGAATTGTACTTTTAGACTCTTCTTGAATTAGACTTGTTGAAAAAGAGAATAATTTTAAAACACTGTTGTTGAGTTAAAATATTCTGTCCGTACACTTGTTTAGTAAAAATTACCTATTTTTAACAACACGTCTAACCCTCCATCCACAGAAATCCCCAGTGAGTTAAGCAAATGCTGTTTAGCATGCTTCAAGAGAATAACCAGGAGGTTAGAAACCGTGGTGGAAGGTGGCCTAGCGCCTGAACCCACGGAGGAAGAAGCTGCGAGGTTCCGGTCGCTGCTGCGGGACCATGGCACAGCGTGGGATAGGATCGCGGTCGTCAGCGGCAGGACGCCGGCCAGTCTGAAGGCGTTCTACTTCACCTATAGGTGGGTGTCGTTTAGTAGTAGAGTGTTCTTAAGATAACTAGAAGGTACTAGCTCCAAGGAGCTAGCTACAAGGAGTACTAGCTCCTGTATGTAGTACAAGAGCAGCAACCGAATCCAGTGTTAAGATGGTTGCCGGCCCAAATACTAAAACATTACTTGCCCACGAATGTAACATGTTTAATAAAGTTTACTCGATTGGTGTCTTTTAAGTAGATTATTTTGGTAACTTTGTAATGCTTAGCTTATACTACATCGTGAAGTTTTTTTGCTGACGCTCGATGTCATTTAATAGGAGCCAAGGTGGATCTATGTGGATGAACAATCATTAATTAAAAACAAATGTTTAATACCACCAAAACCATAATACCACCACCAAAAACCACCACCAAAAACCACCATTAAAACCATTTTTTCACTGACAGAAAAAAGCTGCAACTAGACACGTCCGTCCTGGACCGGCCGTCCCTGCCCTCCAGCGAGGACAGCGCGCTGTCGTCGGCGGACACGGACACGGCCAGCGGCGGGTCGCCGGCCGCGCCGCCCGGCCCGCCCGCGCCCGCGCCGCGCACCGACGCCGTGGCGCCGCGCCGTCCGCGCCGGGACGAGTACGACTCCTCTGCCACCGAGACCGCGGACGAGGAGAACGATGCGCCCAGTGCGAAGGTACCCACACGAATTCCTATTCATTTTGACTCAATTTACTGTTACGCACTGTTCGAGCACTTTCTACCAAAAAAATTAAAATGAGAAACAGAAATTGTATGAAATTCTTTGCTACATACGTTAACGGAATTTTATACAGATGTGACAGAAGAGGTCAAAGTTCTTTGGCAAAACGATACGTCGGTATAGACAATTTGTGACTGCAACGGACTAGCATGTTGTAAGCTTCACTCCGCTGAATTAACTCCAAACCAATCATTTCTTGCCTTGTTTATCTGTGGTAAAGTGTACCACTTCATAACAGAGCATTAGCAAATATTTCCCAAAATTACTTCTAGTTCTCGGCATGTAATCATCTAAAAATCCTCTCTGTCCACAGATCGTCCCCCCAACCTCGCTTCCAACGGTAGTATCATCAGCATCATCGTGTAGCCCCGTGGTGGCCGTGTCCGCGGTCACAGCGTCCCCCGTGACGTCAGTGGGGCGCAGTGCGGGCGCGCCGCAGACGGTGCGAGACGTGGTGCTCAACCTCATTGAGATCAGCCTCACGAGGGACTCGCAGCCACAGCATCCTAGCATCAAGCCGCATCAGATCAAGGTATGATGATGTTCCGACTACAGGCCTATAAACTGAGACATTGCTCGAAAAACCCAATCACACTGCTTGAGCTGGCAAAATAATTTATCCAGGACCTGACACTCAGCAGTCAGGATTGCGACTATTACACCAAATCAGTAGTAAAAAGCATCTGGAGATTATTACGAAAAATTTGCATATTTAAAAAAACTGCTTACCAATTTAACCAATAAAGTTGGTAATCTAATGATCTAAAACATCCCTCAATAAATAAAACAAAATATAACACACAAAAATTCTTCCACAGGTCACCTCATCCTGCGCAAGCGGTAGAGAAGCACTGGCAACACTATCAGTAGTGAACAGTTCCCACGTCGGCAACACGGGCGCCTCCAGCCCCCAACGCGCGGCCACCATCACCCCTCTCTCTCACTCCTCAACGAACGACAAGGACGTCATGGTTCTCCACATCGAGCCTCGGGCGGAAAGACCCGAGCGGCCCGAACGGCCTGAAAGACATGACCGGCATGAGAATCTGCTGTTGAGACAGGAAAGGCATGAGCCGTTGTTGGATCTCAGCGTGAAGAGGCCGAGGCATGATCAGCCATTCCCGCATCCTAATAAGTCGGTTAGTATTGGAGGAGGTTTTTGATAATGTTTCAAATAGGTTCAGTCATTTCGTAGCTTCAGAGCGTTTATGACTTACGGCATTTCATACGAACTTTTAAGTCCTTTTTTTTCGAAATGACTGAACCGATTTTAATGAAACTTCACACGCATAAGTAAGATACATAGGTCTAAAAAGATATCAGAGAACATTTCCGAAATGTCTTTAAAAAAAAAGATAATTTGGAAATTTCTGTTTCTTTGGAAAATCTCTTAAGCATAATCTGCTTATAATGTTCCCACTGCTGGGGCAGAACTGTAATCCACCACGCAGTCCCAGTACTTATTCCCGAATGTCATACATTTAAAAAATTTCCCGTCGGAATTTTCCGCAAATAATCAAAGCTTAAATTAATGGATTTTTCAAATACACCAGAAAAATAGACCATTCTCAACTAAATTATCATTTGCCTGCCCTTGTCCCATGTTATTTGTGGTCGGCGCAATACGTTTTTCTTCCATTCTCCCCTGTCAGTCGTTACGCTATCATCTACTCTTTTTTCCTTCATATCATACAATCCATCTTTTCTTTGGTCTTCCTCTCCCTCTCCATCCATTAACATTTATATTCCTCGCTCTTTTAGTCACATGTGTTATATCCCTTGTTTCACATGTCCATACCATTCTCAACTCAAAACATTGTGCTGATGGATGGATTGTCAAAGTGTATAAAGTAAAAATCTTACATTAAAAAAGTTAATAATAATAAGTTGGAACTTTGACCCCCAATATCTCCGTAACTAGAAGGTTCTCAGGTATGGTCTAGAACAAAAAAAATGATCGCAATGACGAGAAGAACAAGTATCTTTCGGCTTCGTTATGGGCCTTGTTATACCCTTTATAACATGAATTTCTTCCACCAGGTATACCGAAACTCAACAGACTACAGACCCCAACAAGAACGGGAATCTCCTAACCAGTACAACTCAAAGCCTAAATCAGTAGGGGCACCTCCAAGACCGACCCTAAAGCCAGCACCCAACCCTAAAGGCTCCATAACCCTCGGGACCCCAGTGGAATCGAGATTCGAGCCTCATAGGAACCCTCCGGAGCCGAAGACGGGGTCTATAACGGCGGGGACGCCGGTGCATGGGACCCATCACCTTCCCGACAAGAGGACGTTAGACTTCTACAAAAGGAGGAGTCCGGGTGGCCCCGGCCCGCCCGGACACGCGTACTACGCGCAGGGCAGTCAACCTAGACCGCAGTCGCCAAGTTTTTCACCTGTGAGTACATACTTCTAAAAAAAAAAGTTGCAAGTTTAAACAGTCGACATTTACACAAGGCCTGCTGTAGACCCACTATTAACTGATTCTAAACGAAGGAAGAAAGATTTCCACTACAAATATTAAAAAAAAAAGAATATACTTTAAATAAATTATGATTGTTACGAAGAGTTACACCTTTAGCAGTCTTCAGGAGAATGATCTGAATTTCATAATAATACTACCGTCGGGACTATTCTAAACCGGTTCCCCGATTATCCGCCATCTTTCACAACACCTTGAAGACCATACGAAATTCCATTTCGTAAAACATACTGACCTAACTTCTCGTTCACAGACGGGCAGCTCCGGCTACACGCGCAACCCCTACGGCCTAGAACAGCGGCAAATCATCATGGCGGACTTCATAACGTCCCAGCAGATGCACGGCGGCGCGCGGCGGGAGCGGGAGCGGGCGACCTCGCCGCAGTTCAGGCGAGACGCCGTGTCTGTCATACAGCGACACACGCCGCAACACAGCTACCCGCATCCACATCCGCATCCGCCGCCTGGTCAGTATATAAACCTTCTTGTTGATTCTGGAAGGACCTGCATAGATATAGGTCATGGCGTGTTATAAATTCAACAACGACTTCATGTCCCTTCGGCATTTCAAGTCAGCAAGAGTTAAAGGATTGACTGCTCGCTCAAAGTTTTAATATCTTCATATGCAAGTGGAGTATGAATAAGACAAGCTATCGAGCGTCTCAAGGAACTATGTGGGGTGGATGGGCTGTTTCAATTAATTTCCTTATTTATACTGTAATAGACTGTTACGGTATAAGTAAGACATTATTACGATTAATAAACCGTAAGGTTGACTCGCTTCGACAAGACTTTGTAACAATCTGTAGCAACCATCTTACCTCAATTTAGGCAGTTTCGCATTTTTATGTGGTACTAATGTGTGTTTTTGCTTTTATATTTTATGTAATGTAGGTGTGCAATTGAACACCTGTGCCAAACCCTTCAGGGAAATACAGGCATGAAATTGTTTTTTGTGTGTAGGTAGACAACTTTTGAACTCAGCCATATACCATGCCTGCCAGGGCTGCGGGACTGTCCGAAGGAGATACCGTGGCCCTGGAACACAAAGGGCAAAGAAGGAACATGGATGGGCTTTAGTCAGTGCAAGTGACACTTCCTTCCGCTCCGCCCAGAGCAGGGGGGGGGGGCTCATTTGATGATATCCCATCCGAAAAAAAAAGCCATATACTTTATCAAATATTGATCATCAACATCGATCGAATGGTTGAAATGCTTTATAAAATTTAGACGTGCACCACAATACGTGGCGTCTCTATTGACTCGTGTAACTGGCGCTATATAACTTGTCCTATTCTTGCCGTAAGATGAGCGCGCGGCGTCGCCTCAGTTCCGGCGCGACGCGCTGTCTGTGATACAGAGGCACTCGCCGCAGCACGTCTACCAGCACCAGCATCCACAGCCGCCACCAGGTAAAGTATCTAAAACATTCTCTACTAGATTTTGCAAATACCTGGGAAATTATTATTAAAAAATACTGACTTAAATCGGGCCTTGAATCTATTTAGGATTCAGTAATAAGTAGTGCTTGACCTGAAATAGATTAAAAACTGCATTAATCACAATTTGAGCTACACTCACTAATTTTGTGTTGTTCTCAGGTCACGAAGCCTTCACGTCATTAGTTGACGTTGCGTCGGCCGCAACGGCACTGCCTGTGCCGCGCGGCTCGCAGCCTGACGGCAAGCAGGAGGCCAAGCAACAGTCGCAGCAACAGCAGCAGCAACAACACCACGACCTGAGGTATGTTAACGACAACATATTCTACAGAGTGTTAGGGACAGCCCTCCACAAACTGAAAGGGTGCATTCAGCTCCTTATTTTGAATCATATTCCACTGAAATTTTTCTCCGGAATTTTTTTTCAGTTACTATTTCTTTATTTCAATGTTAAATTACATTCCCCGTACGCAGCATTCCATTTATGTAAATAATACGGCTAAAATAAAAAATCCAACAATGGATGAAATACTCTAACGAACGACGCGTGAAATCAGAAGTTCACTTCCTGCCTAGCCTCCCAGAGTTCTCCGAACTCATCGTCGCGCTTGCCGTTCGCTACGTGCGTTTTGCCACGGTAACGATACATTGCGTATGAGGAAATAAAACAAATCAAATTTATTGGATTCCCATAACATTCCTGAAATAATTTCTTGTACCGGTCATCTTAGTATGATAATATTGAATTCACCCCATCAGTTTGTGGAGGGCTGTACCTTACACCCTGTATACACTTCTTACCTTGGACTGGCTCATTGGTCTAGTGGTCACAAGCGCAACTGCTGAGCCTGAGGTCCTGGATTCGATTCCCGGGTCGGGAAAAAGTGTTATTGGATTTTTCCATCATGAATTTCACAGTAGCCGCCACGGAGTCCGGATTTGTGGCCGGTTGATAGCAATAGGCTCGCTCCCAATTACATAGGACTTTAAAAACCTTACTGGCGAATGTTGGTGTACTATTTAGGCACACATCTGCCTAACCCTTCGGGGATTACAGGCGTGATGTTAATTTATGTGTCAAAATATTCGCATTGTTTGTATTATACAACACATACCTAAACCCACCCGTACGTATCACGTACCTATATTGAATAAGGTATCAACACGAATATTTGTGCAAACAAGTCATGATTATGTCACTCTCTATGAGAAGTCCAGTTAGCGAAAATACTAGTTAAGTACCAAGTAGGTTTCACAACAACATGATAAAATAATTCGGTGTCTTTAACACATGTCATTGTAAACCACGAAACAGGAAAAAGTTCGAGGTATTGCAACAGTCACTCATATTTTAAGAAATAAATAACATTTATGATCAACTAGTTTCTACCAGCGGCTTCGCTCGTTTGCTGAATTGAAATTATTCTACGACAACGTAGTATCGTGAAAAATTCCTTTCCTATGTCCTAACCTAGGTGTCTATCTGTGTGCCTTTGGTCCCAATCCATTCAGCTGGTAAGGCGTGAAAATGTAGCAGACAGACAAACAGATTTGACAGACAGAGTTACTTTCGCATCAATAATATTAATATTAGTATGTATCATTAGTTTACTGAAATTGGCTTGCAATACTCACGTAACAGTACACTGATAATATAAGGAAAAGTCGAATAAAATAATATTAAATGTAATTATTATTTTCATTTCACAGATTTATGGCGCAGAAATTCCCGATCAGTTCGCAATTCCCGGTGAGTACTTATTTCTTTGCTTGTTTTGTCCACTTTCATAACCCACAACTTAGCCCAAGTTCAACATTAAATAACGTCAATAAAAATGTAAAAGAACCCTATTGTAGATGAATTAAATAATGTAAAGACATAAATCGTGTACATTTTATAATAGTTTATGTATTGTTTTGCAGCAAATGATGGATAGAAGAGTTCAGTCGCAACCTCAGTACATGGAGAGAGACAGGCAGATACAAATACAGAGGAGAGACGCGTAAGTGCACGACTATTATTACAAATATTGTTCAAAAGTAGTTGTACTCTTAAAAGAGAACATCTGAAGTAGTGTATTTTCATAAGTTTTGTTATTTTTCACCAATGTTTCCATCATATCTATTCGTCATTGCTATGTTCAATTTTAAGTACAGATTTTTCAAGTGATTTTTAAAAAATGTTTACTCAAAGAATTACTTTAGCTTCACGTTTCTCTTGCATGTCTTTATCTTCCACCTCTTAGCCGTTTTTTGTTTAGTATTCACATCATTATAGCCACATTATCTATCACACAATACCTCTTTACCTGCAGTCCGAATCCCGCTTGCACCACAAATCTCTTAATGTGTTTAGCACTAAACATACTGACAGCATCACCCAACGATTGACAGAAGCATAATGTTTAAAATTTGTTTAAAAAGAAAAAGAAGTATTTATTTGTTTGGCACAGGACAAAACAAAATCATTAGATTAACAGTAAAATAAAATTATATAATAAGTAAACATAAGCGCATGCGCATAGCATATAATTTTTTTTATAAGTCTATACGTGAGGATTTGTAATTGGCTTTCTGGTGACTATGGTTTCCTTTTTTGTTTGTTTTTATTAGCTGTAAGTCCTACATGTACTAAAATTAATAAATAAGAAAATATTAAACTTAAAAATAAGAAATATGTACTTTACACTAAATTAGTACGAGGCCAAAAAGCTCCACCTATCTCAGCACGGTTTAGCGCTAAACGTTATTAGTCATTTGTTTTGCACGCGGGCATAAACATCATTATTATACCAACAGCCAATAACAGATTTAATATTGTTGCAGCGAACGCGCCATCCACGCGATCCACGAGCGGCACGCGATGGAGCAACAGCAACAGCAACAGCACCAGAATCAGCAACAGCAACAGCATCAGGCGCAGATCATCCACGAGCGACATATGCAACACTCCATCGTAAGTTATGTTTGCATTTGAGAACAGTGACACTGAACCAACTCTATATTTAAACGTCTTTAGATTTGAGTAGGGTTTTTGGCCTTGAACTGTTTTATTAACTCTCGATTAGATAACATTTTATATTAACTTATGTTATAATTGCTGAATTGCCGAAAATCTTTACGGAGACCTAGCTAGATTGAGCAGTTGCTCCCCATAATATAAAGGATTTAAGCTCTGTATCTGGCTGGATTGAAGGGCGACCCCTTGTAGTTGGGAACACCCGTTAGATCTAATAACATGAAACGCGATATATCGAGTTGGTATAGTTACACTGTGATCTACCTAATATTCTATAGCTGATTGCTGACCATTCTCCATAGCTGCAGGCTTCTATAAAATATTCTGCTCAGCGATTTAACAACCATAATTTAGCTGAGATTAATATATAAGTCGTACGATATAGCATGCGATGCAGGAGCGACACGCCGAGCAACAACACCAGCAGCAACAACAGCAACAACATCAGCAACAACAACAGCAGCAGCAACAGCAACAGCAGCAGCAGCAACAACAACAACAGCAACAACAACAGCAACAGCACCAACAACAACAGCAACAGCACCAGCAACAGCTGCAACAACAACATCAACAACAAATTATACAAGAGAGACATCATCAGCACCTTATGGTCAGTTTATATGTATACTGGCTGTTGAAATTCCTCTTCTCATGTATTGGCAACAACTAAATGAGAATAAAAATGTGTTTGTCAATAAGATGGTAGTGAAGCTGCCTCCCCAGGCTGCATCTATGGGAGCTCAAGTTAATGGCAATGGCCTTATAAAAAAAACTTGCTGCCGAAGGAATTTGAACCTCAATAGTTGCATTTGATCATCATGACGAGGTTTTAGTTTTAGGGCCAGTTTTTAAAGGTTACACCATAAAATAACCACCTACACTTGAAAAGGTGTAGGTGGTTTTAGGCTACGTAAGGTTCCCACTAAAATACATCGAAATGTTAAAGGAATCCGCAAAAAACACCAATATAATGCTTTTGGGTTTTGAATATGTTGTAAAGTCACTGGACGGTATACCTGCAATCGAAAATGGACTGTATCCGCTCTGTATAGGAACAGGCCTTTTCCCAGCAGTGGGACAGTAAATGCTGGAATTATTGCGGGAACTGGTTATCACAACTAAATGCAGTCTTTTTTCATCCGTCTTCTTCACTACCCAGCATTCCGATTCACACAGTACGACAGTCTTTCTCAGGGTGAAACCCAAAAAAGATAGGTAGCAGTGGCGAAGGTTCCATACAACTCGGTTCCTACTGGTTTCTCTTGAAAAATGGCACAGTCAGTATTCTATAGACAAATAATATAATCACATTAAAGATATGTACTCCGGCTAACCTTTTTACAAAAATTGACTCTTCGCTACTGATAGGTAGATGATGATATTTTAAAATGGTTAAACCTCTCTTTCCCCTCTATACAGTGTGGTTTCTAGGTAGGCAGTAACTGTACCATGTGTTATCATATCGTTATGTTTTGTCCTACAGAGCGTGTCGTCTCAAGACGGAGAGCGCCGTATGATATCCTCGGTGACGTACAGCACGCCAAGCAAACCCAGGGCGCAGACGCCGCATCATCTCGATAGGAAAGACACGTATGTATCAAAGTTATTATGTTACTAGTGTAAGACATAAAGTTTACGCAAGATTGGTCTTCGAGTTTTGTACGAGATCTTTTATGATATTAAGACTCGTACTAGTATAAGCATAATTAGCTTATAATGCTCCCACAGCTGAGACACAGGCCTCCTCTCTATGAGAGGGATTGGGCTATAACCCACCACGCGGACCCAGAGCGGATTGGTAGATGACAAATGTCTTCAAATTTTTGGTCCTAGAACATGCCGCTTTCCTCACGATGCTTTCTTTCACTGTTTTGAGAGCACTGGTGATGAAATAAATTGCACAAAGTAGTGCAACCCACGACCAACCCACGAACTAATGATCGAACCCACGACTTACTGCTTTTAAGTCGGGGCCGCCACCACTGGGTGACCGCTGCTCCGTTTCTAAACTCATACTAATTTCATAAATATTGCCTAACATGTTATCCAAATATATTCTTAAAATTATTAGATTTGCCATGTATGATGCTCCCGTTTTCACCACAAATGACTTAATATGTTTAGCGCTTAACGCATTGTCATTAACACATTAGAATCGTTGAGACAGAATGATGTGTTCAATGTGTTCAAGACGCATTGAGTGATTTGTGGCGCAAGTGGGTGGTGTGTATATATTTTCCTTTTATTAGGACAGCAGAAGATTCCTTTTATACTACATTTGAACATACTAACTGGCCAATGTCCCTTTCCAGGCGCACAGTAGTATCATCAGTATCAGTGGGCCCCGCCGTAGCGGCCGGCGTGGCAGGCGTGACGGGCGTAGCGGGCGGAGGCGGAGTGCCAGGCGCGGCGGGCGCGGACAATCGACCGCGACCGGCTGAAGGCACGCTCACTGCTGCGTCGTTGATAGATGCGATAATCACTCACCAGATCTCGCAGAGCTCCGATCAGAGGTTCCCGGTAAGAAAACTTTACTTTTACACTAGGAAATGTTGATATGTCCAAAAACAACTCTTGGCCAACTCTTTCTTTAATTAGTTTTGAAGTAGGTTATGGGCTTCACCCTTCCTTGGTAACCTATAAACAATATATTTTTTATCATTGCCACTTGAAAAAGGGCATTTAATTCGTTTTTGTATCCCTCGCTCCGCTCAGGATTCTACTCAAAAATCCTTCGCTGCTCTCGGGATCCAACTCTCTTTGATCAAATAAAAGTACCTACCTATTCATTAGCTGCATTTATTCGATAGAATGAGAATTTCACCATCAATTATATCCCGCTCAGTTACTCTTGAGTATTAGTGCAATAAAAAAGTGTATTTGTCATACTATTCTTAATTAGTTTCTGAAATGTACTGTTGTAGCATCATTTTTCCGGCAAATCTCTGCATAAGTTCTGTCGGTTCTGGTGTTTAGTTATGTTAGTAACCTGTCGCTACCCCTAGGACCGTCCGGACCGAGGCGTGACTCCGGCCGAGCGCGAGCGTGAGGAGGCGGCGCACGCGGCGGCGGCGGCGGCCGCACACACCACCAGCATCAAGTTAGGAGATCTAGCGTCGAACATCATCACTAGGGACTTCTGTAGTCCCACCACCTCCATTATGCACCACAAGTAAGTGTTCAAACAAATCAAATCTTGGATTCAGAACCTTATGCCGAGACTCTAGCTGAGCACAGTACCGTGTGAATCATCACAGCTTGCAGAGTTGGCGGTGTGACATCCCGTTGTAAAGCGTCGGTCTTTGCTTGACTTTTGAAACAACTAAGGCACAAATGGACCTCTAAACAACGCCTTTATTGCTTCTCCAGTAACAGATTCAGCGTCGGCAACTCTGAGGGCTACGTGAGCGGCGGCGGCGAGGAGTGGAAGCGCCGAGACGCGCCCAAGCACGCGCCCTACCTCGAGCCCGTCAGCCCGCCCGACAACCATCCTGCCAACAGGTACGTAAGCCCACGTTCTTCATCTTCCATCGCCTTTTCTAACTCTACATGCAGGGCACTATAGCCTCTTGAAGCTTCATAATTCATAGCCCGACTACAGCTCCTGCTGAGTAAAGGCTTCTCTTGGTGAAGCAGGGACGAATCGCTAGTTATTTATAATGATCGTCCTACATCCGATAAACGGTTAGATATTTTACCCGCATAAAATTGATGCCGCCTATCTTTATAAAACTAGCATTTATGGCAAAAAAAACTCGTCATCGAAACGACTCGAAATAGGTATTAAAAAACCAGCTGTTCCATTCATCAGAAGAAGCATGATACTCGGTTATCTATCCACGTACTTAGCGACATCTGTATTCGTTGCAGGAACAACAGTAACCGACGCTACAGCTGTGTAGGCTCGTCCGTGGGGGGCGCGGGGTCAGGCGGGGCGGCGGGGGCCGCGGGGGGCGGCGGGGGCGGGGTGCTGACGGCTTTCGACTACGTCACCAACCGCATCGTGGAGGTGATGCGCAGCGACGCGGACGAGCGCACCAAGCCGCTCGCCTTCCCCACCACGGCCTACGCCTACCCCTACTCCGCGCTTAATGTGGCCACCACGCCTGGAGATTGTAAGTTGATACCATGTTTTTCCTTTGTTTCACTACCATGCATAAGACACAAACTCTTTATGTTTATCGCAGTTATCTTAGATTTGGAGAATAACTTAATTTTTAGCATCAGCCTCCTCAAAAATCTTAAAAACTAAAGACCTGTGACAAAACATCTACCAATTTAATAGCTCTCAACTTGGATTTTTATTTTTACTACATTTTCTGCATAAGCATATCCATGAAAATGACCCATATGAGTAACATTAACGTTACGTTCCAGCGTCCAACAACGCGACGGCGTCTCAGGCGGTCCCCACGCCGTGCCCGCCGCCCCCGCCGGAGCCGGCGCCGCTGATGTCGGCGCAGTACGAGCCGCTGTCGGACGAGGACTGACGCGCCCTCCCCGCGCGCCCGCACCCCACAGGGTAGCCGACGCTGTATTGATGGCATCCTGGGATGTGAAGATAGACCCAGGATGTAAGGTCCTGGGTTGTGACGCTGCAGCATTGAGCGGCAATGCTGCAGGCTAAAAAAGCTTCAACATTTGATCGAAGCTTTAGACCTTTGCTGAGGAGATGTAGACCAGCTACGCTCCAGCATCAAGCGACGATGCTTCTGGCTGAAAAGGTTCAAGATTGAGGCGAAACGCTCCATTATAAAATAATCATCGCTTTTGAGAGGGCAAAAATAAAATTTTGAAGATTAAGGTCCGGCTTTAAATCGTCGAAAATAAAGAGTAAATGCCAGCATAGAACTGGTAACACACCTGGACCATAGAAGGAGAAGTACCGGGTAGAATTAGGCCAACAGTGGACAAAACAGAATGAAGATAAACTAGTGCCCCAACTCGCAGTGTACGTGCCCGATAGGTAGCGGAGTGGCCGAGTTTTGTGAACATTGTGAACAACTCCGGATACACGTCAAAGTGCGTAGATCTTCAGTTATTTTGACGTATTACTTTCATATACACACACCTTAACAGACTTTGTAAATAAGTACGAGGTTTTTCGTTACTAAGTAACTCGGTAGTGACGTGTATCCAAAAGATGACGGAAACAGCGGTGTACAAAAGACATTGAAATAAACTAGTAAGCAAGTATCGACATGTTAAGGGTGCATTTCGTGTGATCTCGGTTATGTGTCTGCTGACCTATTGGATCTATTCGTGTTAAGTATAGACGATGGTACTAAAATTGTATATTTATATGTTGTTTTGTAATGCAGGGATTAAATACCGTTCATGTGTTGTGGGAGAGCTTTAAGTGTCCGGTAGTAAGCGATAGTGTGCACTGTGACCTGGACCCGTGGCACTCGTCCGGCCACCATACGCTTATGAACATAATGCTGTCGATTAGTGAGAATACGATTATGAATTGTTATTTATTTAGTTATTCAACATGTTTCTATTATTTTCTCGTGTAACTGTAGTCGAACATACGTGATTAGAACACTGCCGCTGAGTGACGTGAGTACCTCACTAGTTGTTAAGTGGCAGAATTACTAAAGTTTCGGTGATTCAAACGATATAAAATAAATAAGAATGTATTTTTAATCCAGTCTTCCATCGCCACTCCGACGGGGACTCCCCACACTAGGCTAGGGATCCGCGCGACTTCGTCCAATATTAGCTACACTTAGGAACTGTATATTTGTGAATAGACGCGTGACTATGATCGACACTTGCCCCGGCATGCATTTCGCAGATTCCTCGTTACATTAAGCTGTCGACGTGGAGCGCGCCGCTCTTAGTTAACATTTTTTATTGCTTCGCTTCGGATTTCGCTGTCGCCTCATCCATTAGGTTAGGCTACGCGTAGTTCAATTTATCATTTGTTAATTTCGTATTGTAAATATCATTCTGTCGTTCGTTTAATGTAAACTTTGTGTATATCGGCCCGCCACAGCGAAGTCCGGAACGGTCTCCGAGCATTGAAATCGAACTATACTCGACTCGGGAACTGTCTACACCCTTACTATACATATAGCGTTAACGTTAACGGAGTAGCGTAAGTAATATAAATTATATACATATGTAAAAGTGTATGGTTATTATGTATATGCATTTGTAATTATACAGGTTAGCTAAGAGTTGAATTAGAGATTTGATTTGGTTTTTTAGTTAGGAGGGTCTCGTGTGACCGATATAAATATAGCGGGAGAGGAAGGAGCTCCGCCGCCGCCGCGCTCGAGCTGCTGCGCGCTTACTTATGTGTACACTCACCCGCGCCGCTCTACTCACGCCCACTCACGCCACTCTCACCCACTCACGCCACTCTCACCCCATATACACTCATACGTACTTTCAGTGCTGTTATATTCCCTGTAACTGTCAGTTTTATGACTTCCCTTATCCAATGTAAAAAATAATCTCACCCAAAGTGAATCATCTCTTGAGGCGATATTAGAGCAGCGCGCGGTGTTTTTGTAAATGTTTTCGAGTTATGTGTAAAAAACGACTGATTAAATTTACTTTGAGCGAGTGTATGGGTGGCGCGGCGGCGGCGGCGCTCGCAAACACATTGTGATTTCTTTATAAAACGTTGTAATGTACTGTAAGTAGCCCAAGAAAAAAATAATCCTTGTAAGTCCGAACATAAGCGAAAAAACAACTTCTGGAAGGACAAATCAATAAAATAAGATGCAAATCTAGCCTGTGTTTTATTTATACCGTCCGAATTTATTCTTGTGGGTATCTAATTATTGATTTTTTTTTTAATGTAAGAGTAACAGCCAGTTACCAGTCAGTTTGCCGAATAGCCTGGTGACGGCCCCGGCTCACGTGTCGCAGGTCGTGGGTTCCCGTCAGGCAGGTTTCTTTATCTGATTTATTTCATCACCACTGCGCGCGTAGCATGACTACTCTGAAAACGGGTTTTGTCGACGGAAGAATCCACTAAATGACAGATTGTAGCAAGATTTCTATCGTCGTAAGCGTGGCAATGTTAAAAATGTAGAAAATAAATGGTTCTATTCTTCAGTCGACAAAAGGCTACAATTTTTTTCTCTACTTTTAGACTCTTGGGGGTAGAAACATTTCTTCTCGACAAATGTCAAATAGTCTAAATCGCATCGGACATAGACAAGATTATTTTTTGTGTTTATTGACCTATATTGATTTCAAAAACATGTCGGGGTCCTACGTCGCCATCTCCTTTAATTTTTAGGCCGAGAAGAATGAAAGTAACTCTGAAAGGAATGCTGTACGAGCATTAACCGGGGCTTGATGTCCCTGCTGTGTACGGCTAAGATTTTACCAGACAATGCCCATTGCCCGTTTTCACCAACACTAAGTGACACAAAGATTGAGATTTGTTGAATATCTACATCACTAGCCATCCTTGCTGCTATGGAAATAATGTCTATGTCTTTGTCTTCGTAAAAACTCGAGTCTACGGTTCACCCCATGCTCGCGCAGAAGACATGTCGAGTTGTATAGAATGAGCTTTGACTATTCTTTGTAGAATAGAGATTGCATTGGTCATGCTACGCGTGCTGCACTTAATGGGAAAACATAGCGAGGAAACCGTCATGTCCTCAAGCCGTAACATCCATCACCCTGCACCGGGCCCTTGTGATAGATTATAGCCCACTCCATTTCACAGAGGTGGCTTGCGTCCCAGCAGTGAGAACGTTATAGAGAGAGAAAGCTTATGCTATTTTCTTTACATTGGTCCTTCAAATTAAATATTTGGTTTATATTATAAATTCCGGGAGAAAAGAGGGTAGTCTTGACTTGTGAACGGCGACGACGTGGCTTACTCTACTATGTACCTGTTACTGTTATTATTATATGCTAAAATAAAAGATTTTTTTGTTTTTTCCATATTTTTATTACCAACTTCTAAATATTGAAGTGATTGAAGCTTCAAAATGCCTACATAATTAGCCCTACTAGAGTAGCCCTGTGCTGCTGGGGAATTTGCTGCTAAACTTCTTTCCAGCTCTAAAATGTGGTGAAGTGCTGAACCGACCGTCGTTCGCTCGATGGTCAGCAGCAGAGTCCTGGGACGCGGTGATATCCTTCTGCGAAACCGTCATGTCGCAGAAGGAGGCTGCGGAAAGGGAGAGGGAGATGACGAGCTCCGGCCCATCCCGCAGCAGACGCACCGGGCGTCGGCAGAGGGCGGACAACGCCCTCTTCCGCCCCCCTAAATAGGTCCAGGGATCCGATCACACTGGACCCGAGACGGCGGCGCGTAGTGTTCCACGCGCACCTCTTTCAGACGTAACGGGGGGAGTTTTACACCTCACTCCCCCCCGGGACGAGGCCCGCACGTCAGGCGGGCCCGCACTAGTCCGGGGCAGCGGAAGTCGCATCAGATCCCGTTGCCCCCCGACGCAAGTGTGCGAGGGAACACCGGTGTGGTTTTAGTCAGTACGAGTCTGACAGACCCCTCCGCTCTCCCCAGGGCGGAGGACATCCATAGAGGATTTCCACATCGAGAAAAAAAAAAAAAAGGTTAGTAAGGTACTGTCTTAAATCGGGGTTCGGCCTATACGTCTGTGCGACAGCGGGGCGGATCCATTGTGGACGTGTCGTTCGCTAGTCCCGCTGTCGCGCACCGCGTTCTTGATTGGCACGTGGAAGCGGAGGTGGAGACGCTATCGGATCACCGATACATACGCTTCGACGTCTCCACCCAGACCGCTGAAGGTCGTAGCCAATCGGCCCCCCAAAGAGACGGCCCGCGTTGGGCGCTGAGACGCCTCGACAGGGAGGCTCTCGAGGAAGCCACTATCGTCCAAGCCTGGATCCGGTAGTCGGCTACCGTCGGTCCCGTCGACGTCGAACGGGAGGCGCAGTGGTTTAGCGACGCGATGGCGCAAATCTGCGACGCGTCCATGCCACGCGTCTCCTCTCTGTCCGCAAGGCGCAGCGTGTACTGGTGGTGCGTCGAGGTAGAGCGGCTGCGCGTCGAGTGCGCAGACCCCAGACGACCGTACACGCGGTGTCGGAGGAGACGTCTGCGGGATCCCGACGAAGAAGCCGCGCTGTATGAGGTGTACCGCGCGGCGAAGGAGGCTCTGTGGCTGGCCTTCGGCGAGTCAAAGACGCGCTCCAGAGAGGAGCTGCTGGCGACCCTAGACGGGGATCCGTGGGGGCGCCCTTACCGCACGGTCCGAGGGAAACTTCGGCCGTGGGCCCCCCCGCTAACGGAAGGTCTCAAGCCGCAGTTTCTGGAGCAAGTGGTCTCGGCTCTCTTCCCTGAGAGAGCCGAGTACGAGCCACCGTCGATGGCTCTGCCCACAGCTGCAGAGTCGGAAGAAGAGGTGAGCGAAACCGTCCCAGAGGTGACACAGGCGGAGATGAGCGCGGCCATATTGCGGCTCCGGGCAAAAAACACTGCTCCGGGGCCCGACGGAGTGAGGCGGTCGCGCTCTAGTCCTCGCCCTGAAGGAGCTGGAGCCCCTCTGAGGGGACTCTTCTCGGCGTGCCTTGAGCGGGGCCAGTTCCCTAGCAGGTGGAAGACTGGTCGACTGGTCCTGCTCAGGAAGGCGGTGCGCCCTGCGGATTCGTCGTCGGCTTATCGGCCCATAGTGTTGCTGGACGAGGTGGGCAAGATGCTAGAGCGTGTAATCGCAGATCGCCTCGTCAGCCACTTGTGTACAGAGGGGCCGAACCTGGCCGACAGCCAGTTTGGCTTCCGGCTTGGGCGCTCCACCATCGACGCCATCATGAGGGTGAGAGTCCTTGCGGAGGAAGCGGTGTCCCAGGGTGGGGTGGTGCTGGCGGTGTCCTTGGACATCTCCAACGCGTTTAACACCCTGCCCTGGGGTTGCATTAGGGAGGCCCTGCGATACCATCGGGTGCCTTCCTACCTCCGCAAAATTGGGGGGCTTATCTGTCGGGAAGGTGTGTCACCTACATGGGACGCGACGGCACGGGCCGTCGCGAGATGTCGTGCGGTGTTCCGCAGGGGTCGGTTCTGGGCCCACCCCTGTGGAACATCGGGTACGACTGGGTTTTGCGGTGCGAGCTCCCGCCGGGAGTGGACCTGACGTGTTATGCGGACGACACGCTGGTCACGGCTCGGGGGAGCTCGTACAGGGAGGCAGCGTTGCTGGCTACGGCTGCGGTCTCACAAGTGGTGAGCCGCATACGACGCCTGGGGTTGGAAGTGGCCCTCAACAAGTCGGAGGCCATTGCTTTTCATGGCCCCCGACGGGCGCCGCCGTTGGGATCACACATTGTGGTCGGTGGGGTCCGGATCGCTGTCGAGTCAACCATGAAGTACTTAGGATTGGTGCTCGACAGCCGTTGGGACTTCCGCCCCCACTTTCAGCGGCTGGTGCCCAAGTTGATGGGCGCGGCGGGCGCACTGTCAACGCTGCTTCCCAATCTGGGGGCCCGAGTACCGCCTGTAGGCGGTTGTACGTGCGCCTTCACGAATGGCGCGCGGAGGCACTACGTCGTGGGGAAACTCCACTGCCGCGGCAAATCGCCGCTCAGCGGACAGACCTCCGGTGCGATCTCATGGTGACATTGAGAGAGCGACTGTCGCAACCCCGTGCAGGGCACGCCACCATAGTGGCGATAAGTCCCCTCTTTGAGGAGTGGCTAGAGAGGCGCCACGGCGCCCTCACCTTCCGCCTGACGCAGGTCCGCACCGGACAAGGTTGTTTCGGGAGGTTCCTGCACCGAATCGGGCGGGAGGAAACGCCCGGGTGTTTCCATTGTGAGGATCATCCGGAGGACACGGTGCAGCACACTGTGGAGGCCTGCCCCGCTTGGGCGGAGCAGCGCCGTGTCCTCGTAGAGGCGATTGGCGGCGGCGACCTCTCGCGCCCGGCCCTGGTTCAAGCCATGGTCCGGAGCGAGAGGGAATGGGAAGCCGTCACCACCTTCTGCGAAGCAGTCATGCTAGTGAAGGAGGTGGCGGAACGTGAGAGGGAAAGAGCCTCACGTCCCAGCCGCCGCGGGAGACGCCCTGGGCGTCGGGGGTCACGTGGTGGCCCCCGGCCACCGTAGGCGCGGGCCTGTGGACGGCGAGTTATGGGCTAGCTCGCCGTCTGGCCGTCTTACGACGACAGGCCTTGTCGACGGCGCGTTCGTGTTCCACGCGCGCCTCAAAGAGATGTCAGCAACCACGTAGGGGTCCGCACGGGCCGATGCCTGCCAGGGCTGCGGGACTGTTCGAAAGAGATACCGCGGCCCTGGAACACAAAGGGCAAAGAAGGAACATGGATGGGTTTTAGTCAGTACAAGTCTGACACTCCCTTCCGCTCTCCCCAGGGCGGAGGACATCCATAGAGGATTTCCAAATCGAGAAAAAAAAAAAAAAAAAAAGAATATCTGTTCAGGCCGTTATATTACTTTACTCTATGGTTCAGGCCTCTTATGATCATCAGAAAGGAGGATTTATTTGAAATTTAGTGTACTGTTACATTTGTTACCAAGACATTGTTACCTCGAGCTGATGCTGCAACAACAAGTAGTCGGCGGGATACGCAATTTCTCAGCAAATGACAGCTGATATAGCGTGTGTGGGCTCAGTAGAATTGCGGATTTCGGCAAGCAAGATCTTCTATTGTAATTTTGTATTTCGACCCGAAGATTTTTTACACGTGAATGTGGAGGGAGATAGTGTTGATCGAAGCCATGGGCCACTCATTGTCTTTCTCAATTGCAAAATCGATAGGCTTACGTTTTGTAATGAAAAAAAATAGGTTAGGTTATAATTTTTGAAAAAAAAAAGTTGTGTTCTGCCTGTACATACGTAAGATCAACATGACATTGAGTCTAATTTATTCGAGAGCCTGTCGGGGTAGACAGTGGGTTAAAGAATAATTGAACATCCGCATAATCACCAGTTATGAATTAAATCGCATGTTACGGGAGTCCGGACTGCTGCTGCCACTAGGAATAAAACCCAAATACGTAAAACCAAAACCCAATCCTGGCGGCTTGCGCATCGCATTTAGGACCACACACTCGTCAGTCACACTCATGAGGCAATTATGTAAACAGAATAGTTTTATACATACAAACCAAACTCCATTAGGTTCGCTAAAAATAAACAGTCCCGTGTTGATTCAGTGCCAAAACTGCAGTTCGTATCAGAATATAGGTATAAAAGCGACTATGGAGAAAAGTCCTAGGTTTTGTTATAGTAATCCTAAGGCCAGGACCTGGACTGGAGTGACCGTGTTCTCAGCATACCTAGTGCTCCTCATGGTGGAAATATACATCGAGATATATGAAAATGGCACCCATTTGCGCATTTACAATAATATGTTGCGATATTGGAAATAGACAGTGTTCAAGATGAATGCGATAAAGAAAAAAACCGTATTGTAAGTCTTGTTTTTGTTTGGTTTTCTGTGAAATTGAGGTTTTACAAAACTAAAGAAGCCATGGTCTAGACACGGATTTACATTTATTTATGTTCTCAGCGTCATGTTATATTTCCTCATCTCTTACAATCTATGCCAGTTCTAAATGGTGAGTTTCTTCCTATCTGCTACAGAATCGACGATCGTTGGAGCAGACGAAAGTGAACTAGAGTAGAAATCGTGGAACTGAGAGTATTCCGTTGCAGATGCTCCGTTGATAAACATTTGGCGCTGACTTCAGAGCAGCATGAGCAGATAAGCTGTAACAGTCTGATTCCACAGCTGGGCAACGGGCCTCTTCTTGGTGAACGGGAGCAGGCCTAGTACGAGTTGTAACAAGTGTTCCTACTTTACAGCGCTGGAACTGACAAGTTTTTCAAAATCATATTGATCATTATTGTCGTTACAATAAGGTGGCTGTTGGGTTGCCGCAGAGAAAAAATGTCTGCGAAAGGACTGTAACACTTACAACATATTAAATGTATAGAATAAAATACAAGAGCGTAGTACTCGCAACCGGCGTGCGTGTATGACCAGATGTATGAACGTGGACGAGACAAAAGGAGTATGTAAGGATAGTAACAGGTGGCGTTCTGTGTTTCTGCCTACCCCCATGGGGAAAAAGTTGTGAGTTTATGTATGTAATAAAACACATGTTTATCATACCATTGTAATTTAATTACCAACATAACACACATCACAATATTTACACAGTACTCCCATACTTCCACATCTTTGGGTTACAGATTGTAGTTACGAATACTAACATTTCCAAGCTTGATACTTTCCTTGCTTGCTTGCTTGTTGTGCTGTAACACAATGTAGCGTCTGAATATAATATGGTTTAAATACAAAATGCACCAGTAAAGGTGATTATTGACATAATTAATGTATAGATCTAGGTTGTAATAAATATACGTCAACATACATTTTCTACTGCCGATCGGGCCATATACATCTTACTTTACTGATACTGTTTGGTGAAGCTTACTATTACTACGAATAGCATAACTTTAGTTTATACAATGAGCAGCTATATTAGGAACTGATTTACAGAGTCTACTGCAAATATCTGCACATAATAATGCTACAATTTATATAATTATACTATAAGTGAGAACGTTATGTGAGAACTACCAACAACTTTCTACCAACTTCAGTAATTACTCCAAATAATCATGATTACTACAGACTTCAAATAAAAAATATACAATAATAACCTCTCCTTGAATCCTGATTGTTTGAAACAGACAGTTGTTTGTAACTATACCAAGTCTGTAATTTCTTTTCGGTACAAATTCAATTAATCTACTGGTTCTTTTAACACCCAGTCGAAATCCACCACACCAAGATCTTTAGGTCTGTGAAAAAAAGGTTAAACAGTTTTTAAACACACTTCCCACATTGCGTGGACATGCCAACTGTTTTCGAACTGTCAAATTCATTGATATTAACAGTTCGAAAAAAAAACTAAGATGTTTAATATTGTCATTCCGTGACTGAACATTAATACTCATTGCCCATTGGTCGCTTCACATAACTTCCTCACTGTCAACTTATTGCTTAGGCCCGACCCTCTACAATGTAAAGGTGTTTACTTATTGACGAATTTCTCTCCGACGGCGATGTTCTTCTTGAGTTCAGGGAGGGCTGCCTTGAGCAGGCTCTGTTCGTAAGCGTTCAGTGTGCCGTAGCCCAGGTTCTTCGCTACTCCGTTCTTTCCGAACAGCACGGGGTTGGCGAAGTAGGAGGCTTCAGTGAGATCCGACTTAATGTAGGCGCATTCTATGACGTTGCTCTCGCCCTACAAAAGATATAATTTAGTGTTAAGACGGGTACAGTATTGTCAAGATGAACGGATATAATTTGCTCCAAATTCATTCATAACTGCGCTATTTCAGTGTTGTGTGGTTATTTTGGTATTTGATTGACATTGACAGGAGAATAAATGTTTTCCAATAGCGGGAAAATGTTTGTAAAATTGTCTGTGGAAATTGTTTTGAAAAAACAAGATGGCGGCGTTAGGCACGATTAAGTTGACGCGCGAAAATACCCATGTACAACAAATATATTAGGACTACAAGTCTACGTTACGCCTAGTTGTTTTTGTCTCTTACACTGGTTTAGCAGTTACTATTTTATCGGCACTAGTGCAAGGAATGGAGGTGGTCTAGGCCCAGAAGCGGGACAGATAAAGGGTACAAAATAATGTAAAGTTGTAAATAGTGTTACTTACGTTGAGTCCCCTGAGGACAGCATTGGTGAGCCTGGCGCCCGCCCACGCCATGGAGAGGGTGGCTGAACCACCACCAGCCTTAGCCTTCACCACCTACGGAAACAAACAGTTTATGAATTTGCATGAGAAAATCAGTTCGCAAGCGTTTAAAGTTACTACAGTACAAAATGTTGTACTAATATTTCTCAATTAAATACAGGGTGGAAGGGACACCGAGGCGAAAACGGTTACCACGTATTCAGTACATCATTCTGAGCGGGCCCACATGTATTTTTTTTTATCGGTTATTTAAAGAAAATCAGCTGTTCCATACATTTGGAAAGTGTAGGTATTGCACTTTTGTAGGAAACAGCAGATTTAAGAAAAAAAAATTATATGTGGGGTGGGCTCAGAATGATGTTAATGAATACGTGGTATCCGTTTTCGCGTCGGTGTCTCTTCCACGCCGCATAACCACAACAATCCATTTATTTTCAGGTAACAAAGACCCATAGACAAATACCTTAACCTAAATATACATACTAATAACAACATAATAATATACGACAGGCATCGTCGTTCGTAATACAGGACAGGCATTTTGAGTGAGGCGTTTATGAGCTCACCAGATGGCGCCACTGGCAAGTAAGGTCCTGTCATTAATTCTATTTTATTACGTATAACAACATAGTGTAAACTTCCGATACATTTTTACAATATGGTCCCTAAAACTAACAAACGTGAAACATTTAAAAACCATTCGTCCTCAAAGTACTAACAAATTAGATCCTAACTTGCTACTGAAAATATTTAAGTCATAATTAATCAGGAATGGCTCAATCTTGACCACAATCGTGAAAACTAGTAAAAATATGTGATAAAAAAACTCTATGACATCTGACATTTCTTCAAGACCTTACTCTACACAGTCTACACGAACGCCTCTAGCGGCGCATTCATGCGCGTTAGCCCCCATTGCCAAGTCTGTGAGTTTTTCAGAAAACAAGAACACACTGACAGTTCAACAACAGTTGTCGTACAGACAATTTTTTAAGCGTATTAGGAATTTTTAAAAGTGTTTCACAATCGGGGTCATTTGAGGTGCTGAACATTAATACTAATGTTTTCCCGTTTTAGGATGGCAATAGCGGTTATTTACTCACATTTATTGAGGTTTTTTATTTTCAAAAACGTTCTTTCGTTATACTCCACACTTTTTACCTATAAAGATATTGGAGAAATGACAATGAACGCTATTGTCATGCTAAAACGTAACATCTACAGAAGACGCTGACGTATTTACTTGTCAACTAATACCAACCTCAGTACCGGCTTCCTGAATCCTCTTAGTGAGAGCCTCAATCTTGGACTGCTCAGTGATCTTGGGCGCAGGTTTGCACTGGGACAGCAGGGGAATGATGGTGACTCCGGAGTGACCCCCAATGACCGGGATGGACACGGAGCGGGGGTCCACGCCGTTGATGGCACCGACGAAGGCACACGCACGGACCACGTCGAGTGTGGTGACCCCCAGGACGCGGTTGGGGTCGTATACTCCGGCCTGTTGGAAAAATTGTCATTTTAAAATAAAAATCACAAGCTGTGCCCCGCATGTTCTCTTTTTGCTCGGCTCCCAAGGGGTTGTGGCGTGTGAAAACGATTTTTGAACGTTTCCCCAAAACTGCTGAATGAAGTCAGTAATTCAGCAGTCATTCAGTTTTTGTTTTTGTGTTTTTTTTTTAATTGTTGGTAGTATTTGGTGTCTAAAGTTTACTTTACATTTGCAAGAAATTCAATCGGGTGACAATGAGAGGATGAGACGTTCAACAATATGAGATCATTGTTTGCCCGCGTTTACACAAGGCATAACGATGCATTCAACCTTCATGTTGCGTCTCGACCAAATACAAGCTGGAAAGAATAGCTGTTTAGAAAATTTGTCTTGTACATGCATGACACTTGTTTATACATTTGGAGGTATGACGATTAGGGTGTAAAGTTCCTCATCCCCGATCGTAAACATAGGATCCTCCGACCAGACGGGTGTCGTGTCTAGTGGGCTACTGCCAGCCGGTTGATGAAGGTTGATATCGGGATGTTGTATATGTTAACGGAAAAGTATGTAATCCGCAATGGCTATCGGAAATGTATTACATTATTGATGTTCTTTAGTACAGTGGGGATAGCGATGCGAGGAGCGACTGCACACAGTCGAGAGCGTCTATCGTAGTCAAATTTTTTATGTTAGCCTAATACACTACACACCGCACCAACATAAACAAGGTATTGTGATTTGTGGCAAGGAAAACTTAGGATGCAAGAGCGAGCGAAGCGAGCTCGGACTTGGGGCACCCATATATTTCACAGGAAATGTGTGTATTAAAGAATATTTGAAACAATATTTTACACATTTCCTAAGTAGGCTCGGAATTGTATATATTTCCTACATTTCCGGTAACATATTATACACTTAACTCGCGGATAAACTCTGATAGCGCGATGCAGGATTTTAGGTCTGAATTTGCGTCATAGATGTCGCCAGCGTTCTTTTTGTCAATTTGATTTAGTTCGCTACACTTGTGGAAAATAAATAAAATGTAAACTGAATGTAAACGCGGGGTTTTGAAGACAGATCTCTTTGTACAACTTATTTATTACAAAATACTTTACAAATAAAACTGCAATCCAAACGATAGGATACAAGAATGTATTGCATTGATGTGTGATCACATGAGTAAGCCACTGTCGCGCACAGATGCGTGTTATGATTGAGGAAAACATTGAAGGTAATATAACTGCAGTTAAGAATAGTATTTGCTCTTTGGCTTTTCCTACATCGGCCATGAATGCGTCTTTAATGACTTTTATATTATTTTTTGAAAATCACAGGGTTTGAGACCTATATTATTACATTTTAACATTGTGCAGTTTCACACATAAATTACGTAGTTACTACAAATGCTATTTAAGACTTTGTTACATTGCTAGCAAGGTCTAATTCAGACAACTTCCAGTAAGACGACCCTGTCGCATGGTAGGTAATCACAGGCAATTTATTTTTGCATGGGAACCGAGCTCGAACTACTTTGAATCGCTATAGACTTTATGAATGCTACATTAAGTATCAGTTTTCACGACGCTAAAAGAATAATGTACTACTTCTTTTTAGGGTTCCGTATCCGAAGGGTAATCAACAGGACCCTCTTACTAAGCCTCCGCTGTCCGTCCGTCTGTCAGCGGGCTGTATCTCATGACATGATCCGTAATAGGTAAACAGTTGAAATTTTCACCGAATGTGTATTTCTGTTGTCGCTATAACGACAAATAATAAAAATAAATTAAAGGGGGCTCCCCTACTACGACGGTACGGAACACTTCATGCGCGAGTCCGACTCGCACTTGGCCGGTTTTTAATAAATTTTAACATAATCAACTTTCTTAGTAACTCACTGACTTCAAAATTCAAGTCGTTTAATCGAAATAAATCGTTTAAGTTTGTAAATTTCTCAACGCACTACAGTTTATTGCGTAAGACGGCGATACCACAACAATAAAACAACGTAGATTCAAACGTGCGTATCCAATAACAATTTCATTGAGGAAATTGACGTAATAACAGATAATTTATTAGTAAATAATTTATAATCTATTTATATTCACATCTCGATAATAAGACCCCCAGTCTTATTATCGAGATTATTATATAGACTAGAAACGGGATATTTACCATGTTTACTGTTTCTATTGAGTTCCCGATATTTCGGCGCTGTTGCAAGCACCATGATCACGGATAAACCGTGATCATGGTTGCGAGCACCATGATCACGGCTATATTATAATGTTAGTGACCGACAGTTTAAAATATTATTATCGAGATATTCATCTCTTTAAGTATCTGCATAAAACATGAAGACAATACGTGATCAATAATTTCAGCTGCAATTTCTGTCAACAATCTGTCTTTTGTTTCAATGAAACCAGATATATTGGACAAGCTGGATGAGTATTATGTCTTGCTCAAGTGTAAAATGAGTGTAATGCCTATTTTACTAACACGTTGCCTGTCTAGTCTTAGTAAAAGACCTAAATACAATAAAAACCGGTCAAGTGCGAGTCGGACACCATCGTAGCCTTTAATTTTTTTTTTATTATTTGTTGTTATAGCGGCAACAGAAATACACATTCTGTGAAAATTCCAACTGTCTACCTGTTACGGTTCATGAGATACAGCCCGCTGATAGACTGGCGGACGGACAGCGGAGGTTTAGTAATAGGGTCCCGTCCCCTTCGGGTAAGGAATTCTAAAAATGAGCTTCGTATTTTCAACGATCGGTTCAGTGTTCGTGAAAACGGACATTAGTTACACGGCTATCGAATTGGTAAGATTTATAGGAGAACTCGCTTCCTTTGATTAAAAGAAATAAAAGTAATTGGTTAGTTATCCACTCATCATAATATCGTAAATAACTGAATGCTTACTTCTTGTTTTGTTAAAGCTGTAAGTGTGATAAGAAACTCGTTGCTGGGTAAGAATAAATAAGTAAAATATAATAGGCAATACGTTAAGAGACCACCACCACCATCATCCTGCTGTCTTTATCCCATTTGGGGTCGGAGCAGCATGTCTTCTTCTACCATACTTTTCTATTACTCGCCATCTTAGCAGTCACCTCCTTTCTAGCCATATCATCCTTTAGCCACCAACTGCAGTAAAAACTGATGCAAGATTGACAGAATTTTAAATGGCAGTGTGATTATTTTTGCTTGTGCGCACGTTTCGATCATTTCCCTGATACGATATGGTCATTTGCAATTAGACCTTTATCCAGTAATTAGTAAGAGAAAAGGAAGTTTACATTGCACGAGTAGAAAACAGTCTCTAATTAAAACGTACCATAGCATTGTCGTAACCTAATTACATCGTCACACTAATATTATAAAGGCGAAAGTTTGTATGTGTTTGTTTGTTACTCCTTCACGCTGAAACGGCTTAACGGATTTGGATGGAATTTGGTATCAAGATAGCTAATATTCTGGCTACTTTTAATCCCGGAAATAGCAGGTAGATAGTACGTAGGTGTAGAGTAGTAAAAAACACTAGGAGTGGGTAGAAAAAGCTGCATTGCAACGCATGCTGGGTACAGCTAGCATTTTATAAAGCACTAGCTGTTGCCCGCTGGTTTCGATGAAGTTTGTAACACGGCTACACCATGACCTGGATAAGGACTTTTTTATCCAGCAGGCTCGTGGGCTGAAGATAATCATAAATAATTATCATAAATTTATTAGCGGAAATATTGCATTTTTGTATAATTTTTAATTAAAACAAAAATGATTTTTTCGTAGATATATGTTTATTGATACATGTTTTGGCGAGCTATTATCTCGTAGGAGATAACCAGACCGACCAGTCAAAGGAAGCCGTGTGCAATGTACTTAAATAACTATTTCGTTACCGTATAGTTGCTATACTTGCTATGACGTCAATTTATTTATCGGTTTATTTGTTCAGTCAACTTTTTGTGACCTCAAACATGAAGAAATGCGTGATTCAATGTTAATTTTAATTGCATTAGTGATTTTAATTGTGGCTATTCTATAAACGTGGTTACAAGCTATCTAGATGTGCTTAACGTTTATATTCAGCGACTGTACTGAGTACAATCCAAAAACTGATCACAATATGCAAGTTAGGCATGTTTCATGTTCATACAACACTATCTTGTTATTTTTTTTTTGTTAACATTATTGTGATATTTACATGTTTTCTAAAACTTTTGTATGCAAATAGTCTTTACAACTTGTTTTGGGTGTACACTATAACCGAACTCAGTAAATCACGTTAAGTACAAATTACAATAAATGTTTTATAAGGGTAGTATTTAAAGGAGCGAAAATAAATTCAAATTAAAGGTGTCAAATATACTGAACTAGCGGCCCGTCCCGGTTTCGCACAGGTGGACATTTTTTTTTTCTAGTGATATATATATATAGCTTATGTTATTCAGGGATAATGTAGCCTAGCATTCATTTTTTGAGTTTATTCATTACAAACATACAAATCTTTCCTCTTTATTATTATAGTGTAGATATGGGCGACAGAAATACTTAAATACTTCACAGTTGTCAAACTATTTTGACAACTGTGAAGACCTCACCGATGCTCACTCAATACTGTATTGTGCGGCTGTAGCGGCATGTCGTGTAGCTCATGTCAAATTTTTTGATGACAGAGCTACACGACCTAAACCAGTCGTGCCGCCATGGCAATACAGGATTGAACGACGTATTGGTGGGGCCAGAGCACTCATCGGCAAACTGATCTGCTTCAGGGAGGGCAATACTCGCCCTAGAGTGATGCGTTTTGTGAGGCGGGCATTCTCGGGGACTGATATCAGTCCTCGAGACTACATGTCCCGTATCACAGAGCGCATCGACTTCCTGAAGCAGAAAGTGTATGCATGGGCAAGCCGTATTCGTAGGTATAAGCGGCGGGTGGACCGATACACTCAGAATCGCACTTTCCAAAGAGATGAAAGGTGGGTATATAGGACTTGGGAGCGACCGGACCAAGGTGTGGCTGACACGCGCATACCGGATGATGATGCCATGTGCTCGTTCTGGCGCAGCATCTGGTCGGTGCCTGTTAGCCATACCGAGGGTGAATGGACTCGGAAGGTTGAGCGAGCGTGCGATCTAGTGCCAGAAATGGGGGCAATCACTATCAGCCCCCAAGACGTAGTTCGTGCAGTCCGTCCGTTGCCTAACTGGAAATCTCCAGGGCCGGATGGGCTGCACAACTTTTGGATTAAATGGTTCACTAGGTCGCACGCTCGCCTGGCGATCCTGTTCCAGTCAGCCTTAGAGTCAGGGTCGCTGCCAGAGTTCCTGACAACAGGCATAACCCACCTGCTCCATAAATCGGGTAGTACTGCGGAGCCCAAAAATTATAGACCGATTACCTGTCTTCCGACGGTCTATAAAGTTCTTACGTCCATTTTGAGAACTAAAATTAACAAACACATTGATGACAATTCTATCATGTCCGCTTCTCAAAATGGATGTAGGAACGGGTCCCGCGGTACTAAGGAGCTACTCCTCATTGATATGGCCATTAGTCAACAGGTTCGCCGTTCCCGACGGGATCTGTCGACATGTTGGATAGACTATAAGAAGGCCTATGACTCGGTGCCACATACATGGCTCATGAGGGTGCTAGAATTGTATAAAGTTGATGCAACTCTGCGCACCTTCCTGATGTCATGTATGGGGCAATGGAGGACAGTCCTTCGCTATCCAGGATGTCGGCAAATCCAGAGGAATAGCGAGCCGATAAGGATAGAGCGAGGTATATTTCAGGGCGATAGTTTGAGTCCACTTTGGTTCTGCTTAGCCTTGAATCCTCTTAGCACGCTGCTGGAGGATTCAGGTCTAGGCTATCAGTTGAGGAGAGGTGGTCAAGTTATATCTCACCTCCTTTACATGGATGACCTGAAACTCTTTGCCCCCAACGATTTGCAACTGATGGAGCTACTGAAGGTAACTGAAACTTTCAGTAGCGCCATCAGGATGGAATTTGGTGTGGACAAATGTGCGGTCATGCATGTAAAGCGAGGGGAGATTGTGGAATCTGTGGGAACCCAGCTCTCGGATTCCATAAATCTTAGATCCCTCTCAGCAACCGAAACCTATAAGTATTTGGGTATGTCGGAAGCGCTGGGCATCAATGTTGCTGACATGAAGCAATCGTTGAAGGAGCGCTTCTTTGGCCGCCTGAAAAAAGTATTTAATAGTCTTTTATCAGGCGGCAATAAGGTACGTGCCTTCAACGGTTGGGTCATGCCGGTTCTGATGTACTCTTTCGGCATACTCAAATGGACTCAAACAGAACTAGACGCTCTGGATAGGAGGGTCCGTACATCGTTGACGGCATATCGAATGCATCACCCGCGTTCTTCTGTTATGAGACTGTATATCCCGCGGAAGTGTGGGGGTCGAGGCTTTTTAAACGCTAAGACTCTCCACAATCGCGAGATATGCAGTCTCAGGGAATATTTCCTTGAAACCGACGTGGGGATGCAGCGAGATGTGGTCGCGGTGGACAAGGGCCTCACCCCGCTTTCCTTGGCTAAAGAGAACTGGCGCAAACCCTTAGTGCTTGACACTAACGACCGCATGGAGGTATGGCAGAGTAAAGAGCTTCACGGACGCTTTTTCCGGGCCCTGCATGGGCCCGATGTAGACCTATCAGCGTCCGTAGCCTGGCTACGTTCCGGGAACCTCTTCGGAGAAACCGAAGGTTTTGTCTGTGCAATTATGGATGAAGTTATGATGACGAATAACTACCGGAGATTTATTGTGAAGGACGGTACGGTTGACATATGTCGGGCATGCCACCGTCCAGGCGAATCAATCCGTCACATTATCTCCGGGTGTTCTCGTCTGGCTAACGGAGAGTACTTGCATAGACACAACCTTGTAGCCAGGATTATCCATCAGCAACTTGCTCTAAAATACAACTTTGTGGAATCGGAAGTGCCGTACTATAAGTATGTGCCCGACCCAGTTCTCGAAAATGGCAGTATCACATTGTACTGGGATCAATCCATCATCACTGACAGGACTATTGTAGCCAATAAGCCTGATATAGTGGTGGTGGATCGATCAGAGCGGCGCACAATGATTGTTGACATAACGGTCCCGCATGATGAGAACCTCGTGAAAGCCGAGAAAGATAAGAAAATCAAGTATCTTGACTTGGCTCGCGAGGTTGTCGACATGTGGGATGTGGACTCAGCGATCATTGTGCCGATAGTCGTATCAGCCCATGGCTTAATTGCCAAGAGCCTCGACCAATACCTGAGGAGGCTCTCGTTAGGCAGCTGGATCAAGGGCTTGATTCAGAAAGCGGTACTTTTGGACACGGCTCGTATTGTTAGGAGGTTCCTCTCTCTGGAGCCCTGACCGCCGGTAGCTTGGACCCTGTTCCCGATACCGGTGGGCTACAATTTTTTATATTTTTAAATGTTTTTTATATATTTTTTTAAGGAATATTTAAAAATGTAAACTAATTTGTAAAAATTTAAATAAAGGATAATAATAATAACCCCGTACGTCAATCACCGGTTACATCATCGAACAATTTTATTTTATTTTATTTTAATATTCGTTTTAATACAAAAGTATTTATATTAGTTATCTAAAGACTAACACAGGAAATATCAGAATATAAAACAGAAATTTGGAAACCAAAAAGAAATTTAAATACAGTTGATGAAAAAATGACGCCTGTCAACGGCGTCGTCAAAAATGTCAAGCACTGAAAATTATATATAAGATACAAGATGATAACCGAAAAATGATTACGAGAGCAGCCTACCGACGCGCACGCCTACCACCTCCGGACCCGTCGCTCAGCTCCGCCTCGCCGCCGCCGGAATCCAGCCCCATCGTGAGTGCTGTGACACCGGCAGTGGCAGTTGCGTCGAGCTCGAGCGACGAGTATTTCTCTCCGCCGACGTCGCCAACACCTGTACGTCGGCAGGGGAGAGGCCGGCCACCGAGAAGCTTGGGACTTAGGGGCCATCCGGCCCCGAGCCGGGTCCCCGCTGCCGGTGGTTGTGTGCAGCGCATGAGATGGACTCATTCCATTAACGAGAACGTCATGCGCGCATACTACGGGTCTACAGAGGGGGGAACTAACCTCACTGCGTACCGTGTTGGGATGCTGTCTCTGTTCCAGGTACTTGAACCAACCGTCAACGTTTCGGCCCAACGACTGTCGGATCAGGTGCGGGTCATCCAACGCAATCACATGTTGGACGACGCCGTACTTGATAGGCTGCGCTCAGAGGTACTGAGCAACCGTATCGTTTTAACCCCGGCACAAACCGCGGTGCAAGCGTCAGTTATTGACGCAACCCCGCCGCGGTTCAACCCAGCTGTTGTAGAGGAAGATGATAGGGTTGCTGTGGTAAGTAGCCAGTGCAACGACCGATTGAGGAGCGCTCTGGAAGATGCGCTTCGTGAATATCGATCCACTCCTACCGAACTTAGGCCCCGATTACCACGGTTACCCATGCATAATAAAAATAGGGCGCTGGTGTGTGCCTTGGACTCGCAACTCGAGAATATATTCGAGAGTAGCGAGAACCTCGTTGATACACACTCGATCCTGTACTGTGGGGCTGTTGCGGCATGTCGTTTAGCTAACGTCAAGTTCCCAAATTGTGACGTAGCTACTCGACCAAAACCAGCTGTACCAGCCTGGCAGCGCAGGATCGAGCGCCGCATCGACGGGGCCAGGGTACTCATCGGCAAACTACACTGCTTCAGGGAGGGCAATACACGACCACGTGTGATGCGCTTTGTGAGGCGGGCATTCTCGGGGACTGGAATCAGTCCTCAAGAATACATGTCCCGTGTCACAGAGCGCATCGACTTCCTGAAGCAGAAAGTTTATGCATGGGCGAACCGTATTCGGAGGTATAAGCGGCGGGTTGATCGGTACTCACAGAATCGCATGTTCCAGAGCGATGAGAGGTGGGTATACAGAGCTTGGGAGCGACCCGACCTAAATATGACAGACGTGTGCCGCCCGGATGATGCTGCTACGAGTTCTTTCTGGCGCAGCATCTGGTCGGTGCCCGTCTGTCATACTGAGGCTGACTGGATGCGTGATGTCGAACGAGTGTGTGAACCTATCCCAGAAATGGAGCCAATTTTGATTACACGTTTAGATATAGCCAGAGCAGTTCGTCCGTTACCGAACTGGAAGTCACCGGGACCGGACGGACTGCACAACTTCTGGCTCAAATGGCTTAGTAGTTCACACACTTGCCTGGCATCCCAATTCCAGTCATCCTTAGAGTCTGGGTCCTTACCGCAGTTTTTAACAACAGGCGTTACCCACCTGCTCCATAAGTCAGGTAGTCCCGCGGAACCCAAAAATTATAGACCGATCACGTGTTTGTCTACGGTCTATAAACTTCTTACATCCATTTTGAGAGCTAAAATTAATACACACATTGACAAAAACTCCATTATGTCTGCCTCTCAAAATGGATGTAGGAGTGGGTCCCGCGGCACTAAGGAGCTACTCCTCATCGACATGGCCATTAGCCAACAGGTTCGTCGATCCCGCAAGGATCTGTCTACATGCTGGATAGATTATAAGAAGGCCTACGACTCGGTGCCACATACATGGCTCATGAGGGTGCTGGAGTTGTACAAAATAGATGCAACTCTACGCGCCTTCCTTGAGTCGTGTATGGGGCAATGGAGGACGGTCCTTCGATATCCAGGATGTGGACAGATCCAGGGGAACGATGAACCTGTATGGATTAAACGGGGAATATTCCAGGGAGACAGTCTGAGCCCACTATGGTTCTGTCTAGCCCTGAATCCTCTGAGCACATTGCTGGAGGATTCAGGTCTAGGCTACCGGTTGAGGAGAGGTGGTCAGGTCATATCTCACCTTCTTTACATGGATGATCTGAAACTCTTTGCCCCCAACAAATTGCAACTGATGGAGCTACTGAAAGTAACTGAAACTTTCAGTAGCGCCATCAGGATGGAATTTGGTGTGGACAAATGTGCAGTCATGTATGTAAAGCAAGGGGAGATTATGGAATCCGAGGGAATTCAGCTCTCGGATTCCATACACCTGAGAACCCTTTCCTCAACCGAAAGCTATAAGTATTTGGGTATGTCGGAAGCGTTAGGCATTAACGTAACTGACATGAAGCAATCGTTGAAGGAGCGCTTCTTTGGACGCCTGAACAAGGTATTACATAGCCTTCTTTCAGGCGGAAACAAGGTGCGCGCCTTCAACGGTTGGGTCATGCCGGTTTTAATGTACTCTTTCGGCGTACTCAAATGGACTCAGACCGAACTCGATGCCCTGGATAGGAGAGTTCGTACACTGCTTACCGCAAACCGGATGCATCACCCACGATCATCGGTGATGAGGCTGTACATACCGCGGAAGTGCGGGGGTCGAGGGTTTTTAAACGCGAAGTCCCTTCACAACCGCGAGATGTGCAGTCTCAGAGAATATTTTTTAAAAGTCGAGGTGGGTATGCACCGAGATGTGGTCGCAGTGGACAAGGGACTCACCCCGCTGTCCATGGCTAAAGAGAACTGGCGCAAACCTGAAGTACTTACTACCGATGACCGCAAGGAAGTATGGCAAGGCAAGCAGCTTCACGGGCGCTTCTACCGAGCTCTTCATGGGCCCGATGTAGATTTTCTAGCGTCCGTGTCCTGGTTACGTTTCGGCGATCTCTTTGGAGAAACTGAAGGTTTTGTCTGTGCGATTATGGACGAAGTTATGTTGACGAACAACTATCGGAAATATATTATGAAGGACGGGACGGTTGACGTGTGTCGGGCATGCCACCGTCCGGGTGAGTCCATCAGACATATTATTTCTGGTTGTTCTCGTCTGGCTAACGGCGAGTACTTGCACAGGCACAACCAAGTAGCCAGGATTATTCACCAGCAACTTGCCTTGAAATATAAACTTGTGGAATCTGAGGTACCGTACTACAAGTATGTGCCCGACCCAGTTCTCGAGAAAGACCATGTCACGCTGTACTGGGATCAGTCTATCATTACTGACAGGACTATTGTCGCCAATAAGCCTGACATAGTAGTGATAGACCGATCAGCGCGCCGCGTAATGATAGTCGATGTTACCATCCCGCATGACGAGAACCTCGTGAAAGCTGAGAAAGAGAAACAAATAAAATATCTCGACTTGGCACACGAGGTTGTCGACATGTGGCATATGAACTCGGCTGCCATTGTGCCGATCGTCGTGACGGCCAATGGCCTTATAGCCAAGAGCCTCGATGACCATCTTTCGAAGCTCTCCTTAGGCGGTTGGATCAAGGGCCTGATTCAGAAGGCAGTACTCCTCGATACGGCTCGTATTGTGAGGAGGTTCCTGTCTCTGGAGCCCTAACCACCGGTAGCTTGGACCCTGCTCCCGCTACCGGCGGACCACTATTTTTTATATTTTTAAATGTTTTTTTTATATGGTTTTTTTTAAAGAAATGTTTAAAAATATTTAAAATAAGTATAAAGACGAATAAAGGAGATAATAATAATAATATATCATTTATTTCAGGTAACAAAGACCCATAACATATATACCTTATAGACTATCATACATACTTTATAAAAACAAGAAATATAAACTATTGTACACGAAGTGACGGTGTCGTGTTGCACTGCGTGGTGTCGCGTAGCCTACCGCGGAAACGGCGATATATGACACCCTTCGGCCAAAACTCTTCCTTGAGGAAGGACTCAATATGATGAGTCGGAACTCGCATCATAAACGACTTGAAATTCGTGTTGTGGTGCGACTCCAACTTCTCAACCCTCAAGGTCCAGTTGGTCTTCGCCCGGACATACTCCACGACCTCCTCAACCTTCGTGGTGTGATGTAGCCGGGATACATAAAGCTGCGTCGTTGGTATTGCCGGACGCAGCACATTGGGTCCTACCAGCGCAGTCCCGCACTGGTTACGACAGGGGGGCTTCTTCCTCTTCTTTCTCTCCACCTTCACGAAGCCATCCTTGTCACACGTGCCCGTAGCTGGGCCTTGCTCTTTCGAACCCCTGTTGGCAGGTTCACAGCAGCTCTTCTTAATCCCCTTCTCGGTCCGCGACACACATTTGTGCGGGTCGACGATAGCTGCGTAGGCACGTTTAGGACTAAGTAGGCGACCAACAGTGGGCTAATACAAATGTTTAAAACGGCGACTTCGACGTCGCGGGGCTGCTATTTCTGTTTGCAGGGTTTAAAGAAACCTAAAACTAAGGGGATGGCGGGGTCTTAGTTCACTAGACCCGCCATCCCCTTCGAACCTAATCGGTCCGAGTCGGGGTGCCACAAGTCCCGAACTCCGCCTCGTTCGCTCTTGCTTCTTAAATTCTTCTTGCTGCAATGACCGGAAAAATAGTTACTTACTTGTATACGAAGTAAGTTACATAAGTCCAAGTAAAATAAGCCCAAGTCCAAGTAAGTAACAAATAGTCAACAAAAGTCGCGCATCAAATTTTTATTGTCTCGATTAATAATTTCCCATAAATAGTTATTTACTTGTCGCCTATTCAGTATATTAGTCGCCCGTTCAGTATATTATTCGCCCGATCAATAATTTCACAATAACTAATAATCACAAAATACAGTTAACAATATGTCGATAGAGAATAAAAGTGAAATATTACATTAATCATGAATACATAAGTGAACGGTTGTATTGTGCGCGATACTGTCTCCGTTATCAATCACGATAGTGGCTATTACTCGTTATCACTTACATCGTAAGTTTGTTATCGCACCTCTCGGCTACTGCTATAGCTGTTGTTTTTTATTTAGTACTGGAATTTTTACTGGATTTTGCGATAGATTTTGCAACTTGTATGTAATTTTGTGTGTACAATAAAAAACAAAATTTTAGCATTATTTAATGCATTTTTTTTTGGTCATTACAAGCTTTTATTTAGATTTACTGGCCGGGTATCTGGCTGTTTTTGTCCGAGGGAAGAAAATCAGCAATTTTCCAACATCAAATAGTACAATAGTCTCTCCTATAAATGCCCAAAATTTTCTGGGTTTAGGTGCCTTAGCCAAAGCAAGGTAGCAAATATGGTATCTGAATTTCAAAATTGTATTGTGTTATCCAATCCGCCAATGCTATCTTTATGGCATTCTAGATTACAGTTACAGTATATGCAATCTTTCTTTGAAGTGAGCAAAAATTAATTAACCATCTATCTGGAGAATGTTATCAACACATAGATGCAAATTGAATGCTGAACAATATTGAGGTACTGGGAGTTAATAGCCTTAAAAAATACTACCCCACAGTTAAGCTAAATAGATAAAAAAAGTCTAAGAAAGAATGGAAGTACAAAAAATTAAATTTTATATTTTGCAAATGAAAAATCAATACTAATATTATAAAAAGGTACAAGTTTGTACGTTTAGATGTAGGACATAATGTCTGAAGCCACTCATCTGATTTAAAAAATTCTTTAACTAATGTAAAGCTAGCGTACTAGACACAGTTTCCACCAAAGCAGAAACAAATGTAGTGGAGAAGAGATGTGCAGGAATCGAGCAATATTGGTTGTAGAAAAATGAAATAACATACTGATTTTAACATTAATTAGAATCAACATACCTTTTTGAGTACTTCGGAGGCAATTGGCACCATGGAGTTAACAGGGTTGGTGATGATGGCAATAATGGCCTTGGGGGAGTTCTTCGCGACACACTCGGCCAGGTCACGCACGATCGACGCATTCGTGTTGAACAGGTCGTCTCTGGTCATGCCAGGCTTGCGGGGCACGCCAGCGGGGATCACCACCACATCAGCCTCTGTGGATGACAGGAAAACTCAAACTCAAAGCATTATTTTCAATCAGACCGTTACACGCACTTTTGAATGTCAAAAACAAAAACATGAAGCTACAGTCACAAGGCATCACAACTTGTGAAAGTACTTTAGGTGCCCATTCCAAATCGTAAATCTCTATGGAGAAGAATGGGCAAGAAACTCCACGGACACTATTTTAAATCGAAAGTATGATAGGTGTTCGAGACAGCGGCTACATGTTGGAATATTTCAGAGTCTAGAAGCTTTATGTAAAATATTGATAGCAAAATGTAATTAAAGAATCAACAGTCCAAAAATTTCAATTATCAAATTGACAAACTACACCAATCTGCATTGTTAATTTGCTACGTAATGAATTGCAAACTGACTTGAGATGTGTTTTAGCTAATAAAATTATTTTTATAAATTAAATTAAATAAATTATATTTAAATAATTTAGATAGCTAATAAAAGCCCACTGCATAATCGCAAAAAAACTAGATCATACCTATACATTATTGACTGGTCTAGTTTCATAGGAATGTTATAAAAAGGAGGTTTTACATGGCTATTGAAATTGTTACTGGCAGTTATTTTTTTCATTATTTTTTTTCTCGAGAGGAAGGTTCTTGTGAATGTAAATACAGGGTGATTTTCTCTTCTATTGTCTATATTTTGAACAAAATGATCCTGGAACTGTTGTTGAGCAATTTTTACTATATATTATTTAACTACTAATGTTCTTGGACGTTCACTGCTTAAGAAACTAAACATAAAACTTTTGTGTCCTTATCAGTACCAGACTTATCTACTTGAACAAACAAATGATTGAATTGAACTAAAAGAGCAAACTCCACATTTTTAGATTATTCCATGAATGACAACAAATTAATATTATAATGGCCCAAAAATCTGGATTTAATGTCAAGGTGAGATATTCGGACGTTATTACGAAACGGATTTAATCCTACATGAATGACCTTGAAGGATCTAAATTTAACGCCAAACATCAATGAACTTGAAAAGTTTTAGGTTACGTTATGTAACATGCAAATATTTGAAGTGTAACACTTAGTTGAGGTACATACGACTGACGGCACTGGCAAGCTGTTCGGGGCCCTTGTAGCCAGCGACCGAAGCGGGGGTGTCCATGTGCGACAGGTCGACGGCGACGCCAGGGGTCACCGGCGCCAGGTCGTACAATGCCAGCTTGCTCACCAGCGGGTTCTGCTTCAGCAGCAGCGACAGCGGTTGCCCGATACCGCCGGACGCACCAGCCACCACCACTTTGAATTGCAGCTGGAAAAAAACATCGTATACCCAAAATTCTGACCAACATTTCACTACCAAACTATTGATTTTTGAACACCGATTATTACCTCAGAGGTGGTGGAAAAATTTTTGGCACCATTCTGGATGGCCACCGTGGCGACGGGTTTCAGTGCACGGGAGAACATCTTGTGTCGTCTGTTTTTTAGTAAAAGCCACTAATTTATGAAGACAATAGCAAGAAGTCCACCTGCCCTTGCTGACCTTTCGAAGATAACTAGTGATGTAACAACCCGTCAGTCCAGTTGAATTATCACGTCATATCTGTCAAGATAAACACGCAAGGAACTTGAATACTAACTGGAATGATGACGTGCAGCGGAAAGCCGTTCCGAGCGAGAAAACTTCGAGAGTGGATGTCATCCCTTTCTAATAGTGTATCTAATATTTATACTTACATTTATGACAGTTATTCTTTTATAACTTACTAGCACCCCCGCTATGCATGGGTAGCAGTTTATTCAAAATTACGGGGTATAAAAAACAGGGCGAATCCGAAACCTACGCATACTGTAAAATTCTGTAATGGGATAGGTCTATGAAGTGAAGAATACGTGACACTTATTTTCGTTCACGGTGGTCTACATGTTAGGTTACATCCTTCATTTGTAAAGATATTTTAAAGCGTACAGGGCTGCAATATTCACATAGATGAAGCATGAGCATGTAGCATTTTCAAACAACTTAATATGTAGTATTTAATAAATTTATTTATCACACTATACATTATTAAACGTATGGTTTTATGTTATTGTTGGTTTTAGTATGAGTCAGTTATCTTAAATTTAAATGCGAAGATGCTGATGATGGAAGACGGTTGCAAACTAGGCAATAAGGTTGAATACTTCTTCTTTAAAGGGGCAACTTCAAGCCCGTTGCTGAGGATTCTCATTGTTAGGGAGTCTGCATGTCTGGGTACAAAACAGTATTATTACTACACAAAAATTAAACAGTATTTAAAAAGTAAAGATAGAATTCGTTTATTTTCAAGAAGTTATTTTTGTTAATATTAAATTGAGTTATTATTATATTAAATTAAGTTTTGCTACTGCATTATAAATAATGTATTTTGTACGCATTTGACACACAAGACTATAAATACCGATATGGATAATAGAAAAAGCGTATTCTGTACAATATTTTCTTGATCCCCGTTTACATATCTAGAACATTGTCACCCTAGTCGTAATTTGTAAACAAAGTTAAAAGAACTTACCTGAAAAAAGAATTTACACATCCAGCAAACCCCTCACTATTACACCCCTTCACGCAACTCGATTTCACCATTTATAAAAAGGAAGATTTCACTTATGTAATGTAAAAAGGACTTGATAACGAAAAAATATGACTTCAGCGCGAAATTAACAGCCATATTGTTTGTTTATATGAGTGTCATCTATTTTGCCATTTAGAAATAAATTAATTCATAAATAATTTAATTTATATTAAGCTTAGGTACTTTATTTCGCAAGAAATTATTATTTTAATATTAAATATATATAATATAATTTATTTATATATATATAATATATTTGAATATTAAATTAATCCCGTTACGATTTATGTGCTATTTCTCTGGTCGCTTTTTCGCTCTGAAGTTTTCTTCCCCCTTTGAATTAATTAAAGTAATACGAACTCTGTGTGTATGAGATAAAGTTATTTTCAAACGGTTTTTTGATATCAAAATTTAGTTTGTAATCATTCCAGTTAGTATATAAGTTCCTTGTAAACACATCACCAAACGCATACAAAATTCAAAACGATAAATCATCAGTTAATAATATACTAATACCTATTACATTTTTGTTAACACGCGAACTTACACAAAGGATACAAGATGTGAATAAATTGATTTCCCAGACTTCTTTTGGATTTTTCTGGTTAATAAATCGTCACATTATAAAAAGAAAATTGTTGCAGCTTACTACATCCCTCAAATTGACGTCTCTTGATAGAAATGGACGTAGACAAGACAATATGGTCGAAAGAGTATATATATCCCTTTTAGTTATTGTTCTGAGTTCGGGGAAAATAAGAAAAAAAAAACACTTGACAGAAGATTAGAGATGTCAATATTTTTTACATGACATTGACATATTTATTAGACAAAAATTCTTAAAATTTGAATGTTGTTTATAATTGTAGTTTACAAAAGAAATCAAAATGAATGTTATACAAGCGGTTACACAGTATGTAACTAGGATGACGGAAGAAAGCGGTCCGGGAATGAAAATTATTCTCATGGATAAGGAGACCGTAAGTTGTACGTCCTATGGATTGACCAAAGATATTATTCTTGTTTCTAAACACAAGTTATATTGTATATTACATCAGTATATGATATTACTTATTGTATGGTGAAATTATTTAAAGTCTTATCATTTAGTCAAGTATGTAGTTTTGCCAGTTAGACACTTATCTCAGGCCTTCGGTTGATTCAATATGATATTTATTTTGAAAGTAGGTGATATCTAGCCTTTTTTTACGTTTCAAATTAGATGAGAATGGTGTTTCCTATCATCAACTCGGAGCAGATATTTTTGCAGCTCTCCTCCGATTTGAAACACTTTATTTATTCCATTTATGTAGGTGTTATTGAAATGATTTTGCCGACTTTGGCAGAATAGTCTCTGAACCAGGAAGACTTAAGAGATGAGCGAGCGAAGTGAGCTTGAAATTTTTTGCACCCCACCTTGGATATGTTAGATTTTCTTTATATATTTTACTTTGTCGACTTATGCATAACAGTTTAAGAATAACTAAATTGGACTCCAGAATGCAAGAGCAAGCGAAACGAGCTTGAACAACTTAGCAGTCCTTCTCGGATTTGTATAGATTTTATTTTTACCATTCATACAGCTAATATTGTCAAAATAAGTGTTTCTGAACAATTAAGGCACAGATATACGACTTATAATGATTTTAAATTGAACATCACAACTAAACTTGTAGACATATTTCTTTGAAAAAAATATATGATATACTAGACAGTTTTCTTCATATTTTGATATGTGAAAATGTGAAATTATATTTTTATATAGTGTAATTAATTTGTAAAGTAATGTCTAACGCGGGCAAAAAAAGGATAATCACGCAAAAACTATCAGGCGTATTTGCATGAAACTTTGACCATCTAGAAGACAATTTAAAGACCCATATTTTAGTATTCGGCTTTTATTTGTATTGTGTTTGATAAATCATGGTGGATTGTTTCGTAGCCCTTGCGGGCGACGGGCAGCAGCACAGAGTACATTATACTATACTGAAAGGCAGCAGTGCATCCCTGACCGCTGTCACGGGTAGACGCTAACGCTCGGAGAAAACAACATAATTTTATTCGCTTTTAGGTTTCGCGATATAAATGGCTGGTACATTCAAATTATTGAAAAAGAAACGCCTTAAACTAGAAAAAAATAGATTACTGACGTATTGTATTGTATAACGGGCTGGTGTCCGCAACTCCACGTCAAAGCGCGTATTTTGCGTGCGGAATTACTGAGGTAAGTAAGGAAGTAGAGGTGTGAGGTATTTTAATCGAAATAAAATTATCATATCGAAAGTTTAAATTAGTGTACCTAAATAAAATATTCAAACAAGTATATGATTTCGTTGTAGTAAAAATACTTTTATTTAAATATTTGTATTATTTTTGTTTTAGGAGAATACCAAATAACAAAGATTCTCGAGTCGTAAATCCAGAGACGAGGCGAGTATTGTAATGTACTATAACCATACTACATCTTTTTAGAGGCAGTCCAGATTTGAGTTTAAAAAAATACTGAATGTTTGGTTGGTCTTGGTACGTAAGTAGTACGACCTCGACTGCGAAGATGTAATTTTTGCGTCTGTTTTGAGGACTTACGAGCAGTACTATCTTCCTACATTCGCCCATGCCTTTCATGTCGGTGCTTATATTTACCTAAAAAAATACATTTATTTTATAGCTCTGGCTGTGTAGAACAGGAGAAAAGGGCAACTCCGGATATTGAAAATGAGGACATTATTGCTGACAAGTATGCATACCTACCTAATTTATTATTCCGATTTTAGTATTATTGAACCATAATATTTATCTAAAGATTTTTGGAACGAAGTTATATCCCTAGCATCCATGAAACTTTTTTATTATATATTAGAGAGAGAGAGGGAAATAGTTTTCATAGTTTTCGAGGGTGCTGAAGCCGATAGTGAGATCTATATGAAAATCCAAGATGGCGGCTGCGACCATTTTTCAAATTTTTCGTCATGGGTGTCGTTTTCATGGTTTTCGAGGGTTCTGAAGCCGATAGTGAGGTCTATATAAAAATCCAAGATGGCGGCAGCGACTATTTTTCAAATTTATCATCATGGGTGTCGTTTTCATGGTTTTTAAGGGTCTTGAAGCCGATAGTGAGGTCAAAATGAAAAGTTTGATTTACAACTTATTAATGTTAGTGACCATGATTGTTTAAAATCTCAATTATGTTTGAAGCAGTTTTGAAGTAAATGAAACAACATTTACTGACGAGGAATCCTTTCTCATAGAGACAAAAAATGAGGACTCAGTCTTTGCCAGGTAAACAATTCATTTCAGGATAGTTAGCCCATGTAAATATTTGTATTGGTAAACTTCTTAATATAAATACTTTTTATTTAGGGGTTAGAACTTTTTCAATGGAAGCTGGCCTAGTCATTTTGTTTTTTTCAGAAAGTTGTGTGTTTTGTCTCACGATAAAACTGGCATATCATTTTATCCGCAGCCTAGAGGATACTTAAACAAACAAAATATATCGTGAGATATAATGTAATGTTTTAATACTTTTTTTTCATAGAAAGAAAATCTGATCATTCTTAATAAATTTATTTTTCAGAAAAAACGAAGCTGTACAAGGGATGCGTATAATAAATATCGCAAAGTTTTTTAAAGACCTTCAAGAAGTATGCTCACATGGGAATATGGACTGTTGTTTGAAATCTGTGGAAATTATAGCTGAACGTAGATTAGGGCTAGTTTCTAATTTAAAACTTAAATGCAGTATGTGTAACGAAACGTTTAAAATTTGTTGCAATGATTCTGAAATGGACATAAATATCAAAACAGTTGCGGGTGCTGTAGCAATAGGATGTGGTAATTCACAGATAAATGAATTATTAGCCGCAATGGATTTACCCCAAATATCCCATAACATATTTACTAAAAGAATGGACACGGTAAACAAGGTTTGGGAAAAAGAAATTGCCAATTCTATGAATGAAGCTGCTAACGAAGAACGTCGTTTAGCTATTGAAGATGTCAAAGTGAGTGCAAACGGCATCCCACTTATTGACGTCATTGCAGATGGCTGTTGGGGGAAACGATCGTACAAAAAAAAATCCTCCCTATCAGGCGCAGCTGCGATAATTGGGAAAAGAACAGGAAAAATTCTTTTTATGGCTGTGAAAAATAAATACTGTTGCATATGTGCCCAAGCTGCGAAGAAAAATATCACGCCTAAAGAGCACTATTGTTATAAAAAATATTCTGGTAAATATTAAATTATGTTGTAAAACAGCATAGCATAAGCATAATCAGCCTATGTCGTTCCCACTGCTGGGACACAGGCTTCTATCCTCTATCTCTATTGAGAGGGAAAAGTGAAATGAAAAAAATTAAATTAGGAGATATTTATGTAATAATAATATTATTTTCAAGTTCTTCGACTGGAATGGAGTCAACAATTTTGGTAGAAGGCTTCAAAAATATCATCCAAATGCACAATTTAATATATGCAAGGTTAATATCAGACGGTGACGCGAATACCTATGCAAAATTATTGCAGTCAAGACCTTATAAAAACATAACCATAGAAAAAATCGAATGTAGGAACCACTTATTAAGAAACCTTTGTAATAAGTTACATGCACTTTCTACTGATACTAAATATTTAATTAAATACAGAAAATACATAACAAAACAAAGAATTCTCTCTAAAAGAAAGGTAATCGTAACTGCTATAAGAAATCATAAAAATTCTGGCAATGTGACTAGTTTACACAATGATATGATGTTGGCCGCAGAACATGCCTTTGGAGTTCACACTACTTGCAAGGCTTAGTTTTGTTCGAAGGTTGGAGAAGATGAAAACACAGACAGGGACATCTTCACAAATTGTTTGTGGCCCAGAATAAAATTTGTGTTAACACATATAGCTGCTCACTCAAGAAGCTTAATTGAAGATGTTGACAGTAATATTGTAGAAAGATACCACAGTATTGTTGCAAAATTTGTTGGGGGTAAACATGTAAATTTTTCCCAGAAGTACCAATATCAAATGCGTTGTAATGCAGCAGCTTTATCTTTTAATAGCCGTAAACCTCTGTCATTGCTGCAAAAAGCAATTATAGGCAGGAGTCCGAGGGGTGAATTAAAAAAGTTGGAAGTACGCAAACTAAAACGTTTGCAACTAGCAAAGAAGTATCACAGAATAAAGTAATGGTTGTATGACCACAATGCAGAAAGTTTAAAAAATTATGGAGACCAATGTTCAAAACCGGATGAGTGATGAGATGTTGAAGAATCAAAAAAAATATTTATAAGTAATTTGGTGGAAACTGCAAAAAATAGAAAGGGACACCATACTACAAATTGGGTCTAGTGAGTGGTTAGAATTAACGAGACAAATTTTGACCGCTTCCAACTTTGGGCGTGTTATAAAAAGACGCAATGACATAAGTTGCTGCAATTTAGTAAAAGATATTTTATACAAGTCGATAGGACACGTTCATTCTGTAAAACATAGACAAGATAACGAAAATATCGCAAAAAAACAGTTAACAAAACAAGAGAATGTTAAAATAGAACCGTGTGGACTTTTTCTTGATCAAGAAATACCATTTCTAGGTGCATCACCAGACGGTATTATTGATGAAAACACCATTGCTGAAATAAAATGTCCAATTACAGCTTACAAACTATGGTTGGAAAAAGAGTATTTTTTTTTTATCAATAGAAGAAAAAAAAAAATTGTTCTACAAAAAACTGCCAAATGGTAATTATATAATAAACAAGGAACGTAATTGGTGGTATCAAATACAGGGCCAACTACACATAACAGGCAAATATAAATGTATGCTTGGTATTTGGTCTGGGGAAAACTTTCCTGTGAAAACAGAACTAATTTACAAGGATGACACCTTTTGGGACACTAAAATGAAAAATAAGTTGCATAAATTTTACACAGATTGCATGCTTCCTGAACTGGTCGATCCAAGACATACAAGGAACATGAAAATAAAAGACCCCTCTTACATAGTTAGTGCTGTACAAGGACGCAAAATAAAACAGGAAAAAGAAAAAGAGATTTAAAAAAAACAAGGCAAAAAACGAGCAGTGACGATGGAAGACAATATACAAGACAATACACACAATCATAAGACTCTTTGTGATACAAACAATCAAGAGATACTTTGTGATACAAACAATCAAGAGATACTTTGTGATACAAACAATCACACACATCGTAGTGATTCTGTGAATGTACTAAATTATGAGGAATTTTAAATAAAAAAATATTAAATAATTTCACGTATTTTTATTTTTTTTGATTCAAACATACACACATAAACTACACACGCCTTTATTCCATGTTCGCCAACTGCTACATCTGGTTATACACGCACAGAAATCAAACATGTCATCTAAACAGTACATAAAATAATAACAGCAGATCTTCTGTTATTAAAGTAGGTACATTTAATTAGTTATTCTTATTCATGTATAGACACATTTATTATTTACAAATATACGGGGTGGAAGGGACACCGACGCGACAACGGTTGTCACGTATTTAGTACCTACATCATTCATCTTCTCCCCCCCCCACCTCGTAATTTATCTTCGGTTACAAAATGATAGACTGAATATGTGAAACCATTTTCGCGTCGGTGTCCCTTCCACCCCGTATAAACCAATTTATTCAATGCGCACTATTAAAATAATAAGATTACAATCTCAATTAATTATTTATTACCTTATTTATTAACACAACATAATAATAAAAAATTGGATGGTGATAAAAAATCAGCCAGGATAGTCCTCACTATCTGCAACGTAAGGTTACCCTACGAAATTACGTGCGTGCAGTTGCGGGGTCGCGGGGCGTGACGTAAGCTCCACCCACTTGCTCAAGGGCGCTGGCACTTAATGTCGCCTTAAGAGACTAGGATGCGAGAGTAGCTAGCTCGAAAACTAAGCAGCACGCTTCGGATAGGTTAGGTTTTCTTTTGACCACTAAGCAATACAAATTAGAGAAGCTACTTGAATATGAGGAGGCTAGAAAATAAATAGTGCTTTTATGAACAAGTTAAAAGGCAGTTCTCGTCGCCCCAGGCCATAGAGTTTTTGGCCTAAGTTTAAATAAATATGCCACTGCTACCTACAGTGTATACGTATAGGTCCACGCAGGTGAAACCGTGGGGTGAACACTAATTAATTAATAAACCTGTAAAACGTTAGCCTGTTTCATCACAAAAACTACTAAAGTGTGTTTGTTTGAATGCATATCACTTTAAACTCTAAACTATTCAACTGATTTTGGTGAGCCATTAAAAAAAAAAAATTTCACTGCACGAAAATGATCTCTCCGCGGTGGCCAAGCTGACCGGGCGAGTCCTGTAAGAAAATTTGAATGCTAGGGGTAAACTAGGGTTATATTTTCTCGATTCTGCTCTTTAGTTATGTTAGAAACCTGCTGTCGCTGCCCCTAGAACCGTCCGGACTGAGGCGTGACTCTGGCCGAGCGCGAGCGTGAGGAGGAGCCGCACGCGGCGGCGGCGGCGGCCGGCAAGCAGGAGATCTAGCGTCGAACATCATCACTACGGACTTCTGTAGTCCCACCACCTCCATTATGCACCACAAGTAAGTGTTCAAACAAATCAAATCTTGGATTCAGAACCTTATGCCGAGACTCTAGCTGAGCACAGTACCGTGTGAATCATCATAGCTTGCAGAGTTGGCGGTGTGAAATCCCGTTGTAAAGCGTCGGTCTTTGCTTGACTTTTGAAACAACTAAGACACAAATGGACCTCTAAACAACGCCTTTATTGCTTCTCCAGTAACAGATTCAGCGTCGGCAACTCTGAGGGCTACGTGAGCGGCGGCGGCGAGGAGTGGAAGCGCCGAGACGCGCCCAAGCACGCGCCCTACCTCGAGCCTGTCAGCCCGCCCGACAACCATCCTGCCAACAGGTACGTAAGCCCACGTTCTTCATCTTCCATCGCCTTTTCTAACTCTACATGCAGGGCACTATAGCCTCTTGAAGCTTCATAATTCATAGCCCGACTACAGCTCCTGCTGAGTAAAGGCTTTTCTTGGTGAAGCAGGGATGAATCGCTAGTTATTTATAATGATCTTCCTACATCCGATAAACGGTTAGGTATTTTACCCACTAAAATTGATGCCTATCTTTATAAAACTAGTATTTATGGCAAAAAAACTCGTCATCGGAACGACTCGAAATAGGTATTAAAAACCATTTCCATTCATCACAAGAAGCTGATGTGAAGTCATGATACTCAGTAATCTATCTACGTACTTAGCTACATCTGTATTCGTTGCAGGAACAACAGTAACCGACGCTACAGCTGTGTAGGCTCGTCCGTCGGGGGCGCGGGGTCGGGCGGGGCGGCGGGGGCCGCGGAGGGTGGCGGGGGCGGGGTGCTGACGGCTTTCGACTACGTCACCAACCGCATCGTGGAGGTGACGCGCAGCGACGCGGACGAGCGCACCAAGCCGCTCGCCTTCCCCACCACGGCCTACGCCTACCCCTACTCCGCGCTTAATGTGGCCACCACGCCTGGAGATTGTAAGTTGATACTATATTTTTCCTTTATTTCTCTACCATGCATAAGACACAAACTCTTTATGTTTATCGCCGTTATCTTGGATTTGGAGAATAACTTAATTTTTAGTATCAGCCCCCTCAAAAATCTTAAAAAATAAAGACCTATGGTTAAACATCTACCAATCTTTACTACATTATATAGATTATTATACAGATATTTTTTTTTACTACATTTTCTGCATAAGCATACCCATGAAAATGACACATATGAGTAACATTTACGTTACGTTCCAGCGTCCAACAACGCGACGGCGTCCCAGGCGGTCCCCACGCCGTGCCCGCCGCCCCCGCCGGAGCCGGCGCCGCTGATGTCGGCGCAGTACGAGCCGCTGTCGGACGAGGACTGACGCGCCCTCCCCGCGCGCCCGCACCCCACGGGGTAGCCGACGCTGTGTTGATGGCATCCTGGGATGTGAAGATAGACCCAGGATGTAAGGTCCTGGGTTGTGACGCTGCAGCATTGAGCAGCAAAGCTGCAGGCTAAAAAAGCTTCAACATTTGATCGAAGCTTTAGACCTTTGCTGATGACACTTTTCCTGCTGCACATCAATGACCTTCTGGCTCCTGGTATTGTTGGGTACGCAGACGACAGTACTGCCATGGAGAATTATGCATCCAGCGCGAAAGCCAGCAATGATGAAGTGCGTTTATTGAGAGGCCATGGTAGAGCGAACGAATTCAACCTTAAGTCTTGTCTCCAAGTGGGGTGATGAGAATCTGGTTGTTTTTAACGCCACCAAACCACAACTGTGCCTGTTCACCGCCAAAAGGAGTCCGTTCAATCTGGCTCCTACTTTCCGGGGTACATCTGTACCAGTCACCGACAGCCTCGAGCTTCTTGGTGCGAAGTTGAGTGCGAATCTGAACTTTCTTTCTGAGTCGAAAGCCCAAACTGCAGCAAAAAAGCTGGGTATCCTTAACAAGGTTAAACGTTACTTCAAGCCTGGACAGCTTTTAGTCTTATATAAAGCTCAAGTTCGGTCCGGCATGGAGTATTGCTGTAACCTTTGGGATGGCTCAGCCAAATACCAATTAGCCACACTCGATTCTGTTGAGCACAGAGCCAAGAGGCTCATTGGTGACGATAAGCTGGTTGGTACCAGGCTTCATATTTTGGCCCATCGGCGTAAAGTTGCATGTTTGTCGGTCTTTTACAGATTGTACTTCGGTGAGTGTGCTCAAGAGCTCCACCAACTCATTCCACCATCTCCTTTCTTCCATCGGGAGTCCAGACGTACTGCAGGTTATCACCCATACCTTGTCGATGTTCCACACATTCGCACGAAGCGCTTTGCTACATCATTTATTATGCGCACAGCCAAGGAGTGGAATTCCCTGCCTGCGTCGGTGTTTCCAAGTTCATCATTTTCATCATCATTTCAGCCGAAAGACGTCCACTGCTGGACATAGGCCTCCCCCAAGTGTCGCCACATTGACCAGTCTAGGGGGGTTTTGCCATAATCGCCACGCTTGGCAGGCGGGTTGGCGATCGCAGTATGGTTGTTATAAAACACAGAGAACGCTGCTGCCCATTCTCTGGTAAGTCCCTTAGTCGCCTCTTACGACACCCACGGGAAGATATGGGATGGTGCTATTCTTTACGTCCGGACACCATACAGAACAAGTTCAAGTGTTTTCCAAGTTCATATGACCCCAATCTATTTAAATCGCGAGTTAATAGGCTTCTTTTGGGTTAGCTCGTTCTATCGTCGTCCTCATCTCTGTCCTCAGGACTAGATTGAGGTCAAGAGTAAGCCCATATAGAATAAAAAAAATAAAAAAAATGTAGACCAGCTACACTCCAGCATCAAACGACGATGCTTCTGGCTGAAAAGGTTCAAGATTGAGGCGAAACGCTCCATCATAAAACAATCATCTCTTTTGAGAGGGCAAAAATAAAACTTTCAGGATTAAGGTCCGGCTTTAAATCGTCGAAAATAAAGAGTAAATACCAGCATAGAACTGGTAACACACCTGGACCATAGAAGGAGAAGTACCGGGTAGAATTAGGCCAACAGTGGACAAAACAGAATGAAGATAAACTAGTGCCCCAACTCGCAGTGGACGTGCCCGATAGGTAGCGGAGTGGCCGAGTTTTGTGAACATTGTGAACAAGTCCCAGATACACGTCAAAGTGCGTGTACAGGCTTTGTTTATAAGAACAATGAAACAAACAAAGTCACCGACTTCCGAAAGGTAAAGTAAAAAACCACAAAAAAAGTCTAAAATATTAATAATAACAATAATATTTTTCCTCTCTCAAGAGCCCTGACCACCGGTAGCTCGGACCCTATTCCTGATGCCGGTGGGCTACTATGTTTTATATTTTTAAATGTTTTTTATTTTTTTTTATATGGAAATATTTAAAAATGTAAATTATATGTTTAGGAAATGAATAAAGGAAATAATAATATTCCACAAAAAAAATAATAATATTAGACTTTCTTTAGTGGTTTTTTTAAATTTACTTTGAGCGAGTGTATGGGCGGCGCGGCGGCGGCGGCGCTCGCAAACACATTGTGATTTCTTTATAAAACGTTGTAATGCACTGTAAGTAGCCCAAGAAAAAAATAATCCTTGTAAGTCCGAACATAAGCGAAAAAACAACTTCTGGAAGGACAAATCAATAAAATAAGATGCAAATCTAGCCTGTGTTTTATTTATACCGTCCGAATTATTAATTATTGAATTAAAAAAAAAAAAATGTAAGAGTTACCGCCAGTTACCAGTCAACTCCGAAAGGAATGCTGTACGAGCATTAACCAGGGCTCTTGATGTCCCGGCTGTGTACGGTCAAAATTTTATCAGATAATGCCTCATTGCCCGTTTTCACCAACACTAAGTGACACCAAACTAATGGCTAATGCCCGTTTTCACCAATACTAAGTGACACGACGTTCGAGATTCGTAGAATATCTACATCACTAGCCATCCCTGTTGCTATGGAAATAATTTCCGGCTTCGTAGAATCTCGAGTCTACGGTTCACCCCATGCTCGGGCAGAAGACATATCTAAAGAGTTTTGTCTATTCTTGGTAGAATAGAGATGGAATTGGTCATACTACGAGTGCTGCCCTTAATGGGAAAACATAGCGAGGAAACCGACATGTCCTAAAGCCAAAGATATCAAGACGTGACGTAACATCTAACACCCTGCACCGGGCCCATGTGATAGATTATGGCCCACTCCATTTCACAGAGGTGGTTTGCGTGCGTCCCAGCAGTGTGAATGTTATAGGGTGAGAGAGCTTATGCTATTTTCTTTACATTGGTCCTTCAAATTAAATATTTGGTTTACATTATAAATTCCAGGAGAAAAGAGTCTTGACTTATGAACGGCTACTCTACTGTCTACCTGTTACTGTTATTATGATAAGGTAAAATAAAAGATTTTTTTATGTTTTTCTATATTTTTATTACCAACTACTAAATATTTCAGTGACTGAAGCTTCGAAACTAACGCCCATATAATCTTTAAATCCAATCATTGCTATTCTAACAAGCTGTAAGTACTGAAGCTGTAGCTAAAATACCTATGGATATCTACTCAGTATTAACGCTTTTTTCTTTGAAAAAGTTGAGAAGCAGGGTAAAGTAAGACCACGCTGTCTTTATTATCTGCAAAAAAAAGCAAATCATTATTAGGAACTATCCTCGAGTTGTAAAATCAATATTTACACTGGCATGGCCACCATCAGGGATTTTAAAACAAACATTCCACCATATGACATCATAGATACTGTCTAGAAACTGCTTACAGTATTTTGTACTTGCTTGTACCAATGTATGGAGGCTTCGGATTCTTTAATATCTTTATACACACCGGCTAAATCTGTGACTTGGCGAAAAATTGCTACAAATTAGCGACAAAATTTGAAAGAAAATAGATTTTTGCTAGATGCCCTAGTTTTTGAGATATAAATGTGACCAAGCTGGGGAGATTCTCCCCAGGTCGGCCACCTAGAAACGTGAATAACTTTTGAACCAGTGATCGACAGGTTCTGATATTTGGCGACTGATTCCGACTAATTAGTGACAAAATTTCGGAAAAAAAACAGATCTTCGCTAGGTTCGTTTTGAGATTCTAATTGGGCCAAGCTAGGGAGATGCTCCCCAGATCGGCTACCTATAAACCCTTATAACTTTAGAAAAACGCCAAAAAAAAAAAATATGTAAAAAAAGTCTTCTTTTGTGTTATCAAATTAAAAATCCCATGATGGTGGCCATGCTAGTATCAGTCACACTGTGATTCAGGCGGGAATCTGTGCACTGCGGTGATCAATAAGATAGTTTTAGAAAATGTTGTGCTCACACGTCAACATCTCACCCTTCATACGGTTCACCTGCGTAGCTTTTTCCCAACCATGTTAGAATCGGTTTCCAGTCTAACCGGATGCAGCTGAATACCAGTATTTTACATGAAGCGACTGCCTATCTGGGCTATCTGACCTCAACAACCCAGTTAGTACTGAATAATATGATACCCCCTGGTAAGACTGATTGTCAGACTTTCGGGCCACTGACTATGATAACGACTGAGTAACGACTGTGAAAGATCTACAAATGACATCCGGGACCAACGGCTTAACGTGCTTTCCGAGGCACGGAAGAAACTCGGTATGTAATGGGTCACTCATTCACATACTCACTCTTCATAAGGTTAAAAACAAATAAATGCAGAATGTCATGTGCTCCCAACATAAAACGGTACAATATCCTGCTGATCTGGCCTTGTGAACGGGATCTTACCGTGCTGTAGCTGGCTAGTGAAATAACTGAGAATCCATGCGTCGTCACGTAAACCCCCTTTTGAGCTCTGAAAAATGCAAAAAGAGCCTGTTTTATAACTTCTTAAAAAATGGTTTGGAAATTGAAAAATTCTAGGGCTCCAAGAAAATTGATCGAAATAATCATGATCGCATAAAATTTAAACAGACTTCAAAACAGAAACCGTTTGAGAAAATTACAAATAGGTGAACATTGTTATGTTTACCTGTGAAGCATGATCAGCACTGCACTCTTGGCCCTCTTGGAGCCGTTGTACCAGCCACAGTCGTACAGGGCATCCGCCAGACGCTTGCTCTGTCGCAAACAGATTTCAAATAATTTTATTGCAGCATGTTGCGAATTATTCAAGTTGGATTCCCTAAAAATCCCCTCCCGTGTGGTTCCTAGAATTCATCTTAGGGAACGCCCTAAGATAAGAGAGCTACCCTAGGGGAGAGGGAGGAGTTAAGCGGAGTAGCCCTGTGCTGTGGGGAGTTTTCTGTGAAATTTCTTCCTCGCTCCTAAATGTGGTGAAGTGCTGAAGGATAGCCGGTTTATGTAATTTTGTCGTTCAAAAAGTGATCTTAATGCCTTATAGTCTTCTGTAGGGATGCAAGTTCAATAGGCTCAAATACTTACAGAATCGATAAGCTTCTGTCCATACCAGCACAGCAGCCAGGTCTGCGTCAGTGCCGTTACTAAGAACGACTTGTACGCCACCTCGTTCCACGCTTCGATTAACTGGATAACAAATAGTATAACTATTAAAACGAAGAAACTTTGTAGGCAAACTATGGCTTACTAGACCAAGGTGTCGGCTATCAAAACGGTGGCTTTACCCAAACCTCCAGTCTATATATGAAGTTATCTGTCAGGAATCCACAAGCAAGAATGACAGACTGATACAGGATTCACCTATCTAGTGCCAATATATCAACAAGACGGATCACAAACCTACAAATCATGAGCCGAGTATAAAGAAAAAGAGGAATATGGCCATGTAACACTAACCACGCAACAGAATCCACAGAAGCAGATGATGATGGAGCTGTTCATGAAGTTGATCAGTAACGCCAGACTGAACATCTTCTCCACGTCGCCGGTCAACCTGAGTAAGATTAATGAGCTTGGTTGATTCCGTATATAAATTGGCAACATATTGAGGATCACCAGAGTTTCAAGAATATTCCAAGTTCTAGCACTTTTCTTAAAAAACAGGTTTCAAAGATGATTATAGACCGATTGCCTTAATGACACCTCGCGAAGGTATCAATTTAAATGAAATATTCTGAAGGTTGATCACGTATTGATTTAATTAGTATCGAGTACCTACGTGAATTATGGTTATTTGAAAACAAATAACCTGTGGGATATTGTTAGGACTTTGTGGGCGTTTAATGTGCCTTTGATGGGGCAAGCGGTCGGTCTATAGTATGAAAACTGTCGTCATTTGATTCTGACCTGCGTAAATATAGAGAGTGTAGTCAACTTTGGATTGTAGCATTAGTAACAGTATTATTCGCTGTATGGTGGAACAGCATAACATACCTATACATATGAAACTATACAGGCGCGGTCCCGAGGGGGGGGGGGGGTCACCGGGATCATGACCCCCCTTAAAACATTGACAACCCTTCGTAAAATAGCTATTTTTGGGTATAAACTGTTACCTAATTTGCTGCTTAATCGTTCAACAAGAGAAACTAACCTTTCCGAGGCAGAATGCTAAAATTTTCGATCTCGCTTCGCTCGCTAATGCATCCTGCCCTTTTGAGTTACTTTTATTCTCATCTCTGTATTAATTAACCAAAAAGATCCTAACATTCGGGGCGGAGGAGGGCTGCTTTAATTTTGAGCTCTCTTCTCTCGGCCTTGCATTCTATTAGTACCAAGAGCTAATCCAGGGGGGGTCATGGCCGGGCGTCATGACTGGCCTGGGCTGGGCCTAGGCCGACCGTGATCATGTTTCTGAATTCATTGATTTAAATAAAATAAATAGAAGCCCGGCTCGCTTCGCTCGCTCTTGCGTTCTCCTCATCTTAAAACTTAAAAAATCTAATTATCTCATTGGAGGGCCGTAGGCAGGGTGGGGGGTGAGGGTTCAACCCCCTCGAAATCTCCGACAACTATTAAGATATCAACCTATCCGAGGCTTTCCAAAACATCCTATACTTTTTTCCTATACTTTGCTGAAAAAGTTGACAGGGGATCCTATTCTAATTTATGCATAAATTAAAAAAAGAAGTGGCGCTAAAATTGTCCAGCTCGCTTTACTCGCTAATACACTTTCCTGTATTTTTTCGGTTCTACATAAGTTGCCAGAGTTCCTCCTATTCTCATTCCTGTATGAACGAACAAAAAGAACTTAATTTATCCGAGGAAGGGTGCAAAAATGTTCGATCCCGCTTCGCTCACATGCATCTAAGTACCTACATAACTCTTGTATGAATGGACAAAACAAAATCTAACCTACCCGATGTAGTGTTACAATTTTAGAGCTCGCTTTGGTCGCTCTGACAGTCTGCGTTCTTGTCAGTATTATCTTTATAAACTGACACAATTTCTGAAAGCTAAAGATGCACTGCCCCAGAAATAAAGCTGTAGGCGCCCATGATCGTTTTGTCTATTTAAATCCAGAGATGGTTGATATAATTTCGTTTTTCAAAAGTTTTCCCTAGTAGTTTTAACCAAAATCGGTCCCCAAACAAATTCCGGGTACGGCCGCTTGTGATCTCCCCCCAAGTCTTAGGCTGGGAGCTTCAGTTGTGAGTGCTGGTGGTCTTGACTAAATAAAACTGCTTTTCGATATGACGACTATAATTTTGACTGGGTGATTTCAAATAAAAATAGTCGATGTATGCGCACGGTAAGTGACGGCGAGCGAGTGTCCCTCAGTATGGTCGAGGGACATTAATCAGGAATTGACGGATCACGGATGGTCCGAAACAAGTATCCCACTTCATCACCAGAGATCGCAAGTAGAATTTATTTGCCTAATCTTCAAGAAAATAAGTAGGTACAATCTAACTTATTTACGTGTGGAATACACCTCGCTTTATAATTCCCGAATATTTTGAAGTAACAATAACGGTAACAAAAAATGTTAAATTTTGGAAGGTGATATCTAAACGATACTTACTTCTTTGAAGTTTAGATAAACATAGGCGGGTAGGGTTGTACATGTTCCGGTCTCGGTTCATCATCACGACATAGTATAAAACAAAGTCGCTTCCCGCTGTCTGTCTGTCCCTATGCATGCTTAAATCTTTAAAACTACGCAACGGATTTTGATGCGGTTTTCAGTAATAGAAAGAGTGGTTCAAGAGGAAAGTTTATATATATATATATATATATATATACAACATTAGTTTTAGTATATGCGAAACCTGAAACACGTGTCGAGTATTTTTAAAGAATCTATGTACAAAATTTCAAAACTGTATCATGAAAAAGCTTGGTGACAACCGCACAAATGCGAAACCTGAATATAGTTTGTTCAGAATAAGTAACTGAATCGATTCCAATAATTTTTAAATCATGTTAAGTATATTTTTTCCCAAAAATATTTAAAAAAGTTAAAGTTCCAACTTTAACTTTTTTAAATATTCTCACCGAGCGACTTTGAGTACCTATCGCACTAATTTAGGTACCTACTGCCAAATTATTATTATCAGTGAGCTCAAGACGACGCTGGAGGCGCGCGCTGCGTGGTGACAACGTTTTTGTGCGGACAACTAGGTAACAGAACAAACTTATAACTTTGAGATTTATCATGATACAGTTTTGAAATTTTGTACATAAAAATACTAGACACGTGTATCAGGTTTCGCATATACTAAAACTAATGTTGTATATATTGCACCCGAGTGAAGCCGGGGCGGGTCGTTATTTTAAAAATAAAGCTGCCCAATACTAACTAGAACTATTCGTAAATCTCCCAACCAACCTTATCAACGCATGATGTCTGTGAACAATCTCTCTGATGTCCTTCTGATGCCGCTCGTCCCAGTTGTCGCCGATAGTCTTCACTCTCGCGCCCTCTGTTCGGAGCATCTCTTCGCTGACTGAAGCTATCAGTACACAATTACAAAAGCAGACCATGTAAAAGAACTTTAGAAGAAAATATCAGTGCTTGTAGTACTAAAACTGAGCCCGACATTAAGTTTGTGTTGTTAATAATCATCCTTTACTCTTGCAATTAACTGGAGAAGTATTTATATTCATTTAGCATCTACTGACCCATCGGATATGAGCGGACGAGCTGCTGATCCACAGTGACGTAGAACAGCCGCCGCACGCGCCGGGACAGCAGGTCGAATTGCGTGGTGATGTGGCACAGGAACAAACAGAACAGCATGTCCCACGCCACGTTGAACCAAATCACCACCAGCGCTGACAAGCAACGTTTATACCAGTTTATTTCAGAAGTGTAGGCTTAGTGAGCTCCTGGAAGCGGAAGACCACGTCCACGAAGTACTTGTCAAGGTCAAGCAAAGCCATTCACTAGCCACAAAGAACTAAACATTTAAATAATTAATTTAAAAATAATTAGCACTACACTTTGGATTATTAAGTAGTCAGTCAAAGAATTCAAGCTAGTTGCGCATCATAAGGCGTAGTAGGCTTATAAGCACAAAAACAAAATAAAAACTCCATGGACGCTGTGACAATGCGCTTCCAGTGCCATATCATGACGTTCACAGGGAAGTCGGTCCGCTTTGTCGACGTCATAACTTCAAAATATAGGGGTACCTAATATTGGAGAAAGACTTTAATCTTTCGATACTGCCTTTTATTTGGGACACATATATACAATGCAACAGCATTGCATAGGTTCCCGAACGCTGCTTGCTTAGCGGATGCGGATTTGACAATAAATAATCTGTGTCTGAAAAATTAACTTACCGTGCCAGGTCTGCACAACGAGCATGATCTCATAGTAGGTGGGCTGGTAGGGGTCGAAGGGCAGCCAGTACAAGAAGTGCAAGCTCATAGGCGAGTCGTAGCCGAAGTAGCGCGCGATGGTGATGAAGTACGGCGGCGAGAGGAAGCTGACCAGCAGAGCGTTGTTGCACCAGTAGTAACCTGGGAAGTAGTACATGTGACTAATGTGTTTTATAACCGCTATGGCAAGTACTGTAAGTGCAGCTGCATCGTGGTAAAAGCAGTCTTACAATAAGAAAGTAGGTATTTCACTTATCAAGTTTAGTCACCTGTACCACCGTCGCTGAGAATGCGATTAGTTATGGACTCTAAAGGCTCAAGTGACGTACTATAGATTGAATATTTGGATATCCCGTGTCAGTAAAAGCAATGAAGAGAATTTAATTAATTCTATCCGTTTCTCGCTGATCGCCGGCGGAGAAACAGGAGCCTAATGAGCTGAGATGCAAAAATCTGTGGCGAGGGTAGTGAATATTTCATACAGACGGAAAATTAAAATAGATAGAGCCAACCTTTAACAATTAAGTTTAGTTGCTTGAGCGCTCCCTTGATGATTTCATGCTCTTCATCAGACACCTCCCCTTCCGGCCACATCTCTCGCAGCTCGTTCGCCAGGTTCTCGTACACGGGACGATGGATCACCATCTTGATGGACTTGAATATCGCTGCGGTAAATTCAGTTAATTAATTGTTTTACAAGCGTTTGGTCACAAAAGTTAGCATTAAGTTGCTTTAAGTAGATGTTTTATGCTCTGGTTTTTTTTGTGATGGCCAGCTGACCATTGATCGGCGTCTTTTAAAGTGATTTTAAAATACCTACCGCTGGAAATAGGTAGATAGCAGCTCGATAATCGAAAAAGATGATGTTCAGTATGCGTAGCCTTTTCCCTATGCCCAGTTGATGACGAAAGTCTAAAGTATTACATGGGACTTAAAGATAACCGGCGAAATGTGGATGTTCTTCACCTTTGCCTTATCCTTCGTTGATTAGAGGCGTGATGTGGATAATAATTGTTGTATTAACTAACGGCGAAACTACGCACATAACACGACGCATCCGAAGCAGGGCATCATGCGGAACACCTTGATGGAGTCACGGAAGGTCTGCGCCTCGTACGCCGTCACCGACATGCAGACCAGCTCCGACGGACCCGCGAGGAACAGGTTCGCCAGCTCGAACCAGTAGAACATGTCCCACCATTTGCTAGTGTCGGAATACGCATGCAAATTATGGTCTTCTTATTTACAAATATAATCTATATCTATACTACTATACAACATTATTTTTAGTATATGCGAAACCTGAATATAGTTTGTTCAGAATAACTAACTGAATCGATTCCAATCATTTTTAAACCATGTTATATTTTTTCCCAAAAATATTTAAAAAAGTTAAAAGTTGGACACCGACCGACTATCGTAAGTACCTATCGCAATAATTTAGGTACCTACTGCCAAATTATTAATTATTTCAATGAGCTCAAGATGACGCTGGAGGCGCGCGCTGCGTGGTGACCATGATTTTGTGCGGACAACGAGCTAACAAAACAAGCTTATAACTTTGTGATTATTCATGATACAGTTTTGAGATTTTGTACATAGATTCTTTACATAAAAATACTAGACACGTGTTTCAGGTTTCGCATGTACTAAAACTAATGTTGTATACAAATATTAAAAAGGGGTAAAATTTGTTTGTAAGTAGTAGGGGGTAATCTCCGGAACAAATAATCCAATTCAAAAAAATCTTACACTGGCAGAAAGCAACATTATTCGGAAGTTCTATAAAATGTATTTCATCATAATCAGCCTATAATGTTCCCACTGCTGGGACACAGGCCTCCTCTCTATGAGAGGGAATGGGCTATAATCCACCACGCGGGCCCAGTGCGGGTTGGTAGATGTCACATGTCTTCGAATTTTTGGTTCTAGGACATGCCGGTTTCCTCACGATGTTTTCCTTCACCGTTTTGAGAGCAGTGGTGATGAAATAAATTACACAAAGTAATGCGCCTGCCTGGGTTCGAACCCACGACTTACTCTACTCGCAAGTCGGGACCGCCACCACTGGGCCACCGCTGCTCTCAAAAATATATTTATATCATGCATATTAGCCGAGCTATCACAATTTTTGCGGACGAAGTCGCGGGCGAAGTACTATCTATGTAATCTTGCAGTGGAAGTTAGTTGGCATTTTATAACCGATCCTACTTCTTGTGTAGTATCTAGTCCTTTCATTTTGATTGGGCCGTATGGTATCTTAGGGAATCCGTATTTATTTATTTTATTTTATTACAACGGTTTAAAATCAATTACAGTAACTAAAGAACAATAACTACTAAACATAAACAACAGATAAATATAAAAAAAATAAAAATTAAATGTTAAAATGTATTAAATGTTCGATTAAACAGATGGGAATGGATTACGGACCAGACTCCGGATAAACGAAGATAAATAATGTACTGAATCAGTTACAGTTCGGTGTCAGCCAGTCTTCAATCTTGCCGCACTAATTAAACTGGGTAGAGGGTGCCCGCATACCTGTTACGGTCGCGAATCATATTTTGTTCAATACAACCTGACACTGACCTGCGAATTACAAAAAACGTAAGAAAATACGAATTTCGCGGGCAAGATAGCCCGCGAAATTCGTATGCGCTGCCCCCCATAGTACCAGGATTTAGGATCTACTCGGAAGTGTTGCTAAAAAGTATTCGATAATGTAGCTAAATACATACGTTCTTGTCTCGGAGATGTTGTGTGTCATGCGGATGGCTACCCATCCTAGCACCTTCTTCGTTGGCGAGTATGACTCATCATAGTCGCTCTTATCAAACACCTAGATAGACAGTTATAAAATTTTATGGTAGATATATATTTAGTGTAGTTGAAGATATAAGTGAAGAGAAGCAAGCTACTTATTTTGCCAAAAAACAGCTCCAAAAGTTACTACTTTGGCGGTGACCTAAAAATTTACAAAGCTTCCTTTTTATGAAAAGCAAGCAATGAGCCCGTTCACTGCAGAAATAATTAGCAAAGTTCTTGCAAATGTTAATTAGACCATCTTAATTAAACAAATTAAATAATACTCACTTTCTCATTAGTCCTTTGCTTAGATTTTCTCTTAAAGCAATATTTTCTGAACAAAGAAGTCATTCTGCCTCGGAGCGTGACTTCTTATTGTTTAATATCAAAGCACCTCACTTTAAAGCCACCTCTCTAATAATTTTCTTTAATTACATAGACTGTGGGAGAAAAACACAAAGCCTTTGAAAATTATACGCCTATTACTTTGTATTCGAACCGGTGCACACCCTGGCTTCTTGGTCACAATTCCAAATAACTACGTAAAACTACTGGCCCTCAGCTTCTCGCCTGGCGAATTAGCATGCTCAGTCCCGAGAGGTAGCAGCACTTAACGAAACATGCAGAATTATCACTGCTGCGTAAAACCAACACCACTAGCTGGATGTTCATATATGTATACCCACTCGCAGGAGTGTCTCCCCCTGAGGTCGAAAGAGTGTGCTCTTCTGAAAAATAATAAACAAGAGACAGACAAACATCACCACACTGCGGAAACGCCGCTAGGAGGGCTGAAGAGTCGCGACAACTTCCTTAGGTCGACTGATCTACTTAGCGACAACAATAGGGTTGGTGAAGCTCGAAAAGTTGTGGGTCGTTAGACATCCGCCTCCGGCTCATTATGTTGAGCCTGCAGAAAAGCTCCCAGCGGATCACCATCTGCCAAGGCCTACCCTGACTTTGAAGCAAGGCGGGCCGCTGCAGGTAGGTCCTACTTGGACTGGTAGGGGTAGACCGATGAAGCAGAGTGCGATTGTGGAGTCTCATCCCAAACCATGGCCCACCTCCCGACCTGCTCTTTGTGCAACTCTACCTGCACTTGCCGATGCCACTACCGCCGTCGATGTGGCTGAGTTCTGGCCGATACAAATTTAATTAAATAACTATGGGAAACATCGACACGATGAAGAAGACTAGAGGGTGGTGAAAGATTAAAAGTCTACACTAGAAACGGGATATTTACCATGTTTACTGTTTGTTTTGAGTTCCCTATATTTCGGCGCTGTTGCATTCACCATGATGACAGATGAACTGAAGTTATTGTGGGTGGGTGTTTATGAGCAGACAAATCGGTCTACCCTCGTTCTTGTTCGTTTTTTTGCATTCAGTATCGCTACCACTATCACTCACAACTTGATTCTGTTCCCGACACATGAATCTCACTATGTCCGCCCGCGAACTTTTTTCGGCACATTTTCGCTTTTTATTTGTTAATCTCAATAGCTTGTCTCACCGGTCTTGGAACATAGTAGCGTTTTGTCGAGATGACCTGAAGGTTGTGTAACTCAATCCAGTGGTTCGATCCTGATTCCAGAAGATGTAACGCAATAACTTCATTAATTTAATTCGTGATCATGGTGCTTGCAACAGCGCCGAAATATCGAGAACTCAAAAAAACAGGATACATGGTAAATATCCTGTTTCTAGTGTTAATGATAACGTTAGTGACCATGGCAGTTTAAAAACTAAAAGTCTTTTGAGGTATAATTTTTGTTTTTTGAGATTAAATTGAATAATACAATAATTAGACAAAGGGTCAAGGGGTACGTTGATGATCCACTAAGCTATAGACAAACTGTAAACTGGTATGCCTTCACTGGTTTGTAAAAACAAAACTAAAAAAACTTAAATGCGTTCATTTCAAGTGTGCGCTTACTCTTAATAAAAAGTATCCTCTGCTTGTATTATTATTGTGTCACAGTTAATATTTAATTATGTTTTTATTTCTCTCTCTGTATCATTAAACCCGTGCTGGCGTAATTAAAAAAGTTTATTCTAATTACACAACACCCTTGCCGCTTTGTGGAAGCCATAAATAATTTATATCCAGCAATTATTTACACTGAGGGCCTCCATGGTCTCAGCCATGACCACTACATCGTCAGCAAACCGAAGGTGAGAGATATACTCACCATTGACGTTGATGCCTAGCCCTCTCCAGTCCAGAACTTTGAAGACATCCTCCAGTGCAGAGGTGAACAGTTTCGGAGATATGACGTCTACCTGTCTCACACCTCGCTGCAGAAGGATAGGTGCCGAGATCTGGTCCTGAAGTAGGACTGACATGGTGGCCTCAGTTCAATGATTGATGAACTTAGTTGAGTTTCCGGAATAGTGGGTCTTAAAATGAACATGGACAAAATCAAAGTCATGTTGAATGCAAGATCGAAGACTCTACACTCGAAGTTGTAGACGATTATGTCTACCTGGGACAAACGTTCCTTAGGTAGGACTAACATCGAGAAAGACGTGAATTGTCGAAACCGACTGCAGCGTTCGGGAACTTGCGTGGTATCTACGCGTCCAACTTACCGCAGTGTCTCAAGACGAAAGTCCAACCCGTGTGTGTGTTGCCGGTGAGTACATACGGGAAACGAAACGTGTTCGCTCACAATGGGCTTCATCAGAAGGCTTAAAGTCATCCAATGGGCAATAGAGAGGACTATGCTCGGAGTTTCCTTACGTGATCAAATCAGAAATGAGGACATCCGCAAGAGAACCAAGGTTACCGAGGTAGCCCGAAGAATTGCCAAACAAAAGTGTCAGTCAGGGTCGTCTTTAACCAATTGGAGGCCCTGGGCACTAGAGAATAATGGGGCCCTGGTAGGATGCAAGAGCGAGCGAAGCAAGCTCGAAATTTTTTTTGCACCCTGTCTTGAATAGGTTAGGTTTTCTTGTGACAGTGCTGACAAAAATAATGGTTTTTTTTTAGCAGCGGAGAACTTTAATTTGAAATAAAACACTGAAAAATATTTTGAAATCCATTAAATTGGCTTTATTTTACGGATAATTTTATGCGATGAATGTATGAATATGATTTCTGTCATGTGGGCACCGCGGACTCGAATATGCAACTCGAGGTCCAGGTTGTATTTTTGAAAGCTAGTATCTTGGCGATGGTTCTTAGATACGTTTTATCAACATCGGTGCAGCCATTTACTAGTTATGGGGGATGAAAGTGGGTATGAAAAATTGAATATTTTCAAATATACGCAAGTGGGGTATCAAATGAAAGTGCATGGTGTATTACAATTAGACATGTTTTATCAAAACCGGCTCAGCCATTTTATTGACTTTTCAAATGTTTGTTCGCTTTTCTTTGTTGCGATGGGGTTTTTTTAATTTTAAATTAATTTTTTAACAGAATGCAAAGAAAAGAAGGGTTATGACTTTATCAATGATTTTTTAAATTTTTACACATTCGCGGAAGACACTAGCGCGAACGGATGCTTGCGAGAAGTAAGATTCCTTACGATGATTCGAAATCAAAATCAAAGATGGCGGCTGCGAAAAGTAGCGATTTCTTCGTCATAGGCGTCACTTCCATGGTAATCGAGGGCGCTCTAAACGAATATGGGGTCAAAATCAAAGATGGTGGACACGAACTTTTTCACCATGGGTATTTTATCACAATGGTAATAGAGGGAGCTCCAATCAAATTTGGTGTCAAAATGAAAATACAAGATGGCGCCAAAGAAAACTTTTGATTTTTATGTCATAGGTTTCATTTTCGTGGTTTTCGGGGTCGCTGATAATGAAAATGACGCCAAAATGGAAATTCAAGATGGACCGACGAAAATTTTGAGTTTTTTCTTCATGGGTGTCCTTTTCATGGTTTTCGGTGTCGCTGATAACGAAAATGACGTCAAAATGGAAATTCAAGATGGCGCCGACGAAAATTTTCGGTTTTTTCGTCATGGGTGTCATTTTCGTGGTTTTCAGGGTCGCTGACAACAAAAATGAGGTCAAAATGAAAAGACTAGATGGTGTGAAAAAAAGTAACTCCTTTTTAGTTATTGTAAGAATTTTGCAGTGGTAAGGCGTCATGTTCCATAATGCGAGAGCCAAAAAAAAAAACAGTTCGAAAACGAGTGATCATGAATTTGAAAATACCTATTTGAAAAACTTTTTTTTGTCTTTGTATGTTGGTTCCTAGATACAATAATAAATATAAGCGTCGAATTGATAACCTCCTTTTTTAAGTCGATTAGTATGTAGGTAGAGCAGCTTTAGCATCATCTTTAATAATTAAAGTACGTCTAGGTGTCAAAGGGGGAGGGGACCCGCACACACGATGTGTTTTTGTTTTTGCTGTGAATTTCCGAGTTTTGCAAGACAAGAGTATCGCCTTAACACACGTGCGTGGCCAATCCGTGCGCCGCGATGGGTATGCTCCTTAACAAGTGTTCCTACTTTACAGCGCTGAAACAGACAAGTTTGTCAAAATCACATTGATCAGTATTGTCGTTACAATAAGGTGGCTGATGGGTTGCTGCAGAGAAAACATGTCTGCGAAAGGACTGTAGAACTTAAACATATTAAATGTATAGAAGAAAATACAAGAGCGTAGTACTCGCAATCGGCGTGCGTGTATGACTAGATGTATGGACGTAGAGGAGACAAAAGGATTATGTAAGGATCGTAGCAGGTGGCGTTCTGTGGTTTCTGCTTACCCCAGGAAAAAGGCGTGAGTTTATGTATGTAATAAAACACATGTTTATTATACCGTTATAATTTAATTACCAAAATAACACACATCACAATATTTACACAGTACTTACTTCCATATCTTTGGGTGACACTGACAGATTGTAGTTCAACGAATACTTTACATTTCCATGCTTGATACTTACCTGTAACACAATGTAGCTTTTGAATACAATATAGTTTAAATACAAAATGCACCAAGTGATTTTTGACTTAATTAATGTGTATACAGGGTGTAAATGGGCTTCACGAAACCGTCAACCAAGCGTAATGCTCATCAAACTAAGTAAATTTACGAAAAAATTATTGCTGGGAAATGACTTACAAAATTAAGAAAAACATCTTCCTGCCTTTGTCCCATGTTACTTGGGGTCGGCGCCACACGTTTTTTTCTTCCATTCTCCTCTGTCAACCGTCACGCTATCATTCCGCTTCGCTTTTCATTTTCTTTTATATCATTCCTCGCACAATCCATTCATCGTTTCTTTGGTCTTCCTCTCCTTCTCCATCTATCAACAGTTTTTTTTTAAAAATCACGTTTTACGGTAGGGCTCAGTGTAACGCATTCAAAACATTGTGCTGATGGATGGATTGAATAGTACGGGGGTCGTGGAGGTGTTTAAAGTAAAGTTCTTACATTAAAAACTTGTATTTGAAAAAGTTGGAACTTTGTCCCCCAATATCTACGTAACTAGAAGGTTCCCAGGTATGGTCTAGAACAAAAAAATGATCGCAATGAAGCGTCATTGCGATCATTTTTTTTTTTGCAATTTGCAGGTCAGTGTTGCATGTTGATGAAAATTTTTAAAATTATCAATACCACTCTAATATCTCATTTAATCCCATTGAATGACTATTTCATAAAAAAGTCATTCAATCGTGTTACAGGAACTTAGAGGGTTATATTGATAATTTTAATGATTATAATTCTGTAACTACATACGTGTTGCGGTCGCGAATCATATTTTGTTCAACATACAGCCTGACACTGACCGGCAAATTCGCAAGAAAAAAACGCAACAAAATTTGAATTCGCTGGCTACCCAGGCGCTTGTACTAAACAACTTAATGTGGCCACTCACTGTCGCGTCGAACCGTCACAAAGTCCAATAAATACACGGCTTGATGTTAATAGAAAGCTTAAAAAAATTGTTTATTGATGATCAGCAAGCTAATGTGCTTAAAACAACCAACTTTACAACTCGAGAACTTTATTTTTATTTTCCTCTGTCACAAAATCGATTTAAACGATTGTAAATCATTCTTTTCTGTTACAATTACTCAATAAATAGTATTCATACAGTAATTGAGAAATGGTATGTACAAAGGCGAACTTTATTTAAAAACTAGCTGTGCCCGCAGCTTCGCTCACGTGAGCGCACATTCTTTTATCATTCTCAAAGTTTATGAACGTAAGCAAAATATAGATGCAACTCATGATCTATCCTAGGCCCCAACGGATAATATCCTTAACAATTTAAAAAATAATCTTTCAGCTCTGAGAGCTCAATCAACCTATGGAAAAAATGTAATGGACACAAACGATGGAAACAAAATTGAGAATTTGCAAAAACCATGCAATTAAAAAATAATGCAAACGCTTGAATTTAATGTATTTAGCAATAGAACCAGAAAGACTATGCGCTTCGATAATCTTCATGTTTCCGAATTAACACGAACGTCGCTATAAAGCTTCTAAGTTTGGTTTTTCAAGGCCTTGTAGTGCATTCATTCCGCATTTTTGGATTTTAGTCGTATAATTGTAATATTCTAACAATGGTGATATATAAGGGACCACCCATAAATTACGTCATACGAATTTTATGATTTTTTGACCGGAGGGGTCAAAAAATTCGTCCTTATCAGATGGTCAATTTTTGTGAGACTCCCGCCTCCCAAGTGTGATGTCACATATTTTGCAATATGACATGCTGCCCGCCGATAGAGTTGGAAATATTTCTTTAATAAGTTTTTCGTTAATAGTTCAAATTTCGTGTTTTAAAACTTAGCAATATTAGTTTTTTAAATGTGACGTCACCAAATTTAGGACCCCTCCCATCCCTTGTCACACAATGTTACACTTTGTTGTCACCCCCCACCTCTTTAACGCATGACGACGTATTTTACGTCATAAATTTTATGGCAGGCCCCTAATAGACACGTACTTCCATGGTAGCAGCAGCTAAATGTCACTTCCTGGAGTATCTAAAGTGTCCCTACACCTGTGATTTAGAGGATTTACTGTCAAAATCTCTACTGAAACCGCGATTAACGTAGCCACCTGGGTGCTAATAATGTGATAAATCATCGATACAAAAGAAGAAGAAGAACATGGGAATTATATTAGATCTCATATTTCCGAAGATAGACCATGATTGCCGAAGCGGATACTTTTCCAAGGACTCCGATGAACGGGCAAAAAAAAGTTGAAGCGTAGACGCAAGTATTACGCAGATCAATGTAACAAATAGTGTTGAAAGCAAGCCATTTGACTATTCACCATATTTATGTTACTACTGACTATTATTAATATTTTGCTTCGAAGTTCAAATGCAAGGGCAGTCAGATTTAAACGTTAAAGATATGCCGCGAGTGAAACAATTGCTCTTACGGATATAACTCCTGTTCACTCTGAGGTATCTCTACCATTATAAATAAGCATGTCTAGTATAAAAAAAATCCTATGTTTACTAAGTCAAAAATATGTTTAATATACATGAAAAAAAGCATAACAAATGGGTTGCCTGATATCATTAAGTGAAGACTATTTAAAATTGCGACAACCGTGGAGCTTGACCGATTTTACTTAGACAACCGAACGTTATGCCATCGTGTTTGTAATAAAATTACCTATCTGTTATTTTAATACATATTTTAATAAGAAAATAGATGAGTGGACATATAGTATCAATTTATCTATGGGTAGCCATGACTTAACTTTATCAGGCAACCCATTCGCAATGTTAGTTTGTTCATATAAGTATTTTACTCCGTTAACGTAAGTTTTAAATAGCCGTTCTGAGGCTCGTCACTGCCGGATTTTAGCCTTTTCCCACTCGCACAATGTGGACATGATCATCTGATATCTGATAACATAATCTACAAAATTATTAGAATTCGAAGTCATTTCGGTAGGCACATATGAAAATACGAAATCCTGAAAGTCCTGTTTTAATATTTAAACGAAACTATTTTATTTAGTTTGTGTGCGGGCAACATTGGAAAAAGGTGGTCTGGTTGAATTTGACAACGTCATTGTCTTATTTTGGTATTGTCCCCATAAAGTTTTTATTTTTTGGGATATTGTTTATGTACTTATTATCTAAAAACTAATCTTATTTAATACATCATTTCACTGGTCACCATTAAATATAGTGAAATCCAAATAACAGTAATTTTATTATTTAAATAAACTTCAGGTTGAGTTGCTGTAAATTGCTGTAAATAAAATGGTATATCTAAGCCGGAGAGGTGATCTGTACCTCAGGACCTTCCTACTTCCGACACCTTTCTCTATTTAAGATTGTGCATATACCAGTGCCTGTTACTTCTGATGTTGAATTAAATAAAGATTTATGATTATGATTAATTTTTTAATACCTATCTACCGACGCCTAATATATAATAATAGCTTTCTCGTATTGCTATTTTTTTTTATTATTTGATTGCCTCGGAAACGAAAATTGAAAATATTTTTTTAATTTAATTTAATAATGTTATATTCTCAGCCTTTCCATCATGTCCTACTTTTTACGTAAAATGAATGGTCACCTTATTAGAAAGAGACTAAATTAGCGTTAACCTCTCTTTTGTTGGCATTTTTTTAATGCAAGTAAGAATTGCAGTTGTCCACACGGCGGCACATGAAGCTGTAAATTTCCAGTATAAATTGACCTCGCTTTGTATAGATTTCCTATACAATGAGAGATCCGCATAAACTGGTTTTGTAAAGCTTGACTGGCCGTCGCGTGCGTACGTAGTACTTATTACTTCCGTGCAAAGAGTAAAGACAAAAGGAAAAATAAAACAAAATTTGTTTTCAGCCATTCCGAGTGACTACACTACGACTAAAACCTATTTACTTAAATTATTTTTATCAAAGAAATCGCGTATGCGGTTACTAACAAAATTTTAAAAATTAATATCTTTTGCGTCTGTTGGTCGATTTTGATGAAATAAACGCTAAATAATACCCACAACAATGCTTCTTATTTTGTAATATTTAGATTTTGAATACAATGAGGGGTTTTTACGTGATGCGCGCACAAACGAACGAAAGTCTACGATTTTATTATATGTAATATAGATATAGATAGATAGAAGATTGAATACAATGAGGGGTTTTTACGTGATGCGCGCACAAACGAACGAAAGTCTACGATTTTATTATACATATGTATAGATAGATGAGTTCTCTCCCAGAACCATTGTGTGATAGAGGGAGATAAAAACATGGTAGAATTCCGTTTCTTTTTGTAAACACTAGAATTGAACATTGATTATAATATAGGTATTTCAATCGAATATTTTCGTGTAGCAGTGTGTGATCGCAGTGTGTTAACATACTGCGATCGCCAACCCGCCTGCCAAGCGTGGCGATTATGGCAAAACCCCCCTTGGGGAGGCCTATGTCCAGCAGTGGACGTCTTTCGGCTGAAATGATGAATGATGATTTTCGTGTAGTGCTTGTGACGTCATCGTAGGTAGTCAAAAAATGCACGCTTGGTTTTCATACAGATCGTGATACTTGCGTAACCTGTCTAGGTCTATCCACGTCTGTGATCAGGCCGTTTACATCTTACATTACTGAGACTGTTTGATGAAGCATAATATTACTACGAATAGCATAACTTTAGTTTATACAATGAGCAGCTATATTAGGAACTGATTTACAGAGTGTACTGCAAATATCTGCAAAGAATAATGCTACAATTTATATAATTATACTATAAGTGAGAACTACAAACACCTTTCTACCAACTTCAGTAACTATTCCAAAAAATCATGATTACTACTGACTTCAAATAAAAAATATACAATAATAACCTATCCTTGAATCCTGATTGTTTGAAACATATAGTTGTTTGTAACTATACCAAGTCTGTTATTTATTGTCTGTACAGATCCTTTTAACCTTAAATTGTGGCGAACAAACCCCGCCTTTACCGCCGCCATCTTTTTTAGGCCTGTGAAAAAAAGAGAAAACAGTTTTAAAATACCTACACTTCCCACAATGCGTGGACAATAGGGTGGAGAGAAAAAAAAAATCCTGTATGATCAATCGATAATACGTAGTATTAGATGTATTCATGCAAAATATTAGCTACTAGCTGTGCCCGCGGCTTCGCTCACGTGAGCGCACATTATTTTGTCATTGTCAAAGCTTATGAACGAAAGCAAAATATAGATGCAACCCATGATCTATCCTAGGCCCCAACGGTTAACATCCTTACAAATTAAACGGATATAACTCCTCTTCACTCTGGGCTACCTACCATTATAAATAAGCTTTTCTAGTATCAAAACAAATCCTATGTTTACTGAGTCAAAAATATGTTTAATATACATGAAAAAAAGCATAACAAATGGGTTGCCTGATATCATTAAGTGAAGACTATTTAAAATTGCGACAACCGTGGGGCTTGACCGATTTTACTTAGACAACCGAACGTTATGCTATCGTGTTTGTAATAAAATTACCTATCTGTTTTTTTAAATACATATTTTAATAAGAAAATAGATGAGTTGACATATAGTATCAATTTATCTATTTATACCTTACAACTCTGTAGTAGGGACAAAAAGATGACAACCTAACAGATTCTTGGCTTGATTGCTTTATAGATATTTACTCTAATTCCATTTTGATTTCGTTTGGTTTGAAAAAAAGATTAGTTCCGTTAGTTTTAATAAAGAGTAGCCTTGACTTAACTTTATCAGGCAACCCATTCGCAATGTTAGTTTGTTCATATAAGTATTTTACTCCGTTAACGTAAGTTTTAAATAGCCGTTCTGAGGCTTGTCTCTGCCGGATTTTAGCCTTTTCCCACTCGCACAATGTGGACATGATCATTAATCTACTAAATTATTAGTATTCGAAGTCATTTCGGTAGGCACATATAAAAATACGAAATCCTGAAAGTCCTGTTTTAATATTCGAACGAAATTATTTTATTGAGTTTGTGTGCGGGCAACATTGGAAAAAGGTGGTCTGGTTGAATTTGACAACGTCATTGTCTTATTTTGGTATTGTCCCCATAAAGTTTTTATTTTGTTGGATATTGTTTCTCTACCTATTATCTAAGAACTAATCTTATTTAATACATCATTTCACTGGTCACCATTAAATATAGTAAAATGCAAATAATAGTAATTTTATTAAATAAACTTCAGGTTTAGTTGCTGTAAATTGCTGTAAATAAAATGGTATATCAAACGGAACGGAAAGGACTCTGATGCGAAAACGGTTACCACATACTCAGTACATCATTCTGAGCCCTATAGAAATTATCCATCGATTATTTAAAAAAAACTGCTGTTTCCTACAAAAGTGGAATACCTACACGGTCAAATTGTATGGAAGAGCTAAGAATGATTTACTGAATATGTGGTAACCGTTTTCATTACGGTGTCCCTTCCACCCTGTATGCTAGGTGTAAAATTACTAAGCCGGAGAGGTGATCTTTACCTCAGGACCTTCCTACTTCAGACACCTTTCTCTATTTAAGATTGTGCATATACCAGTGCCTGTTACTTCTGATGTTGAATTAAATAAAGATTTATGATTATGATTAATTTTTTAATATCTATCTACCGACGCCTAATATATAATAATAGCTTTCTCGTATTACAATTTTTTTTAATTATTTAATTGCCTCGGAAACGAAAATTGAATTTTTTTTTAAATTTAATTTAATAATGTTATATTCTCAGCCTTTCCATCATGTCCTACTTTTTACATAAAATGAATGATCACCTTATTAGAAAGAGACTAAATTAGCGTTAACCTCTCTTTTGGTGGAATTTTTTAATGCAAGCAAGAATTGCAGTTGTACACACGGCGGCACATGAAGCTGTAAAGTACCAGTATAAATTGGCCTGGCTTTGTATAGATTTCCTATACAATGAGAGATCCGCATAAACTGGTTTTGTAAAGCTTGACTGGCCGTCGCGTGCGTACGTAGTACTTATTACTTCCGTGCAAAGAGTAAAGACAAAAGGAAAAATAAAACAAAATTAGTTTTCAGCCATTCCGAGTGACTACACTACGACTAAAACCTACTTACGTAAATTATTTTTATCATAGAAATCGCGTATGAGGTTTCTAACAAAATTTTAAAAGTTAATATCTTTTGCGTCTGTTGGTCGATTTTGATGAAATAAACGCTAAATAATACCCACAACAATGCTTCTTATTTTGTAATATCTAGATTTTGAATACAATGAGGAGTTTTTACGTGATGCGCGCACAAACGAACGAAAGTCTCAAGCAACATCTGCAGATGTTGCTTGAGGTTGGGAGACAACACTAAAAGTACTGGCGTTGAGTTCTCTTCTTCAGAGTTTTACTGCGCTCTTTTGGCACATTTTGGCGATAAAATAAAGTGCTCCGACAAGTGAAACGATCAGTATTATTATCAAAAGTATTTTCTCAATACTGAACAGTGGTCCAAAGTTTTGACTGGTGCTGGCATTCGCTTCCCCGTTTGCATTTTGAGCGATTACTACATCTTCTTTTGAATAAGTTTTTCCCATCTTCTTTCTTGATGTTCTCTTAGTGTGTTTTCTTGGTGCTTTTTCTTGAATTTGAGTGTTTCTTCGGTCTTGGCGTTTGAATTTTTTCTTTCTTGAGTTCTTCTTAATTTTTGGTTGTCATTTCTTCAATTGTTCTTATTTGGCAGGGTCGCCATTAAGTGTATCTATAAGGATAGGAGGCAGATGGAAACAACTGTTCATTCCGAAGTTCCTTTTATTAATGCCAAATAAAACATACAAATCTTATTGCTAACTTAGTTTACTTAGTTACTAGAATATTAATGCTTTGCTTGCGATACGTGACATGTTATTGGTCCGACGACTGTCTTAATGGGGATCAGCAAAGGATGTGTCGAAAATACTGAGATTTCGTGTCGAAAAGTGGAGTGAAATTCTCGTACGAATGAAATCTCTTGCTTCAGATCCGCAAACAGATAATGAAGGCTCTGTTACGAACTTCACGCACCTCTCTACTGCCCGAGTGTGGCAAGAATACTTATCAATTTCAAGGAAAGTACCTTCTGCGGATATTTCTGTGTCGGTGTATTTTATTGTTATTGGAGTTTCAGTTATCTTTTCTTTCTCCCAATTTATTAAATGTTAGTAACTTATTGTCATCAACGTAGAGGTCATTTTTTTTTAATGATGGGAAGTCATCAAATGACCCCCCCCGCTCTGGGCGGAGCGGAAGGGAGTGTTAGACTTGTACTGACTAAAACCCGTCCATGTTCCTTCTTTGCCCTTTGTGTTCCAGGGCCGCGGTATCTCTTTCGAACAGTCCCGCAGCCCTGGCAGGCATCAGCCCGTGCGGACCCCTACGTGGTTGCTGACATCTCTTTGAGGCGCGCGTGGAACACGAACGCGCCGTCGACACGGCCTGTCGTCATAAGACAGCCGGACGGCGAGCTAGCCCATAACTCGCCGTCCACAGGCCCGCGAACCTAGAGGTCTGGAAGTTAGAATTCACGTACTTTTGTCTCTTTGCACTGATTTCTTGCCTTCAAAACTCTCTGAACAGCCAGTTCCCTTATTGCGAGTTATCATTTTGTAACCTAGCCAGCAACACATTGTCTGGGTGTGCGAAGAAGGCCTTTCTTTAAATAGTTTTTAAAACAATGCTTTTCAGAACATCTCGCAAATACAAACATCTTTTAACCATTTCAATATACAGGGTGTAGAGACACCATTTACGAAACCGACGCAAAAATTATTGCTGAGAAACGACTTTTTTTTTGGGGTGAAAAATCATGTTTTACGGTAGGACTCGATTGAACGCACTCAAAGTATCAATGCGCTGATGGATGGATTGAATAGTACGGGGGTCGTGGAGGTGTTTAAAGTAAAATCATACATCAAAAAAATGTATTTACTTTGACCCCCAATATCTCCGTAACTAGAAGGTTCCCAGGTATGATCTAGGCCAAAAAAAATATCGCAAAGACGGGAAGAACAAGTGCCTTTCGGCTTCGTTAAGGGTCTATTTACATCCTTTATGTATCGGACCATATTTACAAGACGATTTGGTCTTGATATCAAAGTAGCTTGTAGCGTAAACTTAACTAAGATACAAGTGGCAGGTTTCTTCAAATTTCTTTTCGAGTTAGCTGTTCCAATATAAACGATGGATCCTGTTTGCAAAAGTCAACCAACGAGAATGTGCCAGTGTTCCCGGATCTTTGATAGCCAAGTTTGATGACACCGTACCAGCAAAAAATGCGGAGCCCATCCGATACAGGTATTTTTGATCTTTGTTTAACAGATCAGAGTTCAGATCCCTCAATTGTAAGAAAATGCATTCAAGTCAAGACAATTGCCGATCTTTTTTTAATAAGCTGCCAGAAAAACTATTAGGGCCTGTTTTAGTACCGTCGAGACTAAAATGGCAAAGATGGAGATCAAATGGCGAAGTGGCAATTCATTTGGCGGTTTTTGTCGTATCTGCGCATACTTTTATACTTGATATAATACGTATTTTTTGTATGTATTTTTCATATTATTAATTCCTTTAATAATTTTAAGTATCAATATAGTAGTAAAGATAGAAATATAGTCGTAAATAAAATATTGTTTGATAGCCAAGAATTCAAACCTAATGCGCCACCTTAAGATATTTACACCTTTAGATATTTAGCTTGAAATCATTTATTAATACGTATCATCGATCGGTCATACAGGAATCTTAAAGTTTGAAAAATAATTTTTTTCACTCCACCTTAGTGGACATCTTTTCGAACTGTCCACATTCACTGAAATTGACAGTTTGAAAAAAAAACCTAAGATGTTTAATATGTTCATCCCGCGACTGAACATTAATACTCATTGCCCATTGGTCGCTTCACATAACTTCCTCACTGTCAACTTATTGCTTAGGCCCGAACCTCTACTAAGTTAAAACGACGGCACGGTTGGCGCAGTGGCTGAGCGATTGGCTGCTGCCTGCTGCGCTCCTTGTCGCAGGTTCGATCCCCGCACGCAATAAATATTTATATTCCCTACAGGTAGTTGTTCCGGGTCTGGCTGTTTGTTGATGTGAGTTTAAATGTTTGTAAACGCACCCACAATACAGGAGAAATTCCTAGTGCGGCGCAAAGTTTAAAAAAAAAAAGTATTTACTCATTGACGAATTTCTCTCCGACGGCGATGTTCTTCTTGAGTATAGGGATGGCTGCCTTGAGCAGTTTCTCTTCGTATTCGTTCAGTACTCCAAAGCCCAGGTTCCTCTCTGCTCCGTTCTGTGTGAACTGCAAGGGGCTGGCGAAGTAGGAGGCTTCAGTGAGGCTTGACTTGACGTAGGCGCATTCTACAACGTTGCACTCGCCCTACAAAAGATACAAGATAGTGTTAAGACGGGTACAGTCTTGTCAGGATGAACGGATTATAATTTACTTCGTTCATAATTGCGCCATTTCAGTACTGCGTGGTTCTATTGGCGTTTGATTGACATTGACATTGACAGGAAGATATAGTAGGTACATTTTGATATAAGTGGTTAAACTTTATTATTGCGCCCGAGGCGGAGTTCACACAACCGAGCCGCAGGCGAGGTTGTTATGAAGCCGAGAACTGCAGTAACAAATCCCCACGCGTATCAAACGACGTCTTCCAATACACTTTCGAAGAAATAAAATATTAGAACGGAAAGTATTTTTGTCAGGAATTATTAGGAAACTATGATTTAAATTGCTTTTTTTCCGCGCTTTACTTTCGCCAGGTTAGGTTAGGTAGCCTATTATAAAAAAAAGAAAACCCAAATAAATGTTAATTTGTTCATAAAAGTAAATATTTGTTTTAAATAATCATGATTATCTATGATATTCTATTTATAAACACAATTTAAATACTCAAAAAATATTTACGCCGTAAAGACGCATGTCTCTTTGCCGAGACAGTAGTTGTAGTACAGTCATTGAACCATGGACTTAGTATACAAACAGGACTGAGTTCCGCGAAATTCGTAACACACAAAAATGAACCTTAACTGTCACACCGTAGGTTTACTTTTGTTAAGCTATAATAACCGAGGCGAGAGAGATAGCAAAAAAGGACCCTTTGTCCCTTTCACACAATTGACAACAGACAAAAACGTAAAAGATGGTAGAATATAGTAAACCGGCAGTCACCGCACACTACAAGTAAAAAAGATTACGTGTATATGTTTTTAGCTTTAAGATAAATTTTAATTAATTTCCTTTAATAGGTTTACATTCTGTACATAATACTAATTTATTTATATTAAGTCAAAATAAACATTAATATGATTGTTTAGAAGCTATTATATATTCATTATGATAACACTGAAATCTGTCATCAATGGTGATAATTTGACGTCCTAAGTTGTTTTGAGAAAATTATATGATCTATCTACGGTTCATTTTTATTTTAACTGTGAAAATGGTTAAAAGTATTATATCACATTATGTAAAAGTGAATCATATGATGGTTGTGGCATATCATTTCACAGGTAACGAATATTATAGATTTTGTTTATTAACAATGATTAGTGTGACCATGCCTTAGACGTTTTGCGGACGAAAGACTTATGCTTTCGTGTCATCATTTCAGACCAAAGACGTCCACTGCTGGACATAGGCCTCCCCCAAGTGTCGCCACATTGACCGGTCCCGTGCGACTCGCATCCAGCGGATCCCTGCAACCTTCACCAGGTCATCGGATCCACCTAGTGGGAGGCCTTCCAACGCAGCGTCTTCCGGTTCGCGGTCGCCACTCCAGAACTTTTCGGCCCCATCGGCCATCTGTTCTGCGAGCAATGTGCCCTGCCCACTGCCACTTCAGTTTGGCTATTCTTCGGGCTACGTCGGTTAACTTGGTTCTCTTGCGGATGTCCTCATTTCTGATTCGATCACGCAAGAAAACTCCGAGCATAGCCCTCTCCATTGCCCTTTGGGTGACTTTAAGCCTTCTGATAAGGCCCATTGTGAGCGACCACGTTTCGGTCCCGTATGTAATCACTGGCAACACACACTGGTCATAGACCTTCGTCTTGAGACACTGCGGTAAGTTGGACGAGAAGATACCCCGCAACTTCCCGAACGCTGCCCAGCCGAGTCGGATTAGACGATTGACCTCTTTCTCGAAGTTAGACCTACCTAACTGGATCGTTTGTCCAAGGTAGACATAATCGTCTACAACTTCGAGTGTAGAGTCTCCTAGGAGTGGGTGTTACATGGGTATTCAACATGATTTTGGTTTTGTCCATGTTCATTTTAAGACCCACTTTTTCGGAAGCTCTACTAAGGTCATCGAGCATTGTACTGAGGTCCTCCGTGGTCTCAGCCATGACCACTATATCGTCGGCAAACCGAAGGTGAGAGATGTACTCGCCATTGACGTTGATGCCTAGCCCTCTCCAGTCCAGAACCTTGAAGATATCCTCCAGTGCAGCGGTGAACAGTTTCGGAGATATGACGTCTCCCTGTCTCACACCTCGCTGCAGAAGGATAGGTTCCGAGGTCTGGTCCTGAAGTCGGACTGACATGGTGGCGTTTTTGTACAAACACTTCAACACCTCGATGTACCGATAGTCGATTTGGCACCGTTGGAGAGACTGCAGTACAGCCCAAGTCTCGATCGAATCGAAGGCTTTCTCGTAGTCCACAAACGCCAAGCAGAGAGGCAGGTTATACTCTTCGGTCTTTTGTATAACCTGCCGCAGCGTATGTATGTGGTCTACGGTGCTAAAGCCTTTTCGGAATCCGGCTTGTTCGGGAGGCTGAAAATCGTCAAACCTGCGCGCGAGACGATTCGTGATGACTCTTGAGAACAACTTGTAGACATGGCTTAGAAGTGAGATGGGCCTATAGTTCTTCAGCCGGGCATTGTCGCCCTTTTTGAAGAAGAGTACCACCACACCCCTGCACCATGCCTGCGGCGTTTTCCCCTCGAGTATGACGGAATCAAACAGCTTCTGAAGGGCCTTAAGTACCGGTTTTCCACCCGCCTTCAGGAGTTCGGCCGTAATTCCGTCATCACCCGGTGCCTTGTTGTTTTTAAGCTGTTTAAGAGCCATCCTAATCTCGTACAAGCTGACATCCGGAATGTCTTCTGTATAGTGTCGGGTCAGTCTAGCTCTTGGGTCGTTAGCTAGAGTTGCAACAGGATTTCTAGTTGAAGTATACAACTGCCCATAGAAACTCTCGATCTCCCTCAGCAGCTCCGGTTTGGCGGATATGATCCTGCCATCGTCGGTCTTCAGTTTCGTTAGCTGGCTCTGCCCAATAGCCAGATCTCTTGAAAAACACCTTGGAGCCTTTATTCCGCTCAATAGCGTCTTTAATACGCTCGGTATTTAAGCGGCGGAGGTCGCTCTTCAAGGATTTAGAGATCCGTCTATTGAGCTGCCGGTATTTCCACACCTCATCTGAAGACTGCAGGATCATCTCAGGCCGCTCCTTCATGAGCTCGAGAGTATGATCAGAGAGTTTTTTGTTGTGTGCACGACGTGTCTTGAAAAACTTAGACCCAGTCGTGCGGACAGTTTCCACGAACCCATCGTTGTATTCGTCCACTGAGCTTCCTAGGCACTCGAAACGTTTCTGGAGTTCAAGCTGAAAGCTCTCGGGGTTTTGGATCTGGATCTGTGCTGGACGGAGCGTAGACTTCATCAGTCGAGACCTTTCAAGCTTTATATTGATGTTCAATGTGCCTCTTACCATGCGGTGATCGCTCCCGGTTTTCACCGAATTGATCACTGAGACATCATTGAACATTTGCTTCTTGGTTGACATGATGAAGTCAATCTCATTTTTAGTTGCACCATCGGGACTCTGCCAGGTCCACTTCCTGTGCTCGCGCTTTTTGAAGAAGGAGTTCATCATATAGAGGCCCTCCTTCTCCATAAAACTAGCCAGTTGGTGACCCCGGTGGTTCCGACTTCCAAACCCAAATTGCCCCACCTGCAGCTCATCTCCATCTCGTTTGCCCAGTTTCGCATTGAAGTCCCCCATGACAACGGTGAAGTGAGTCTTGAAACCATGCAGGGCTTTGGAAATATCCTCATACATGGTCTCCACTTCGTCGTCGGGGTGTGCCGAGGTCGGGGCGTAGACCTGTATGACCTTCAGCTTACTCAAAATATCTTGAGGATATTTTGAGTACAAGGTACGCCACCCTGGTGGACACACTCTCGATCTTCACCACGTTATTCACAAGGGGCTTGTGGGCGATAAACCCAACACCACCCTGGGACTGCCGGTCACCCTCTCGGAAATAGAGCAGGTTGCCGGATTTCAGGATTATTGTGTCCTCACCCTCTCTTCGGACTTCAGATAATCCCACAATACTCCATCGCAGCCTGCTCAATTCCTCTTCGAGTTCCGTTATCTTCTCGTCGGTCCGGAGTGTACGCGTGTTATATGTTGCCAGGTCAAGTCGTCGGTATAGGCAGCCTGATCCCGTCCGGAGATTCTTCGCACCCCTTGCCACGCCGTAACCTCGACCGCTACCATAGTCGAGGGTAGACGGGCTGCCGGGTACTAGGGGCCATTTTTTAGTTGCGCTTACCATTTGGGGGGTTTTGCCCTAATCGCCACGCTTGGTAGGCGGGTTGGCGATCGCAGTATGATTGTTGTAAAATCAGAGAACGCTGCTGCCCATTCTCTGGTAAGTCCCTTAGTCGGCTCTTACGAAGTTACGACACCCACGGGAAGACATGGGATGGTGCTATTCTTTACGTCCGGACACCATACGGAACATGCTTTCGTGTATTTTTCATTAAAACTGTTAATATTATGCGCATGATAATTATAATTAGTACCTATGTATCGCGTTATTCGCGTGTTCACGTTATTGAGATAGCATTATTTTTGTTTGTTACAGCTTTCCATTGAAAGAGGAAATTAGGCAACAATGTCGATTCCCAAATTTCAAACCAAAACCAAAAGTTCTGTCGTGTGCAGCCTTCATTTTAAGCCAGAGGATGTTCATACTACAAAATCACGACGAGCGTTATGCTTATTCAGTACCATCATTTTTTCCAGTGTTCATCAGTACAACTGATGAACGCGGAAAGAAGGCAGGTTAAGTGTGCTTAATAGATGTTCTCCTGCGCGAAGCTCTTTTCAGTCGGCAGTGGCGGGTGCCTTGCACTTACAGGCTCCGGCCGCTCCTGGTATCTTGCGAGGAACGACGTGAAGGCGACGTAGTTATCTTTTTGAAACGAAGCCCTCTTGGCTTCGTTTCAAAGAGATAACAACGCCGAAGTTAACTCTTAATAAGGTTTTAGGAAGTAACTCTTCAGGACGGTGTTGAACAATTTTTACATTTACAAGTTCCGATTTGATGACTACGATTTGTTCAAATTTTATGCGTACTTACGCACCTACTTCAGAGGTTTGCCGTAACGAGAATATTTTTGAAAAGTTTGATGCGATTAAAACAAATATTTTATACAAGACTCAATCATCTAATTAGTCTACCACATTCTATCCAATGTATAACGGATGAAGAACCACACTACTTAAAACAAGTAAAAGCATTGGCTAATTCGTATTTCTTAAGAATATTCCATCATGCGAAATATAATGCTTTGAGAAACTTAGGCAGTAAGATTGGCTTACGGCAGAAACTCCACAAAACAATTTTGTTTAACCATGTTTAATTTTAATAAATGTACACACTTTAAATTTTACACTTTAACTTTTTTAACACACTTTCAATTTTATTGTCTGCATTTGAATACCCAAACACCAATTCTGCAGAGCAAACGGAAAAGAGCATGGAAAGGAAACGATTTTCTTTTTTTTTTCCAACGAAATTCTTATTGTTTTTTCTCATAAATTATTATTTCAGTATTTTATGTAACCGTTGATGTCTTATCCGGAAACAAATTATCTCTGTCAAAACGAAGTTTCTTATTTGTTATAAAAATGTCTGGTCACCCCATTAGAAAGAGACAAAGGGCTCTGTTATAAATATCTCTCTCGTCACGTTTTTCTGGTAGAGTGCTCAGTCCAGTTTATTATACTAAGTTCATGCATTGAACCCATATGGACTTAGTATAACTATAGTTATCTGTGGAATTTTTATTTCCGCATGTGCGCGGAAAAATATTAAAAATGCACGTGTGCGAAATACATTGCATGTTGAACCTAATCGTAGTGTGATAAGAACCAGTTTTCTATGGAAATTGTTTTGAAAAAACAAGATTGCGGCGTTAGGTACATACGATTAAGTTCACGCACAAGGTATAACCACCGGAGCCTTTACGAAACCGGCAACCAAGCATTCTGTACATCATACTTGGTAACCCTACGCAAAAATTATTATTGCAGGGAAACAATTTTTGGGGTGAAAAATCACGTTTTACGGTAAAACTTAATGTTACGCACTCAAAGCATTGTGCTGATGGATGCATTGAATAGTAAACGGGTCGTGGGGGTATTTAAAGAAAAGTTATAACCTCAAAAACTAGTATTTAAAAAAAAAAACTTGGAAACGAAAAAATTCGACCTTTGGTCTCCAACCTCCAGTTCCTCCGTAACTAGAAGGTTAGTATGTGGATCCATAGTGTTGTATTGTGTAATGTAACATTTATGTACCATCTATGCCCATATTATGCGAATAAATTATTTGATTTTTAATGATTTCAAGGTTCCAGGTGAGTTCCACAACAAAAAAAAATTTGCAATAACAGGGGAGAACAAGTGCCTTTCGGCTTCGTTAAGGGTCTATTTACACCCTTTATATTATGACTACGCCCAGTTTTTTTTTCTCCTGATTCAGCAGCCACTTAACAACCAATGTATTATTGGAACTAGTGCAAGGAATGGGGGTTGCCTTAGCTTAGTTGTGGGAAAGGAATGGAAACTTTACATTATTTTATAACTTAAAATAATGTAAAGTTGTAAATAGTAATGTAATAATGGTACTTACGCTGAGTCCTCTGAGGATAGCGTTGGTGATCCTGAAGGCCGCATAAGCCATGGAGAGGGTGGCTGAACCACCACCAGCCTTGGCCTTCACCACCTACGGAAACAAACAGTTTATGAATTTGCAAGAGAAAGTCAGTTGGCGAGAGTTAAAAAGTTACTACAGTACATACAAAATATTGTACGCACGACAGCCAATCAAGCTATACAAAACCAGTTTATACGGATCTCTCGTTGTATAGCAAATCTATACAAAGCAAGGCAAAGTTATACTGGAAATGTACAGCTTCATGTGCCGCCGTGTGTACTTATAATTCTCAAGTATGTAGACTATACAATAAGGTCTAACTATTCATACACGAAATATTTTCAGAGAATTATCTAACGGCTATAACGAAGCCATTTCAAGGATTTTTTTTTTCTAAGTATATTTTAATAAAAATTAAATAAATAAAAATTACATGACCCGCAAAATAAATACTGGGTCCTTATTTTGCAACATCCATTACGCTAGTTTACTACGTCGTATTTACCTACTGTCATTGAAGCGGGCGGCGCGGCTAGATCAGAGGAACGCGCGCGGCGCTGTTAGGTCAAAGGAGCGCGCGCGGCTCGGTTAGATCAAAGTAGCGCGCGCGGCTCGGTTAGATCAAAGAATCGCGCGCGGCTTGCCGCGTTCCTCCCCGCGCGCCTCTTCAGTCCCGCTGCTCTTCAGTCCCACTCGGTACGCGTGACGTGCCGCACGAGCATTAGCTAACGATCGGTCGCGAAACAATCTTAACAATGCCGAACTACAAGTATACGAACCAGAACTACCAGAACATGGTGATGTGCTACAAGGAATGTGGAAAAGTTTTTCTCAGAGCACAAGCCCTCTTCCTGGAGCGTTATAGGAGAAAACCACTTCTGCAGACTATCCTAGGTGCTGTACAGCGGCACCAGGACTATGGGGGTCTACATGCCATCAGCTGCAGACGGAGGCAGGCAACGAGTGTCAGCAAGAATTGAGAATGACGTCGTCGATTCAACATCATTCAACTACGGATCCACTAATAGTGTTATTTACCTACAAATAGACTACTTTTCTGCAGGTAAGGAAATTCTCAGAAACAGCGTGTTTCTGCAACAGTTAAGTAGGTAGGTATGTCACGTCCACGTCTGCCTATATCTAGTACGATTGTTCAAATCAATCTGCGCTACGCACTGACGGTTACATCTGTAGTACGTGTACCTACAACCAAAAAACAGCTGACGAATATTCGTATTTCGATGCTCGGTCGTCTTACTCGACATGAGTTACAAAACTTTTCGAGTTTTCTACAAACATTTTTCAAATTCGAGTTGCACACATCAGCTGTTTATTAATCTACAGATGTGTAGGTACGTAGATGCTGTGGAATACGATTTGCTTTGATCGCACCTAGGTTCCTTTTCGTAAAGTTGAAAGGAGGGAATTTATTTAACGTAGGTACCTACATCTTAGGTTTAGATGGTATTGTTATTTAAATTCACAATTATTATTATTGTAAGCGATAATCTATTAAAATAAGACTAGATCGAGTTAAGAACTTTTCCTACGTTCAAACGTTGGTTTATTTTTAACATCATCACGCCTGCATTCCCCAATAGATAGGCAGATATGTATTTTCGAACGACCACTACATTTCACCAGCGATATTGTTACGCCCCCAGTTATACCAGATCAGGGCAAGTGTTTGCATCCAGACTCACACAGACTACTGTGGAGTTGGAGCGCGGTAACCATCAGGTCCCGAAATGACCACCATTCTTGCGCGGTCGCACGGTGTCATGAGTTCATGACCTGCGAACAACAATGCACCCATGCCGCGTCGGCGCGGCATGGGTGCGGGGCGCATCTCATTCATAGAATAGGTTTTATGCAAAATGTCTCAAGAAATTTTAGAATTATAATAAACAAACACTTAGATAATTTTTTTTTTTTTCGCTGCGATGGCCTCTTTACTACTTATACAATGTGTATCTGGAACCACGACAAAAAAGTAAATTAAAACGAGCACAGTACTAGCCCATCTAAACATTTTAAAACACGAAAATTAGTAGATAATGGAAAATTTAAAAATTGCATTTTCAAACAAAATAAATAGCAGAATCAACGGTGCGCGACGCGGTGTGCGGCGCGGCGCGGTGCGGGGCGCAGCGATGGCGGTAGGTGGTCGAAGGTAGGTATTTTAGTCGGAGAACAACAAATTAGCGGCATAAACTCACTAAGTTGCACGTTGTTAATTAAAAGATCACTGATTGAATAATTAATCACATAATATCACATCACAATCAGAATTTACACCATCAAACGTTCGTGTATCACCATATCTCTCCCGATATGTATGCAATGGTAAAGCTGCATTTTGGTTACATTCTCCTTACGTAAGTACCATGTCGGTGTACTCGGAAGTTGGGTACCTTATTTGAGGCATAATTAAACTAAAAAACTTAAACTAAACTAAAACTAACCTAACCTAAATCACAAAACTAGCTACCTATTAAATGCCTAATTAACTAACTAATATTACACTAACACTTAACAATAATTATCACACTAACCTATGCATTAATCCAACTATCATAAATCGTCTTTAATCACACAACTAAAAATTTACACAATTTACATTTTTCACACAATTTAAAATCACGACAATGCGCGCGCGACTCGTCTCGTGATAAAAAAAATAGGCGTGTGCTCTCCTCAAAGGGCGCCGCTATGCACTGACTGATATGTTAAAATATTTCTTGTATGAAAAGATAGACCTTATATAATATAACAACATTCGACAATCCATTTATTTTCAGGTAACAAAAACCCATAGATAAATACCTTAACCTAAATATACACACTAATAACAACATAATAATACAGGACAATCGTAATATACGACAGGCATGGTCATTCGTAATATAGGACAGGCATTTTGAATGAGGGCGGCTATCGTTGTTGAGCTCACCAGATGGCGCCACTGGCAAGTAAGGTCCTGTCATTAATTCTATTTTATACTTCAAAGTACCAATAACTTAATGAAAAGTTTATTTTATTACTTATTACGACATAGACACTACTAAGCGTCGATTTCCGATACATATTTACAATATTGTCCCTAAAATTATCAAACGTGAAACATTTAAAAATCTTTCTTCTTCAAAGTACTAACAAATTAGATCCTAACTTGCTACTGAAAATCTTCAAGTTATAATTAACAGGAATATTACCACAATCGTGAATATTAGTAAAAATACGTGATAAGATAGCGCGCGCAACGCGCAAACTCTCTATGACATCTGACATTTCTGAAAACCTTACTCTACACCATGGACTAAGTATACAAACAGAACTGAGTTCTGCGAAAACACACAAAAATGAACCTTAACTGTCACATCGTAGGTTTACTTTTCTTTAGCTATCATAACCGAGGCGCGAGAGATAGCTATAAGGGAGCCCTTTGTCCCTTTCACTCTATTGCCAACAGATAAAAATGTTAAAGATGGTAGAATATATTAAAACGGCACTCACCTCACACTCAAGTAAAATAAATTACGTGTATATGTTTTTAGCTTTAAGATAAATTTTAATTATTTTCTTATATAGGTTACAGTCTGTATATAATACTAATTTATTTATTTTAAGTCAAATTAAATATTAGTATGATTGTTTGGAAGCTATTATAATTACAGATTTTTTTTCATTAAAACTGTTAATATTATGCGCATGATAATTATAATTAGTACCTATGTATCGCGTTATTCGCGTGTTCACGTTATTGAGATAGCATTATTTTTGTTTGTTACAGCTTTCCATTGAAAGAGGAAATTAGGCAACAATGTCGATTCCCAAATTTCAAACCAAAACCAAAAGTTCTGTTGTGTGCAGCCTTCATTTTAAGCCAGAGGATTTTCATAGAACAAAATCACGACGAGCGTTATGCTTATTCAGTACCATCATTTTTTCCAGCGGTAAGGATATTGGTTTTATCATCAGTACAACTGATGAACGCGGAAAGAAGGCAGGTTGAGTCTGCTTAATAGATGTTCTCCTGCGCGAAGCTCTTTTCAGTCGGCCTTGCACCTACAGGCTCCGGCCGCTCCTGGTATCTTGCAAGGAACGACGTGAAGAAAGAGGCCTTCGTTTCACAGAGATAACAACGCCGAAGTTAACTCTTCATAAGGTTTCAGGAAGTAACTCTTCAGGACGGTGTTGAACAATTTTTACATTATAAGTTCCGGATTGACGACTACGATTTGTTCAAATTTTGTGCGTACTTACGTACCTACTTCGGAGGTTTGCCGTTACGAGAATATTTTTCAATAGTCTGATGCAATTAAAACAAATATTTTATATAAGACTCAATCATCTGATTAGTTTACCACATTCTATCCAATGTATAACGGATGAAGAACCACACGAATTAAAACAAGTTAAAGCATTGGCTAATTTGTACTTCAATTTAAGAATATTCCATCATGCGTAATGTAAGTGTAAATACATTGAGAAACTTAGGCAGTAAGATTGGCATACCGAAGAAACTCCACAAAACAATTCTGTTTAACCATTTTAATTTTAATAAATGTTTGCCACACACTTTCAATTTTATTTCCTCCATTTGAATACTCAAACATCAATTCTGCAGAGCAAACGGAAAAGAGCATGGAAAGGAAACGAAATTCTTTTTTTTTTCAACGAGATTCTTATTTTTTTTTCTCATAAATAATTATTTCACTTTTTTATGTAACGGTTGATGTCTTATCCGGAAACAAATTATCTCTGTCAAAACGAAGTTTCTTATTTGTTATAAAAATGTCTGGTCACCCCATTAGAAAGAGACAAAGGGCTCTGTTATAAATATCTCTCTCGTCAAGTTTTTCTGGTACAGTGCTCAGTCAATTTTATTATACTAAGTCCATGCTCTACACAGTCTACACGAACGCCTCTAGCGGCGCATTCATGCGCGTTAGCCCCCATTGCCAAGTTGAGTTTTTCAGAAAACAAGAACACATTGACAGTTCAACAACATTCATTGCGTTGTTTAATTTGTCAGCTGCCGTACAGACAATTTTATAAGCGTATTAAGATTTTTTTAAAGTGTTTCACAATCGGGGTCATTTGAGGTGCTGAACATTAATACTAATGCTTTTCCGTTTTAGCATGGCAATAGCGGTTATTTACTCACAATTTATTGACGTTTTTTTATTTCGAAAAACGTCCTTTCGTTTAATGTCCTGAATATTCTTATCGTTATACTCCACACTTTTTACCAATGATATTGGAGAAATGTCAATGAACGCTATTGCCATGCTTAAACGTTACAACTACAAATGTTGCTGATGTATTTACTTGTCAACTAATACCAACCTCAGTACCGGCTTCCTGAATCCTCTTAGTGAGAGCCTCAATCTTGGACTGGTGAAAGATATTGGGCGAAGGGTGGCACTGGGACAGCAGGGGAATGATGGTGACTCCGGCGTGACCTCCGATGACAGGGATAGACACGCAGCGGGGGTCCACGCCGTTGATTTCACCGATGAAGGTACACGACCGGACCACGTCGAGTGTGGTGACCCCCAGGACGCGGCGGGGGTCGTATACTCCGGCCTGTTGAATAAATCGACATTTTAAAATATAAAAAACAAGCTGTGCCCTGCCGTTTCTCTTTTTGCTCGGCTCCTAAGGGGTTGTGATCCTAATAGATTTTTAAATGTTGCCACAAAACTACTCAATGAAGCCAGTAATTAGTATGAGGTCTAAAAGTTTACTTTGTATTTGCAAGTAATGCAATCGCGTAACAATGAGACGCTCGTAGGTACGGCAATATGAGATCATTATTTCCCTGGGCTTACACAGGATGCGTTCAACCCCTACATGTTGCGTCTCGACCGAATACAAGCTGGAAAGAATAGTTGTTTAGAAAACTTGTCTTGATAATGTAGGTACACTACACATTACATTATACGATAGATAGACGATAGGCACAGGCACTATGTAATAGCGTGTAAAGTCCTCATCCCCGATTATAAAGGGAGGATCCTCCGACCAGACGGGTATCGTGTCTAGTGGGCCTTCTGCCAGCCGGTTGATGACGGTTAATCCCGGGATGCTGTGTTTACAAATAACTCGCGGATAACTCTGATGGCGCGAGGCAGGATTTCAGTTCTTAAATTGCGTCATAGATGTCGCTTGCGTTCTTTTCGCCAACTTGATTTGTTCACTACATAGACAACATAATTTTGACAAGTTTGTAAAAACTTGTGGAATATAAATAAACTAGAAAACGAGGGGTTTTGAAGACGGATCTCTTTGTACGACTTATTTATTACAAAATACTTTACAAACAAAACTGCAATCCAAACGATAGGATACAAGAATTGATGAGTGATCACATGAGTAAGCCACTGTCGCTTACAGATGCGTGTGATTGTGGAAAACATTGTAGCTCAAAAATATTATAATAAGCTTACAACGAATAAATATTAATTTATTTTTGATAATAAATAAAAGGACAGTATTTTGAACTTCATACGCTTTTTTTTTAGTTGAGATGTGAGAGTGAGATGTCTGTAAATTGAATAGGATTATTAAATTAAATACTCATAGTATCTAAAGTATGCATACCTATAGGTAGGTGTGTACCTATAGGTAGGTGGGTAGCTTTAATTCACTCACCAAACACAAGGCGGCAGTACTTTCCATACATGCAAATTATACTACAGAGTTGTTATTCTTTCCCTCTATACTTACTTTACTCTTTGGGGCCAGCACTTGCGAGTAACAGGTATGTGATTAATGCTGTGATTTCCTGGCAAAAACAAAGTATCAAGTATCTCTTGGGTGGCACGGGGGCCAAGAATTGTTCAATTTTTCGTGGATCGATTTACTATTGATTTTGAAGTGTTTTAATAATAATCTAAGTTAGTCGCGGTGGACAAGGGCCTCACCCCGCTCTCCTTGGCTAAAGAGAACTGGCGCAAACCTGTAGTGCTTGACACTAACGACCGCATGGAGGTATGGCAGAGTAAGGAGCTTCACGGACGCTTTTTCCGGGCCCTGCATGGGGCCGATGTAGACCTATCAGCGTCCGTAGCCTGGCTACGTTCCGGGGACCTCTTCGGAGAAACCGAAGGTTTTGTCTGTGCAATTATGGATGAAGTTATGATGACGAATAACTACCGGAGATTTATTGTGAAGGACGGTACGGTTGACATATGTCGGGCATGCCACCGTCCAGGCGAATCAATCCGTCACATTATCTCCGGGTGTTCTCGTCTGGCTAACGGAGAGTACTTGCATAGACACAACCTTGTAGCCAGGATTATCCATCAGCAACTTGCTCTAAAATACAACCTTGTGGAATCGGAAGTGCCGTACTATAAGTATAGTAAAGAGTGGGCCCCATTTTATTTAGACTAGGGAAAAAGATGTATTGATATCATCCTTGAAATTGAGAATATTATGTAACAATCATCACGTAGTTAACGGATTTTTTTTATAATTCAAAATCAAAATCAAATCAAATCATTTATTCGCATAGAATGGACGTGTTGTATTATAAAGTTGTTATTAAATTTAGTGGACCGGGTACATTCTGCCTGAGTTTTGGCATGAAAAATTATCAAATAATGTCAGTATCAATGAAATTATGAAATAATAAAGAATATGATTAAAGTACTAATAAATTATTTTAACAAGTCTATAGACACAAAATTAGAAGATGTCAAATAATAATGTCAATAATATTAAATTGATATGAAATGTCACACACAGGATCAAAAAGATAAAAAATAATAATCATAATAATCACATAAAGAACTGAATTTAAACGCTAAGACTCTCCACAATCGCGAGATATGCAGTCTCAGGGAATATTTCCTTGAAACCGACGTGGGGATGCATCGAGATGTGGTCGCAATGGACAAGGGCCTCACCCCGCTTTCCTTGGCTAAAGAGAACTGGCGCAAACCCTTAGTGCTTGACTAACGACCGCATGGAGGTATGGCAGAGTAAAGAGCTTCACGGACGCTTTTTCCGGGCCCTGCATGGGCCCGATGTAGACCTATCAGCGTCCGTAGCCTGGCTACGTTCCGGGGACCTCTTCGGAGAAACCGAAGGTTTTGTCTGTGCAATTATGGATGAAGTTATGATGACGAATAACTACCGGAGATTTATTGTGAAGGACGGTACGGTTGACATATGTCGGGCATGCCACCGTCCAGGCGAATCAATCCGTCACATTATCTCCGGGTGTTCTCGTCTGGCTAACGGAGAGTACTTGCATAGACACAACCTTGTAGCCAGGATTATCCATCAGCAACTTGCTCTAAAATACAACCTTGTGGAATCGGAAGTGCCGTACTATAAGTATGTGCCCGACCCAGTTCTCGAAAATGGCAGAATCACATTGTACTGGGATCAATCCATCGTCACTGACAGGACTATTGTAGCCAATAAGCCTGATATAGTGGTGGTGGATCGATCAGAGCGGCGCGCAATGATTGTTGACATAACGGTCCCGCATGATGAGAACCTCGTGAAAGCCGAGAAAGATAAGAAAATCAAGTATCTTGACTTGGCTCGCGAGGTTGTCGACATGTGGGATGTGGACTCGGCGATCATTGTACCGATAGTCGTATCAGCCCATGGCTTAATTGCCAAGAGCCTCGACCAATACCTGAGGAGGCTCTCGTTAGACAGCTGGATCAAGGGCTTGATTCAGAAAGTGGTACTTCTGGACACGGCTCGTATTGTTAGGAGGTTCCTCTCTCTGGAGCCCTGACCGCCGGTAGCTTGGACCCTGTTCCCGATACCGGTGGGCTACAATTTTTTATATTTTTAAATGTTTTTATATTGTTTTATAAGGAATATTTAAAAATGTTACAAATAATTTGTGTAAATATAAATAAAGGAAATCAAATCTACATGTTGTAGCTAATGATTTGGGTTCCGCATAAATCAGTGATATTAATTTAATTTTAACTAAAACCCTTATTTTTAAAGATTTTTTTTTTTAACTTGGTTCCAATTTTGGTGGCTCGATTTTGGTGGTTTTGGGCATTTACACGACACCAAAATTGAAAACGGGCCACCAAATTTTAAGTATGTACTGTACATGTATTGTTTGTACCTATGTAGCAAGTTTTTAGATAGTTTGGTTAGCAAACAAATAAATTTTTGTAATTGGCAGTAAGTAAGACCTATTATTATAAAGGTGGCATACTAATGATCAAGTTTCTTTTTCAAATATTTTTATTTTGTTGCTTTTTAGAATGCTAAAATAGACCAGCGAAGAGAGGCTGATCAAAAGCACTTCACGGTTGTCATTGGGGACTTCAACGCGAACTGGGCAATCGAGACGAGGATGAGCTGCAGGTGGGGCAATTTAGGGTCGGTCGTAGGAACCACGGGGTCACCAACTTTCTAGTTTTATGGAGAAGGAGGGCCTCTGTATGATGAACTCCTTCTTCAGAAAGCGTGAGCTCAGGAAGTGGACCTGCCAGAGTCCCGATGGTGCAACTAAAAATGAGATTGACTTCATCATGTCAACCAAGAAGCAAATGTTCAATGTTGTCTCTATGATCAATTCGTTGAAAACCGGGAGCGATCACTGCATGGTAAGAGGCACATTGAACATCAATATCAAGCTTGAAAGGTCTCGGACTCATGAAGTCTACGCTCCGTCCAGCACAGATCCAAAACCCTGAGAGCTTTCAGCTTGAACTCCAGAATTGTTTCGAGTGCCTCAGTGGACGAATACAACTATGGGTTTGTGCAAACTGTCCATATGACTGGGTCTAAGTTCTTCAAGACACGTCGTGCAGATAAGAACAAAAATCTCTCTGATCATACTCTCAAGACGAGGCGTGGAAATACCGGCAGCTCAATAGACGGATATCTAAATCCTTGAAAAGCGACCTCCGCCGCTTTATTACCGAGCGTATTAAAGACCTAATGGAGCGGAATAAAGGCTCCAAGGTATTTACAAGAGATCTGGCTATTGGGAGAGCCAGCTCACGAAACTGAAGACCGACGATGGCAGGATCGGATCCGCCAAACCGGAGGGAGATCGAGAGATTCTATTTCGACACTATAGTGAAGACATCCCGGACGTCAGCCTGTACGAGATTAGGATGGCTCTGAATTAGCTTAAAAACAACAAGGCACCGGGTACTGACTGAATTACGGCCGAACTCCTGAAGGTGGGTGGAAAACCGGTTCTTAAGGCCCAGAAGCTGTTTGATTCTGTCATACTCGAGGGGAAAACGCCACTGGCATGGTGCGGAGGTGTGGTGGTATTATTCGTCAAAAAGAGCGACAATGCCCGGCTGAAGAATTAAAGGATTTTAAGCCTCCCGAACAAGCCGGATACCGAAAAGGCTTTAGCACCGTAGACACACGCTGCGGCAGGTTATACAGAAGACCGAAGAGCTACCTCTTTGTTTAGCGTGTGTAGACTACGAGAAAGCCTTCCATTCGATCGAGACTTTGCCTGTACTGCAGTCTCTCCATCCAACGGTGCCAAATTGTAAAAACTACCAGTACATCGAGGTGTTGAAGTGTTTGAACAAAAACGAAATCTGTAACTAGAGCGTTTGTGAAATGGTCTGTTTGCTATTTCACTGTGTCTCGCCTTGGATTTAATATTGCATTTTGTTATTGCTTTTTTTCAATCTTGTTTTAGTTTAGAGTTAATTATGTTTTATTTCTTAGTTTTGTTTGGGAAACTTTTGTAGATTTTGGCAAGTAATTTTGTTAACAACAAAAAGATTAATATGTTTTTGTTTTCGTGTTTTTGTGTCATAAACTCATAACGATATCAGACAAATAATAATAAATATTTTCTAACAATATAGAGTTTTATTAACCGATGAAAGTTTTGATACTTCCCGATAATTTGTGAGATTAGTCAGATTGAGCTTTATTAGTGAGAGGTTAAGGTTTGGGACAGAGAAATCCAATTTGGTGCCACTGATTTTCAATTTTGGTGGGCACTTTCGATTTTTGTGGGCGATTTTCAATGTTGGTGGCCACACTAGACTTTGAACTAAAATATCTCAAAAAGTTATCGAGATATTCTGAGACCTCTTGAAGATCCTTCTAGCTTGGACTTTCTATTCTTATACCAGATTCCTATTTCTCACGAAAACTGAAGAAAAATATTGCCACCAAAATTGTCAAAAAATTAACTATAATAATATTTTTATTTCCATCTAGTTAGGTACAAGAATTTCTTAATCTAATAACAATTTAAATCTTAGTTTAGAGGTTGTACGCTCTCACATAGAATTATGGAATTCTCTAACTCCTAAACTAAGTCAAGCTTGTATTATAGGAGTTAGTGAGCTGTTGACTTAGACACAACCTTGAACTTATACAACTATAAAACATAACAAAGTAATTGCTTAAAAAGAAATAAAATAAAAACACATACACCTACTGTAAAGTTATACAAACAAGATCAATAAAAATCTACCACTTACTTAAACAAACAATAATAGACACCTGTTATACCTACTTACTTTTTAACTATTAAAAGTACTTCTGTCTGATCATAAGTCAAAGTTAATAACCAATTGTTAACTATTCAAATACGAAATATTTTGAGAGAATCATCTAACGGCTATAACGAAGCCATTTTAAGCCATTTTATAAAAAATAAATAATTTAAAATTACTTGACCCGCAAAATAAATACTGGCTCCTTATTTTTCAACATCCATTACGCCAGTATACCTACTACGTCGTATTTACCTAATGTCATTGTTAGAATATCCCAGTACAGGTTTTATTCAAAAAGTCTCAAAACATTTTAGAAATATGTATGATAATTTCATAAAAACAAAAACACTCAGATAATTTTATTTTTTGTTGCTATGGCGACAAAGAATCTCTTAAAATATGTCGTGTATGAAAAGATAGACCTTATATAACACGTTTAAATACTTTTGACAATGATGTGAGTATTCCGATAGGCCTATAGTTGTTGACAAAGTCGGTCTCCTCTGCCTTGTGTATAGGAATAAGTATAGATTTTTTTTAAGTGCATTAGGGAAAACACCAGCCTCTAGACAGCGATATATGAGATCGGTAAGCACAGGAGCAACGAGGCCTACAACTTTCTGCAGAAACCTAGACGAAACGTTGTCCCAACCCGCTCGACAATCGTGTTTTATGATGTTATCAACCCATTCAAATTGAATGTTGAACAATATTGAAGTAGTGGGAGTCTGTTTTATAGCCGTTAAAAATACTACTACCCCACAGTTAAGCTAAAAAAGTTTAAGAAAGAATGAAAGTTCGAACTGTAAATTAAATTTTACATTTTGCAAATTAAAAATCAATAATAATATTATAAAAAGGTTTAAGTTTCTAAGTTAAGATGTAGGAGATACTCTCTGACCACTCAACTGATTTCAAAAATCCTTTAACTAATGTAAAGCTACCCTACTAGACTCAGTTTCCACCAAAGCAGAAACAAAAGGAGTGGGGAGGGAACGTGCAGGAATCAACCAATCGAACATTGCAAGTTGAAGCCAAATAAAATAACACTTGCAACTGATTTTAACATTAATTAGAACCAACATACCTTCTTGAGTACTTCGCAGGCAATTGGCACCACGGAGTTAAGGGGGTTGGTGATGATAGCAATGATGGCTTTGGGGGAGTTCTTAGCGATGCTCACGGTCAGGTCACGCACGATCGACGCGTTCGTGTTGAACAGGTCGTCTCTGGTCATGCCAGGCTTGCGGGGCACGCCAGCGGGGATCACCACCACATCAGCCTCTGTGGGTGACAGGAAAACTCAAACTCAAAGAATTTATTTCAATTAGACCTTTACTGGCACTTTTGAATGTCAACAACAAAAAGATGAAGCTTTTACAGTCCCAGCCACAAGGCATAATACCTTGTGAAAGTACTCTAGTTGCCCATTCCAAAACGTAGATATCGAAAGTATGATACCTAGGTGTTGGACAGTGGACAGTGGCTACATGTAGCTTCATATAAAATATTGTGATAGTCAGCGAAACGTAATAAAAAAATCAACAGTCCGAAAATTTCAATTATGCACCTCACTCGCTCTCTGTACGTCACGATGTCGTAGCTGGGCCGCGGTGCGATTCCAGTAATACGCTGTCTCGGCATCATCCGACATTATACAGGCTGTAAACAGACCCTTCACATAGCCGTCAACCAAGCATTCTGTACATCAAACTAAGTAACTCTACGAATAATTTTTGCTGGGAACCGACTTTTTATTTTTGGGTTGAAAAATCACTTTTTACGGTAGGACTCAATGTAACGCACTCAAAACATTGTGCTGATGGATGCGTTTAATATTACGGAGGTCGTAGAAGTATTTTAAGCAAAGTCATAACTTTGACCCCCAATATCTTCGTAACTAGAAGGTGCAACATTGTGCTGATGGATGGAGTGAATACTACGGGGGTCATGGAGGTGTGTAAAGTAAAAATCTTACATTATAAACATGTATTTAAAAAAAAACGTGTGAAAAAGTTGAAACTTTGACCCCCAATATCTCCGTAACTAGAAAGTTCCCAGGTATGGTCTAGAACAAAAAAAATGATTGCAAAGACGGGGAGAACAAGTGCCTTTCGGATAAGTTATGCGTCTATTTACACCCTATAATGTTGTTGACATTACAAGATGCCGATGATGTGTTTATTATAAATACATGTAAATAAATCTGTCTGTATGTAAATCTGTTGTGAAGTGTAATATACGATACAAATACATTAACTAAATATTAAGTGTATACCCTACATAGGTAATATGTTCATGGATGTTCAAACATAAAACTTTTGTGTCCTTATCAGTACCAGAGTTGGGTTACCATTGTTTCATAAAAATAAAAAAATTGGCAAATTATTATCATTTCCCCAACAATTTGCCAAATTATTACTTATCAAACAAACTCTTCACAAATAATTGTAACGCAAACCTAATGTTTGGCAAGTGAACGTTTAAACAATAACTTGCTTACCAACTAGTGTTTTTACCAATTTTAATGTAGTCAAATATTTCAGTTGGTATAACCATATTTTACGCAAAATAAAATAAGCCAAATTTTTTTCTAAGTTTTCAATTGGTAAATTTCTATTCAGTCAATTGCTTAGTCAATGACAAAAGATTTGCATCTTTATGTCAGTTGCCCAGAATATACAAATTAAGAATATTACAATGTGTTTTGTTATGAGGGTAGACGGTAAATTAGAAATGACGCTCACTTAATGTCGGTTAATCATGCAAAGCACTATCACTGTGTTTTGTAGCGGAAGTTTCTTGACATTGTTACAATATATTCATCATCATCTGCCTAGCCTATTCCCAACTATATTGGGGTCGGCTTCCAGTCTAACCGGATGCAGCTGAATACCAGTATTTTACATGGAGCGACTGCCTATCTGACCTCCACAACCCAGTTAGTACTGGGTAATACGATACCCCTTGGCAAGACTGTTATAATATATTAATAATATAATATCATCATCATCATTTCAGCCGAAAGACGTCCACTGCTGGACATAGGCCTCCCCCAAGTGTCGCCACATTGACCGGTCCCGTGCGACTCGCATCCAGCGGATCCCTGCAACCTTCACCAGGTCATCGGTCCACCTAGTGGGAGGCCTTCCAACGCAGCGTCTTCCGGTTCGCGGATATATATAATATAAATCATTTATTTCCTCTACACTAGTTACTTAATGCTAGGGTTACAGAGGCGCACGAACATGAAATTAACTTTGTGAGAGACTGGTGCCTGAAGTAGATCTCTCAATATGATTATGATGATTCTCGATATTATTATGTAAATGAAGGCATTGATGGTACTGAATCGACAGAATCTTCTTTTGGCATACATTTCACATCGATAGTCATTAAAAGGCAGAACTATCATATCTCGGAAAGTTTACAGTTAGAATACACCATGCATGCAGAATGCAAACAAGTATACACCATGCATGCAGCAGGCATGCAACGTGCAGCAGGCATGGTTTCTGTCACGGCTCCGGTGCTGCAGGGCTCCAGCGGTCCCACGCGAGCTTATCGTCGCAGATGGTTTTAACGCTCGCCACCGCAGCTTCGGCTTGTTGAAACTACCTGCTCCTCAGCTCGCAGGCCTCTTCGCGCCTACGCGGGCTTAAATTACACTCTAGGGGTAGGGCACACAAGACTACGTGGAGTCGGATTTGCAGCGAATTGTTTCTATCACTAACTTTTGTCGCACAACATATTGACTTTTTAAGACAATTTTTTAATTTTAAATAAGGTTTAAGCGCAGGCCACACCGGCCAGGGCACACCACCATAGTGGCGATAAGTCCCCTCTTTGAGTAGTGGCTAGAGACGCGCCACGGCGCCCTCACCTTCCGACTGACGCAGGTCCTCACCAGACACGGTTGTTTCGGGAGGTTCCTGCACCGAATCGGGCGGGAGGAAACGCCCGGGTGTTTCCATTGCGAGGATCGTCTGGAGGACACGGTGCAGCACACTGTGGAGGTCTGCCCCGCTTGGGCGGAGCAGCGCCGTGTCCTCGTAGAGGCGATTGGCGATGGCGATCTCTGCGCCCGGCCCTGGTTCAAGCCATGGTCCGGAGCGAGAGGGAATGGGAAGCCGTCACTTCCTTCTGCGAAGCAGTCATGCTAGTGAAGGAGGTGGCAAAACGTGAGAGGGAAAGAGCCTCACGTCCCAGCCGCCGCGGGAGACGCCCTGGGCGTCGGGGGTCACGTGGTGGCCCCCGGCCACCGTAGGCGCGGGCCTGTGCACGGCGAGTTATGGCCTATCTTGCCGTCCGGCCGTCTTATGACGACAGGCCGTGTCGACGGCGCGTTCGAGTTCCACGCGCGCCTCAAAGAGAAGTCAGCAACCACGCAGGGGTCCGCACGGGCTGATGCCTGCCAGGGCTGCGGGACTGTTCGAAAGAGATACCGCGGCCCTGGAACACAAAGGGCAAAGAAGGAACATGGATGGGTTTTAGTCAGTACAAGTCTGACACTCCATTCCGCTCCGCCCAGAGCGGGGGGGGTTATTTGATGATTTACCATCCTAAAAAAAAAAGGCCACACCGGCAGCTAGCGAGTGAGCTGGCGGGCGAAGCGATAGCTGACATTGAGATTTTACTATCGGGTGAACCGCCACATAAAAAAATTCTGCAACACAAATCTGAATACTCTAAAATAAAATTGTTAATGTCCAAAGAAAAAATAAAAAATTGTAAGTTACAAATAGTTTGCATTAATTAAATGATTATATGACAATAAAAATGCTTTTTTTAATTTTATAATTCCCTAAAAATCTTATTTTTGTCTTTATTGTATTATTATTTTTTCATAACAAATCATTTGACTAAATGTTTATTAGATTTTAAACTATCATGGTCACTAACATTATTACTGAGACAGGAAACGGGATATTTACCATGTTTACTGTTTTTGTCGAGTTCCCGATATTTCGGCATTTTTTTTATTTTTTTTTTTATTTTTTCAAGAAAATAAAAAATATCCCGTTAATAGGTAAATATCCCGTTTCCTGTCTAAGTAATAAATGTTTATTGTCTAAAGATTGTTTGCTGTAATAAATCACTTGACGTAAATGCGTTAATGACATTATTATCCTTGATTATATTCTGCTGAGTAAAAATTTGACCAAAAGGTAAATGTGCGTGCTAAAATCTTCCCAAATATTGCATTGGTATAAAAAAGGTTGCTAAAATTTGGTTGGATAATGAAATTATGTCAAAATAATTTTGGCAAAACGGCATCGGATCCCACCAGATTTATCTACTTGAACGAACAAATGATTGAATTGAACTAAAAGAGCAAACTCAACATTTTTAGATTAAATTAATATTATAATGGCCCAAAAAATCTGGATTTAATGTCAAGGTCGAGACATTCGGACGTTATTACGAAACGGATTTAATCCTATATGAATGACCTTGACAGATCTAAATTTAGCGCCAAACATCAATGAACTTGGAAAAGTCAACTTTGACTATGACTTTGACTTTGAAGTTTTAAGTTACGTTACCTATGTAACATGCACATATTTGAAGTGTAACACTTAGTTGAGGTACATACGATTGATGGCTCTGGCGAGCTGTTCGGGGCCCTTGTAGCCCTCGACACAAGTGGGGGTGTCCATGTGCGACACGTCGACGGCGACACCAGGGGTCATCGGCACGATGTCATACAATGACAGCTTGCCCACCAGCGGGTTCTGCTTCAGCAGCATCGACAGCGGTTGCCCGATACCGCCGCACGCACCAGCCACCATCACTTTGAACTGCAGCTGGAAACAAACATCGTTTACCCAAAATTTTGACCAACTAGACTAGTAGTCAACAAGTTTAAAAACGTGTTAATTCTTGGTAAAGTTCCAAAAAATATGAGCGATGCCTCATTCGTTTCGGAATGACGTCTAGAAAAATGCATCGAAACTATGTATTAGCACTTAAAAAAAATCAATTGTTGTAAACAAATTAAGATGAAAAAAAGGTGGCATTTATTTTTTCGTTAATAACTCAAAAACTATTAATATTTAAGGAATTTTGAAAAAAGATCCTTAAAGAGGAGGAAATTTCCAATAAAAAAGTTTCGCTCTCGGAACTCTATCTCTATTATTTATAATTTTAATTCAACGCCGAAAATAGGGCTCCGTCCAGCCGTAACGACATGGACGCACTGCCGCTAAAGACAGTGTAACACACAATATGTTTTTTTTTTAATGAAAATGTTAATTAAAAAAATTGAATAAAGTATGGTAACATTCAGACCCTTGAAATAATAAATCATCGTAGGAAAATCCTTTTTTTTTTTTCAAAAAATTATGCTATTGTTATTTTTTATTCCGCCGTATATTTAATTCAACGCCGAAAATAGGGCTCCGCCCAGCCGTAACGCCATGGACGCACTGCCGCTAAAGACAATGTAACACATAATATATATTTTTTTTTATGAAAATATTAATTAAAAAATTTGAATAAAGTATGGTAACATTCAGACCCTTGAAAAAATAAATCATCGTAGGAAAATCTATTTTTTTTTCAAAAAATTATGCTATTGTTATTTTTTATTCAATCTCTGTTATCTTAATCCATTGAATGCCGACTACGGATATATCCTTAGATGGTTTCTATGCAGGACGCCGGCAACGGATAGATACGTAGGACTTCAATACGAGTTTCAATAGAATTTACAGTAACTGGCCTCACCAATAGAGTATTTTAATATAGAATGGCATCTCAATTCTCAAATAAAACAATATTTACTAAAAGAGTAACTTTATTGACTATACGTAAAAAAAAAAAAAAAAAAATTTAAAAGCTCTTTGGGCATTTTCAGACTTTATAGTAATCACTTTTTTTGGAATTTAGAACCTAAATTATTGTTCGGAGAAGTAAACAACGACTTAACATTTGCTAATTACTGTCGCAAACAATGATATAAAATAAAAAAAACTTAAATACGTTTTAGTAACTCAGAAATAATATTTTTTTTCGTAAACGTAAAATCTAATCAGCCTTTTGTTATACTCGTAAGTATAGGACTTGGGACTCTTACCTAAAAATAAAAACTTTTAGAATCAGGCTACATAAATTTAGCATCTGTGTGATTTATTTTGAAGCATTCGAGAATGCCATATGGCCGGTTTTTTTGGGCACACAGATGTCTGTGTCAAACAAAATTTTAGCAGCCTCATTTTCGATCTCAAGTCGATCTTGTTTACGAAGAAGCCTGTGCGCGTTTTGCACGTAAACATCAAATACCTATGTGCAGTGCCAACTCTTTATGCCATCGCAATGTTTTTCTCAGGAAAAATTATAGATCATTTGGTCACCTCGGTCAACTCCAGACATGCCTAAATTATTATCAGTAACTATGTTTGTCTTATCTGAAATTCCCCCATTCTGGTTTGTAACTTTTACCATTGCTCCAGCTTGTTTTTGTTCGAAATAACCAAAACATCTCGCTTGTCTCTCCACTTGCAAACTGTTATGTCGTCACATAACTGAAAGGCCAGTTCACCTTTTTTCAGTCGTGCTGTAGTCACGGCTGATGGATTGGCTTTTCGGATACTACGAAACACACACACACAGGTATTTTCTGCCCAAGACGTCTTTTCAAATCTACAGGATTGTAAAAAATACCTGTGCGGGGCGGGTAAGTACCAAGAATTCCGAATCTACATACTTATACGTATGTGTATTTATCCGCATACTGGCACCCAGGGTGCTTTTGTTTTGCTGATGCCATATACGTATACAACATTAGTTTTAGTATATGCGAAGCCTGAGATGCATGTGTAGTATTTTTATGTAAAGAATCTATATACAAAATTTCAAAACTGTTTCATTAAAAATCACAAAGTTATAAGCTTGTTCTGTTACCTGGTTGTCCGCACAAAACCGTGGTCACCACGCAGTGCGCCCGCGCGCGCTCCTCCAGCGTCGTCGTGAGCTCATTGATAATAATTATTTGGCAGTAGGTACCTAAATGATTGCTATAGGTACTTAGTTTCGCTCGGTGTCCAACTTGAAAATTAAAAAAAAAGTTTGAGACAAAATATAACATGGTTCAAAAATAATTGGAATCGATTCAGTTACTTATTCTGAACAAACTATACTCAGGTTTCGCATAAATACTAAAAATAATGTTGTATATCCGTACATAGACAAATGTATGGTGGCAACCGACTTTGGCCGTGTAGCCAATGTCGGCATTCAATGGGTTAAATAACTGCATAAAAGTTTAAATAATATACCAATATTTTTTTGGCTTTGTGGAGCCCTTATACATATACTTAACAAGATCAAGTGACAAAAGTTTATTATTTTGTTTATAATATTTTTTCAAAGTAAACAAAAAATGAAAGTTCAAGAAATGTTGTTAAAAAACTTTTTTTCACCAAATATTATATAGGGTGACTGGTAATTAGTGACCGATACTTAAACACGTGACTGTACTCATGATAACAAACAACTTTCCCAAAGAAACATTTTTTTTTAAATACTAATTCACTTTTATCACAATAACACAACAGCGGGCCGTACGAAATTCGCGTGCGAACGCCAGTGACCTATCAGCTGTTAGCCGCATGACGCCGTTCTGTCTCATTACTATCGTACCGTGTAACAGACGGTAGGCTGAGCACCCGCGCGGCTCTCAAGCCCGCTCCGTAATGCTCCGCTGTTGTGTTAGTGTGAATGAGTATTAAAAAAAATGCTTCTTTGGGAAAGTAGTTTGTTATCATGAGTACAATCGCGTGTTTAGTATCAGTCACTAATTGCCAGTCACCCTATATTGTCCCCGTTGGAAAAAAATACTTTTTTTTTCCAACGTGATTTATTCTTCAAGTGTCTGGAAGATACCATAATTTATTCATATTTTTAAATTTTGTCACAAAAAAAAAATATTTGTGTGGTTTTGGGGGTATGGAGAAAAGGGTGTAAAGTTCTTCATCCCCCATAGAAAAGGGAGGATCCTCCGACCAGACGGGTGTTACGTCTGGTGGGCTACTGCCCTATAGTTGTTGTCGGGCTATGTAGTCTTAAGTCGCGGATAACTTTACTTGCGCGATGTAGGATTTTGATGTTTAGTTCGTCCTCTGTGTTATAGATGCCGCTGTAGTACTTTTTGTAGTACCGCTACATGGTACACTGTCTTTAGCGGCACGGCAGTGCGTCCATGTCGTTATGGCTGAGCGTTACTTCTGGACACAGCGCTTATTGTTAGGAGGTTCCTCAGATTTCCTCTCTCAAGAGCCCTGACCACCAGTACTATCTATTCTTATCCAGTCTATATGTTATTATCCAATCGACAGCAGGGGATGCGGAAAGTGCGGGGCCCTTTCTAGAATACGTCGCGCCGTGCCATGCTGTGTCATGTTTTCAAATGCTATAAACATATTCCATTAGTTTAGGAGCCACTCAAACATCTAACAATTCCTAACAGAATCTAATAATTCCTAACATTTGTTAGTAAATGTATTAGTAGTAGAAAATGTTGGTAAACATTTTTAACAGCAGTGTGGGAGCATCAGACTTATTTGTGTGTACAATTGATAAATGTTTGTATTGTGGACAATCGATAATTACTTTATAGATATATATTATATTTGATTTTGAACCATTTGTCAACATTTTTATTTTAGGTACCTATTTCCTCTTTTTATAACATACTAGCTGTTTCCTGCGACTTCGTTCGTGTGGAAATTTTGGTGTGCATGTGTGAAACTGCCTCGTTGGTCTAGTGGTCGCAAGCGCGACTACTAAAACATCGGTGCCCGGATCGGGCAAAGTGTTAAAAAAAATATGTTTATTTCAATTACATAAAGTTGATGATTTCAACCACACATGATTTGGAGATCACCTTTTAAGCAAGCAGCTTGTGTTAGGGGGCGTCCATTAATTACGTGGGGCGATTTTTCGAACCCCCTTCCCCCCTGGTGGGATGTCGTGAGATTTGGATTGACCCCCTCATCTATCCTAATCTCACGTGTGATTCATTAAAATGCGTAGTTTAGTGTAAATACGGTAATCTTTACTTGATTGCGTTGAATTCACAAAAAAAAAATCACCTCCTGACAAATTTCGATGTCGTGAGATTTGACTTGTTCCTCTCATCCCCCTCCTAATCTCACGTGAGATTTATCAAAATGCGTAGTTTAGGATAAATACGGTAATCTGTACTTGATTGTGTCGAATTCACTAAAAAAAATAATTTGTAGAGAAACATGTTTACTTAATGAAATCCAGTGATATTTGCCGAGACTCTGCTCTTCCACTTAACATTAAACAATATATGCAATTGAAAAAATACTATAAATAATAGTGTTATTGGGTTATTCCAACAGGAATTTCGCAGTAGCAGACACGGAATCTGGATTTGTGCCTAGTGGATGGCAATAGGCTCACCCCCTGTTACATGAGACTTCAACATAACTGACGAAATGTGTGTGTACGAATAGGTACACGTCTGCCCAACCATTCGGGGATTTAAGGCGTGATATTATGTTATGTGTAAGAACTGACTGCCAGATCAAAATGTGATACAAACAAACCAACAAAACAAACAAATAAACAAAACAAACAAACAGACAACAAACAAACAAACAAAAAAAAAACAAACAAACAAACACAAACTATTACAGAAAATTTGTAGACCACTTTGCAGACAAAGCATATCATTTGAACCTTTTGTGTAAGAAAAACACAAAATTTAACTGGGATAGTAACTGTCAAACATTTTTTGAAACTCTTAAACAGAGTATGATGTCACCGCCAATCCTCCAGTACCCACCCAGATTTCTCACAACAAAATCAATTCGTAGCACAAACTGATGCATCTGGGTACGCCAATAAGGGCAGTTCTATCAAAGTCGAATGGCAGACCAATAGCTTACGCTAGTAGGAGCCTTAACAAAGCGGAAAATAACTACCCGACTATAGAGAAAGAACTCCTAGCTGAAGTTTGGGCTGGCAAATATTTTAGACCCTATTTATACGGTCGTACATTTAAAATACAGACCGATCGCAAACCCCTTGTATAGTTATTTAATTTAAAAGACCCATCCAGTAGACTCTTTAAATTTAGAATAATACTAGAAGAGTACGATTACGAAATAGCATACGTGAAATTGAGTGAGAACTGCGTTGCGGATGCATTATCTATAATAAAAATTACTTCAAATTAACTAAAATAAATGAATGAGTGCTTGTATGCAGTAATGACTCGCGCTCAAAAACGACAATTAGATGCTGTCGCCCCGGATGATGAGTTGCCCACTGACAATTTGCCAGCATAACCAAAAGTAGTGGAAACTCATATCAAACCAAGAGACGCTGTAGAGTTAAGATTTGCACCCAACAACAGTCTCCAGAAGTTAAGGAGCGATCGCTCTGTAGTATTACAAACTCACATATTGTTGTATAATGCCCAAATGAAAACTATATTTATAAAACCAGCATCTCAATCACAAATTACGCGAGCCGAGTTTGCGAGAGAGCTGAGTGATTTTTGTGACAAGCTTAATATAAGTGAAGTATACTGCATTAGAAATTCAAATAACAACATACATGTAGAAAAACTAACTAGTGAAATATGAAAACAAAGCAACTGGAAAGGGCCCAGATTATGTATATTAAAAGATGTCGAAAGAATAGAGGACAAAGATGATAGGAAAGTGATACTCAACGACTTTCATCTTTTGCCCACTAGTGGTCACGCGGGCATGAGAAGAATGTTCACAAATATAAAAAAAATACTATTTTTGGCCAGGCTTAGAGAGTGATGTCAAAAATTATGTCAAAAAATGCGTTCAATGTCAGAAGCATAAGTATACAGTCCAGGTGAAAGAGCCTATGATAATCACGACAACTGCCTGTTCGGCTTTTGATAAAATCTTCTTAGACTTTGTAGGACCATTAGACAAAGACAAAAAAAATGAAAGACTTTCATACAAACTTGCGAGAGCTCTTACACCTCCTTAATCCGGCCCTGTCGCAAAATTCGTTCTCCGTCTCCGTTCAAGCGGTTTTCAATATTTCATGACGAGTAAGTGAGTGACCTTTCGCTTTCAAATATTTAGATAGATTTCTCATATATGAACCTCTCTAAAGAGTAAAGACAAAAGGAAAAATAAAACAAAATTAATTTTCAGCCATTCCGAAAACACTAAGACTACTAAAACCTATTTACGTAAATTAATATCTTTTGCGTCTGTTGGTCGATTTTGATGAAATAAACGCTAAATAACACCCACAACAATGCTTCTTATTTTGTAATATTTCCATTTTGAATACAACGAGAGGTTTTTACGTGATGCGCGCACAAACGAACAGACAAACCGACAAACAGACAAACCGACAAACAGACAAAAATAAAAAAAGAACATTATTTTCTTTCTATTACTTTTTTCTCGCACCTTCCAGTGATTTTTTTGCAAAAATCTGTGTAATGTACAGACACAGAAAGTCTACGATTTTATTATAATGTATAGATGTATAGATTATTTTACGAATTATCTGTCTAATTGGAAAAAAATAGTCCCATTAAAAATTGGGCTTTTTAAGAATTAAGCATTTCCTGAAATAGGTATTTTCAGAACTAGGTATTTAGCGAATTAGTCCATTTCAAGCTGTTGGGTATTTTACAAATTGGGCATTATTCGACTAAACCATTTTTGGCACCATTCTGGATGGCCACCGTGGCGACGGGTATCAATGCACGGGAGAACATTTTGAGTCCTCTGTTTTTAGGGTTCCGTCGCCGAATGACTAAAAACGGGACCGATTCGTCATGTCTGTCTGTCTGTCCGTCTGTATGTCACAGCCACTTTTTTATTCAGAAACTATTAGGATTACATAGTTGAAACTTGGTAGGTAGATGTATTCTGTGAACTGCTTTACAATTTTATACAAAATAAAGAAAAGGAAAAGATTAAGCGGGGGGTCCCCATATATGGAAATGAAACTAAAAAAAATATTCATCAAACCTATACGTGCGGGCCTCCTGGGTATTTATACACAGGTCTTTAAAAATGACATTGAGGTTCCTAAAACCATTTTTTCACTAAGTCAATCGTTTGAAAGATAGACACATCCAAATTGGTAAAATGTGTCCCAACCTCCCTCTAATTTCTAAAGTAAAAAGGAGGAAATTCTGAAAAAATGTATATGTAATTGTAGAAATTAAAAACATTGTTTAACGAAAATTGGTTTGAATAAGATTCGATGTTTAGTTTTGGAGACATGGGTCTTTTTCATCAAACTGCACCAGTAACTTTGTTTGATATTAACATATTAAGAAAAACAAATTTAGTTTTGCTGTTTAATTTAATACAATACAACATATAAATTCAAAATATTTTTATTAAATTGTTTAGTGCTATGGAACCCTGTGTGCTTGTGAGTACGATTTGCACTTGGTCTGGTTTTTTTTAGTAAAAGCCACCAAATAGCAAGAAGTCCACCTGACCCTGTTGACCTTTCGAAGATAACTAGTGATGCAACAACCCGTCAGTCAAGTTGAATTTGAATAATCACGTCACATCTGTCAAGATAAACACGTCACCAAACGCATGCAAAATTAAAATCGATAAATCAGTAATTAATATACTAATACCTATTACTGCAGCGTATTACAATTTTGTTAACACGCGAACTCACAAAGCAAAATGTTAAGAAAATTTCCCATGCTTTTGTAATAGTATTTTTCCGGTTATTTTATCGTCACATTTTAGAAAATCGTTTCAGCGTACTACATCCCTCCAAATTTCACGTCACTTGACAGAAGATCCTCTGTTCTGTCAATATTTATTTCATGATATTGACATTTAAGTGTTAGGAAAACAATTTCGTATTTTCTATTGAATATCTAAATATCTTAAAATTTGGATGTTGTTTATAGTTATAGTTTATAGAAGAAATCAGAATGAATGTTATACAAGCGGTTAAACAGTATATAACTAGAATGACGGAAGAGAGCGGGCCGGGAATGAAAGTTATACTCATGGATAAGGAGACCGTAAGTTGTACGCCCTATTTATTGTGACCGAAAACATTGTTCTTGTGTCTAAACACAAGTTATATTGTATATTACATCAGAATAATGATATTTCTTATTGTATGATGAAATTATTTAAAATCAGTCTGTGTAGATACTGTATGTAGTTTAGCCAGTTAGACACTTATCTGAGGCCTTCAGTTGATTCAATATGATATTTATTTTGTAAGTAGGTGATATCTAGCCTTTTTTACAATTCAAATTAGATAACAATTTTGTTTCCTATCATCAACTCGAAGCAGAAAAACTGAACTATACTCAATGTCTCAGAAAGTTGGTGCATATTTTGTTGTGCAGTTGAAGACTTAGTCGTGGGTCATCTCGGTGAACAATAATGTTTACTTATTTATTAGAAAAAACTAGCACAATATGGCAGATGTTGTTATGAGCAATGTTGGGTGTTGGGGGATGATTTTAGAAAAACTGTGACAAGTCTCATAATTTTAATTGAAGAGTGTGTACACCAATTTTCGAGTAAATCGACCCAGAGAATATAAAGTTTTCCAGGAAATTAAACCCCCTATTCCTCCCTCTTGGGGTAGAATGGAGACTATCGCGCATGAATTTGCGAGAGGCGTTTGTGTAAAGTAACGTCTTCCGAAATGTCATATGTCTAAGTGTTCATGTGTTGCATGCTTTTTTTTCACATATTTTTACTAATATTCATAATTTTTGTCTAGATTGAGCCATTCCTGATTAATTATGATTTTGACTTAGATTTTAAGTAGCAACTTAGGATCTTATTTATTAGTGCTTGGAGGAAGTTACTGGTACTTGAAAGTATAAAATAGAATTATTGGCAGGACCTTACTCAACAGTGGCACCATCTAGTGAGCTCAAAATATATATATATATATAGCCGTCATTTTTCCTTACTTAGTGGATACCTACTCTTCACAAAGAATACACCCTCCCGGAGGTTGTACAGCGACAGCCCAAACCGCTGGTCCTACAGTCTAGGACCAGAGGTTTGGGCTGTGTGTTTATATATCAGTCAGTCAGAACTTGAACTTTACATGTGTAGATAAACAAAATACTTACAGCATTACAGATACAAAAATACATTTTCTTTTTTTGTTTCTCAAAAATAATACATCAATGAAATAATAGCCAAATTATTTACAAAAAATTTCAATCATTTAAATTTTAAACCAAAACATTTTATGTTTTATTTTGAGTCAATGTCAAACATATTTTACTTTTCTTTTCAGACAAGTGTTGTTAGCATGGTCTTCAGCCAGTCTGAGATATTGCAAAAGGAGGTTTACTTATTTGAGAGGATTGACAGCCATTCAAAGTGGGACAATATGAAGCATATGAAATGCATTGTGTTTGTGCGACCAACTTCAGAAAATATTTCATTACTATCTCGGGAATTGAGATATCCGAAATATGGAGTGTATTTTATATGTAAGTTTTCACTTGGGAAATGTGTTGTCTATACAGGTGAATTTTTCAAGTGGCCATTCATCACCAAATTCTAAACTATGAGGAATAATGAAAAAATACTCAAAGGAGTGTCCGACCCAATTTTGATGAAAACTAAAACTGAATCATTGGATTTTTGTAAATCAATATTCCTAGCCACGAAACGAACCCATTGATTTTGGACTCTAATCAGGATCAATTTCTGGAAAAAAATGACATAATGTATATGCATAGATTTAAATTGTTAGATTAGCCCAACTTGATTATCTTGTGACATACACAAGAAATGTGATTAACATTTCTTTGACATTTCATTACTTTTGTCTAATTATTGCAGATTTCAGCAATGTGATATCTAAGGCTGACATCAAGACGTTGGCAGAGTGTGATGAGCAGGAGACAGTGCGAGAGGTACAAGAAGTGTTTGCCGACTACCTCGCTGTAGACCGACATCTGTTCTCATTCAATATTGTTGGATGCTTGCATGGTACGTAATTAACTAATCTTACCCACTTGCGAAACATTTACAAGAAAAAAACAATTCTGTCTGATGAGGCTCTTACTAAGTGAAGAGATAAATAGAGATTTCAATATGTTTAAATGTGAGAATGAACAGGAAGGTAGATGGAAAGACTGGATCTCTTATTTGTTTTTATGATATGGAAGAAGTACTTCGGAGTTTTTGTTTTGCCTGGCACCGCATAAGTGCCTTCGCTATTGTATTTTTTGCATGGACCTAAAAGACAGCTCCACCCTAACAAGCCAGTATGTGTACTAACACCTAACACTCTAGGGTTGAACAGTTCCAGTTTCCAAGCATTTAAATTTTAAATTTAAAGAACTTAAAACCATATACCAATACATGTTTTATTATGTTCAAATTGTAATAAAACAGTCCATTTAGGATTTTAACCCCTTTTTTTCATAATGGACTTTTAAAAGTAATTTGACAGCTGTTTTTAAGGGAAGATACGATTGAGAACTCTCAAAATCTTAACAAAACTCCAGGTCGCTCCTGGAACCAGCATCATCTACAGCGCTGTGCCCAAGGCCTGCTCGCCCTGCTCCTGTCCGTGAAGCGCCGCGCCGTGGTCCGGTACGAGGCGGCCTCGGAGCCCTGCGCGCGCCTCGCAGAACGAGTGCGAGACTTACTCCGCAGGGAGGCTGTGCTCATTGATAACAACATACAGTTCAATGGGGAGATCCCGACGCCTCAGCTGTTGATTATTGATAGGAGGGATGATCCTGTTACACCGTTGTTGAGTCAAGTATGTTGATATTTTCCTTTTAAAAACACATAATGGGCCTGAGAATATGTTTTTCACAGATATGACAGCGCTGATATCATATAAAATATTATGCAGTTCTTACTCCTTTTCAGTTTAATTTTTTTTTTGTTTTAGATTAAGTTATGTCCCTTTGGTGTTGTTGTTAGTCGATAGGGTTACCCATCCATGTACTAGTTCTCCGACTGGCTAATATTTTTACTCAACATGAGTTTATTATGAAATAGTTAATGATTGTAAGCACTACTGCTGAGCATGTGGTTCGATTCCTAGGTCGGGCAAAATGTTATTGAGTTTTTCCTTAAGGAATTTCTCAGTAGCCGCCTCGAAGTCTGGAATCCTGCCTGCTTGACAATACGCTAGCCCCTATTAAGTGGGACTTAATCATTACTGGTGGTATGTGGGTGTACTATTAGGTACACAGATACACTTCTGGCAAGTTCTTCGGGGATTACAGGCGTGCAACTGTAAAGTTTTGTCCACAAACTACATAAGATGTTATGTAGTTTGTAATAATAATTGATTTACTTCACAGTGGACATACCAGGCGATGGTGCACGAACTGCTGACGATTAATAACAACCGCGTGAGTCTGGCGCACCTGCCCGAAGTACACAAGGACTTCAAAGAGGTTGTGCTGTCTTCTGAACAGGACGAGTTTTATGCTAAGGTACGTTAATAAATACTTGTTTAAAACTATTGAGTAAAATAAATGTCGAGTGGTCGCAAGCGCGACTGAGTGCTCAACATAAGGTCGATTCCCGGCTCGGGCAAATTGTTATTGAATTTTTCCATCAGGAATTTCTCTGTAGCAGCCACGGAGTCTGGATTTGTGCCCGGTTGATGGCAACAGGCTCGCTCCCAATTACATGGACTTAAAACCCTTCAGGGATTACAAGCGTGATGTTGTGTTATTTGACTTTAAGCCTCTAAGTCACGAATGTATAAGATGGACAATATCATATCAAGAAAAAAAAACGCCCAAGTGCTAGTCGGACTCGTGTATTAAGGGTCCATCGTAGTAGGCGAGCCCCCTTTAATTTTTAATTAATTTTTATTATTTCTTGTTATAGCTTTCTTGTAATCTACAGGCAAAGTTGTATTTTTTTTCAAAATTTTCGGCCCTGTAGTTTCGGAGTTAAGTCGCGAGGTTTCCGTTTTTTCCTTTTGAGGTACGGGACCCTAAAAATGGGCTTCAGTGGTCTGCTTAAAATGGTAACGTTATCCAGCTTTAAAATCTTACTATTATATACATATATGTATATACAACATTAGTTTTAGTATATACGAAACCTGATACACTTGTCTAGTATTTTTATGTAAAGAATCTATGTACAAAATTTCAAAACTGTATCATGATAAATCACAAAGTTATAAGCTTGTTCTGTTACCTAGTTGCACAAAAACAAGGTCACCGCGCAGCGCCCGATTCCAGTGTCGTCTGTCGTCTTGAGCTCATTGATAACAATAATTTGGCAGTAGGTACCTAAATTATTGCGATAGGTACTTAAGGTCGCTCGGTATCCAACTTTTAACTTTTTTAAATATTTTTGGAAAAAAATATAACATGGTTTAAAAATAATTGGAATCGATTCAGTTACTTATCCTGAACAAACTATATTCAGGTTTCGCAAAAACTAAAAATAATGTTGTATAGTCCTCCTTACCGATTTCGGTAACGGCGACCCTTTAATGCTATTTCCTTAAGTGGCTGACCAGACCGAATTTGCTCTTAAATACCCGGTCACAACTAAAGCAGTAGAGTTGACCGATGGAGTTATAGGTGTAGGTGTAGGAGGGCTTAGGTCTCTCTTTCCGTATTTGGCGCTTTTCGTTCAATGTATCGAGTCGCTGGTTTTCGAAGAATCAAAATTAGAATCAGAATTTTATTTGCTCTGAAAGTAGGTACAGGTTAGGTGTTGTACATAAATTAATGAGATCGGCTACAGTCTACCTTACGGCGTGCAAATTATTACATAAGTTAAAATATTAATACAAGCAAAATAATGTCAACAAAACAAAATATAAATTAAAGTGAAGTCAATTAATAACATTATAGTCTAATATACAAACAAAATAATGTCAACAAAACAAAATATAAATTAAAGTGAAGTCAATTAATAATATTATAGTCGGGTACATAAGTCAAGGAAGAAGAAAGGAAGAAGGAAGGAAGGGGGGTGGAAGGTATTAACAAGCCTTCAAGTATAGTAACACGTTGTCCTAAAATGTTACAGAATCTGTACTCAAACTTCGGCGAGATCGGCCAGACCATGAAGTCGCTGATGGACGAGTTCCAGAAGAAAGCCAAGAGTCACCAGAAAGTGGAGAGCATCGCTGACATGAAGAACTTCGTTGAAACCTATCCATTGTTCAAAGTAAGTTTTTATTTGTTTTATCTAACTCGGAAACTTTGCTTTCATTAATAACAAAGATAAGTGTGTTAGTGCTGTTGATTGATGTTGTCATTTTTATCTCGAAATCAAAAAGTTTACATTACAAACATTAATACATAATTTTTTTTTTATGATATAAACATAATTAATAGAACTCCCCTCGTTACGTCTAAGAGAGGCGCACGTGGAACACTACGCGCCGCCGTATCGGGTCCAGTATGTTGGTCGCAAGCGAGACTTCTGAGCATGAGATCCCGGGTTCGATTGTAATTGGGTTTTTCCAAATTCTCAGCAGCCACGAAATCTGAATTTGTGCCTGGTTGATGGCAATAAGCTCGCCCCCTATGACATGGGACTTGAACATAACTGGCGAAATTCGGATGCACTAGTAGTACACCTCTGCCTAACTCTTCGGGGATAAGCGTGATGTTGTGTTATGTAAAAAAAAAACCAAAATGGTGATGTTAGTTCTGATTTCGGCCATGTGCAATAAGATCCTGGATATACAACATTAGTTTTAGTATATACGAAACCTGGAACACGTGTCGAGTATTTTTATGTAAAGAATCTATGTACAAAAGTTAAAAACTGTATCATGAAAAATCACAAAGTTATAAGCTTATTCTGTTACCTGGTTGTCCGCACAAAAGCGTGGCCACCACTCAACGCGCCCGCGCGCGGGCCTCATTGGTAATAATAATTTGGCAGTAGGTATCTAAATTATTGCGATAGGTACTTAATGTCACTCGGTGTCCAACTTGTAACTTTTTTAAATATTTTTGGGACAAAATATAACATGGTTTAAAAATTATTGGAGTCGATTCAGTTACTTATTCTGGACAAACTATATTCAGGTTTCAGATATACTAAAAATTATGTTGTATTTAAAACAGAGCTGACTGAACAATAGATCAAATATAACATTTATGTTATATTTGATCTATTGTTCAGTCTCACTAGTTCATCAAGCCTCCCTCGTGTCCATGAAGTCAATTGTAGTCACTTTCCCTGCAATGAATGATCCAATCCAAACTTGTCTTTCAGAAAATGTCGGGCACTGTGACGAAGCACGTGACAGTGGTGGGGGAGCTGTCAGCGTGTGTCACGCAACACAACCTGCTGGAGGTCTCTGAGCTGGAGCAGGAGATCTCCTGCCAGAGCGACCACTCGAAGCACCTGCAGGTATTGACGGACCTCGTAGTGAATACACAATACAAATAATCAGCGTATAATGTTCCCACTGCTGGGACATAGACCTCCTGTCTATCAGGGGGAGTGGGCAGTAATCCATCACGCTAGTCCAGTCGCGAGTTGGTAAATTGTCACAAGTCTTCGCATATTTGGTTCTAGGACATGCCCGTTCTCACACAATGTTTTCTTTCACCGTTTTGAGAGCAGTGGTGATGAAATAAATTGGAGTTTCCTCCGTACCTCGGAAAGCACGTTAAGCCGTTGGTCCCGAGTGTCATTTGATCTTTGACAGTCGTTAGGTAGTCACTGGTCCAAAAAGTCTGACAACCAGTCTTACCAAGGGGTATCGTATTACCCAGTACTAACTGGGTTTGGAGGTTAGATAGGCAGTCGCTCCATGTAAACTACTGGTATTCATCTGTATCTAGGTAGACTGGAAGCAGGGCTGCGAGACTGTTCGAAAGAGATACCGCGGCCCTGGAACACAAAGGGCAAAGAAGGAACATGGATGGGTTTTAGTCAGTACAAGTCTGACACTCCCTTCCGCTCCGCCCAGAGCGGGGGGGGGTCATTTGATGATTCCCATAATAAAAAATAAAAAAAAAAAAAAGTAGACTGTAAGCCGACCCCAATATAGTTGGGAAAAGGCTAGGCAGATGTTGTGGTGATGAAATAAATAGCACTTAGTAATGCGCCTGCGTGGGTTAACCACGGCCGGCCAATGGTAAGTCGGGGCCGTTACCTGCAGCTCTTACGTAGTATAGGAACTTGCATTAACTCAAACATGTAATATATCTATGAGCAGGGTGAAGAATCCAGCTATAGCTAAAGCTGAAAAAATCTTAGCCTTTCGAGTCTAGTCCAAGGGATTTGCTGTGCATAGTTACGGTGTAAACGAACCCTTCACAAAGCCGTCAACCTAGCATTATGTGCATCAAAATAAGTAGCTTTACGCAAAAATGATTGTTGGGAAACGACTTTTTCTTTTTGGGTGAAAAATCACGTTTTACGGTAGGACTCAATGTAACGCACTCAAAACATTGTGCTGATCGATGGATTGAATAGTACGGGGATCGTGGAAGTGTGTAAAGTAATTTACATTAAAAACATGTATTTAAAAAAAAACTTGTGAAAAAGTTGGAACTTTGACCCCCAATATCTCCGTAACTAGAAGGTTCTCAGGTATGGTCTAGTAGAACAAAAAAAAATCGCAATGACGGAGAGAACAAGTGCCTTTCGGCTTCGTTAAGGGTCTTGTTACATCTTTTATCTGTTTCCATAGAGTGGATGTTGTGAAATTATTTCCAGTTTTTTTTATTGATTTGAAACTTAAAACTTACAGCGATCAGCCAAGACCTACATATAAGGCCTTACCACACGCCGATTACCTAATTCGCTGCAGACTTTAGGGAGCGCGTGTGTGTGTGTGTGTGACTGTGTGTGCAATATCAATTAATTATAGTTGTTTATAATGGTAATTATAGTGTTTTATGAAGGGTAGTGTATATTTGTGAATGTTGTATCTCTGGAAATAAAAGATTTCATTAAATTTAAAACCCTCACTTGAAACACCTAGCACTAAGCCTTTTATTTCCACTCAGCGCCTAAAGAACCTGCTCTCAAACGAAGCCGTCCGTCACCACGACGCCGCGAAGCTGGTTGCCCTGTACGCTCTCCGCTACGAGAAGCACGCGAGCAACGCGCTGCCGTCGCTGGTGGAAGCGCTGAAGACGCGCGGCGCGCCCGAGCTGCTGGTCAAGGGTGTCGTCAATCTGCTGGAGTACGGCGGCGCTCATGCTCGCCAGAGTGACCTGTTTGGGCTGCAAGATGCTGTGAAAATTACTAAAAGGCTGTTTAAGGTAGGTGTTTGTTGTTTTTTTTCATGGTCTAGTGACGATGCCAGGTTTTTGCCAGTTCCTCCTGACATGCTCCTGAGAAAAAGTGCTACAATTTCTGTGATAGAGATATAACTTAACTTGTATAAACAAATATTATGATGAATTTTGTGTCGGAGTTGTCCAGAGCAAAGCTGTCCCTTACCTCCTTCCACTTTTCGCGATCTAATGCGATGAAAGGTTAATCCTTTTAAATAGAGTCCAACTCATCCTGCCGTCTCCTTTGCCTACGCCATGATGAATAATTACTTTATATTGGGGCTTCAACTCTAGGTTAGTATAATGGACAGTCATTTTTATATTTGGCAGATATTCGAACAGTCCTGCTCCGTTTTCGATGCAGTAATGCCGATTGTAATACAATTCATTCATATTACAGGGTCTTAACGGCGTAGAAAACATCTACACTCAGCACACTCCTCTACTAAAAGACACTCTTGAAGATCTTATCAAAGGAAAACTCCGGGAAAACCTGTACCCAACCCTGGGAGGTGACGACGGAGCCTACGGCCGACGTCCGCAGGACATCTTCGTGTTTATCGTAGGGGGCGCCACCTACGAGGAGGCGCAGTGCGTGCATCAGATAAACCAGGCTTACCCTGGAGTCAGGATAGTGCTTGGAGGCACGACAATCCACAATTCCACCTCGTTCTTCGAGGAAGTGAAGGCAGCTATGCAAGGAGTGCACAGAACGCATACTAGGCATATTAAAAATGTTTGAGCGATTTGGTGAAAATTTATGTAATTAAATAATTAATGTCATAGTATAAAAGAGTAGGCGTGCTAAGCTGCGTCCCCACATGTAACATGTTCGCCAAAAAATTGTGAAACAGCAACATAACCATAGATTAAAAAAGTGACGGTCTATTCCAAAATTGAAAACGTGTCACATCTTGCTGAGCATTTTTACGTCGATTCGACGCAGTATCTACTTGTAATCTCCCCTTTTTGAGTTTTTGGCAAATATCTCAATAATAATGAGATTTTCGTCACACTCTTGTATAACACCCCTTGGGATGTTGTATACAGATTATGACCTTTAATTGACCTTGACCGCTCCCGTGACCTTGGTAAAAAATTGTTGCATTCAGTTCATGTAACATAAGCTTGCGTAAGTTGTGGTTTTCTTCTTCTTAGCGTGTCGATGGAAATCTAAGTAGTTGTGGCCGTGATGCCCAGTCTCACTTCGAAGATTTGGAATGCCCCTGCCACGGAAGCGAGGCTAGGGTAGTTCAATTTGCTGTCCACATTATGCGTCACATGTGTGGTTGCGTGTTTCTTACAAGTGGGGACACAGCTAATACAATTATGTAATTTCTTCGAATCGGCGAACAATTAGTTCGAAGAATCTTCCGATCAACTGCATAGTACGCCTAAGTACCTGATTTCCCGTTGCATTTAGTTCATATGCTTTGAGAAAAATGTAATTTGGTCTTTCAAATGTCATTTGGTGATTGTATTAACAGAGCTTAATTTTATCTAAATAGTGAAATGATTGTAAAGTGTGCGAGCAATGCCCTTTATTAGTCAAGTATGTTACTTATTCATAAAATGTGAAATTGTTTTATTTTAAATTATTTTAGTAATATATCACCCTGACTGTTAATTAGTGACCGATACTTAAAGACGTGATTATACTCATGATAACAAACAACTTTCCCAAAGCAGCATTTTTTTATACCTACTCGTTCACTTTTATCCCAATAACACAACAGCTGTGACCTATCAGCAGTTAGCTACGTGACGACTTTCTGTCTCATTACTATCGTACCGTGCAACAGTGGGTAGGCAGAGCACAGTGGGAGACAAAAAGGCGTCACGCGGCTAACAGCTGATAGGTCATAAGAGCGCGCGCGCCCGAATTTCATACGGCTTTTGTGTCACTGGGATAAAAGTGAACGAGTTTAAAAAAAAAGTTTCTTTGGGGAAGTTGTTTGTTATCATCAGTACAATCACGTGTTTAAGTATCGGTCATTAATTACCAGTCACCCTATAGTCACTCGTATTCGTAATTAATTAAATTATTTATTTGAATTAGCATTTGTTTTTCATTTCTAATGCATCTTGTCTAGCTAACACTGCCTTTCTACTAAAGACGTGGGCGGCCCCCGAGTGGTACATACACTGCTAAAATAATTCGCGACAAAAATAAAGGCAGTTCTACATAAACGGTACAAAACAAGTGGAGGATGTCTGATTACGAAGCGATTGCTCAGTGTAGAAAGTTAAAAAACTAATGTTACGCGCTCGGGAACAGTATGAGCACCATGTTCAACATCATATGCTAGAAGTCCCGAATTCTTTCTGGAATTATCTTCGAACAGTGCGTTCAGGAGTTTGCCGAGTACTTCTATACGATGTATAGTACGGAGCAGGCAGAGTTAAATGTGAAAGTGCGGCTATGGCAGAAGCGGGCGGGGCGAACGGAGCGGTGTCGGACGTATGTAGCGCACTGCAACATCTTACACCGAATAAGTCTTCTGCACCGGACGGCATCCCGCCTTACATCTTTAGGGATTGTCAAACCGTTGCAATAGGTATATTTATAAATTCCTGAATGGAGCTGTTTCCCGAGACGTGCAAGTTTACCCGTGTTGCTTCGGTGCCAAAGGGAAACTTAGGGATCATGGTGGATGGTTATAGGCCCGTTGCAGTGCTGTCGACCCCGGCTAAGGTTTTTGAAGCTCCTAATCATAAGAGCATATTTCAACAGGGCCGCAGTCAGTTATCAGATGTCTCACGGGTTCCGACCGGCAAAAAGCATTACTAGTAATCTCCTGTTAATCTTGTGCCATCGGTGGACAGTGGGGGGCAAACTGATACTGCTTACTTCTCTTGATTTTAAGAAGTCAAATGACTTCTTAATTCTCAGATCTAGTGATGAGGTGTTGCAGAAAAAGATAGCGGCATATGGGTTTCACTCCAAATCTGCTCAGGTTTTTTGCAAGTTAATACTAAGCGGTAGGCAACAATATGTAAAATATGCGGGGCTCAAGTCAGAGCCATATTTTACCAGCTATGGGGTGAGTGTTGGGGGCTGGAAACCCACCGTGAAGGCAGTAACCTTAGTTGTTTACTATTTCATGATAACCTCAAGCTAATGGTTTATTTCATTGTTCTCTAAGCAAAAAATGCATGCATGCAATGTTTTGTTAATGTGTACACTATCATTAGAAGAGGGTTACCTAGCCCTCTTCTCTCCTCTTCTAATAATAGTCGTAAAATGAAGAAAACAAATTAATAAAAGATGTGCTAAGCTGCAGGAGCCTGTTAGCACATGAGTAGATAAACGGAACAGAGACAAAGCTTCATACAACCGCGCGAATCGGTTGCTACAAGGGCGTTTTTTTTATTTTTTTTATTCTGTATGGGCTTACTCTTGACCTCAATCTAGTCCTGAAGACAGAGATGAGGTCGACGATGGAACGAGCTAACCCAAAAGAAGCCTATTAACTCGCGATTTAAATAGATTGGAGTCATATGAACTTGGAAACACCGACGCAGACAGGGAATTCCACTCCTTGGCTGTGCGCATAATAAATGATGTAGCAAAGCGCTTCGTGCAAATGTGTGGAACATCGACAAGGTATGGGTGATAACCTGCAGTACGTCTGGACTCCCGATGGAAGAAAGGAGATGGTGGAATGAGTTCGTGAAGCTCTTGAGCACACTCACCGAAGTACAATCTGTAAAAGACCGACAAACATGCAATTTTGCGCCGATGGGCCAGGCTATGAAGCCTGGTACTAACCAGCTAATCGTCACCAATGAGCCTGTTGGCTCTGCGCTCAACAGAATAGAGCGTTCGTTCGATCGAACGTTGTTTGTTTTATTAGTTGCAAGTTTGAATATTTTAATGTAAAACATGGTATTTTATTATTAAAATGGTTGTTTATTGTACTGTATGTATGAATAATACTAGAAAAAAACAAAAATATATCATACTTGTAACTATCCCAAGGAGTAGGTACAATAGGTAAGTAAATATTAGATACTTTTTCAAGTATCTATATTTTATTGTATGATCCTTTTTTAATAAGAATAGGGTACTACACGGTGCGTTTTTACCCTTTCATTAATATTACAAGCTTTTCTAAACATTTGTAGGTATGTGGGTAGGTTGGTATGTGTGTAAGTTCAAATAAGATTTGAACCAAGATTTGCCCGAAGTCTGATCGAGCTGACATTTAAGATTTGAACCAAGATTTGCCTGAAGTTTGATCGAGCTGACATTTTGTATACCTGCGTAACTTCGGTAACCATGCAATAATAAGATATAACCGGATGCCGCAGCCAGCATTATCTCCTTACGAGGGAACTCTAACGGTTAGAAGCATGGACTTGAAACTTTGTATTTAAATTTAATTTTGTTTGCTACACATGATTTTCACCATAAACTGCTGCTGCAGACAGGATAGTCTCCCCACGAGGGAACTTCTCAACGGCTATAATAGCATGATTATGAAAGTTTTAATATGCGTTTAAAAAGCATTTTTAATGAAAACTTGTCATTTATACCTACAGAATCAGAATTTTTTTATTTGCTCTGAAAGGCGCAGTGGCTCTGCTCTACATCGTTCTTATTTCTCGCTACTAGTGTAATCTCCTCAATATTTATATAATCTTTAAAATATACCTGTCTTTTGTATAATAGTGTTCGGTTTGCATTTTCATTTTATTTTTGTTTCAGGCGACTGATTTTTCAAATGTTTTGTTTAATTTGTCTAACTTATTGTGACAACCCTGCCAAAATAGGTGACAATTTTGAACGTTCTCATGTGCTGTTAGTTCGGCGCAGTATTTCGGACGAAAGGATTATCGATGGGAAAATATTAATTAAAACAAAGAACTGTTGTGTTTAAAACACATTTTTTTACTTTTTTATTGAAAAATATTCGTCGACACAGGTGTTGTGTGTCCAACAAACGATAAACGATGCCATACTTTGGCACATTCCTCTTCACGCGCCCGTCATTGGGCTCACAAATAAAAAGCACTTTTTTCACAAATCAAATCGTTCATCGACAAGCGGAATTAAGCAGCAATTTCATACAATATTATATTTAGAACGAATCTTTAGAATCTATGCCAGGTAAGACGATTACAAAATGTAGACCAGGTACCTCAGTGCACGTGATAGTTTTAGTAATTTTTTACTATTTCACAGTAAATGTCAAAAAAGTTCATTTCTAAAAACCCATGGCGCCATGTTGTTATTCCATTAAATTCTAAAGATTCGCCTCAAACAAATTACAATATTCAATATTAGAGTTTTAGGCTCTATATTTCACTCCTATAAAAACCAATTTCACTTTACAATTACCTCTGCTTACTCCCAAACATTATTTTTCCCTTCAGTCTTTACAAAATTTACACCTTCTATACTGAAATGTTACCAAAATGCTTCTTTAATATTTATTTTAGATTGAAAGTTGTTTGAATTATCTTTTTGATTAAATATTGAGCATTTTGTTAAAACTTCGAAGTATTAGGGGTCCACACGTTGGTAACATTCTTACAGAATGCCCCGGCGGCGTGCGCGGGGCAACACACACATTTATAAGGCAGTTTCATAGAATTTAATCTATACATACACAATGGGTTTTCGAATCGTCCGTGCCGACAGTGGAGCCGGTAACAAATATTTACATGTTAGAAAGTGCCTTATACGAGGTAAAAAAATGTATGAGCTGCTCAGATTGGACTGAGTCTTCAATTATCATTTTTATAATATGATTGTAAAAATGATACGTTTGAAGCTTCAATCATGCTTAATATTAGCAAGTGGCATTTCGTTGGGCTGAGCTTTCGAACAGCTAGCTGCGGCGTGTCCTGAGCAGTCTTAAATCAAAGTCAACTTATGCAAATTAGGAAATCAGGGAAGAACATAAATACTATTGCCACTTGCTTCAAAAGCTTAATTAGTAAACAGTAGTTGTTCAGACATTTCTTAGACATAGAGGGTCTAAGTCTATGGTTGTGTATCCATTTATTAGTATAATTAGAATTTTGAAGAAAAAAGAAAAAGAAGAATTTTCAGTTTTTTTTAAGTGTTGCTTACTTATCAATGTCCAGAGCGGATAGTGTATAGTATATAAGTGAAGTGAGATATAATTTTTGCCATGTTTTTTTATCCAATCTAGTTTCAATTGACTCCTAGGTTCAGTATTGATGAGGAATGTGACCTAAAGTACTGTCTGAACAACTTCCATTCACTCAAACTATTAATATCAGTACCGTTTACTTTGATACGTAACAGTTCTAGTCATTATTCATGATCGAGTAGTCATATGTCACCATTGATAAAGGCACAATGGAGTCATTCCTTTATCCTAGTTTTGACGACATTTTTGCCCGTCGTGTTACAGGTTGATCGATTTTTATACAAGGAGGGCTATTCACAATCAGATCTCTGATTCGTCCCTCTTTTTGGTAAATGCACCAACATGTGCGTTGAATAATATACTCAGTAGTACATTACGGCGCGCTTTAAATCGTTGCATTTAATATGGGAATCTTATAAAAAATGTATACCACAACCGTTATAATATAATGTGGCCAAAGGAACTCGAACGTTTCGCAAGCACGTACAAATTTTACAGGAAAAAGAAGTATCCCTAGCTAAAACATAACATCCGCGCCACTAGTGGTGACACCTCACACAATAAAATAAATCGATAATATTTTATGGCGCATAACAGACAACCACGCACATACCATCTTTTTTCACTTTCATTACAACAAACATACGCGGTGGAGTCACTCACGCGATAAAAATTTAAATTAAAACAAGAAAAAAAAAATGTGAAAAAAAAAAAGAAAAATAAAACAGTACACGAGACTCCATACCATGATCTCGAATACTACGAGTCACGAACGTGGTACGGGTCTGGCAGGCCCTTTCCGTAAACTTTATTTTGTGATTTTTTTGAAATGATAACATGGTCGAAAAGTCTTTACACATCACAAAATTATAAGCCGTTTATTCGGAAAGGACACTAGTAACTCCCTTCTAGATCATTATATTTACATTATATACAACAATGTTTTAATCGCAATTTGTTTGTTTATTTATATAAATACGTCTATTTTAATTACTTTAAATCTACACAAATCATACATTCTGCGCGGTTTATCCTCTATGTATCGAAACAGAGCAACTCATTGGGAGTGTTTCATAATGATCTGTTTATCCATCAAATTTTACAAAAGGAATGTGCTTATATATAATAGGAAGAACTCGAATGTGTTTATAAAGGAATCCAGCAGCACTCCATGGTTATTCATTTAGCATGATTGTTATAAAAGAATGTGAATGTCATCGTCCACATTTGGCGCTACCCAGGGAGCACCGCGCGGAGGTCATGGACTTAGCTCCCCTTGATGCCACACTTTTATATTAAGCATTTTACGACCCTCGATTCAAGCTGAAACTTAAATTATAAATACCTATACATCACTATGGGAGAAAATATTTTTTGATTGTGCAAACCTTGTGAGCCTTACTTTTATTTAACGAAATATATCCGATGACGCATTTCTGTGACAATCCTGACGTTAATTTATGTGAACAGTGTCAGTTTCGTCGTAAATATGTTTATGCGTCCTAACTTCCTTACACCTACCTATCAAGTTTACATTTTTATTGTCAAACCTACTTGCGTCTGTAACGCATCCTGTTACAATTCCTTGAAACGCGAAGGGTAACTTAACAAATTTTTGAAAGCCTAGTTTGGATAAGAAAACGTAGTTATACTTAGACCTGTGCTCATCAATATTTAATCAATCGGTTACGAGTTTAAACATGTAATCGTTTGATTTAATGTTGGTAAACTAAGGCCTTATGATACCGTCTGCTTAACAAAAATAGACTTTAAAAAAATAGTTTAAGCACAGAAATGAAATAATATTCCGTTTGAAGTTATAGCTGTAAATAAACTATCACATAGGAATTTTACAATTTACTTATTAAAAAATATTATGTAGATGTTACAAAATTAAAGTATATTACATTTTTACTTGATGCTGGCAATAAAATTAAAAATTAAATCTGTAAAACGTTAAAACAAGACTATTGCATGACCTCACAGGTTTAAGAATTTAACTATATAAAAAAAGAGAAAATAAGAACCTTCGATTCGCACAATATATTCGTTACGCTTGAACAAAGGGAACACAAAACATAAAGCTTCATAACTTACGATTAGAATAGGTGGTGAATTTTCAGAAGACTGGCCTCGTGTCCATGTGGCAAATAAAATAATGTGAGGCCATAATAAATAAGTCATGTATTCTGCAACGCGAGAAACATGAGTCAACAGAATAGTAATTTGCGAAAAATAGTTGTTTCTATCCACCCCGTGACCTCTACAAGGACGATAGGAGTCTCGCAACGACTCGCGACAGGAATTATAATATTATGCAGTTCTTTACGATATCCTACACTTAGGGCTGAGTTTCACTAACACATGCACCCTGAAAAGGCGCATTACTACATTCCATATCAAAGGAACATAGGAAATGTTTTACGAATAATTACTTTCTTTTAAAAAGAATTAATAGCACTTGGCTACTGGTGATATTTGTAGCAAATACGCTAAGTAGTGAGCGCAAGTGAATTGGCATTCTCAATAAGGAGTCGGCTACGATGGTCCGAGTTAACATAATTTCGGGAGTCCGTATCGTTTCGTAGGATATAGTTACGTTGCCTTTCCAAAAGCTGCAAATGTATAAAATAAAATAGAACTAATGACTCGTGAGACAGTAAAGTCACATCTTAGTAAACATTGAGCATCTAGGATGGTCCCGATACTAATTTTTACTGTAACTGTTCAATGAAAGACGTTGCAATATCTTCCACATCGTTCTGGCATCTTCGACATCGCCCATAATTTACATTAAGAATTTAAATAGTAACTATTTGCCAATTTTATAAATTAATATTTTTAAAGTGCAATTGACACTTTGGAATTGTAAGAAAACGCGGAGGGTATCTTAATAATAATAAACCCTAAACCTAAATAAATACATTTAACGAACTGACCGCTGTCTCAGAATGGCGCTCGTCGTTATTAACGAAGAAACAAAGATTACCGACCAAAACCGAAAGGAACTTGATACTAATTACTACTTTTAGTATAAAAGGATTTTTGCCGATAAATATAAAATTCTACTAATAATAGATGTGTAGACTATGTTGTATCAAACTTTATTATGATATTTAGTTCGATTTATTTCATTTTATTTTTAAATATAAAACTGACATGCACCTTATTTTACTAGGTACGTGCCTGGCTCACAATACATAAAATAAACTGATGAAATATCTACCAAATTCCTCCCAGTTTGTATCGATAAGTATGATAGAGAGTGAATTTTCTAATTATAATACATAGTCCGCCCCCAGTACCGCGAGAGGGCAGACCGCACTCCGTCCGTACAAGACGCACTATTTTCTTACACACACACACACACGCACATACAATCTTCCATCCATTCTTAAATATTTAATATTTTTCCCCGCCGTGCTAAACTAACTAAAGTATTTTAAAAAGTGTTTTCAAGTGAATGGCAACACTGACTATACTCTCAAAATCTTGACAGAATGGTCAGGTATTCATATTATTTCAAAGATAATACACATTTTCCGTTTTTTTCACGTGACAACTATAATTTTATACAAAATTGAACCCATTTTTTTAAATTGTTCAATAATTTGTGGTTTTTCTTTTAAAATTGGCAACTATAGGTTGTAAAAGAATTTTTTTATATCTTTGGTATATATCACAATAATCAGCGTCAGTTAAATTATGATGAGTAGAGAAAAGTGGTACATTTACATCCAAAATGGATAATTTCGTATTATATTTTTTTACTGTACTAGAGTTTATGTAATTCACTAAAGTTAGATAACAAACAATAACAATTAAAACTCGCAAAATATCTTGCCACGTGAAAATACCGAGTAAAACTTTTAGAAAAACATTAAAAAACATCAATTATTGCGATGAACGTATCGATACGAAGAAGGCATACAAGTTATTACTTTACGTTGTATTTTTAAAGTTAGAAAAACATTTCAGCTGCGTCACCCCCTACGCATAATGATGACATCTTGTCACTCCTAATAAAGGCGCAAACCGACCGCGGCACATGCTGTGCACGGGCACGCGGCGCATTTTAGCTGTGTGGATTCATTTGTTTGACAACGTGGGTCTACGTTTCCACTGCAGTACACACTACACACCCACAACTATGTACAACTGTGGCGTGCGTGGCTCACTGCAGCATAGTCGTGGGGTAATATTCGTGTATACTGTGTACCACATGCACAGCATGCATGGCGTTAACAGCGTTGAGCTATGTGCACGCCTTATTCGAGCAAGCCACGCATGTACTAATGACGTCAATTGATGCATAGCGTGTCCGTGTTTGCAGTGGACACAATCACATACATTTTCTTACAAAGCGAAGCATAACACACGTGCATGGCTTATCCGTGCGCAGCGGTGGGTATGCGCCTTAAATACTTGAATAACGCCAAATATTTTGACGGCGTTAAAAGTATAATTATATTTCGTGACGATGATGACTTTTTTTTATAAAAAAATGAAGGCCTCCTAGTCTACGTGCTAATTTTGATAAAAAATTAAAAAATGTCAGCTTACTAATTGTAACAATATACAGTGTGGATAGAAGCGCCTTTTTAAGTAAATCTGCATAGATTTCCCGCGCCTTCTACCTCCACAAAAAAGTCTCTACGGACGTTTGTTACAAATATTACATAAAAAAGCTTTGCAAGTGCACTTTTAATACAAATTTTGATTCTTCAAATTGTTTTCGAGTAAATTTAGATCAGAATTATAAAATTTTGCGTGTGTAAATAATTGAAGATGTATTTCGAACTAGCAAATCAGTTTGTTCGTTTCTACAAGACCGCAAAAAATAAGTGATGCTGCCAGCAGCAAAATTAGGAAACTACTGTCCAGCAATACTTTCACAATGATTCAGTTGGCAGAGACCTCCAAGCTGTTCTACATTACATTGCGTTAGGATAACATCGCTATTGATTCTACGTTCAATATCCATGTTATAGACCGGTGATCGTAACTACTCAGTACATCGCAACATAATGAAAGTTACACAATATATCGGATTGAAATTGAATAGTTACAACGAATAGCTTACTTCGACTATTTACATGTAAATCCGATATAAACTATTTCCTTTAATATAATTACATCGGTAATAATATGAAAACGAATACAAGCAAGGAAATAATATGAGCTCATCGCTCGAAGCACAAAGTGTCTGGGCGCGGAGACCGTCCGGCCGGCTGTCACCACAACACTGTCACTCGGTCACTCGGTCACTCGGCCACTCGGTCAGTAGTCGCGCGGGCGGCCGGGGCGCGGCGGGCGCACGGTGACGCGCTCGGTGCGCACGAGGCGCGCGTACTGCGCCACCTGCGCGTACTGCGCCACGTACACGTTGTAGTTGTAGCTGAGGCTGAGGCGGAGCTGCGGGCGCGGGCCGGCGGGGCGCGGGGCGCGCGGCGCGCGGGCGCGGCGAGGCGCCAGGTCGCGTTACGGGTGCGACCCGCCGCTGCCCACGCCCGGCGTCGTGGACCCGCCCGACGACCCGTGGCTGGGCGGCATCAGCACTCCCTGCGGACGTCACGCACGCACACGTTAAACGACTACCTCATATTAGTCACACAAACCCACACCACAAAATAGTTAGGTACAGAATGCCAGCTCCTTCCGACGACCGAAAAGGCTCACACATTGGTGTGCGTGACTACACTACGCCCACCTCTAAGTACAGCGAGTAAGACATCGCTTGAAATCGCCCTACATACAAATGACTCCCGAAAACTTTAATCATACTTAGAACCTAGTCACACCATACGATGCTAATGACGTTAACAATTTGACATAAGTGTGACTGACTAAGTCCAAAAGTGTTCAATGTTGTCGTCAGGTGTCTGTCTCCGCTGTTTGCATGGAGCCGACCTTCTATATCTATCTACTTCGTACCCACACACAATAAACAAAAGATGCGATGTTATTCAGTAGGGCTATCAGTGTTGTCAGTACGCGTTATCGATTATCGAATCTACTAATACGAAATGAAACTCACATTGTACGAACGCGTGTATGAAATGCACAAGATCCAGCTTCGGATCATCAACCACGCCAGCAGACGGTGCACATGCACTCACCGGCGAAGTTCTGACGAGACAAAGATTACCTGTAGTTGCACTGCACATGGTTCAAAATCGCTTGACATTTCCACATACGACTTTTTTTTACAGTTTTTGTCATATCTTGGCCTGATGTTAAAGTGCATGGTAACCTCCCTGATCTCGGTACCCTGACACCTAGTGGGGACTGACCACTGACGAGTATTTTTTGGACTTGTAATAACGGTAAAATTAAAATGGCGGCTGATGTAATGAATTAAGCCACCGATAAGGGAGGAAACTATGTAGCAATTCGTGTCCCTCCGGTGTTTCCGCGACAGTATTAACATCCACAAGATACTGGTCAGTGGGACTGACGCGAACAGTCCTACATGGAACTAAACGTGCCAAGTTGTTGCAATAACTGGATGTGACATATTCATGACGTCGTCCATCACAAGTACAATGCTACATGGATCTTTTGGATCAGATAACGTTGACAGAGGGAATGGTGAACATGTTTTATGAAATGTCAAAAACAAAACAGCAGCGTTAGATCTGAATATGGCCATGCGCCATAAGATTTTTGTGCAGATACGGCTTGTATCAGGAAGTGTGATCATATTTCAGGATGTAGTACAGACCATCAAACTGAACAACTTTCTCAAAACGAGCATCATCAAAATCGCGAAATAATTATTAGCTGGCCCCATACAAAACTTCAATATCTACTTGGCCAGGGCAGCGGAATTCTTTTTCGTGATTACGATGAAGATCCCTTGGAGAAGTTGTTCAGTTTCACGGTCTATACCACATCCTTAAGAGTGACATCGCATTTACACGCACACATCAGTTTATTCTGTCATCTGTTTCCCTTTCTATCATTTAGAATTTTAACTCACTAAAGTGAGAGGTGGAATCGCACGTTAAAGTCGGATGCGAATGCTTGCGACCGGACCTCACGCTCCACCAAATTACGAGACGGAATGAAAGAGATACTCGAAAACGTTGATCCGTGCATGAAAATGGGATTTCACCATAGTTTTGAGCACACCTTTCTGATTCAGGCTGTATATTGTCATCTCGGCACAGAGATCCATGTAGCACCGTCGTTGTGGTGGGAGTCGCGGTTACCTGCAGTGAGTGCGGGTGCGGCTGCGGCGGGGAGGCCGTGGGCGGCGCGTGGTTGAGGTAGGCCAGGTGGTGGTGGTGGTGGTGGTGCCCGCTGGCAGCGCCCGGGCCCATCAGTGGGCACAGCACCTGGTGGTATGCCTAAGAACAAAAAATAACTGGTTTAGAAACAGAAATAGGCTTCTTTGGTGCGGCCACAAGGCACACATCATCTGCCTAGCCCTTTCCCAGACTATGTTGGAGCCTGCTCTCAATCTAACCGGATGCAGCTGAATATCAGTATTTTATATGGAGCGACCGCCACAACCCAGTAACTGTGTAATACGATACCCCTTGGTAAGACTGGTTTTCAGAATTTCAGGATTTTGACTACTCGTAACGACTGTCAAAGATCTACAAATGACAACCGGGACCAACGGCTTAACGTTCTTTACGAGGCATGGAGGAAGTTCGGTATGTAATGCTGGTCACCCATCCACTGACCGACTTAGGCAAGCACTTAACCTTGGAGATCGACCCGTGCAGATGTTACCTACCTAAGCAAATGCAAAGTGAAAATGGTACTGTACGCGGCGATTACTAGCGAGTAAAAAAAAAAAAAACAATAAGTGGCTTCGTCGAGCGTTTTCTCTGTATACTCACAGCTGTGTGTCTACCAGCTTTATAATCATCGCCGTTTTACTCATTAGTTGATCCTTGCCTAGCTTCTATCCGAAGCTTCTCCACTTAGTCTGACTTTTATCCAAATTTATTTACTGTGGGCGCAGCATGTCTTCTTTTTCCATTCCCACGAAACAAAACTGGAATAGTTGGAACCTGTTGGGAACGCAAGCGGAGGCAAACATGTTCCGAGTCGGAACAAGTCGTTATCTCAGTAGTCACCCCCTTGCTAGCCAGATCTTTCTCACTTTTTAGTTCTCATCTTGCGTCAAAGATGTCAGCTTGGATGTAATATTCGCTACAAGCACATAACTTTTCAGTTTGTATTGCAGTACTCGGTAGCATGTATTACCTGGAAAGGTGGCTGCTGGAAGTGATGGTGTGGGTGCGGGTGCTGGTGCGGGTGCGGGTGCGGCGTGTGCGCCGGCGAGGGCGGCGGGTACAGCGCGGGCGAGGCCGCCGCGGGCGACGGCGCGGGCGGCGGCGCGTAGCCCTGCACGGCCTGCACGCCCACCTCGCCCTGCCCCAGCCCGCCGCCGCCACCCACGCCCCCAACGCCGCCCACTGATCCTCCTACGCCGCCGTGGTACATTCGGACCTGGATACAAAGACAAGTTTTTAAATTGTTGTCGGATTTGATCTGCAAAAACATGGTCCATAACAACATCTCCACTCAACTCCTAAAAGTTCCTTCAAGTATATTAGTAAAACTAATCCGATTACAAGAATTCTATCACTGGTAGTTTTCAGAATTAAATTAGATACTTTTTCTTCTAGAAAAATGCACGGTTCTTGTGGGAAATCTCCATGGCATACTACTAGCATTCAAGAATTTTAGTAATATACACAGTACACATTCGAAATATTGTAAGTGTAAGTGAGCGGCTATTGGATTTTCAACTTTTAGTGCTGAGCCGGACACTGCAAATTCGCGTTCAACGTCCAATAAGGATAACACAGGCCTGCTCTCTGGGAGAGGGAATAGGCTTTAATCAGCCACGACGACCTAGTGCGAATTGGTGGATCTGCAATGTACCGATGTCCAATATCAATATATTAGTACTCACCATGTGCTGATATTGCAGCGCCGGCTGCTGATGCTGCGCGGGGTGCGGGTGCGGGTAGGGCACGAATTGCTGGATGGGCGCGGGCGCCAGCAGAGGCTGGCCCGTCGCCGCGGCCACCTGCATGCCCGAACCTACGCCCACTACACAGTCAACCAAGTTAACATACACAACACCCGTGAGCTGTGATGCTGAGACACTACTGCCTTTCCTTGTGCTGTCATTGTAGCGTTGTTTCAATTCTATTCTAATGCTGCTTCTTCTTTTGACACTTGAGTAGAAAAGAACACGGACGATATTTTTGGAAAAAAAAAATGAACAAATGTCACTGTCAATGTTCACTGCGTTGAATTTCATACCATTTCTTGGTTGCCTTGCCTTTAAAACAATGGGTAACGAAGCAAATAAAGGTTCTTCAGACACATAACTCCTGGAAATCGCATATTTTGCTACATTAGATATTAGTTTAGGTTCCAAGCTCATCAAGAAAAATGATGACCATAGACATAATTCCACAATGGTTGACGACATGCTTACCTTTCCTGAAGTTCCTCTGTTGCTGTGACTGCATGGGGGGCTGTCCGCCACCCCCTGTGACCCCCGCGACTCCTCCGCCGCCTCCCATGGCGCCATACGCCAGCTGTAGACACACCACGTATAAGTTGGGATTTTAACAGTTGTTTTGGCATGCTTTTTAATTGGGGCAGTAATAAACGTGGATAAACACTGGATATATATAAGTATTAACGATGCGAAAAGAATTAGCCTGATGATGTCGCAATAAGCTGGGAACAGAGTGGCCACGCTATGCCCCGCGTCGTCATGGGATGGCGTCGGCTGTAGCGTATCTGCTACGGCCTGTACCGTAGCGGAGTTCAAATAAGGAATTATTATGCTATTCAGAACCATGTAACGAAGTAATGCAATGGAATGGTTAACGAATTGATAAGTAGTGTTTGGTGTGTTAGACCTGGAACGATCTAGTATACAGGATGGAAGGGACACCAAAGCTAAAACGGTTACCACGTACTCAGTACTTCATTCTGAACCCCACAGATAGAATTTTTCGTTGGTTAAATAAAACAGCTGTTTACAAAAAAAACTGCAATACCTACACCGTCAAAATGTATGGAAAAACTGTTTTTTTTTTTTTAAATTACCAATGAAACATCTATGTGGGGTTTTAGAGTGATGTCAGTACATCACGTCATCATCACACACGTGGTACCCGTTTTAGCGTCGGTGGAAGGGATTCCATCTTGTATAACCATATATTTAAAATAAATTGCTGAGTTTGTTGGGTTATGTTTAAATATCCTCATATATAAGGTCTAACTATTCATACACGAAATACTTTCAGGGAATCATCTAACGGCTATAACGAAGCCATTTTAAGGGATTATTTTTTTTATCTGAGTATAATATTTGTCATTGTTAGAATATGGGAGTAAAGATTTTATGCAAAAAGTCTCAAAAATTTTTAGAATTATAATTAAATTTCGTAAAAAAAAAACACTCAGATAGTTTTTTTTTTTCGTTGCTATGGCGACTTTGAAGTTACTCTTAAAATATTTCGTGTATGAATAGTTAGACCTTATACAGTTACGTCTGAAATTTGAGACGGAATACATTTTAGTTTTATGGATAATTAAAATCAAAAAATTGCTTCCTTATCATCATCGATCATCAAGATTTTATTATAAATTAATTTCTTTCACCTATGTCCGTTGATAACCCGAGATAGCGAGCAAATACCTAGATAACCATATCCGTGTGTAAATCGATACCTACAAAATGTCAGATTGTGTGTAGGTACGAGAATTGAAAACAAGATTATTTGATTATTTTGTGGCTTCTATTATACATATTAAAGTCGGTTTTTACTTTTTTTCTAGACTGCTCTATTCCACTCCTGCCCCCGTAGCATGACCACCGAAGACAAAGATTTCTTTGACGGAAGAATCGAAAAAATGACAGATAGTAAAAAGAAATCTGTCATTGTGTCGACACAATCTGTCATTTTGTCGATTCTTCCGTCAAAGAAATCCTTGTCTACGGTGGTCATGCTACGGGGGCAGGGCAAAGGCCTCCCTCCACTTCTCGCGAACCCGCGCGTCGTCCTTCCAGTTCGTTTTTACTATAATTTAGAAAATATATTCCAGTACGTTTTCTTTTGTATAACTCATCAATATTAAACTTACAAATAGTAAAGAAATCTTGATGATTATTTGCAAGTCATGAAAGCGTGCGAAGCCGCGCGGGTCGCTAGTTCTACATAAAGTTAACGACCTCACAACTTATCTCTTTCTCTGACCGGCGAACTTCGCTTTTGGATTGTATTTAAATCAATGACATATCTATTTATCTATCGTTGAATAGAACAAAACTTCCACAAGTCCGATCAATTTAGGGGGGAACGCCAGGACAGCCCGCGAAATTCTAATTTTCTTGTTTTTCCCAATTTGAAAATCAGTGTCAGGTTGTATGTTGAACAAAATATGATACGTGACCGTAACAAATATGGCTTTACAGAGATAACTCTGTAAAGCCATATTTAACCATTAAAATCATCCATACAACCCTCAATCTCATTTAATCCTTTTGAATGACTTTCATGAAATAGTTAATTCGAATTTCGGGGGCTACCCTGGCACTTTCGCCTTAAACATGGATCTATTTGCGCTTGAATAAAATTAAAAGGAGCGTGCTGTTGGTAAACGTAAGTAAAATTGGCAACCAGGGCTGCGGGACTGTTCGAAAGAGATACCGCGGCCCTTAAATACAAAGGGTAAAGAAGGAACATGGACGGGTTTTAGTCAGTACAAGTGTGACACTCCCGTCCGCTCCGCCCGGAGCGGGGGGGCTCGGAGCTCATTTGATGATTTCCAACCCGAAAAGAAAAAAAAGTAAAATTGGCAGTAAAAACAGTATAACTTTTGGAAAAGGAAATAAAAGCCTTTGCCTTTAATAGGATGATTGTGTCTATCCCCGCTTGAAATACTTAACAAGTGAATCTATCAAGCAAAGCAGGCTAATTAAATGCAGTTGTCATAACTCGGTTATCAATGTAGGAGCAAAGTCATGAACTTTGATCTAACACTGAGACTCAACATCTGTGCTGAACAACATACAGGTTGTAAACAGACTCTTCACATAGCCGTTAACCAAGCATTCTGTACATCTAACTAAGTAACTGTACGCAAAAATTCTTGCTGGGAAACGACTTTTTTTTTGGGGTGAAAAATCACGTTTTACGGTAGGACTCGATGGACCGTACTCACAGCATTGGGCTGATGGATGGATTGAATAGTACAGGAGTCGTGGAGGTGTTTAAAGTATATATCTTACATTAAAAAGATGCATTTAAAAATAAAAACTTGTGAAAGAGTTGTAAGTTTGACCCCCAATATCTCCGTTACTAGAAGGTTCCCAGGTATGGTTTAGAACAAAAACATGATCGCAAAGACGAGGAGAATAAGTGCCTTTCGGATTAGTTAAGGGTCTATTTAAACCCTTTATAGATATAAAGGTTCATATCATCTGCCTAGCCTTTTAGCAACTATGTTGGGGTCAGCCATTCTCACTGGATGCAGTTGAATACCAGTATTTTATATGGAGCGACTTCCTATCTGACCTCCACAACCCAGGTAGTACCGGGTAATACGATACCCCTTGGTAAGACTGGTAATTTTTTTCTTATCTTATGACTTATTTTTATGAATCCTGGTGGACCAGTAATTGGCGACAGTGTTAGTTCAAGACTGTAAAAGCTATACTTAAGATATGTTGTACACAGAAGCTGTTGGTGTACCTATATTAATAAATAAATAAGTGCGCTAGGGACGGACGCGAGCGAAAAAATAGCAGTCAGTCTGAAACGAGCCCGCTACACATCCTCGCACCGCACATCTGCGCACCATTTCACAGCGTCGTTACGCATTCTCGCTCCGCCTCGTCTCGCACATATCTGGTGGAAATGCTCACACCGTTCCACAGCCTCGCTCCGCCTCGCACAACTCTGGTGGAAACGCAGCCTAAGGAGCCATGTCTAAACCTTAGAGAAAGAATTAGTCTTATAAACTAACTTTGTAAACGCTAAGTGTTTCCAACTTTTCTTACTGAACTTTGAGCGTTTAGATTTCGAAACATCGTTATCGGATAATCGGCTTTAGATATTTTAGAAACATGTGTATCTGCCCTGATATCGAAAACCACAGATAGTAGGTAATTATCATTATAATAAGAAATTGTGGGGAAAGCAGTCAAATTAATTTATTATTCCAGAATTTTTAGTTTATTTCATTATATTCAATTTTAAACTGGACAAGATAGACGAGAACAAGATGACGTATTTATATCAACCGAATTTAGTTACAAATCAATCGTCATGATCAATAAATCAAATTTAATTTCCTATATTGACTTCCAACTTTGAACCCACTGTAATTGCCGAAGCCGAACAGCCGGACGGAAGCAAACTGTTTACAATATAGACTGGATAACGATATAATTTGATAACAGCACGCGGCCCGAGCTGATAATTAGTACGTTCACATGATTTGACATTAATACAGATAAATCTTCAGTGACATTGCGAGAACGATGCGAGTAACACAAAATTATTGAATGATAACAGTAATTTCATCTGTGCAAATATTGTCTACACGTTTTTTGTGAGACTGAATTTAAAAGTGGAGAAATTATAACATAACTGTGTTAAAATGTGGTTAGCGTGGCTGATTTTAGGACTGATCCTAATAAAAACTTATAATAAAATAACCAATGGGAAGTGTTACTCCGACAATGTCATGAGTGGGAAAGTGGTGATCGTCACGGGTGGTAACAGCGGAATAGGCTACCAGACCGCCTTAGAACTGGCTAGGAGAGGCGCCAAAGTGATATTAGGCTGCCGAGACGAGAACAGGGGCCAAAAAGCTGCAGAATCCATAACCAAGAAGACTAAAAACCGAAGTGTCAGATATATGCACTTAGACTTAAGTTCCTTCGCCTCTGTGAGAAAATTCGTTGAAGACTTCAAAAATTCCGAAGCGAAATTGGATATTTTGATAAACAATGCTGGCGCTAGCGGTGTTCACAGAGACAAAACTGAAGATGGATTAATCAGGGACATGCAGGTCAATCATTTCGGACCTTTCTTACTGACTCAGCTCTTGATACCTATATTAAAGAAGTCTGGACCAAGCAGGATTATCATAGTGACGTCAACGCTGCACAGGTTTGGAACTGTCAGCGACTTGAACAGTCCTCACTCATACATGAGAACGTACTGCGATAGTAAGCTATGTAACATACTCTTTAGCAACGAGTTAGCAAGAAGACTGGAAGACACTGATGTGACAGTGAACAGCTTACACCCTGGTCATGTCAATACAAGTTTCTACAAAGCGACAATATTAGAAAAGTTGAGAACTTTGGTGTTGTACTCCTTCTTCAAGAATCCTGTGGAAGGGGCTCAGACGACTTTGTTCTTAGCTATTTCAGATGACGTCGATCAAACGACGGGAGGGTATTTTGTAGACTGTAGAGAAGGGTATATGGGTATGAAGGCCAGAAATGAGGACTTGGCTGTGAAATTATGGGAAGTATCTGAGCAGATGGTTGGCTTAAGGCCTGAGGAAAAGATTTAATAAATAAATAAGATTTTGTATGCTTATTTTTTGTTGTAAAAAGAAAGCCATTCTATTTGGAAGACTATGTGTAAAACAAACGATGATAGTGTTTAACTATTTTTTTTATATGTGAATAAAATGTTTTTTGGAAGATTATGAAGTGATGGTTTTGTGAAATACATATTGGTTATGTAATTAATAATGTTTAGTGCACTTAAAACAACAATCAATTGGTATTAACATAGAAAACCACTGCAAACAACATAAAAGTTAGTATTTTAATAATATAATAAACGACTTAAAGACTAAATACTTTCGAAATGAATAAATTATTTTTTTATATCTTGTAATTATTTTTATATTTACATTCCTATGTTCCGTTACATATGTAATTAATTATAATGAGCGCTTATCGGTGCAACTAGATCTCATTTAAACTGCAACTAATAACAGTTTCCCATCTTTGTTTATCTAGCGCCGAGTTAAATTAAGTCTTTATTAAAGACGAACAAAGCCTAGCATTCAATAATAGTAATGGAATTGAATCGAAGGATCCAACACAGGTGCCACCATCAAGGGACCCTTGATTGATCAAAACTATTCAGAATCCTGAATAATTTTAACTACTACTAGTATAAAACATTGTCTTGTTGGCCAATCCCTCATTTGTATGGTATTGTATATCGGGCTGGTGTCCGCAACTTCACGTTTAAAGTGCATATTTTGCGTACCAACCCATCTCTAATAAGCATGTCTAATCTGATACTATCGAGATATAGAGCTCTAATTACGACAGCACAATCATTTCATTGGTGTTCGATCCATAATCTTGTGTCCAATTCAAATGAGTGCTGATTGTGCACCATTTCTGAAAGTGGTGTAGAAATATGCGACAGTTTAAAAACACACATTCGTGATTTCTACAAGTTTTGAATGTTTTACATAACATAACATCACGCCTGCAATCCCAGAAGGGTTGGGCAGAGGTGTACCTAACAACACACCGACATTTCGCCAGTTATGTTTAAGTCCCATGTAATAGGGGGCGAGCCTATTGCTTTCAACCGGGCGCAAATCCAAACTCCGTGGCTGCTACTGAGAAATTCCCGATGGAAAAACCCAATAACACATTGCCCGACCCGGGAATCGAACCCAGGACCTCATGCTCAGCAGTCGTGCTTGCGACCAACTAGACCAACGAGGCAGGCCCCTACCCTAATCTACTTCGTACATATTGCTTTCTGACCTTCAGGGACTCGATTCTTTCTAATTTATCAATGTTTCATTGATTTGTTGTTCGTTTGCGTTTCATTTAATCCTTTAAAATCGGTCAAAAACATACAATCAACAAACCAATTAAACATTTGTAAGTTAGTAGAATCAGGGTTCTAATTGTTTTAATAATTTCTTGATCACAATTTTTTTTATTTTTTTTTATAATTGTTTTTTTTTCTATTGTAACAAATTCATCTATGCTATAAATTTTGTGTTCGTGTTTTCAATTATTCTCAAACGTGTAACACCATCAAAAGTGCTCAATCACAGGTGGGTACAAAAGAAACCAGACAATCACTGAACTCAAACGCTGTTATTTAATCAAACGAAAATCACTCTGAAGCGTTAGCGTTGGTTGGTAAGACGGTTAATGTCCATGTGCCCCGTAAAACGTAGAGACAGATAACATAGGAAATGGATATTTCACTTAAGAATCAGCCAAACTGGTACGGACAAGCTGGACGCGGGCCTGGACATAATATATAAAAAAAAACCGGTACGTCGGTAAGTACATACGGGTGGCGATATAGTTACCTGGATCCTACAAGGAGGTGAGTCTATCCGTCATATTGAATTTCACAAAAAAATGTATAACAGATTCATGCAAAAAAAATGTAGCTTTTCATACATGCATCTGTACTGTTGTAGTTATAGGAAATCGTTTTTTTTTCACGAATCTATTATGAATTTCTTTGGGAAACATTTTTAATATGATGGATAAACTTACCTCCTTGAAGAATCTAGGAAACTAAATCGCCACCCTGTATTTGTATGACCTCCATACTAATATGTACAGTTGAACCACCTAATTGATAACTAATTAACTTGCCAGACTGTACATTGTAAACCTTAAATCCGGAACAGTGTCCGCAAATTGTCCATACCGGTTTTGTAATATAAGTAGCACGCATGAATAGGTACGCGATACAGTCATTCCACAGTTATTTTTCCCTTGACTTTCACCTCACCATCAAAATCACAGTGAACTTTAATTTTTAGTGTTGATTCAATAAGACATTAACCGATTAATCGCGTTCAAAGGTAAACCGGTTAAAACTCCCATATGTTTAATTAACCATTATTTATGTTAACCCTTATACAACATTATTTTTAGAACATGCGAAACCTGAACCATATAGTTTGTTCAGAATAAGTAACTGAATCGATTCCAACAATTTTTAAATCATGTTATATTGTGTCCCAAAAATATTTAAAAAAAGTTACAAGTTGGACACCGAGCGACACTAAATACCTTTCGCAATTATTTAGGTACCTACTGCCAAATTATTATTATGAATGAGCTCATGACGACGCTGGAGGCGCGTGCCACGTGGTAACCACGTTTTAGTGTGGACAACCAGGTAACAGAAGAAGCTTATAACTTTGTGATTTTTCATGATACAGTTTTGAAATTTTGTACATAGATTCTTTACATTAAAATACTAGACACGTGTTTCAGGTTTCGCATATGCTAAAACTTATTTTGTATGTTGGTTAAAAATTGAAATATTGCTGATTAACTTTACGCAAAATACGCGCTTTTGACGTGGAGTTGCGGACACCAGCCCGTTATACAATACAATTAACCAGAATGACAGAGACATAGCACCGAGCAAAGGCTGACTATGTAACTTTCTCGCATATTTTTATGTACAAAAACGAACCCTGCGTGAACCGATTATGATAGGCTGATTAACCCTATAATACGGGTTAACATTTTACTCTAGAGTTTTTCACCTTACCCTAAAAAAATACCCGATTAAAACCCCGATACGAGTAACCTTTTCGCTCCCTGCAATAAAGCTGAGGTGCTTCATTCAAAGGAAAAATAACTGTGAAATAACTGGTATCTGTCGATTTTTTTTTTTAATGAACATAGTAAAGCACCCATTTAGTACGTCCTGTGGTGGTGGGTTAGCCACGCGGTTAACGAGGCAAGCACCGTTTGTACAAGTACATGAAGTTACGACACACTGCGGAAAAACGGAACACTGCACGCGGGCGGAACGTGGGACAACGAACTATTTGGGACAAGTACTATATTTAGTATTATTTCGATTGAAGTAAGAGTAAAATTAGTTGACTTTATTGATTTTATGAAATTACGAGGCAATTTTTTTTTCTGCTAGCCTCTTGTATTATATGGCATGTCTGCTTAGATGACTAATTCTTGAAGTAATGGTGATCCGTAATGAGGCTTTCAGAAACTAGTGAAATGAAAACCGACTGACGAAATCGTGTTGAGCAAAGCTTTTCACAAACGCTTCGATTCGTAAAGTCGTATGTTTATCTCGCTCGCTTTCGTAATGCCAAAAAAAGATAGACATACAACTTGTCGAATCGAAATCGAATCGAAGCGTTTGTGAATAGCTATGCTGAACACGATTTCGTCAAATTACGAAGTCTAGTTAATTTATTACAAGTCATAATACTTGTCACAAATAATTCCTAATTCCATGAGTCCACTAGTGTGCTCACCGCATCTGGGCGGTCCCTTTTGTCAGGCACCATGAATATGGGCGGCGCGTACTGCCGGCAATCGCACCCCATCTCCATCTGTCGCCATCCCCAACATGTTAGCTCCTTTATTATGTTTTTATATACCAATAGGAAACATTCCTATAGTGTAATAGGCCGAGTAATCAACCGTAATTTCCAGCCAAAAGTATTGCTGTGAAAGTACGCCAGACCGTGATTTGAATTCAACTTTACAAGATTACATATTGAAGTAAGTTAAGATTTAAAATTTTAAATGACGTTGTGCTATAAGTCTAGTGAATTTTCATCTACAATTTATTAGTCTACATTGACTTTTAAAGTCGGCAAGTGAAATACGTCGAATTAAAAATGATTTGGTATGAGAGATGTCTTCAGATTTTTTACATATCTTGGCGTAAAATAAGTGTGGCTATTTTGATAGTTCATTTTACTGAGTATAAATTCGTTTATTTTCATCTCAATAAACCTCTAATTTACTTCCATTTTTTTCAATTGGCTTTCTGTGAACTTTCGTAGTGTGACAAAATCTGTAGCCATCTTACAAATAGAGATGTATAAAGCTAGGTACTCACGGCAGGGTGCGGATGCTGCAAGTACGCGGGCGGCTGCTGCGCTGCGGCGGCCGCGGCCGCCATCATCGCGTACGGCACGGCTGCCACCTGCGGGTAACATTGCTATCCACTACGTTATCTAGCTCTTTTGTAAGGTCATACAACTTGTGGTTGAACATTGATATAAAGAGTTTTGTTTAGAAATATAGTTCTTGTTGTATAATTTTTTCTGATGTAGTTAAGAGTCTACCTGCCTTGCCTTTTCCCAACTATATTGGGGTCGGCTTCCAGTCTAACGGATACAGCTGAATACCAGTATTTTACATGGAGCAACTGCCTATCTGACTTCCACAACCCAGTTAGTACTGGGCAATACCATACCCCTTGGTAAGAATGTTTGTAGTCTACGAGTATAGGACAGAATAATCACTTGGAACTCATTGTTATATTCATCAATTCAAGAAAGAGATGCGACAGATATTGCACTTAAAAATGACGCAGATGGCCAAGCTGGCCGAGTCTTTACATGATGTTTTTTTCTAAAACTACTAAGCCGCATATTGAGTGCTTGTCGTATTCTGAGAGTTCCATCAAGCTATAGAAAGGGCATTTTGTGAACGAATAAATGTAAAGTAGCTTGGATGGGTGGGACCTGTAAAGTAATACACGTAAACATACGATTGTCCTTTTCCACATTATTGAGAACATTATCTAACTTGGTACATCTAATTTCTACTGCAACATAAATATAATAGTGTTAATACATACCATGGGAGGCGGAGGATGTGGCGAAGGTACATAGCTGACTCCGGGCCCCATGACGCTCACTCCACCTAGGTTCACCCCCATGCCGCCTACACCTACTCCCACGCCCACGCCCACGCCTGAAGGGGTGCCTGGCGTGTGTGGCCTGAAAATTCAAATAACACAATTGTAATCGAGTTGAATGTCTCCGGTTTTACGTAAGTTACAACAGTGGATTTTCCGCTAAATGAAAAAAAAATAAGAGGAAACGTGAATTAAAAAAAAAAATGCAGTAATTTATGGACGATTCTATATTTCGGGGCGCGTTTCTGTGGAGCATTACTATTCTGGTCCGGTGACTTGCAATAATATAGACTTGCGAGATCCAAAACCACGGCTACGTTTAGACATTCTGACTGTATATACTGCATCTTCCTTTCTAAAGCTCGCTTGCTGATAACAACCATTTTTTTACAAAAAGTTGATATTGGTAAACTCACCGACTGGGATTCGGAGTGCTTGGACTCCTTGGCGTGAAAGGCTTGGCTGCGGGGTTGAACTCCTTGGCGTTGGGGTTGAGCGTAGACTTTTTGATCTGCGCCACGCGCTCCATGCCGGGCGACGCCGACGAGGGCGGCGACGCGGACGGCGCGGAGCGCTCCTCCACCGACATCGGGGAGTCGCCGCCCTTTGGGACCACGGGGGGCTGTTAACGTTTTGTGTTTCGAGAATAAGAGATAGGTTTGGCTTGTTTGCGGTTCCGTTAGTTTGTACAGACGTTTGTTAGTTATGTCTCTTCTGCATTGTTTGTTCAAAGAATTGATCAGTAGCAGCCACGGAGTCTGGATTTGCGCCCGGTTGATCGCAATAGGCTCGCCCCTTACATGGGACTTTGTGGGTGTACTATTAAGTACACCTCTGCTTGACTATTCGGGGGTTACAGGCGTGATGTTATATTACGTTACAATTGATCAGTGTGTTGAAAGAGTGCCTTATGGCACCCTACAATATATAACCAGCCATATAACATTGGACAGGAGCAGTAATAGTAGTGTTTTAATCTTATTCCAGTGTGTGAGAGAGATGGCGCTAGCCGTACTCTATAGCTCTGTCTCTTTCCCACAATGTAGTGACAGTCATAGTAACTGCCCAGGTGATCTGAGATAAGTGGCCACCTCATCAAGTTAATGCTAGGCAGTTTATCTCGATTTAAAGACCGTCCATGAGTTTTTTTTTTTTTTATAGATGGCCTGCGCGAGAGACGATGCTCTACAAAGCTGAACTTTTTCTAAAATTCCATGAGCTATATCCACAGCTATGCTCAGAAACTCATTTGTAGTAAGTAGGTCTAGTCGACCTCGTAATTCTTTTTACCGAAAACTTTCAGTAAATTAAAATTTCACTAAGATTGACATCATCTCCAAACTACCTTGTGGTTTTATAACGAGCAAGTGACATTTAACGTGGTAGGCCGGTAGGGTGGTACCCAACGAGTCGTGTGTACGCGTACCTTGTGCTGCGTGGGCGGCGTGTGCTGCTTGGGCGGGCGCTCGCGCTTGGCGTGCGGCTCGCCCGACGCGCACACGTTGGCCGACACCTCGGGCGGGCTGGGCGCCGGGGGCGGCTGGCTCTGCGGGACGGAATACTATTACATTTTGTTTCTAGGAAACACTGATTAGTACACGCTAGGTGTCCATTTGAAGTCGAGCACGAAGTATGGAAAGCATTTAAAGTATTATTTTCCTATATTAGTATAATTACTTTACGGCGTTTTTGAACGAGGATAGTTAAGTATATTACCGGTGGCTGTGGATTGATTATGGGCTGCGGCATCACCTGCGGCGGCAGTGGCGGCAGCGTGGCCTGCGGCGCGGGCGCCGGGCCAGCGCCCGACACTAACTTGAAGTCCTGACCGAACTTGCGCAGCTCCTGGAATTATGTTAAGATATGTTTTAACTACGTGCTACGGTTTTATAGTGGGTAAAATGGTCTTTGAATGATACAAGAAAAACGACAGTTGTATTTAGAATTTTATTCAGGACTCTATTGTTAGATAAACGTCTCGTGTTACTTGAGTTTCTCGCTTCTTCTAGAAGCATCAATCAACCTTTAATTATAAGTACATATTGATTGTAATATTTGCTCGCAAAATCATTAAATACTACAAATTGTATCTAACGGCCATCAATGTTGACGGTTAGACACAATATATAGTATAGAAGAAAACCTTCCTTTGTACCAGGTATTGCTCTCACATATAAATTCATCTAACAAATCCAGCGTAGACTTGTCAATATCGAACATTCAATTCAACTGAGCACTTTTGAATCGTCAAGGAGTCGGTTAGTCAGAAAGGTACTGGCATTTAACCGAGAAGGCGTTCGAGGAGACCCCGCACGACGCGGAAGAAGCGAAGACACCTGTCTCTAAGCGAAGTATTGATCAATATAAGTTCAGGTTACCTTCGCGACGTTGGAGATGGAGATGCAATAGTACAAAATACTCACCTGCACGTCCTCCTGCCTCCTGGGTTCTGGCGGCGGAGCATGGTGTCGTGGAGGTCGGCTGTGCACGTCGCCCGGCGGGGGCGGGTTCTGTGGATAACATTGTCATATTAGCATGACATGATTTCTTCTATATTGTGTAAAACTGTACAAGAACAGCGTATGACGAGCTGAAAACTGCGTGTTTGTGATGCTTACCTCGGGGGTAATGGTCTAGTGATATAGTCCAGTATGTAAAATAGATGTTTACATTATTTCAAGACCTTGGAATCCGATGCATAAAGTAGTTTCTAGCTCAGAAACTGATGACTGTGTGTGGAAACTGCAAGGACGTGGGTCGATGCAGCCGCGCATGCGCGGAGCCATTTTAACAGTAAAAACGTAGTGTTCTACGTCCTTCTTGAACACTAGCCTGGCAGCGTTTGGAGCGGATGCTTGTCTCAAAATATCCTTCGAAAGCTCGTCACAAGCGCCCGCGCCATTTATACTATTTTTCAATACAGAAACGCGAGCCTGCACCCGCGCTCGCACACGCGCGTGTTGCGTACGTCCTGAATATAGTGCAGCAGAGCAGCATACTACAGAACACGTGTGCTCGCAAGGAGGGCTCATTAGAATGAGGAGCTGCGACGTTCTCCAACGAGAGAAAATGTTTTAAACGCCGAAAGTTTTTGTGATGAGTGTGGCGACTCGATTTTGGTCACGTGTCAGTTCTAATTGAAGGATCGTTGTCAGAACTAACAGATTGTGCTATGTACCACCAGATGGCGCCTTATAATTAGATGAAAATCGGCTTAAGCGACTGGTTTCCTTCGTTTTCTCGTTCCCCTTCCGCATTCACATCACACAAGTCGGTGTAAATATCGGATTAGGTTTACATACGTGGTGATGATGAGGTGGGAATCCCTGCCGTGGGTGCATCGGTGCCCGTGGCTCACCATTCACCTTGTTAGCACTGCTCGGGGGCCTGACACAAAAAATCATACATGTATTATCATTTGTCTAGTACAAAACATTTAAAAATTAGAAGGGGCTGAAAAGGAAGACTTAAGCCTGTGTCACAAAAGGCAACAATTTTAGTAGCATTATCATCCGTTGCACTGACAACATTTCTCAGTTTCAGTATCATCCCGTCGAGCAGTCTATGAGCTGGTAATAATTCAGTTAATACCATCAGCAAAAAAAAGCTCAATTAAACCACAACTCATTATCATTTAACGCTAAACGAATTTAAAACATCACTATTTCTGTTCATTCTTTGAAAGATGACAGAAACAAAATGATGTTTCAAATATGTGTAGCATTAAATGCTCTTAGAGATTTGAGGTCCAAGCAAGCTTAGCCTTTTAAGATATGATGGTGATGCTGTAACTACGTACTGGTGCGGTTGGTGCGGCGGGAAGGGCGGCACGTGGTAACCTCCCTGTGCAGCCTGCGCCGCGTAGCTCTTGCCGCCCGCGTTCGCTCCCACACTCGGCATCGGCTGGAAAATATACCAATTATATTAATGAAAAGGAGATATAAAATTCAAGTTAGGGATTGCAAGATTGGGCAAGGATTGTCTCAATTAGATGGTGTCGGACAACTGTGAATACCAGTGTTGAAATGGAGAAAGGAAGAAACTTCTCATCTGGTTTTACAAAGATACAAGATACATTCAATAGAGTCATAGACAAGTGTATCAACCTCTTACAGGTAAGCACATCATGAACTACTTATTTGTAACAACAAATAAGTAGTACATGAGGTGAGTAGTTAGGGACTCATCTGATTTTAAGTAGGCACCCAACGGGGTGCCTACACCGCATAGAACTATGGTTTTTAAATACATAATTCAAATTAAATTAAAATCAAATAAAATCAAAATCACAATCAGCATCTGAATTAAAATTAAATTATATTCAAAATTAAAATGAAAATGTAAAATTCTTACGAAGTGATATTGTGGTAACACAATATCATTTCGTTAGAATAGTAGTGAAGACTTTCAATATTCTGAAAACCCGTAGAGACTGGCAAACATTAACGAATGACAATCAGGATGAGCAGCTTTCCTTATAAGACCATATTTTTTAGAGAATTCATATAACTTCATCCTTTTGCACTGCACTGCCATAAAGAAGATTTTTGGCTGAATTTTCAATGTGTGCCACAGAACTCTGCCAATTCAATGGTGTTTACGGCGGACAGAGCAGAGGTCCCGTTGACAGCATGTTTTGGGGCAGAGAGCGAAGGATAGGGGGTGGAACACAATAGTGTATCTGCTACACGAATAATGATGATGGAACTGCAAATTTGTAAAGTTAAAGTGAACTCACAGAATCGTCCTGGCGCCTATCAGCGGGCGGCGTGAGGTGCGGGCGCGGCGCGCGGTGCTCCTTGTCCTTGTTGCCGGGCGGCGCGGCCGGGGGCCCGGCGCGGGCCAGCGGCGAGGGCGGGGACCCGCCGTTATTGCCCGAACCCCCTGGCTTGCCGACGAGTTTGCCCGTCTGAAAGCGGAAGGCTTCATTAGTGAATTTTGATAATAAAGATTTGCTTCGAGGATTGATTTACACTGCTTAAGTACAAATATCTCTAATTAGTTTTCGCAACGTAAGTGTATTGTTGCCATCTCGTGATATAAAGCTAAAGGAAGACGTATCTGAAACGTCTGCGGCACTCGTTCCCCTCAAATTAAAGCACAGAAACGTCATTAGGCTGTACAAAATATTAGGCAATACTTCAATGGATATCGTTCACTTAGAACTCCTAGCTTACAAAAACCAGCCATGTGCGAGTCGGACTCGCGCATGAAGGGTTCCGCACCATCGTAGTAGGGTAGCCCCCTTAAATTTTGAATTTATTTTTATTATTTGTTATTATGCGGCAACAGAAATACACATTCTGTGAAAATTTTAACTTTCTACCTATTACGGATCATGAGATACAGTCCGTGACAGACAGACGGACGGACGCAGGACGGACAGCGGAGGCTTAGTAGTAGGGTCCCGTTGTTTACCCTTCGGTTACAGAAAAACTAATCATGATGTTATCTTTCTTAATAAAACCTAAGACGATTGTGGAGCGTGACATCAGCGCAATTGTCCTCATTGCATATAATTTCAGCAAATTGTTTATTGTTCAAGTTACACTGAATTTAGTCTTTACAAGCTGTGAGCCTGATAGTATTTCCCATTGGCAGAAATGACGAGCATCTTTACCATGTATTTAACCCCTTTAGGGTGTAGCGGCACTACAGCAACATAGAACAAAAAGTACTACAGCGCCATCTATGACACAGACGATGAACTAAACATCGAAATACACCTAAGTCCTACATCGTGCCAGTATACTTCTCCGCGACTTAAGACTTTATAGTAGAACCCGACAACTACTGTCTGTCGCGCAGTAACCCACCTGACGTAACACCCGTCTGGTCGAAGAATTCTCCCTTTTCTATGGGGGATGAAGAACTTTAAACCCTGTTCTCCATACCCCCAAAAGGGGATCAATTTTCAAAAAAGGACTTTTGAAACTTGATCCCCTTGATTTGACTTGTTTTGTGTTTCATTGAATACTTTAAGGTTTTTATAGCTTTATGTGCATTTACGTAGTTGAATACTAAAGCTTTTGTATGGATGAAGGTTTTATTAAGATTTCAATTCTTTCAAGCTTAAAAGAATAACAAAGGGCACAAATAATCAATGTTAGGTAAAACAATCGATCGAAAATGTGCTCACTGTCATGCAAATGTGATAAAATTTTATCTTTATGTAAATAATAAGGAAATATCAGCATTGTGTCGGAATAGTTTGAATGCATTTACATAAATAAATAAATACATGTTTTAACTTTGTCTGCATGCCTGATGACAGATAAAGAGAGAATTCATCGTGATGGGAATAAAAATGGTAGATCTCCTTTATTTATTTTCTTACACTAATTACATTTTTAAATATTTTTTAACAAAAACCATATAAAAAAAACATTTTAAAACATAAAAAATAGTGGTCCGCCGGTAGCAGGAGCAGGGTCCAAGCTACCGGTGGTTAGGGCTCCAGAGACAGGAACCTCCTCACATTGCGAGCCGTATCGAGGAGTACTGCCTTCTGAATCAGGCCCTTGATCCAACCGCCTAAGGAGAGCCTCGAAAGATGGTCGTCGAGGCTCTTAGCTATAAGGCCATTGGCCGTCACGACGATCGGCACAATGATAGCCGAGTTCACATTCCACATATCGACAACCTCGTGTGCCAAGTCGAGGTATTTTATTTGTTTGTCGAGGTATTTTATTTGTTAGTCGAGGTATTTTATTTTTTATTTATTTAAAAATGGTAGATTATTATTACAATAACAAAATATATCGAAGCTTATCTCCTCATTCATCATCATAATCATTCACCTGCCTTTATCCCAATTTATTTTAGGTCGGCGCAGCATGCCTTCTTCTCTCATACTTCAAATTCATTTATTTATTAGAATGTGGTACATTATATGGTCTTAAGTTTAATCAGTGATCTCATCACATTCTGCCAGGTGTGGCGTGCAGATATTAGGTAAGTACACAAAAAAAAATTGTTTGGTACAAATTAAAATAATAATTGGGGCATGTCAGTTAGCATCAGCATGTCAAAATATTATTTAATGTCAAACTCAAAGTTAATAAGATTATAATGGGGATGGCAACTGTGGAACTAATGGCGCTAGCAAAGCTGGTTTCAAGCATCGTCATTGGTTGAAAAACCGGTCATGTTATTTTATATTTCAAAATAGCTGGACCTCATTGACCAGACTAAGAACTAGCTATGATCGCGCCATCTACAATTAGCTTTCAACGGTCTTCCCCATTCCATTAGCATGTCAATGGCATTCAAATAATCGTTTAAATTATAATAACATATTCACATAATAAGTCATTATTACTTCCTCTCATCACACACCTCCTTTCTTACACAGTCCATCCATCGTTCCTTTGGTCTTCCTCTACTCTTATACCCCTCCACATTCATACTCAAAACTTTCCTCATATTGAAGCTTGGTCAAAGTTATTCTTATTAAAACAACATAGAAACAAAAAAGGCTACGTTCTATTTATGTAATACATTGACAACTGACGTAGCATCTCACATCAGCACACTAAGCTGTAATGTCACATTTGCCTGCAATTTTTCCTTAAGCCAGAAGAACTCAGCAACGTGGCTTTGCAGGGAAATGAGATCCTGGTAGTACTTCCGCGGACGAAGTGTTTCCTTTGCAAAGAGCTAATCTTATAGTCGATATTTCCAAACGCTAACAAATTAAACAAGTTTCGACTAGAACAGTGACTCGGGAAGAAATTTTTGAAAGACATTTTTACATTAATTTTTTGCTAGCCTAAAAGTACTCTATTGTTTATTAAATTAAAACAATTATAATTCCAATACCATTTTAGTTCCAAAGTATTAATTGTCCTAATCTCGTTCAAGTTCACACCCATGTCCCTTTTCTCATAATCTGACTGTAGATGGCAATTGGCAGATGGTGGCCTCACTTGGAGCTATCTATCTTACTATTATTATAAATGCGAAAGTTGGTGAGGATGGATGTATGTCTGGATGTTTGTTACTCTTACACGCAAAAACTACTGACCCGATTTGGATGAAATTTGGCACACAGACAGTTTATAACCTGGATTAACACATAGGATACTTTTTATCCCGGTAGTATGAACCCGTGGGACAACTATCGAACTCGGCGAAACCGCGGGCATAACTTGGTTAGAAATATTCCTAAAACAGTGTAGATCACAAACCTGCATATTCTTCCTCTTGTTAGGAATGACGTATTTGCCGGCACTGGGGGCGCCGTCTTGCGGCCGTACGACCGCGGCGAACCGTTCCTCCTCGTCGCCGTTCTCGAGCTCAATGCGAGCCTTTGACGCCGAGGCGTTTTCAATCTCGGCTGCGATCTCTTCGGCTTTCGCTTCTGCGTCCCTGGAGAGATAGAGAGTGGAGGTGTAAGTAGGGAACAACACTGAACAAGCGTTGTTGCGCTGTCAATCTTGAATGAAACAGCAGTATTTCATGATATAAGTTGAGTTGATGTGTGAAGGAATGCAAATGATCTCTCCTAATGAAAGAATACCAGATCTGTTCCTACGTTTCTCACTATACTAGAATGCTCGTTTTCTTTTGTTTTACTGGTGCTTATTTCTTCCCCAACTGCTATCAGTTTAATAAGTTTTTAAACTATCATGATCACTAACAGTGAATGTTTCGTGTGTCGGGAACAGAAACGAGTTGCGAGTGACAGTGGTAGCGGTACTGAGTGCAAAAAACGAACAAGAAAGAGGGTAAACCGATTTGTCGGCTCATAAACACCCACCCGCAATAACTTCAGTTTATCCGTGATCATGGTGCTTGCAACAGCGCCGAAATATCGGGATCTCAAAACAACAGTCAACAAGGTAAGTATCCCGTTTCTAGCGTTAATGATAATGCTATTAGTTTTCTATTTAATCAGGCTTGCATGTATCACAGCTGGGTAAAAGTTTTGCCTCTCTTTTCTTGAGCAACCCTTGACCAGTCTGCTATTACCAGAGGTTGGAATAAGGTAGAGTTATTTATGTACTTGCATCGAAATGTTGATATTAATATGGATCTTCCCGGGATTTATAACACAATCCCGTGTGGCCAACAACATTACAAATAAATAATAATAAAAACCTCAGAGATAGATAAGACAAATAAAACAAAGATAATTGTGCGAACTACAAATGTGGCAACATCGTGCGTGTGCGCATTGGAATTTTGCAACTTCGGACATCCGATGTCGGATGGTTTAAATTGTGTAAAAGTAAATAACTTTTTTATTTAATAAATCACGCGATTTTTGTGCTCTTTAAAATTAATCTCGGGATTTGAGGCATATCCACTTTATTCTTTCGCTGTATGAAATCAGTGTAAGTAGATAAATAACTCTACCAATATCCGACCTCTGGCTATAACCAATCCAACATAATATTTTTTTAAATGTAAATCCACCAATTTAAAGGTGATCATTTGCTGAATACACCAGCCACACCCTGATTTGTTTTCCAAACATTGAAGATATCATTCTCGATAATTTAGCCTACATCTCTCTTAGTTTTCCTAAGTAATCTATTCCGTAATCAACTCACCTGTAGTCCTGAGTGTCCTTCCTCTGCAACGGTAGCGTGTAACCAGCTAGCGAGTGATCATAGGTACTGTGGACTCCATACACCTCCTCGTTCTTCCGGAACATATCGTTGGCATCCCATCCGTTGGCGCGATGGTCGAGCTCCAACTCTTCGAGTAGAGCGTCCCCGTTTAGCTGAGGAGCCTCCCCTACTTCGACGTCACAGCCGTCCCAGGGTTCTAAGTAACGCTCCTCGCCAGTCCTACCGTTGCCTGCGGCGACACCTAGGGATAGACCTGTTATTATTATTGTCACTGCTCTAGGCACATATCAAGTAGAGGCGCTATTCTTCGTGTAGGCGTGGCAAAGTAAATTGTGCCAGCCCACTCAGAACTCGGCTGAAATTGAAGTCAGTTAACATGTTATGGAACATTGTGTCAGATGAGGAACATTAGAAGGATCTTTCAGCGTTCAAATGATGTAGAAAAAGGGAGGCTGTTGGTAAACATTCGATTTTTTTTTCGGTGTTAATTCCGATTTTCGTCACACGCCAAAAGATCATTGTTCTCTATTCATAAGATTAGGATGTAACTAAAAATAAGTAATAGATAGAAGGTAATATACTTTCATCTTCACGCTTCGTATAACTTTAAATTATGTGACTCACATTATCTAGTAAGTGCTACTGAACAATTTTAATGACGCATTGCAAATTATGGGTAGTTAAAATATATAATTTCTAAACAAATCCGTACTCAATATTAGTCATAGCTAACCAACACCCATTCACCCATACATTACAAACTTGCCCAACTTACTTTCTATACATAAAATATGCATTCTTAAGTCACCTAACTTTACCATACTTGCTTATCTCAAGTGGATTTGCTCAACACTTCAAATAAACTAAACAAGTTACAGTTAACTCGTGAAGTTATCTCAGTTATTGGGAAAATGTTCTAATTTTTAAGTTCAAAGGTGAAGTATTGGAATATATAAATTTTGATTTAACAGACTGGGTGAAACTAAAGTTAGACAGAAAAATACTACAAATTTTGTGTAGTAAATCTGTATAGTAACTAAAATTAAATGAGCATTATTTGTAATCACATTCTTGAAAACGGCTCTAATCATCATCTGCCTAGCCTAACTATGTTGGGATCGGCTTCCAGTCTAACCGGATGCAGCTGAATACCAGTATTTTACATGGAGCGACTGCCTATCTGACCTCCACAACCCAGTTAGTACTGGGTAATACGATACCCCTTGGTAAGATTGGTTGTCAGACTTTTTGGGCCACTGACTACCTAACGACTGTCAAAGATCTACAAATGACTGCTGAGACCAACGGCTTAACGTGTTTTCCGAGGCACGGAGGAAATTTGGTATGTAATGGGTGGTCACCCACCCACAGACCAACCTAGGCAAGCACGGCTTAACCTAAAGATCGACACGAGCGGCTGTTATTACTTAGCCAACAGATTATTTAGAAAACGGCTCTAATGATTTCGATTAAAGTTGCAATATGGTAGCTTACTGGGACGAAAAATCCGTCTAGATAGGTCTCATATCTGGGAAAAATAAACTAACATTACACTTTTAGGTACCACCAAGTGGAGAGTCATAAGGATAATGCACTTCAAAGTAATTAATAGGAGGAAAGTTGGTATTAATGGCTTTACACGGAGACATAAATAAATAACGGCTATAGTGACTCTGCAATGCCCTTTTTTTTTAAACTCGTTCCACAAAAATAGTCAACAGTTTATGAACCAAGCAATGAGTCTTAAACTAGACAGTTACTCTATATTTAAGGGTATATTAATCCGATAACCAGCTAATGTTTGTAAGTTTGATTGGTATACGTTATCTCCGGAAACACCCATCGGACTTAAAGAAAATGTTTCTTTTCAATTATAGAAAGCTAGGCTATACCAATATTATAATGAGGGTAGTTTGTAAGTTTGGATGTGGGGGGTAATCGAAACTACTGATCTGATTATGAAAATTCTGTCACAAATGAGAACATGTCCGATTATAGGCTATGTTTAAAACGATCCCGCGAGATAATTCCTTACTATAACGCGAGTGAAGTCGTGGGCAAAAGCTAGTATAAATAAAATATAGTGATAGTTACCATTAAACTTGCTAGAAATAGCACTATCAGTCTGAAAAACATCGTGGGTGGCGTACTCGAGGTCGGAGTCCTTAGCCCTGATGGACACTACATCCTGGGGCTTGAAGATGAGTTTCTCCACCACCGAGTCAACCGCCACCACTCCTTCCTGGTCCACGCGGTGGGCCACTTCTAACACAACCTGGAAATAAGAAAGAAAACTCAATTATTAAAGAATTCTAGTGTAGGCCTGTTTTGTAATTTGTTACGTCGCTCCTTCTGTTGACTGTCCGTAGACTAAATTGGCCAGACGGCAAACTGGAAGAAATTTAATAACCATATTCCCGTTGGTATTTTAGGGGCGCCGCTTCTTTCCCATAAGGCAGTAGGTATAAGAAAGCTGGACCTGGATTGGCTGGCCGGCTGTCATTCATCTTTGGACACTATAAATATCAGCAGAGTATGATGGATCGACATCATTATTAAGCTTCCAACGCGTGTGCCCGTTGCGATTTGCCATCGGCAAAAATACAAACATCCATCGCTATTTATCCTATTTAGGGCAAGATTTGTTTGAAATCATTCCGTAATACTCACCTTCGTCATATAGGGAACTCTTGAGCCAAATTTGCTTGCCATGGTTCCAGTCTCGGCGGTCAACGCTGTGCGTTGTCGGTGAATTTAATTGAAGAATTTTATTGAGTTAAAGATCGGAAACACCTAGACAGACCTAGAGCATAACATCCTAGTATGTAGCATAACAGCTTAGTATGTAGTTTAGCCTCTTTCCTCCAGATAATATTTAAAAGGAAGTTATGCCTTCAGTGGATTGAAAACTCAATGAATGAATGGATGGATGGACATAGTTTATAGTTCCGTTAAAGAGGACGCCGTTTAATTTCAATGGGTATAGACTATAGTGAATGGCGGCTAAAGCTTTGTTTACGTCCATACCACGTTCCTTTTGTCTAGTTTAACAAATAAATAGAATGGTTAATCATGTCCTATGCAGCGCTGATCACCTGTCTCTAAAATTCGAAGTGGACGTTGTACAAAATATACTATGGGAGTAATGTCTTGCTGTCTGTGTCAACGGAATATTATGAACGCAGACCATACCCTCTACTTAAGTTATCGTCTCTCTGTCTCTTCAAAAGTTGTCTGATAGATATCGCTATTAGAGATAAGACCGCCGTTATATCCTGTTTTTGTAAGGTTTTAATTTTTAAATGTTGCTATACAAATAAAACAAAATTAACAATAGAAACGAGATATTTACTATGTTTACTGTTTGTTTTGAGTTCACGATATTTCGGCTCTGTTGCAAGCAGCATGATCACGGATAAACAATTAAAAAAAAAGATATTCTATCCATCTACGAGAATTTGTAGGTTTGCCATCTTACGTATAAAAATATAGAATCTATATAGCGGCTTTTTAGATTACGTTTTATGTTCTGCAGTGGAAGTTTACCGCCTGATATAATAAGATGTCCATCAGACTAGATTATCGTAGTCAACAGACAACGTCCGTTCGTCTAGTTGAATACAAGAGACCGGGAGCGTTCGTTACAATGTCCGATGTGCGAGGCCTTTGTGCTACTGTGCATGTCTTCCGGCTGATAGGATGACTGTCTTTTGTAAAGATTGGATGGGATGACTGTGGATTATGACTGAGTTTACTCTGGATTTATGGTCTATGCTCATATATTTGGATTTAGAACTAAAGCAAGAATAAAATTCATTGTTACAGTAACGAAAACTCGAAAGTAAGGAACATTTGAACCTTAAATCTTGTCAAGATTTAAGGTTCAAATAATATAATAATATAATATAATATAATATTCCACAACTATCACACAACGCCGTCTAGTCTCAAGCTAAGCAGAGCTTGTGTTATGAGTACTAGACAACTGATAAACATACTTATATATTTCTAAATACATACATATATAGATAAATTACACCCAGACACAGAACAAATGATCATGCTCATCACACAAACATTTGTCCTGGGTGGGAATCGAACCCACGACCTCCGGCATAGCAGTCAGAGTTACTGACCACTAGACCAACAGGCCAGTCAAATGTTCCTTACTTTCGAGTCATCATTCTTGATTGCCAGAATATTGCTTTAAAGGGTAGGTTACCTATGGAGATAGTTAGCAGACAAAATAATGACACAAGATGACGTTATTTTATGTCAGCTATTTAGCATAATGACCTTGCCACTGCACATACACTTCCCAGCGGATATGACTAACGCAGACATTAGGTATATTTCTTTCAATATCTCTCAACGTATGTAAATGTATGTACCAGGTACATCCATTTAGGGTAGACAGAAACACTCTGGCGTTTATTTATTTATTTACTATTAACCAAATCCACAGCGCTTTGAAATTTTATCTTAAAATATAAAAACTAGTCTTACAGCCAATTACGGATTTACAATTTATTGTATTGTATTGTATAACGGACTGGTGTCCGCAACTCCTCGTCCACGGCGCGTATTTTGCGTTTATTTACAATTTAATAGCTACACAATACACGCAACAAAAACAAACGTACAGAGTGAAGTGAACTGCTAGCATAACTAGCTGCTGCATATAGCTGTTTTCAGGTAGTAAGTGGCCCGTCCTTACCTACATTTATACTCCTTTAGCTTTGTCCACAAGCATAAACCATCTGGTCACACACGCACAAAGGTTACCCAGTACTTTGCACAGACCTGACCTTTCTGAAGATCATCACCATTAAGATCAATTAATTCCGTTCGTCTAGCCATATACGTTTTGACACGCAGATTTTCTCCGAATAAATTACGGTACGAGTGTTTACAGTAACCTACATTGTTAATATAAACACGAATCGACTTATAAATGCATTGTTCTTTGTGCCGCTATTGTCTGTAATTTATTGGGCTTTATATCTCAAAATATACTATCAGATCGGAGTTTTTTATCTTAGGCTGAAACTGTGGGCTATGATCAGATGTGTAGGTGAATAAACCTTCAGGTGTTAAGTGCTTTGGATTTAAATAGCTTCTTTGCTCAGTTTATTGCACGCTACAGGCCTCTTCCAAGAAAACATTTGGCTTGCAATCATCATAATCATCACGCTAGATAGTCAGGTTATTGACCTTTTCAGAACTTTAAGAATGTGTGTTTTGGGGGTATTACTCAAAGCGCAACTATTTTTAAGCGCAACTAAATTATTCCCAGAAGCGCAACCATTAGTTGCGCTCACAAATTCAAATTAAAAATATTATATGTTTATTGCTCAAAGCGCAACCATGATTGAAAAAAAATAATGAATCCATCATACCCCTCTCTATTTTTAATTTTTTTAATTTGAATTTGTGAACGCAACTAATGGTTGCGCTTCGAGAAATAATTTAGTTGCGCTTTGAGGAATACCCCGTGTTTTGGCTTAGCAAAATTTGCATATTGTGTCTTGCGTCGACTGTTTGAATACGAATGATAGATTTCTGACAAATCAAAACATAATATTTACCACGGTGTATAGAAAAATAACGTTCATAAAAAATACTTTCAATACAAACCGCTAGTTAATCAATATCTTGAAGTGTTTTGCGTTAACTATTTCCATATCAAAAACATTTTTGTAAAGTTTGAATAGACCACTTCAAATTATGAACATTTCGAGTCCGTTGCTTAAAAGAAATAAATTACACTAACAATTGACTACAATAAGTTGTTTTCACTATCAAATTAAAATAAAACAACATATTATACTAATCTTCAACGACAAGGTTCGAACACCACAAGTCACATATCCTAATCCTGACTATTATAACTGCGAAAGTAAGTTTGTTTTGTTACCTTTTCACGCCTAAACCACTGAACCGGTCATCCTGAAATTTTGCATATACCTTTCATCCCGAAAAAAAAGTACTGTTGTCCAGGAAAACTAATAACGTTCTTATGATAATAGATGGCGCCACGTGACTATCGAATCGTGATTGAATTAAGGATAGGTATTATTACAAGCAGAGTACAACCTGAATTGATTGTGAAATTCTAAATTAACGCGAGCATAGCCGCGGACAAAATCTAGTGAATTTATAATCCTGCGGTGTCACCTTCTATCACCTTGTGAAAGTACATACAACAAATAAGGCTAGTAAGTATATGTCATGGATTAAACGGGCATTAAGAGAAAACAAAACAAGCAAAGACGCTAAAATTATGGAAGCGCATCCTTAAATTGGGCTCTTAAATAATCAACGAATTGATTATGATACTCCATATCCTTGTTTAGCTGTTTCTCGATTGGGTATTGCATCACAGCATCTTTTTGGGTGGTTATTTAGAAACTGATGTGACCAATCAATGCTTACTTCAAATAGCGCCAGAATTAAGATCATGAATGATGTATAAGTGAGGGACTTATACAGGGTGTAACAGAAAGGGTGTAGTCATATGAAAGATATGCTGCAGACCATCAAACTTAACAACATTTTCCTTGGGTCCAATATGGTAAATTCGAAAAAAATATGAGCTGTTCCATACATTTGGATCGAGTAGGTATTGAAATTTTGTATGGAATAGCGGGTTTTTTTTCAATGTTTCAATGGGAACAGCTGATAATTTTTCTCATATACGATATTGGTCCCAAGGAGAATGTTGTTCAGTATCCTTTCACATGACTATAGCCTTTCTGTTACACCAAGTATACTTCCTGGCGCTGCCCAAATTTGCTGCAAAACTTCTTTATCCAACGTTAAAATTACTGTTTACTGTTAGCCTGCGCCATCCTAGTGCTGGGCAGAGATGCAAAACCCTCTCTCCATGACTACCAATTATTTCAAGAAAATGTGAACTACTGTTTGTTGGTTTTGTCTTCAATTCAAAGAAAATGTGTGAACCTCTGTTTGTTGGTTTTTTCCAGCTAGTTCCGCTATCTTCTACGTTAAAATTAATATTTTTAATTCGGAATTGTATTAAACATATAAACGTATAAAACATACCTGTCAGTAACCGATTAAAGTAAATTACACCGGTTAGACAACAGTCAAAGGTTAACGATGAAAACTCTGTACGAACGGTTTTCGTAGCTACAGTCATATCTTAATGTTGACATGTTCTAAGAATTAAAGAAAACGTCACGCGCATGGTGAGAAAGTCAGAAATATAGTTGTTGTGGTCAACGCCCTATGCGGGATTTCCTTTCTGCATAAAGACGCGCCTTAGAAATTTGTATTAAATGGTGCAAGACTGTAGCCTACAGAAAATAGGAGTTAAAATACAGGCACCCTTGAATAAAAGATCGGTCATCGGTCTCGCCAAGTAATCTAATCAAAAAATATGCGATTGGAATTCTAGATACGACTCCCGAATCAGATATAAAGTTATTAATCATCAATCAATATATTTTATATGAGCTCATCACTATCTTTGGTACAGATTTGGTTCCTGTCCTTCTGATTACTCTCTCAGAAGTCCGCAGGGTCACACTAAAGGAATTCCTGATCATGAATTCTAGATGTATACGCTCGACCTCATACATGTGTGATTCCGATAGCAAGGAACCGTGTCACTAGTAGTATTTATTCATCAATTCGCACGATGCGTTATTCATTCAAGTTTCAAAGGCAAAATAGATAGATGTCCAATCATAAGCGGGTTTCCCCCAATAAATATCTTTAATCAGCTTTCAGTTCAAGAAAACGTACAAAAACACTATAAGCTCAGAGTTTTTGTGGGGAAACCCTATAATTCTAATAATAAGGCACTATCATGACGCCGCACCTTTTGACATTATTTCAGTTGCGTTGTCATACTGTTGTATTGAGAAATTACTTTATCTTACCGTTATCTTGTCTCGACCTACCATCACTGGGTACGCGCTTTAGTTATTTTCTAAATTATAATTTCGAACGATGACATCATTCTTCTTCAATATCTTGTCCATAGTTCTTTAATTTTTTGTGGTGGACTGATCATCACCATATATTACTGGACGAGTCAGCATCAATTTAGGAACGCACTTCGATTTTTTGAGGGCTATAAGTCAGATAGACAACTTCCTAAAAATCCTCTTTAGTTCGCCATAACATTATTTTAATGGCCCAATATTTCGGTACTATGTAACCCACGAAATGTAAAGACATTAATGGTTTGTTATAAAACGCTAAGATTACCAGAGATCCCATAAACGAAGCAAGTGTCCGTAGATTAAATTAAGCAGTGGTTAGCAGTAATCTAATATTACTTCCTCTAGCTTTATTGTACCCTGGCCCAATGCCAGGCGGCTGTCCAACGAATACTTCTTCCATTCAATCTTACTGTCGCTAATTTGTTTAGGATATCAAACCGAAACTCCCTTGAATCATGTCTAGACGTAAAATCAATACGTAAATATATAAAAGCGCAGACATATTCGAAAGTCTATTGACATTTGCAACTACAGCTATACTATACTATACATCTAGTAGTTTATTGATGCCGATGAAATAGTATGGTCTCAATCGTCAATAATAAATATTGTGACTGTGTAACGACTTGAGGTCGTTGCGTTACGCGGAGATCCAATCGATATCAGCGCGGGGCACCGCCCGCCGCCGCCATGTGCAATATTTACGGCTAGAGGTTAGGATTGCAATGTTTTGACTTTTACTCACATAAAGGCAGACAGAGAGTGTAGAATGTGAATAAAATGTGAGGAGCGAAAGAACTTCATTGGGAATTAATACATACGCGAAAGTGAGGGTTATTCAAACAAGTATGGATCTGAAAGACATATAATCATGTAAGAAATGACAAACTCGGCAAAGGTTATGTCTTGCAGTCTGAGATGATAAACGCTTGTTGCCATGCGGCCATAATTTCCTTAATTTACTTGTATTGCAGTGTCGTACCTGACCGTAACAATAATTGCATAGTCATGATAATAGGCTGTATGTGGCGAATTTTACAGAACGCTCGCTCTTTGCGTACAGGTGCTAATTAATCTGTACAGGTATTATTAGTACTGGCTTTAGTACTTGAAGTCTAGTATGTTTATAGTCTACAGCTATTGGATCAATGAAAGTTATCAATGTAGAATGCATGTTGTAACTATAAATAGATAGATAGATGAATAAGACTGAGAACCGACGAGTGTTATGGTGCAACTTGGGATAAGCTAATGTCCAGCAGACATTTCTTGTTGCCCCCAAATATTGTCTACTACTGAACATATTAATCCATTAAAAGACCGATTCATTAAACAATCTACGATAGGCATCACCAAGATAGGCAGATGCATTGATGATCAGATAAATCAGAAAAAAATTTGCATTTTTGACGACTTTTTCAAACATCGAAGGGTAAACTGGGATAGTCTTGTAGTCTTGTCTCTTCAACAAAACGATTGCCAACCAATGGACAAGGCAGCGATAATTGTCAATCAATGAATGCCCAGTCCATATTCTTCAGACAGAAAATATATAAATTATCGTCAAGAAAACAAAAGAGTAACAAATCTCTCTGTCTCACAAAAGCGATAATTTTAACGGGCACTAGGCACCACCATAAAACAACTAACCAAAACTTTACGGCTATCTCAATTATTCCAGGAACTTTCAACGTTCTATTCATAATCTAAACTGTATTATTATGTAGCTAAAGTCTAGTATTACATGGGAAGTTATTGATAATTACATTATGTACGAGCGATAGTGTTTCAGGAAATCTATAGAGTTTTATGTTTATCTTATGATGATTGTCTAGTACTCATAACACAAGCTCTGCTTAGCTTGAGACTAGACGGCGTTGTGTGATAGTTGTGGAATATTATATTATATTATATATTGGAAGGGAAGTTGTGTTTTGTATGTTGAGATAGATAGAGAAATTAGTATTGTCGGTGATTTGTGCACATTATTTTTTTTGCGTGTCTGAATGACCAGATCTATGAACGTGGACAAGGCAAAAGATGTAAGGATCGTAGCAGCTGGCTAAATCCTTAAACAGACTACGAACCCAAATCTGCCGGACCAAAGACAATCTCTGCAGATGGGGGTTCATGGACGGCTCAGACCACAAGTGCGTATGCGGCGTCTCCCCACAGACAATGGTACACCTTCCATCTTGCAGCGTATGCCCTATCTCCTGCGCACTTGATGATCTGCTTACTGCATCAGTGAGTGGGGTTCGCGTGGCTGAGTTTTGGGCTAAACATAACATTTGAAATTTTGCCATCGACACGCTAAGAAGAAAAAGAAGCGGGTGGCGTCCTGTGGTTTCTGCCTACCATTAAGGGAAAAAGGCGTGAAATTAGGTATGTATGTATTATGTAGGAACGAGTGTCTTAGTGAAATATTGTACAGCGGTGTCAAAAAATCACGCATATGAAACTTGAAGGTACAATTCTATTAAATATTGTTTGAAAGATGAAATGCATTATAAAATACTCCATTCATAAAAAAACGTACGAAATACAGCAACCTTTTAGCAGAACAAAACTCAACTTATCAGTATACCCAGTTTAAATATTTCAGCAGTAAACCCGAATATCAGAGAGGTCACCGAATCTGTATACATTTCCGTTATCTAAGTATCTGTTCCTGTGTATGTACACGGAAATACGTTGGCTTCTATTTTATAAGAGATAATTTAGAAACTGAACTGTCGAATTAAGTAAGTAATTATTCTAGTCTCCACTAATTGGACAAGCGTTGAATTTCGTAATTTGGAATTTCGAAGCTGCATCAAGTAAGTGGAGTAATAATGAATGCTTTATAGTTTCGGTAATACAATTTTATGTATATGTTTATTTATATTAGAAGTGTACCTAAAGCATGCCCACATTTTGCCAGGTTTAGTTTAAGCATCATTCCCCATGTTTCTCCACCAGAGATGAGCGAGGATGCTTAAGCGAGGGATGTGTGTGGAACTAACCAATCACATAGCTAGAATATCTCAAAGCTGTGAAAAAGATATGATATTATTGGTTAGTTCCACACACACCCCTCGCTACGTATCCTCGTTCATCTCTGGTGGAAACGCAGCCTAATGGAGGGCGAGTTGACTATCAACCGGACACAAATTTGTTACAAAAAAGGATCAAAGCAACAGAAACCGAATAACATTTGAAAACCAGACCTCCATGCTAAGCAGTGACGCTTCCGACCAACGATGAAGCGAGGATATTCCAAGTAAATCATAGGTGGAGTAATTCATGTTTTCATTCATGAGTTATGATGACTATAAACACACTTTCACAGTCATTCATGACTATGAAAATGTACATAGATATAATAGTGTCGTTAAGCAGTTTGTCACAGAAGTGAATGTACTCTAGATCGATGTCATTCTTTATCATTAAATGGTTATTATGGATAGCGCAGATGTCACTCCCCGAAATATACATGTGCTAACAATTCAAACGACCGTTGACCTGAGCTAAACAATGACAAAGACCTTGATTCTTACTATCGTCGAACATACATACTTTGCATACATACTTCGTGTTCATAGTAAGCTGTGTACCTAGATTCCTTGACAGCACTAAGCATTTAGGCGTCACAATTTTGGACCTAATTTCCACAATGAGCTGATCTGATTCTGGATTGATCACAACAAAGTTTCGGTACTATTACAATATTGCTTCTAGTGAAGATTCGGAAACTCTGCTGGATGCAGGAAAAGCAGGACCGGTCGTTGTGGCGATGCTTGCGATATGCCTATGTCTAGTAGTGGACTTCATCTCTCAATGATGATGACGGTGAAGAACCAAGTTTAATTCAGTGACAAAAATCCTTAAACCGACTACCGAAAACCGAAGCGGTGAAATGCCATTAACAAAACAACAAATGCGTCGCGTGCGCAAGTTCACGCGTTCATTCGCAAGTTCGCTGCCTTGCATTCATAAAGGCTGGATAAAGCGTAAAACAAGAGTCAATTAACATGTGTCATCGACCAGGAATTTCCACCGTCTCGACGTGCGTTCCGTGTGAAGGTCGAACTGCGTCTGAGTTCTGACTGACTTGAACGTTTTCATTGCATTAACGGACATTCATGTTTTGAGGTCGACGTTTGTTTCCGTTGTATGTTTTGTTCTGTTTTGAGCTATTTTTAGATGGATATTGGAAATGGAAGAGTACAACTTTTGGTTAGTCTGTGTCGGACTATTAGTAACTATTTTTTCCAAGCTATTGCAGGGACAAATTGAATGAAATGGGGCTGGACAGGCCAGGCATGTCGGATGACAGGAGATCGCTGGGTAAAATTTTTCATCTGAATGGTTGGTAAAGAACGAAAAGCAACGCCGTGGAAGACCCACGCGAACAGCCGGAAAGAACTTCCTTACGACTTTCTTGAGATTGGTCCACAGCAGTCAGCAGTTACGGGAACGCAAGAAGTGGTGGGAAACCTTTGCCTCCCATTGAGACAGTATATGCTGGTATAATAATAATTGCACGATAGAAAGGAAACTATAGACAACAACACAGACATATGCTGAGAGAGAGAAATGGGAAATGGACTAGATTATTATCAGAGTGGTAACGCAGGGATGGTAAAAGAAACGCTGGGAAGATGATCTCAAAAGAGTTGCCGGTCCAGAATGGACCAGAATTGCAAGAGACAGAGATAGGTGGAAGTCTTTGGCGGAGGCCTTTGTTGAAGGACAAGCTGATATAAAAAAAAATCCGATCATCGGTAACAAAATATAATGTAATAATTGAAAACAGCAACAAAGGCTTATTATTATTTTTAGAATGCACCATCTTCATCCACAGGCGACATTGAGAGATTTATCAAACGACACGTTAAACTAACAAACTGTATCGCTAGTAAACAAAACATACACTTACAATAAAACTAATTAGAGAAAATTGCATACCAGACAGACAAATTAATCCAGCAGCATCCCTTTCAAGCCTCGTAATTCATAATGCACTGAGCACATGAACACGACATCAATGGACACCATTCAATTAATAGCAGTGTATTAACAATGGATGGACCCTCGATATTTAATCCTTACGTCCCCACCTGCGCCCCTTGCAGACTTAATGATACCCTTAACGAAGCCGAAAGGCACTTGTTCTCTCAGTCATTCCGATTTTTTTTGTTCTAGACCATAGCTGGGGGGCCTTCTAGTTACGGAGGATTGGGGGGTCAAAGTTCCAACTTTTTCACAAGTTTTTTATGTTATAATTTACTTTAAATACCTCCATGAACTCCGGTACTATTCAATGCATCTATGTTTTGAGTGCGATACATTGAGTCCTACCGTAAAACGTGATTTTTCACCCTAAAAAATATTTCGTATCCCAGCAATAATTTTTGCGTACAGTTACTTAGTTTGATGTACAGTATGCTTGGTTGACGGCTTCGTGAACGGTCCGTTAATACCTTGTATCATCTCGGTGATTTTTATGCCCGTTACAATAAGGTTGTTTTTGAGTTGCTGCTTTCATAGTTGTGAGTGGACTGTAGTGCAGTGTCCCTTCTTAATTAGCCGTTTTAGGGTGCTGGCTCAAATCTAAGGTTTAGCATGTCCTTTTATTTATTCAATATTTCCAATCGAGTCTTAATTTGATAGGTATATCAAACGAAAGGCTAGCGGGGGCAGGAGTTTAATTTGATTAATTAATTAGCATTAACAGTTGGTTTTAGAAGCCGTTTGAGCCTATTTCTAAAAAAATCACAGACTTTCAATTAAAATACACAAATTGAATACACGTGCAACATTTTTGGCCGTGAAAAATATATATGTGTGGCAAACAATGCCGAATTAGCTGAAGTTACATGAATTTTAATAACTTTAAAAAGCCTTTAATAAAAAATAATCGAGTCAGAGTTTTATTTAGCTCTAATCCAAATTTAAAACATGTTTAGAACGAAAATATTATTTAAAACCCACTATAAAAAGGCTATTATCTATGAGCCGTCGTATCTATACATCATGGCTGCAACGATGCTCCATTCATACAACTAACACACAATACATCAATCAACTCTTACCTACTTAACAAATAAATTATCAAAGAATGACGACACTAGCACAGACAGCGATATATCCAAAATAAATTAGTATTCCGACATTTTGAAAACTTGCAGTTATTTATCGATCACTATTGAAGGCACAGAAACACTTAACCGAGCCCTAACGCATGCCCTGAGAATCGAGGCAGACAGCGCCATCTATTCGACTACGAAGGGCCATGAATCTCCGCCCGTGTGGCTCACGAGACAGACATCCATCAATGACTTGCAATACTTGAAAACGCCTACCTATGCCAGGAAATAAAAAAGGCTTGGAGAAAAATTATTGGAATGAAATATTTTCAAGACTAGACACTGTCACCATATGAGATAAATTGGTTGTCAAGTTCACTGATATCTCAAATAGATGTGCCAAGTTTCTACTCCATTTGAAATAAAAAAGCACCCCTATAAATTTCTAAAGCTCAAAATAGCATAAAATCTGCTGGTTTACCGCGCATGTCCACTGGCGGCGGGGTGAGAGCACTCCCAAATAAGCTGGTAATCTAACTAACTCGACACTACATTGCACTTTTCACATATTACACCACTAGACTGAGACTATACTGAGCCGAAGCAAGTCCTTTGTGTGACCAATCGAATGAACCCACCACTACACAGGATGAAAATACGTCACTAACACAAAACCATGAGTATGTTTTATCTCTCATAGGAAGCACAGCATCACTCACTCATCACTTCACACTTCACGCAGGTGATACCAACGTTGAAATCCTTTTTAAAATGTCCAAAACCACGCTACAATGCGTTTATTGATTCGACCTACATTTCATAGTTTCCTGAGGGTCACGCCAAGCGCAGATAACACAAACTGCTGCGTAACTACGATGCATTTTATTTCGCACACACCCAATAATTTTAACAATAAAACGAAACTGTCATGTGATTACGTAATTCTTTAAATGTTAATGTATATCGCAATATGCAAAACAATCGCTAAAACATATGGTATGCTACCTCGAAGTATTTAAAATAGGTTATCAGCACTGCATTGGTTAGAACGTTTAAGATCTGTGGTCGGACGTAAATTCCGTGGCCTTATCAGCCTTCGATTGGAACTTAGCCTATTTTCTATGTTTGCTAGCAATATGACCATTTATACGAGTACAAAAATATTAATTACGGTCATAAATATTGATTTTAAGTAATTGAAAAATCGGAGCTTTTCTGCAACGCAAAGCTCGACGGTCGCCGGCCGGCGGGCTGGCTGGCAGGCGATCGCGTGGAGGGCGCGGTGAGACTGACTCTCGGGATGAATCTATGCACATTTACGTCAGTTGGGGTCGTTCCTACTGTATTATTTATGGTTATATAATAATATGGCTGCGCCCCGGGGCGTGCAGACGGCGCTGCAAGTTTGTTTCGACCATTTCGTAACTTACACAATGCTGTAATGCTTTATTTTCTAGACTACACTTTCAATTTGAAGCTCAACTAGTAATATATTCAAGAAATATTAAAACCTGTTTGGGGCTGTCAATCACCAAATAATCCGTCATACGTTAGTTAATGCCCAGCAACAGCTACTGTTGTAAGAAACCGACCAAAAAATAGTTTTTATGTACTAAAATAAACGGCAATTAGTGTGGTGTGGATTTAAAATGGCTTGAACGAGTCGACAGTTCACACATACCATTCTAATCGTTATTGTTTCACTCCCGAATGAGTGGCACACGCAATACTGAGACATTCGATCGTTTATCAATTTTACAAGTGGCATTTACATTGCGTTTTTGAATTTAGAATGCGCGTATTTTTTTAATGCACGCAATTGATATGAATTACAGAAAATTAAACTTTTTGTCTTTGGTTAAAATTGGCCCATTTTTTAATCCAAGCGACATCAACAAACAAGTTATTAATCAATGAATGTTTGTTTCCTCAACCTAATTACTATGCCACTTAAAACAATATAATTATCATTTAAATCGTGTCTTTTAATGTAATGACACACGCCTGATTTGTTATTCGTATAATCACTCGCTAGGGCAGCGTTTATTTTAGTCCCAATTTTGTATCTCGAGTTAAAATTCCACCTGAGAATCTAATTAAATTAGAAGTCTGGTAGACGACTTCTAATTTTAAGGCCCAATTTGAATAATTAGCTCAAATGAAAGACGGGCTTTATCTTATTTTAATAAAAAAATATAATTTTATAAGCGGCAGACAGAAGAGAAGATGGCGGGACACCTTGGACGAGTTTCTCTAGAATTGGCGAGAAAAAGGAGAAAATCGAAAGAGCCGGAAGGAACGGGGAGAGGCTTTCGCCTAAAACAATATTTGCGTGTCCTGTCGATTTATAGAAGACTTCCTCAGTCTTGACACATGTCGCCTGTTGCGTGACAAAAATTACTCATACAAGCTAATAATCTCGCCTTTTATACAGTAACAGTGACATAAAGGAATACAGTTTTCTTTTTATTGTGGCGTTAGCTCATTTGGTTCATTCATGCTTTCTTTGTAACGTTTAGTTCCATCCTTTGGCAGTCTTTCAACGACCACACGGATTGTTAGGAAACATCGTCCTGTCTCATTTTGACACTAAAATAAAGTCATCTAAACTTTTATGCATACTCTAACGAATAATCTTGGATGGCCATTAGAATAATCACCACTTTACTAAGGCTTGGTGGTTGAAGTACCGTGTAAAAACATTAAAAGCCTCTTGACTAGGCTCTTGAGGAACTAGCGAAAAATGCTATTACACTTAAGAATCGTGATGGAGCAAATAACTGCGGTTTATCGATATCAGTAATTCAAAATCAACCTTATGAAGTCACAAACAGAAAAGCAATTACCTACACTTCAGATATTTCATCATCATCATCACTTCAGCCAAAAGACGTCCACTGCTGGACATAGGCCTCTCTAAGTGTCGCCACGTTGACCGGTCCCGTGCGTCTCGCATCCAGGGGATCCCTGCAACCTTTACCTGGTCATCGGTCCACCTAGTGGGAGGCCTTCCAACGCAACGTCTTCCGGTTCGCGGTCGCCACTCCAGAACTTTTCGGCCCCATCGGTCATCCGTTCTGCGAGCAATGTGCCCTGCCCACTGCCAGTCAAGTTTGGCTATTCAAGTTTGGGTTTCGTTATTATTATTTTTTTTCTTCAGATATTTAGTAGACACATAAAGAATTCGAAATCCCCAGACAGGATAACCGGCTTAACGTACTTTCTGAAGGACGAAAGTGGTCACCCCTTCAAAGTTTGTACACAGTTGCTAAACCTGATCTTAGTTACAGACATTATTATATTGAAATTTAATAATGTCTGTAACTAAGAAGAGAACAAAATAGCAGAACCAGTTTAAATGTACCTTGATGCATGTCTAACCGTCAATGGTTCGCGTGATAAAGTTAATACTCCGGACATTACAAAACACGTGGCATTTAGCTATTATGTGACACGGAATCCTGAAATCACCTTATTCTATTTTCGTCCGGATATTATAATTATTCTATTACGGAGTTCTATTTTCACCCGGATTTTTAAATTGTCTATTTCGGAGTTTGTTCTGTAAGGATATTTTGAGACAGTTGTCAAATGAGTTTTCCTCATTAACAGCTGGCGGAAAAAGTTGCAACTTTTTGAGGTTTCTTCCCTCAAGTTTTACGGGATTAGGGACGGTCCAAAAGGGTTCGTATCTTTAGGGAAAACGACTTTTTATTATCAACCGTGATTTAATAGCTAACAACATTTGGGATAAATGAAACGAATACAGTATCGAGTAACATGCCTATGTATGAATAAACATCGAAAGTTGGACGTTAAATACAATAATTTGACTATAGTTAATACCACGTATTAACAAAGAAGCCTGTTCTAATAAGCAGGCTTGCTTTGGCCTTAGAGAAATGTGAATCTGGTGCATCAAGGATAAAATGTATAGCACAGCACAAGATCTAAGGCATTCTACCAGCTAACTACAGCTTTGAGGTGTCCTTGCTCTATGAGTCTAATTTAGGTCAATGGTTCGCTGCAATATTTCCATCATGAGGTGTAGCCAATCAAGAAACCGTCCGCAGGTCTAACTACGGCCGTCATCTCAAACGCTGAGGTGAGGAGACGATGGACTATTTGCCCGCCGGCCAGAATTGACAGTTCCGGCCGTTGGTTGCCGCGTCGTTTTTTCATCTGCTCACCGCTTCAGTGTCCAACCACGCCAAAACTACGTTTCTTGCTGTCTTCCTTTTCTTAACTTAGTACATTACGGTAGGTCATGGACTTACCTCAAACTGAGCGCTAAACGTTTTGAAGACGCCTTCCCAGAGGCTCCCTGACTGCGTGAGCACCTGAACGATATCGCCAACGTGCGACGTCGCGGCGTGCATGAAGTGTGCGTTGTTGTACACGCCCTCTGGCACAACTCGGCCTCGTGGTGACCTGGTACAAAAAAAACAGGTTAGAGAATAAATGACCCCTTCTTTATACCCTTTTCCCTTTTTTATGTATCGTGTCGTGGGGTCCAAGAGACCAGCGGAGACAGTGTTTACTTATGAACAACAGACAGTTGCCTGTTGCCTGTTTTAGTCCGCCTCACTATGAACTCGAGGCAGATTGGCTATCCTCCAGAATCGTGCGAGGAAGTGAAGTGGAGATCGACGAAAACGTTCAGTACAATTGTTTCGAAGTCAAAATGATGCACTTGTATTGGTAGGTATTTTCCTCTGCACGGCACTCGTCGGAAGCCATGTCTCAGCCATGAGTTGGTAAGGGGAGGCTACAGGAACATAGAAGGTCCTTGGTGAACGCTGTTCTAATGTAAAATTATGCTTTGCTTCAGTGATTATGGCTCTGTCATTACTTTTCCTTGCTTTAGTAATAAAGGTGCTTAGTATAGGTTCATATAAAAGAGAGAGCAATGTTGTGTGGTGTACAACTGTACTTGGGCGACTCAAGCAAGCTAAAGTCCATTTTATGACAAGAATAACATTCTATTCATTATTTACAAGATGGATTTCATACGGGATAACAAAACAGAGGTGAGATAGAACTGATTAGTATCAATTAGTCTGGTGACAAAAATCCTAGATCTGCACCGTTTATCTTTTAAAGGCGATTGAACCAAGTATTTAGCGAAATCATGTGATTTTAGTATTTACGCTACACCGGTCACTGACCTACACTGAAAAGCGGCGCCCTTGGATTTTTTAGGTGAGCAGACTTTTCGCATCAGGCTAGCTACGTGTCTTAAAAACGGTTACATCATCCCACTTGAGTTAAATTAACTGGGAAAAATGTTCTTCAGGTGTCCAAAAATAGGTGTACCGCTTTACATTGTCTAGCAAGAACAAGGTGATCGAACTAATTTCCTTTGCAAAGTCATGTAAACATGCTGCTTAGTGCTCGCAAAAACTTGGTACTTGATTTTTAGGCTAATATCGCATTAATATGGACACAGTCTCGTGTTAATTATGCTTTTGTCATCGTCGCAACGATGAGAGCATCTTCAGAAACAGGTTCATGATTTGTTCAATTCTTAAATCTATTTGATTGCAACGGTATCTACACTAAGCAATGGCCAACAGGATTTTGTGGTTTCTTGGTTTATGGATTTATCTGTACTGCCTGAATCACATGAGGAAAAGCTATCATATCAGTAGAACCTGGCTTAGGCCGAAATAAAGCAAAGTATCAGTGATTAATACTATCTGATTCTGCATTAACAAGCATCTGCATTGTAAAGTTCTCATCAACTAACTTGGAACAATTTATCGCTTTTGCGATGACTTTCACTGCTCAGCTGTCTGTGTCATATAGTGTTTATAAATACAACTTTCTCAAGAAACATTCTATGATGTGAATGCCATGTTTAGTTCTGTTGCTTTGTCGGTAAAACTATTAGCGTATTTTGTGAATGGACTGCCAAATCACCATGTCTGGCGGTGGCTTTGTTTCTGTTAAGAAATTTACATTTTCTACCCTTAATATAGCATCTGATCAACGTTGACATATTCATTTCCCAACATGAAACTTCATACTTTAATTACAGAACTGTCAAAGTACTGTTAAAAGCTTTGCACTAAAACTTCAGGCGAAAACAAAGGAGACAGATGTGTGTGAACAAAATACAACAATGTTTTTGTGTTTCAAGCATGATTGATAGATATCAAGCGGTATTGATTATGATACCAAGTATTGGGTGCCAATCCGAGACCGGTACAGAGTACACGTAAGGTTGATGTTTTTAAAATTGCACAGGCATTGACAGTTATGCTTCAGACAACGACTAAAGAGTCTTTGCATTGTGGAGATCTTTGATGGATAGACGAGCCTATTATGGTTTCACCGTGTGTAGTCTTTTTTTTTGTCAATGGGCTGGTCAAGGAAATGAACGTTCCGAGTGTAAGGTAAATTTTAAAATGAGAAAAATCTTTTCAGCGTACAACCTAGGTGTTAATTACAACTTCATGGCCTAAGCCTTTGACATTATGTTACGATTTTAACCAAAAAGGGAACCTTAGAAATTTGATATGATGGATGTAAAAGACTAAAACCCGGTTTGGCATTGGCTAGTCGCACAAATAAAGTTTTATTGTTGTCTCAAGGCCGTGGATGGCAGTTATGTGCAAAACTTTAGTTAGCGGCATTTTACATTTCTGTTAATATCCTAGACACGTGCGAAATTGTTTTCCGGATTCCAGATGTAGAATACTCTTTAGAACATTATATTCTATTCAATTCTAATGGATTATATTGTAGGTTTTAGTTGTAGAAATAGCAGGATTGGGATCAATTAGTTTTTTTTTTGGGTTACTAATGGCAGACCCGTCTTTGGAAGGAATAACTAGAGCAGACCTATCATCTAACGTATGCAGTCTACTGATGCTTAACATGCATATTTTCTTATTCATCTACTATTTATTAGCAGTACAATATGTACAACTTTACGCGTATCTCCGCCTGTACAGGTCAAACTAGAACACCTCATAATTTATAACCAAGATTTCACTCCCATCTTTCGGAAAGCTTAAACAGTCGTTAGAAGATCAGCAGAATGTCAAGCAAAGAATGCACAATCAAATATTGATATTTAGCCGCATTCTGGTTAGACTGGAAACTGATTAGCATACTTTAGCGAAAGCTAGCACGATTAGGAAATGCAGTGTTTTGAGGAGATATTTCAATTTGTTTTTTTACAGGAAGTAAAATCTCCAGATACTGCAACGGGTGTCTAATCTTATGTCAATAAATTTCATTGGCTGTTGTTTTTGCCGCCAGCCTTCCTTTTCCTAATATTAGACCCTTTCATTGACTTGTTCGACCTTTCAGAAACTGTGTGTTTTTCGTGTACTTATTATTATCAATATTGACTATAGGTAATATTGCCAATGACTACTGCAAAAACTCGCTACATTAATATTTTCAGAAATAAAATTCCATTCTGGTAATACTATAGTAGTTTCTAAATCGTCTACCATGATGTAACATAAGGACGTGAATAATAATGAATTATGACATTGTCATCAAACAGTGCCACCGCTCACCCTTGACCTATAACAAGTACGATGCCTATTCGTGATCTGCCATTGTTTTAACATAGTAGCAAATAGGTTGTAGTCATGCTGAAGATTCTAGTTTTGTATTTGTATACTATTTGAGGAATGTGGAAACTGCAGGTTTGAAAAGTGTGACTTTCGTATTTGACACCATTAAATTATCCTATTGACTAATGCTGTGGCGAGATAGTGTGCCCCTACCCATCCAAATTATTTATTTAACACTTGAAACACAGAGTACAGAGGCGGACTTAATGCCATAGGCATTTTCTACCAGTCGACCTTTGGGTGATGCAGAGAAAACAGTGGTAGAAGTAAATCTGAAAATATTTTTTATTTAATACTAAGATTTACTACAAGTAAGGAATGAGTATATTAGAGGAATTTTGAAAGTGGCGACTGTTACAGAAAAATTGAAAGGAAGTTGTTGTCTTGGTATGGACATGTAATGAGGAGGGATGAAACGCATGTGACTAAAAGAGTAATGGACATGAATGTTGATGGATGGAGAGAGAGAGAGAGAGAGGAAAGCCAAAGAAAAGATGGATGGATTGTGTGAAGACTGATATGAAAGAGAAAGGAGTAAATGATGCTGTGACATCTGACAGGGAAGAATGGAAGATTTAAACATGTTGCGCTGACCCCAAATAGAATGGGACAAGGGCAGGAAGATGATGACTAAGATATACTATAAGGGTCAAGGACATATAAAATACCATAATTTTATATCCAATTCGTTCCACCTGCCGAGAATCTCCCACCAGGACAAGAGTTGGCTAACCAGGAAGTCTCTTAACAGACTCCAGACATAGGTTAGTTGAAGCAAAACCTTCTCCGGTGGAAATTTATAGACAGCTATGCCCTGGAGTGCAAATATGGTTCCACAAACAATGGGACACATGATATTGTGTCCTCATTTGATGAGTGGTAGTGATAAACTCATAGTTAAGTTCTGGGCCGACTCAGTCGGCTAAGAAGACGACCAAGCAAGTAAAGGAAGCCTATACACAGCAGTTGGTGGGACAAGGCCGCTAATGATGATTCTATTGTGATTTACTTTACTAGCTATGAATTGGATGTCGTTAAGTATATCCCTAGCTGTTAAAGTTGCAAATGGAAAGCAGTTGGCATGTAAAAGGTGGAAAACCAAGTCCGATGGTGCATCATGGAAGCCTGTTCTTAGGCAAAGGCTTCTCTAAGAGTTCTATTTTGATTCTTAATAGATTTTGTGACAAAGTGATTAGATAGATTGTATGAATGATAGATAACGCTGATTTGCACGACCAAGAAGTATAGACAATACAAATTCTCAACTAAAATCTAAAATACTACATAAAATCATTTCAATCAAGGATAAGCCTATGTTGTATTCAATTACAGCAGGCATAATTGAAGGGCAAGCTATGTTTACAGATATAATTATCTCACATAATCAAAGGGACATAAAATTTACATTGAAGTGACTTACAGCTGCCTGCAATGACCTTACAAACTTGTGCTTTGGATTGCAACCTATAATCATACCTAGATCTTGCCTAGATTTAAGATGCAGTAATATCTTATATTCATCTCATTGATTTGTTCCTTGCATTTTAGTTTTAAATATATCATAACATTACTGACACCTTCAGGATCGGACAAGGGGTACCCACAACAGCCCCCGTAGCATGACCACCGTAGACAAGGATTTCTTTGACAGAAGAATCGACAAAATTACAGAGAGTACAAAGAAATCTGTCATTGTGTCGACACAATCTCATTTTGTTGATTCTTCTGTTAAAGAAATCCTTGTCTACGGTGGTCATGCTACGGGGGCTGGTGTGTACACACTTACATTTCGCCAGTTATGTTTAAGTCCTAGGCCAGCCTTTTGCCATTAATCGGGCTGCTATTAATAAAATCTTGATGGAACAACTTGGGCAACAAGCCCAGAACCGAATGCTCAGTACCACCAGCTAACACTAGAACACTACTAGAAATGGTTATCCTTTGAAACTTATGCCTGTATTCTCAAAAACAGTGCTCAACAAGAATTTAATTGTAAAATAGATGTGAAGTATAGTTTAATATGAAGCTTTTAATGTGTGGATTGGAAATTCATACTTGAGCTCATTTTACAGTAAAGGTGTAAAAGAATATAATTATGTAGATCCTAATCCATAACTTCTAATAAGACGTTGATAAATAAACATGCAAATTCAGAAATCCCATTTCAAATAATGCCTCAATGATGACTGCTTGATGCTTCCTTCTAGCCTAAACTAAAAAGAAATTGTTGACAAAAACTCAAGTGGCCGATACACTTTCAATGGCTGTTCCACACTAAAGAATGACAGGTCATTAATAATCTACTTTATTAGCCTGATAAGCAGACTACTGTCACTCCCCAAACATTTTTGTTAAGCATTGTTTGGTAATATAATTATTGTAGTAGTATTTAAAGTAATTAGATCAGCACATCAGACATCTATTTGGACATGCTTTTTGTCAACTTTGTAATCATGTATTTTGATTTTCTTGCCTTTTTCAAGATAGGATCTTAGTAGACTTTTAAATGGGAACTAGCTTTCATCTTTCTGACTGATGGACTCCTAGACAAATCAGATGATGCATTTTGATAATCTTGCCTTTTTTCAACATAGGATCTTAGTAGACTTTTAAATGGGAACTAGCTTTCATCTTTCTGACTGATGGACTCCAGGACAAATCAGATGATGCATTTTGATTTTCTTGACTTTTTTCAACTAGGATCTTAGTAGACTTTTAAATGGGAACTAGCTTTCATCTTTCTGACTGATGGACTCCTAGACAAATCAGATGCCTGTAAATGGTTTAATTGAAATAAATGCTTTGAGTTTGAAATGCCTATTTTGTCTGCTGTTCATAAAAAATGATTTTCAATGAATAATGTTTATTTTTTAAATTTGAAGAAACTTCAAATCTATACTAATATTATAAAGCTGAAGAGTTTGTTTGTTTGCTTGAACGCGCTAATCTCAGGAACTACTGGTTAGATTTGGAAAATTCTTTTAGTGTTGGATAGCTCATTTATCGAGGAAGGTTATAGGCTATAAAATTTTACGCGGACGAAGGTCGCGGGCAACAGCCAGTCTCTAATATAGGAAATTACTATCATCACTATCAGAAGAACTTAACTTCAATAATATTTCCTGGCTAATTAGTTCACAAAACATGACAATAAAAGTTCATGTTAACTAGTAATGGCATAGTTATCAATGTGATGTTTTCCCTAAAGTTATTGTTTTTAAATTTTGTAATCAATAATTGTTTTGGGATTTACTTTTTTCGACAGGAAACAATAACAGGCTCAAGCCATACCTATCCATATCATCATCAGCCTAGACTTTTCCCAGCTATTTTGAGGTTGCTTCCAGTCTAACCGGATGCAGCTGAATACCAGTATGTTATATGGAGCGACTGCCTACCAGGCCTCCACAACCCAGCTAGTACTGGGTAATACAATACCCTGTAGCAAGACTGGTCATCACTTAACGAGTCACAACCTGACCAATCTGCATTAATGATTTAAAAGCAACATTTCATTAATTTGTTAGCAGTTAGCGGTAATTTCAATACATTTTACACCATTCAGTAAAGTAAATATTAAGAAAATGTTGTATGTTAAATCAGCGTGTGTTATCTTATCAATCAACATGACCACTGCATCATGTAACCTACTTCCTAAGTTGTCTCCAATTGATAAGCTTCTTTCTACTCTGCACACAGAGTAGAAAGAAGCCTCTCACTTGCACTTACAACAGTTAAGACATGTTTTAATACTATTCTTGGTCATGCATCTTTGATTTCAATGATAATATGGAGAAGAAGTGGAGCTACATACATACATAAACACACACCTTTTTATGGGGGTAGACAGAAAATACAAAGACTGCTACGATCTTTAGTCCTTGCTACTACAAAGCAAGGAGTATACAGATGTTTAGACTGTAATGGGAAGAGAAGCTGCCATTGCAATATTCAAATGACAGCAGATAGAAATGTATGGGAGAAGATAACATACTGTGCCAACCCAGAAATAATTTGATTGTATAACCTGACAGTTTCAAAGTGAGATTCAAAACTAAGCACTGTTCTAGGATAGGCTTAAAATACCCAAAACAGATAACCTTAAATGGGTAAATAGCAGCAACAAACATTAGCGTTTCTGAACAGTCTGCTTGTCTTACGGGGCTTGTTGTCCCCTAGGCACACCACTGATTAGGTATTTATTAAGCTTTACTCAATAATTGCTAAGGTAATATCATAACAATGTATGAGAGCATGCTAACTCAACATGTTTAAATATCAGAATATTGATAGTACACATCATAGGAATGCTGATTACCATATGCTAACTACAATTCAGATGCCGTTTAGCACAACTGTCAAAAATAACTCTTTTCATGAACAGAACATCAATGTGGCATTCAGAAAGTAGATACCAGACTATGGCCCACTTGCTGGAGTGTCCTAAATGTATCTGTGCCTGCACTTCAGTGGACAGTAAATTGTCAAAACATTCCATCAATACGAAAGAAGAAATCATTTTAAAGCCTCAATCCATTGACCAGGATGTACCATAATTCATGGAACAGAAAAAATCTACACCATGTATGGAAACCTCACATCTCATTTGTGTTGCAAATTATCATATTTACTTAGAAAGTCAGCATTGCATTGCAAGTTATAAAAATAGCTGCCATAGATAGCAAATAGTTTTGCTAGCTAGATATAAAAAATAAGTTTTGAGTAAAATATTGTTTATGATTTGTAGGTTAATTTCTGAAACAATGTGTGCTAAAGTATAATTAGAAGATTGATGTGTGATATTATCATATTTTAAGCAAAGGATTATTTTGTGTGCCTTTGGAGAAAAGCGAGATCAAAAACAGACTTGATCCACTGATAATAATTCAAAGGTTCTCTTGTCACTATCACTAAAACTTGTTATGTTATTTAAGTTTCACAATTTGCTGGCATTTACCAACAGATTCTTAGCTAACTAAATTGTCATCAATTGGTTTATAGTTTTATGATTAAAATATCTTAAAAAGTACCGAGATGGAACTGCAGTTACTCAATGTTCATATGTTCATGTAATATTATCTCTCTATACTTATAGCAAATATACAAATTAACAACATTGTTGTTAATGTTATTTTGTTACCAGATAATACATAGGATGTTATCGCAAAATGTTTTAAACATTACAACATGAATTGGTCAGTAACAAACTATCCATGTTGTCGAGTTTAAAAAACCATAAAATACTACCATTATCTCATCAAATAATATTCACCATGCAATTTAAGTTCATTGATAAAAGAAAAATATTGTGAATCATCCATTTAACTTCCCACACAAGACAATTGAAAGGGATTGGGTATTGTGATGCTCGTAACCAATGATCTAGCTAACACTACCGTGGCTCTGAAAACAATATGTTCATGAAAATGAGCAGCACTGACAGATCAACTTGGAATCTTAAAACATCGGAAAGAGCAATAGAACACATGAACAGTGCAAATTAGAAAGTCTGTACTCATAGCTAAATGTAAAGGTACAGACAACTAATGGTATCCTCTTTTACACTTCATAAATTGCAACATTTTGTATTGACAATAAACTTTCAACATTACCACACAATCACATAAGTTAGCCATTTAATCAGTAAAAAATAATCACCTCATGAAAATTTATCAGTCACAGTTAAAATTCATATGGTAACCAACACTAAACACAAATTAACAGCATTAAGAGAATTCTAATTAAGAACTTTGGACTTTTGCCAGTAATTATATCCACCATCATACTAACTAGTGAAAGTGATTGAAAATAAAAGCATTTACCTTACTTCCTATTACAGAATGTTATAGAACGGCACTTCTAACGCGACCTGCCGTCAAGCCATTGGTCGTTTTAGCAAAATTTAGTATGAAAGTGACAGTTTGCAATGTTGAGCTTAGATAGTAAATTGCAGTTCATAATTAGTACGGTTTGCGACTAGCGTACTGGGATCGCCAACAGCTGATCAGACGGCTATATTAATCGTATCGAGTACGGAGCAAAAGTAGGCCAAACATCTAGACTAGAGCGCCGCGACGCGCCGCATCGCACGCGCCGATCTCACACCACACAACACGGCACAATCTCATTTTGTTTACACTGTCAGCGTATCCATGCTTAACAACCTCCCAAAATCTGTCAACGTGACAACAAAATGTTCGCTCCTAAGCGGACACTAGCCCCAACAACAAAGACATGTCAGCTCGATGCTCAAAGATGATGGTAAATGGTAGTTACCTCGGTGGCCCTTGGCGGTTTTTGCGCTTGTTATTCATGTCCGTTTCGCCTGCTTGCCCCGGCGGGTAGGCACCTTCTCGTCTGCGCGTAGGGACCGGAATTTTGGCTAATTATCACTTCTTTCTTTTACAACACAGTCCTTTCAACTTTCGCGGATGCACAAAAATGCAGTAGATATTAGGAATTAGCACTCAAAATGCGTCGACAGGGATGCATCTATTCCACTAAAGTTGTTTGACATTTGCCAACAAATATAAATTAAAATATATTTGAGTACAAAATCGCAGTTCGATTTATTCTCGGGAACTAATCCCGGAAAATAAACGGGTTGGCAGATTTCTCGTGCCTGCAATCAGCGCAGGAATACAACATGGCGCTGTGACGTATTCATTAGGCGAATTGCAAATTTGTATAAACGCACTTTCCTATATTCAAATCACAACAAATAGTTCACTTAATGTGTAAGAAAATTTTAGGATAACTTTTTTAATAAATACCGTCATACATTAAATAGAAATAACTAAAAGGGTCAACGTTTGACCGACTTCCCACTTTAGAACTTTCAATATGGCGGATAGGTATTTGACTTTTAGTATTGCCAAGTTATAAAACAGAAAAACAAAATAATGAGAGGTCCACAAACAAAAAGAAAAGTTGAAGATGAAAATCGATATTGTATAAACATTATAGAGACACGGTAAAAAACCGTAAAACATATGGAATCAGTAGTTACTACAGCCAATTTACAAAATATTTAGAAAGTTTTTTGCGATATGTTTCGATTAGAAAATCATTTTGACAACAAAATAAACTACGTGTCTATAGTAACAATTTGTTCTTATTTAATTGAATTGGACTCATACTTTTTTTAATAATACCTACTTTGTGCTTAGTCGATTTTAATGTTGCTGTGTCATTGACTTCTTCTTTGGAACAGTACTGCAACATTAAAAACCTAATAGTGCTTTCCGCGCGCGCGCGAAATTTCATTCCTATCAATAAAACCGTCGAGTTTATTATTGATCGCCGCGGGACTAGGTCATCAAGATGAGTCTCAAAAACGGGGCAAAAATGTCTCAACGTGAAAAATTCGAGTTAATTAACTCTGAAGTGCGTTCTTTCTATGAATATTGTAAGGAAGCTGGCATGAGCGATGAAGAAATGGATTTGATTTGTCGGCCTTTGACGAATTCTGTGAGAAAAGCTACTATCAAGCGTTGGACAAGGGTGGTTCTGGTTTTGATTATGGGGATAGCTATTGGATACACGGTCAGCCAGACGGATACTTTCAAGTGGCATGCATCGGCTGTAGCCAGGATTGTCCTCATCAAATTACTGCCTGTTTGGGACTGGACCCCTTTGTACCACAACAAGTGTATGATCGCACGACCAGCGGAACCTCCTAATGTGGATGCAGGAGCGTCAACAACGGATTGCATAGCCTGTGAGGCAGTCAGTAAGTATTTCATTATTTTTGCAAATCTTATTGAATGGGTGTTGTTGGTGATTACGCTTGTCCGTTTTATGTTATTAGGGAAAGATATTTTGCAAACGCACTCGCACGTTTCGGAAATAGTTGACTGCTCGGAAATATCATCAAATCATTATACAAGCGTAAATGCCTTCAGAAACAGAACTTTTGTGCATTCGCTTGGATTTAAAACAATTTTTCTTTTCTTTTCCTCAGATGGCTAGGATGACGGAAAAGATTCATTGAAAAAGTCTTGGATTTGATACGTAGCAGCACTAGCAGTCTCTAGTTCGCCATTCATTTTAGATTTTCACTTTTATTTAAGCACGTTTTGTAGTGAGTGATCATTGTTAATGCTTTAATTATTTGTAAAATGTCTGTACGTATGATCAGAAAGGAAAATACTCTGTGATTAGGTATAAGTCCCATATAATATCTGCTCACGAAGGCTCATTTGTATTGTAATTAATGCTATTGTACACAAAGGCATTTTAAACAAAACTAGTTTATGCACAACTCACAAAAAGAATATTAAAAAACAAAAAACGTACCTAATTTAAGTCATTGTGCACAAGAGCAATAAGTTTGAAAGTCGGGTTTGATTGAAGTGTGGTTTTATATTTGAATCTTTTTACAATAAATATTAGAAAGTAGATGATACCCTGTCGTTTCACTATTCAACTTTTTTGGGAATTTTAATTTAACCCCGACTGTATCAGTTCAAGGACCTCAGTTCAAAAGTCAAAGGTATAAAGGCATACACAAAGCCGACGGATCTGCAATAAAACAATCTTATTTGTGTAGATACCTATAGTCAACGTGCAATAAAGTCTGCTTACCCACGTAGAGATTCAACAGAATATCATGCTAGAGAGAGGCCCATATTAAAAAGGCTTATTTTTGGAAAAGATGCTCTAACTGCTTACCAATTAAATCAATGACAGCTTAACCAAATTAGGTATATTTTCGTGATCGCCCTAATTAGGAAGGTTGATGTTATCAAACATAATATTTAGGCCTAGGTATTTCTGGATTTAAAATTGATGTCGACTGCAATTGAAACTTAATTTAGGTAGGTACTCCTACTTAAAGACAGCATAGTATAGTCTTTCAGCCTTACTAACGCATGCAAGCTAGGTTAAGTTTGACAATAACTTAGTAAAGTTCAATACGGTTGAAGTTAATTTGAACAAGTCATTTCAAGGTCTTGAGTCTAAGTAATTTATTAATTTTGGGCTGAACAGCTTGCATTGTTTTCGCCTCTAACTCCGAAAGAAACCAATTTCCATTTAAATGAGATAACTTCGTATTTGGTATGCGTGTCCCATTTACATTTATCAAACATCTGTCGTCTAGAATTGAATTTATTGGATTGCATTGAACTGTTAAATTAAGAATCGATAGAAACTAGAGTTCTGAAGGATACAATGTTCACTATGATGTTCTAATTTTTCCAGAAAACATCGAGCGCTTGTCGGACACCTCATACAATGAAGTTTTCAACCACCATCTTCTCCGAGGGGCGCCGGTTATCGTCGTGGATGCTCACTACGACTGGTCCTCCCGCGATGAACTCAACTTGACCGGCCTAATCAGCGACGATGACCGACTGCGCGACTCAGTTCCTTGTCGAATCCTCACCAACATACGAATCGGTCGTCAGCCCATGGACTTGGAAGAAATAGTTTCTAGAATAACGAACACCGACATACCAAGTTGGTTTGTCCATTTTCAGAACTGCGATATTCGTGCGGTCAAATCCTTTAGGGTTCTCGCACCTAGACCTTATTTCCTGTCCCCTCATATCCCTCCTTCCCACTTTAATTGGTTGTTACTATCTAAGAACTATGATACTCATAGATATAAGTATTTGGAGCTTGACGTTGGGTTGATTATCATGTCTCAGTTGAAAGGGAAGTCGTTCATGCAGTTGAGACCGCGCGCTCCTTGTGAAGACGACTGCTACACTCTAAACTTCGAGTTGTCAGAAGGGGAGACTCTTGTGTTGGCCAACTCGCTCTGGGAGTTCGATTACTTGCCGGGCAAAGGGGAAAACGTGGCTATGATCACGGAAACCGATTGGAATGAATCCTAATGTACTTAGATAACTCGTGTGAATTGTCCTTCGTTAGTAGATAAAAGAATATGAGATATGTACCGATTTGAATCGATCATTTACTTCCGAATTGCTATTTACCAAAAATTTACAAATGCAATAAATTCGTGCGTGCCCTTTGCATTTGATATAATCGGTACATTATCTAAAAGTTAAATATAAGGTGTTCAAGAATCTATGCTATGAGTATCTTTACAATACCAGAAATATAGAACGTTCAAAGAAATGAATCGAGATAAGCTAGAAATTGGAGCTCTTGTTTTGATCTATGAAATATAAAAATACTAAAGTCCTGGAAAATATAGTAGGTACCTACCTAATTCTATTGTCGCCCTTGAAATTGTTTTAACGAATATTGTGTTAATTCTTTCATAATTTTGATCTAAAACCCCTGTTTACTAAAATTTCAGGCAATCAAAATCCAATGACATACAAAATTAGGCTTTTTTCAGGCGAAAATTTCGTGAATGTCTGCTTATACTTACAAAAAGTGTACTACTATTGTTAAAACCTTATTTGCATGCGGCGAGAAAGACGGTAATCTATTATAATAGCTTATGGTTGAGTTATTGAATGACGTGTCCACATATCAATCATCGTTTACATTTCAAGTTCACTTCAATAGTCATTAAGTTAAAATTATGTACTGGGGACGGAATTATTGCATTCTAATTATACTACTAAAACTGCCATAATTAATTGTTATATAAACAATGAATTATTGGAGTTTTAGTATTTCCTTTTTGTTTTCACACACATTAATTACATTTTTAAATGTTCTTATAGGTATAAAACAATATTAAAAAAAAATATATATAATAGCGCACCAGCAACAGGTCCGAGCTACCGGTGGTCAGGGCTCTTGAGAGAGGAACCTCCTAACAATACGCGCCGTGTCCATAAGTACTGCTTTTTGAATCAAGCCCTTGACCCAGCGGCGCAAAGAGAGCCTCCTAAGGTGTAAGAAGCTCGAAGCGAAGGATTTTTTTATCATTCTCAGCTTTCACGAGATTCTCGTCATGAGGGACAGTGATGTCAACAATCATTGCACGGCGCTCTCGGCGATCTATCACCACAATATCAGGTTTATTTGCTAAAATAGTCCTGAACGTGATGATAGATTGATCCCAATACAATGTGGCATGACCGTTCTCGAGAACTGGGTCGGGCACATACTTGTAGTATGGTACTTCAGAACCCACAAGGTTGTATTGCAAGGCAAGTTACTTGTGGATAATCCTAGCTATAAGATTGTGTCTTTGCAAGTGGAGTTTTAGTTATTATTACTATGTTCGTTCATCTAAAATACTACAATTCACAGATGCGTTCGCTAGAACCAAAACAAATACAAAAAGAATTCTCTTTTGCAATTTTAAAAAAATACTTAAATCATTTCTATTTTATACTTTGCTGACGAACAAATACTCCATCTTTCACCGATAAGCCCGTCTCCAGTACATAAGCATATAATTAGATTAAATTATAATTGAAACAACACACACAATGTATTTTCTGCACAATGATATCGTAATATAGTTAGATATGTAATGTTTTGATCGGATTCCGACTCTGATTAAGTACCTCAAGTATTAATAATGATACATTATATAATTGAAGCAATGTTCAAGTTTTATTTATGTCCAATTTAGATTTTTTCTCAGTGTCTGCCTGCTTAAGCCTTTTCCCAACTATGTTGGGGTCGGCTTCCAGTCTAACCGGATGTAGCTGAATACCAGTATTTTATGTGGAGCCCTATCTGACGTCCACAACCCAGTCAGTACTGGGGTAATACGATACCCTGTGGTAAGACTGGTTTTCAGACTTTCGGGCCACTGACTACATGTAACGGCTTTTTTTCTTTAAAAAAAACGTACATACACAAACAGCCAGACCCGGAACAACTATCTGTAGGCCGTACAAATATTTGTTCCGTGCGGGGATCGAACCCTCGACACGCAACGCAACAGTCAATCTATATTAACAGTATGCTTAATACTGGTTGTCATGGATCATTGTAGCGGCCAATGCGAGTACCATGAATAATAGTATTGTAGACGTAAATGGTCGGATATCATACAAGATCAAGCATCCCACCACAAATATGCAATCAGAAACTATCCTACGCCAGATACTAGAACTATACTTTCTCACACTAATATACGACTCGCCAATAACATCATCTGCCTAGCCTTTTCTCAACTATGTTGGGGTCAGCTTCCAGCTGAATACTCTTACTAGTATTTTACATGGATCGACGGCCTATTTGAACTCCACAACCCAGTTGGGGTAATACAATACCTCTTGGTAATACTGGTTGTCAGACTCTCGGGCCACTGACTACCTGTAACGACTGTCAAAGATTCACAAAGGATAGCCGGGACCAGCGGCTTAACGTGCTTGCCGAGGAACGGAGGATACAAGGAAACAACACTATACGACTAAAATTACTAAACCATTCTTGAAACTTCTTTTTCAGTACGCTCTTGTCAATGTAGCACTTTCCAGCATGGCGGTAATTTTTTTACAAGCTGCAATTTTCACATTTTCCTTGGGCACTGTAACTCAATCAATCACTCCCCTTTTGCCAATTAAAAAATATAACAAAACTCGTTTTAAATAAAAAAAATATTTATTACTTTATTCACAGTACATTTAATATTAACTATTAAATTAATTAGTAAGTACTACTTGTTCAGTCCGTCTTCTCCTTATGAATAGGTTTGCCTCTGAACCAGAGCAGCAAGTTCTTCAGGGACAGCACCACGGGGAACATGATTGGTAGGAACAATGGAATGTAGATTGCGTACCTGGAAAAAGAAAATAACAGAAACTTTGTAGGTTTACTACTAAATACTTCTGCAAAGAGTTTGGAAGATTTTTGTATGAAGCCTGGCCGGATTAACTTCCACCATTTTTTTTTTCAAAGTTGCGGCCACGCATAACACCTATATTAACTGATAGTCGGTATCGATACAAACAAGTATTGATTGAGCATTTTGCCTCAATCAAAACTTGTTTGTATTGATACCAGCTATCGATTAATATAGGTTGTATGACCGAAACTTTAAAAAAAATTAAAATGGCAGAAGTTAGGCCGGCCATTAAATTCAAAACCTTTTATGAGAATTTAAAGCCTGTAGTTGCGGGCACTAAGCTTGAAACTAGGCCCGTCCAAATTTGACGTGAAGCTTTATTTTTCTTTTTTTTTTTTGCAAGAACGCCCTGACTCTTGCTATTATACTCATGCTAAAACCAGTCGCGCCTAGGACATCACTAGTTGTTGACAGATATTTTCTGGCTCAAGAAACGTGCATACAGACATAGGTCCTTTGTTCGTAAAAGAGAGACATACAAGGTATAAACGCACCCTTCACGAAGCCGTCAACCAAGCATTCTGTACATCAAACTAAGTAACTCTAACAAAAAATGATTGCTGGGGAACGACTTTTTTTTTAGGCTGAAAATCATGTTTTACGGCAGGACTTAATGTAACGCACTCAAAACATTGTGCTGATGGATATATTGAATAGTACGGGGGTCGTGGAGGTATTCAAAGTAAAGTTATAACATGAAACACATGTGTTTAGTAAAAAACTTGTGAAAACTTGGAACTTTGTGTGTTTTTCTCTTAATTTACAATATCCATTTTCTTTTGTGCAATAAGAAGAACTTTGACCCCTAATATCTCCTTAACTAGTAGGTCCCAGGTATGGTCCAGAACAAAAAAAAAATCTCAATGATGTATTTTTACACCTATTATATAATACTGTTCACACTGCCGGCGACCTCTCTCCTTACTAGTTAGTGCTACACACTAACAGCACCTAGCTGCTAGATCGACTCACCGTCAGCGGCAGGACTACGACTTTAAAGAAATAAGTCGAGAATCCATACTCACTTTTGATCATCAGGGAAGTACAGTAGCGCCAACAGACTGGGCTCCATAAAAGCTGTCTCGGCCGCTAAGAAAGCGCTCTGCGACATCTTGTAGGCCTCCACTAGCGCGCCCTTCTTCATCAGCGCGCTGGCTTGCTGGATGCTGTCGACTGCTGAGTTGATTGAAGCGCCCACTTCATCATTGATCACGATGTTTGAGATTTCGCCTGGAAAGGGTTTAAAAGTGGTTTTTAAAGGTGACGACTTCAGGTATTTAAAACGTTTTATTTTTTATTTTAAACTAGCTGTTGCCTTCGTTCGTGTGACATTATTATAAAAAATATGACTTCTCTTTTTGAATCGAATTTTGTTACCAACTTCAAGAGTTTAAATTTTTTTGCACATATCCCTAATTCTTATTCTAAAATAAAAGTAGCCCTAGTTACTCCTTATAATATCAGCTATCTGCCAGTAAAAGTCTCGTCAAAATCGGTCCAGCCGTTTCAGAGATTAGCCGGAACAAACAGACAGACAGACAGACAAAAATGGAAAAAAATGTGTTTTTGTTATAAGTGCCGTACCTATATCATTTCATATGCATTCAGTATTAACCTGTTTTTCGAAATTACAAACAAACACTTCAATTTTATTTATTTGTATAGACATGGAGGTGTGGCTGATGCTACAGGGCGGTTACTATGACGTCTTAAAGCAGGAGTAATTCTAGTGTGGGAAAGAGAGAACTATACAGGTCGTCTAGCGCCATCACTTTCCTACCATGGAATTACGTCATTGTAGGCCAGCAGGTCAGAGAAAAATTAACGCCAAATTCTTCTGAAAAAAAAAACACCAATTTGAAGATGATCATAATTAAATTTAAAGAACGATTTGATTACCGAGCAACTGCGCTAAAGACTGCAACGTCCTCTCAGCTGATGTGAGCTGTTCCAGAGTCCTAATGCGGAGGAGATTGTCGATCTCCCACTGGCGAGGAGTCACAGAGCGCAGAGGTTCCAAGTGACCGCCTTCGATGTGTTCCTGAAAGGAGAAACAGCTGCATTTAAATGCCTTTCTTCCGTACTTGGTTTAATAATAAACGCCGCATGTGTCGATCTTCCAGATTAAGCAACGTTTGCCGAGGTGGGTCTGTGGATGGGTGACCATACAGTACATAGATAAAACATTTTAACAATATTGCTAATTCTGAAGCTGCCAACAATGGCGGTCTAATACAGAGATCCCCGTGGCTCGTTTTTTTTTTTTCGGATGTGTAATCATCAAATGACCTCTCCCGCTCTGGGCGGAGCGGAGGGGAGTCAGACTTGTTCTGACTAAAACCCATCCATGTTCCTTCTTTGCCATTTGTGTTCCAGGGCCGCGGTATCTCTTTCGAACAGTCCCGCAGCTCTGGCAGGTATCGCCCCATGCGGACCCCTACTTAGTTGGTCCCGGATGACATTCGGATACTAAGTAGCAAGTGATGGTCGACCCACCGGATCAGTGATCCCCAGCAGTTTCCTGAGCTGTGAGATGAAGGTGCCCATGACGAGCCGCACGTTGGGCCGCCAGTGGGCGCGCGCGTCGCGACAGTCGGGCTCGCTGGGCCCACCCAGCACCACGCCGCCCCATTTAGGGGACATGAAGGCTTGCACGTGGGATAGGACTTTTTTATCTGAGGAAGAGCGGATAGAATATTTATTTATTAGGCAAACTTAACAGCTGTAACATCTTTATGTATAAAACTTACAAATAAAGGGTGTAACTAGACCCTTAACGAAGCCGAAAGGCATTTGTTTTCCCCGTCATTGCAATATTTTTTGTTCTAGACCATATCTGGGAGCCTTCTAGTTACGAATATCTCCATAACTAGAAGGATCCCAGGTCAAAGTCCCAACTTTTTTTTTCATAAAAACATGTTTTTAATTTAAGATTTTTAAACACCTCCACGACCCCCGTACTATTCAATCCAACCATCAGCACAATGTTTTGAGTGTGTTGCATCGAGTCCTACCGTAAAACGTGATTTTTCACCCCAAAAAAAGTCGTTTCCCAGCAATCATTTTAGCGTAGAGTTACTTATTTTAATGTACAGAATGCTTGGTTGACGGCTTCGTGAAGGGTCCGTTTATACCCTGTATAATCCTATACTGCCAAATACAAAATTTTGATAAGCTACGGACAACCACATATTATATGTCAACTTCTCTCTTTGGACGTAAACTTGAAAACTTAGAAAAATAGGTAGACTACTTACTTACTAAATCTTAGGAGAGACCAATTTTCAGTATAAGACAAGCTGGTACTAATACTAAACTCATTAATTTCCACAAACAAACTCACCATTACTATCGTATATGACCAGTGGCGCCCTCTCACAGTGCACGGCGTACAGCGCAAGGTTTATCGTTGGCAGTTCTGACACATGCGTGGCCATGCGCTCCTCCAGCTTGGTGAGCAGCAAGTGCAGCCGGTCCTGACGCACGGCGAAGTGGCGGCCCCAGTCACTTGTGTCTTTTACCTGAAAGATAAATAATTATTGAATTATTGGTCGTGTATTTTATTTTCAACTCTCGGTATTCGCCGAGAAAGCCGAGAATCGAGAATACAACAGAGCGCACCCCAACGTTTATAACCTCGTATTCTATAGAAATTTCTCATAGGTTATTAAAAAAAAAATAGCTGTTCCATACATTTTGACCGTGTAGGTCACTTTTGTAGGAAACACCTGAGTTTTTTTTTTAATAACCGATGAAAAATTTATATGTGGGGGGCTCAGAATGATGTACTGAATACGTGTTAACCGTTTTCGCGTCGGTGTCCCTTCCACCCCGTTTCTATGGATAACACCGATTGTGCTTGTGACAAATAATTTAACTAAAATGCTATAAGATTATTGTATTTTCTATTCAAAACTCGACGTATTTACGTTACCTTTGATACAGCGCGCTCGTGCAAGCACCTCTCATCTCGAATGCTAGATAACTCTTGAAAATAAGAAACCTGCCATTTTAAAAGATAAAATCGACCACAGTTAAACGTGGATACTATGAAATATTTTTCACCTACCTCTTTGGCTTGAAAATCAAAATCAAGAAGATGTAGCCACTGCGATTTTAATGTGAAATTGTGGAGGACGCTCAGCTCATCCACAAACGATCCGATGTAGTCTGCAAACAGAGAACAGGTGAAATGGAAGCTGAAGATAGAAGTCGATGTGAAACAAATACAGGAACATAGAAATGTTTCATCGGTAATTTAAAACAATCTGCTGTTCCATACACTTTTGTAGGAAACAGATGTTTAATCTTGCATATTTTTATCATTCGTTGTCACTCGTCTTCCTGTCTTATTTCATACATATGTCGGATCCGGTCATTAGTATGGACATAAAATGTATCGCAAGTGCGCCGGTAGTGACATCACGCGACCTACTTACTAGTCTACCCTCACTACAGCGTGCTTCTACAGAACCCTGATGTTCAGCTCGAGGCGAGGGCGACAGTCAATATCTGATCGCGGCGGAGTTGTGACGTCTTGGAACTGTACCCGATTTATTGTGCCTCGTGTTATTGTGTTAAATTGTAATCTCAAGTAATTCGTTGGTTTTGCTAGAAACAGTATATCGCACCCACACCGGGTTTACATAGCACGAAACCCATCGTCTGCCCACATGATGTGCGAGCCTAACGGAGTAAATCCTGACTTATTAGACAAATAAATATGTGTGTAAAAGAAAAATAAGTACCTTCCACAGCCTGCCCAGCATCAAGCTCGACCCTCAAAGCATCAGGTCGAGGATGTACCACGGACAATACGATATGGTACCCGCCTCCGGGAGGGAACCTCGTCTGTCGGGCTGCGTCGGCTGTCTCCGACTTGGCGCCTTCTACGACTGAGGTCTGGTAGACTACCCGTTTAAGAGCTTCGACGACGGTTACTGAGGCTGTAATGTTAAAAAATTGCATTATATTACGAAAATATATATTATCTAAAGACTCAAAAAAGTTTTTAAAAATGTTTGATTATTAGGAAAGTTAGTAAACAAAGTCCTGAAGGGTGGACACTGGACCCTTTTAACGGCTAAAGTGATGGTCGATTGTGAATCCTTGGCCATTATTCAGTTTTTTATTGGTCTTCTATGTCCCACTGCTGGGCAAAGGCCTTCCACATATCCTTCCAGGTACTCTTCTCCTGCGCCACCTCGAAACAGCCTTCGTGATGCGCGTCTAGCTCAACTCGACACCGCTTTTTGGGCCGGCCCCGGCGGCACCGTACGTCCTCAGGAACCCATGGTGAGAGACCTTTGTCAGTCGTTGTGCATACAACTCACATGACCTGCATAATCCCATTTGAGTCTGGTAGCCTTTCTGCCTGTTCCGTATTTTATCTTTGCTCTTTGCACCCAGAATGCCTCCATTGCTCTTTGGAAAACTCCAAGGCGGAACTTTTGGGATATTCAGCACTAATAAAAATATACAAGTAACGTTACTTGCACATTTGGCGAAGCACATAAGCACCTGCCCTCGTATTAGTAACCTCGTTTTCGAGATTTTATTAAAAGGGCTACGCTGCCAGTCCATTTTCTGAATTCTTCTTCTTCTTTATCGTTTGGTTAGTGCCTAACCTGGTGTCAGAGTTTTTATGCCGCCCAAGGGCCTCTGACTTGGCTTTACATGACGTCAAGAAATATCTCTCAGGCATGCTGGTTTCCTCACGATGTTTTCCTTCACCGAAGCAAGTGAAAATTATACAATACGCACATGAATCCGAATTATCAGAGGTGCGTGCCTTGGGTTCGAACTCGAGACCTATGACTTGGCAGTCCGACGGTCACACCACTAGGCTATCACTGCTGAATCTGAATTGAATGCCATGAATTTTCATTTCAACATTTTCTACTGGCTGGCTGGCTGCTCAGCCACCCATGTAAGGAGTCTATGACCAGTAGTAAACATCTAAATGATGATATTTACCTTTAGCATCTCTAAAGAACATGACCCTCTCCCCCGCGAGCCAGGTGTCCTGGAAAAGTGGCTTCCTCTGCACCACATAGAAGCTGTTGTGTTTGTTCAGGTCGTAGGCAGCTGCCACTTCTTCTACCGCCTCATGCTCGTCAGCTACGGAGTCCAGGGTCGAGTGCAGTTGTTTGGAGATAATGGATTTGGTTATCTTCAGTTTAATTACGTCTGTAAAAACGAGATTTTTTGTTAGTAGTATTCAACGATTTATAATTAGTAAAATGAGACGCGAACCAGTTTGGATCTCCAAGCTCAAATCTTACTTACCAGAATGTTCAAAAGCCTTCTCAATAAGGCCGACGATCTCCGAAGCCGTCGCTTCATCATTAGCCAACACAGTCAGCTCAGTGGTTATCGAATGTGACAGTGTATCGAACGAGCTGATCTTGTCGTACGGCAGCGATACTCTGGAGATAAGAAACGGTTTATATCAAAATTTTAGAGGGATCATCATCATCCCAATTTATTTGGGGTCGGCTCAGCATTTCTTACTTCTTCTTCCATATTTCTCTATTACTCGTCATCTCAGCTGTCACCTCCTTTCTAGCCATATCATCCTTCACACAGTCCATCCATCGTTTCTTTGGTCTTCCTCTACTCTTATAGCCATCTACATTCATACTCAACATTTTCCCCACTAAATATTCCTCATTCCTCCGCATCACAAGTCTATATATACCACGATAACCGATTACCACACAACTTTTCAGTCACCGGCGTCACTTTTAGACTTCCTCTTATGTCTTATTTTATCCATTCGCGATCCACTACACATTCCCCTTACCAGGGATACATAAAAATCTAACCGGTTTTTCTCAATAGGAAACGACAGAAAGAATTCACTTCAGGAAATCATGAACGCTCACCATGAAAGTTTTAAATGTGAAATAAAACATTTTGCAGATTTTGAAACCAAAAAATATCAATTTATTTTATTTGTTTGCATCAGACACATCGATCCATAATTACTACGACTTTTTTTTCTGATAGGAAATCATCAAGTGACCTGACTAAACCCATCCATGTTCCTTCTTTCCCCTTTGTGTTCCAGGGCAGCGGTATCTCCTTCGAACAGTCCCGCAGCCCCGGCAGGCATCGGCTCTTGCGGATCCCTTCATGGTTGCTGACATGTCTTTGAGGCGCGCGTGGAACACGAACGCGCAGTTGACACAGCCTGTCGACATAAGACGGCCGGACGACGAGCTAATTTACTACTACTTTATGTAAGGTTTTTCCACGATCACTGCTTTAATCCTAGTTATGGTATATATTGCGTATTATCTTCGCGATACATGAAAGACTAGACACTAAGACTACGTGAGTATTGAGACCTCGCTAGAAAAAGAAGTAAAGATAACTACGGTATTTTCCCGGTTCGCGCGTATATCATGCGAATCGGCTAAGCTAATCTGGTACTTTACTTCTGCTGTATCGATGAGTTGCACAAATATTTGGTGATGTACTGAACAAAGAATACAAGTCCAGAATAGTGATGGTACTATTATACTTACGTACGATGGTACGTAAGTATAATAGTACCACTAGTACTACAGCCTGTATGTAGATGCCATCTACAACATTAGTTTTAGTATATGCGAGACCTGATACACGTGTCTAGTATTTTTATGTAAAGAATCTATGTACAAAATTTCAAAACTGTATCATGAAAAATCACAAAGTTATAAGCTTTTTCTGTTACCTAGTTGTTCGAACAAAAACGTGATCACCACGCAGCGCGCGCCTCCAGCGTCGTCTTGAGCTCATTGATAATAATAACCTAAATTATTGCGATAGGTACTCAAAGTCGCTCGGTATCCAACTTTTAACTTTTTAAAATAGTTTTGGGAAAAAATATAACATGGTTTAAAAATTATTGGAATCGATTCAGTTACGTATTCTGAACAAACTATATTCAGGTTTCGCATATACTAAAAATAATTTTGTATACAAATAAATAAAATTGAAGTGTCTGTTTGTAATATCAAAATAATAGCTTTTACTGAATGCATTCGAAAGTATATACGGTACTTACAACAAAGCACTTTTTTTTTAATTTTTGTCTGTCTGTTTGTTTCGGCTAGTCACCGAAACGGCTGGAGAGAATTTGACGGGACTGGCAGATAGCTGATGTTATAAGGAGTAACTTAGTTTACTTTTATTTTAGAAAAAGAATTAGGGTCCCGTGCAAAAAAATTAAAACCCTTGATTGGTAACAAAATCCCATTCAAAAAGGGAGGTTATATTTATTTTATAATAATTTCACGCGCACGGAGGTCTCGCGGACAACAGCTAGTCGAATAAAAATCATATCCCCAAACTTTTCCACAGAACTGCATCTAGGTAACCAAACCTTGTTTTGGTGCCGAAAGTGGAATAATTTAGGTGCAGTTCTCTTAAGTGCAGTTAAAATCGGAGTTCTGAGTGGAATACCTTAATTTATCGGGTTAAGCGTTGCTTTTGCTTACAAGTAGGACGCATAAGTGGCGATATTAAAACGTTCTTGATCCTTTAGGGACTAACTACACTTATTCAGCTTTTGTCCATAGAAAACAACTATTCTGTATGGAGATGCGTACGCATCTGAATAGGCGCGGAAAGCTGATCGGATGCGTACGCCCATACAAAATCGTTGTTTTCTTTGGAAAAAAGCTGAACAGAGCTGAATAAGTGTGGTTAGTCCCTTATAGTACACCCTGCGACAATTTTGTCAAGTGGCAAATATTTTACAACAGCATTTTACCGCAAGATTTCTGAAGAGGAGTGGCAGGTCAGACACTCAAGAAAAGACGCGCTACTTCAACTAAGTAGAATTTATCGATCCCTCGAAGTAGTTTCGTAATTCAATCTGTGCACTTCAAGTCACCCATTCACTTAGTTTTATTTACTCTATTACTTAGCTTACTTAGCTAAAGAAAAACCGTCAGTGAAGGTCTTCGAAGGTTAGTCATAAAACTGCATTTATCTTAATATAAATATTTTATAAAAAAATGTCAAAAGTTTATCAGGGGTCATAGAGCAATTGGATTGATAAAGAAAAGAATCATAACAATCATATGAAGTCGTAAAATTTTGGTTTGTAATATATAATAATAATAAACAATTTTTATCTCTTATCAGTGGTAGGTGAAGCCCTGAGGGTCAATTAATGTCATGTTACTTATTAGCCAGACACGAGACACGGTCCCTGTAAATCATTTTAATCTTTTTATTAGCCTTTATTATTTATGAAGCTAATCATGAATATTTAGCGGTAAGAATGTACTTAACCTTCTGAACGGCAGATCATAAACGCACGTGAAGATACCTACATAAAGTTTTTTTTTCTAGCCTGCTCTATTCCACTCCTGGGTTAAGACCTTCCTCCACTCCCTCCACTTCTCGCGAACCCGCGCGTCCTCCTTCCAGTTCGGACGGAACTTGTCCAGTTCGTCCCACCATCCCCTTCGTGGCCTTACAAAAAGAATAAGGATTCCAAAACGATTTAATTGTCTATTTCGTGTTATAGTGCACCGCACATTTTTTGTCACATATTTGTGTCGTTGGCGTACAGAGCACGCGCTTGCTTGTCACGTATATGTGACAATGGCGTTCAAAAGGTTAAATTCTTGCGTTCGGATTCTAGAAGGATGTAGAAGATGGCAATGTATGACATCCACGTTTTCAAGCTACTGTAACCTGTTGGGTCAAATAAATTCAGAGCCTCCATGTTGTCATACTTGGCATTATCCGGACAGTTCTTAACTCAGGTATCAGGAGAATTTCCAACCCAATAAGACTGTCCGTTCTGTATATTGACTCCAGGCTCAGCCTTTGATTACAGTGAGCGCACTTGTGACCACAGGACACCATTGAGGCAGCTGCGCTTAATTTATTTTAATAGTTAGAAGCCACATGGAAAAATGTGGTGGTGCTTGCTTGCTTGGATATGTCTATAGTTGTAGAGCCGACTGCAAAATTTCGTACCGACTTGATACCGCGTTGAAATGCACAATAGTTTTCCATAAAACATAAAAGTGATGCTAATTCCAATTTTGATAGTCCACACGTAGAAAGATTTCGATATTCTGTATCTACCAGTAAATTTCTAACTGATACCATAACTATTATTTCAGTATCAGATGCGTAAACTAACGACCCGTTTTTCGCACTGGAAATGACTTTCTTTTTTTTGCTTTCGGCAAGTTGCGCCGTGACTATCAAATTCGGACTTAGCATCACTTTTATGGGAGACCATTGTGCATATCATCGCGGTATCAAGTCTGTACGAAATTTTGCACTCGGCTCTCCTACAACTAGTGGAAATTTTCGGCTGGTATGATAGTGATGTTTGTTCTAGATTCTAGTAGTAATAAGGTTAACGAGTCCCACGTCTTCTTGTCTCCGGTTAGGCTACTTGACATGTCTCACCTGTAGACTTCCGTAGTCTTCCACCAGAGAGGCAGTCCGATGATAATGAGCACCCCGACGAAGGAAGCACTCGCCCACATGCGGTTGGACTCTGTAAGTAAACATCATTATAATTAATAATTAGTTTGATAATAACTACGTATGGGTAAAGAGTGGGAGAACAACTTTTTCCCATTTTCCCCTTTATTTCTTGAGGACAACGGGAAACTATTTGGATGAGAATCGAAGTAATTTCAGGGAAATAAACGGCGGCACATGAAGCTGTACATTTCCAGTATAACTTGGCCTCGCTTTGTATATATTTCCTATACAATGAGAGATCCGCATAAACTAGTTTTATCGTGGATATTTCATGGATATTTTAGATGAGTTATGATAGAGTGTAAGATTGAATAGTTCCTTCTTTGTTGAAGCAGAAGCTTGTTACCCTAAGTAGGACATCAAGCGTTTACCTTCCAAAACATACAGTCAACAAGCTGAAGATGTAATAGCAGGAGTAAGATAACCTCAGCTTACTACTATTTAGGTATAATTGCGATAGTTTGTGAGGATGGACCAATGTTTGTTTCTCTTTCACGCAAAAAATTCTGAACGGATTTGGATGAAATTTGGCAGATAGGTAGTTTATAACACACGATACTTTTTATTCCGGTAGTACGATCTCGTGGGTAAATAAACTAACTCGGCGCTCTGGCGAAGCCGCTGGTATGCACAAACATACATATTCATAAGAATATTATAGATAAAACATTCGGGTCGATCTGTACTGATGGAGTTAGGGCGTGTTCGGTGCACCGCGCCGGCTCACGGTGCGCCCGCCCGGAGCCCATATTTAAACAAAAACATAGTTTGAATTTGCTGCCGTAAGCCGGCGCGGTGCACCGCACTCGGCACCGCACCTCGGCACGACGCACAGTGGATCGTCCCCATACAAGAGGTTGGACATAGAATCAAAAATTGAAAAAGTATTTAATTTAAAAAAAAGTATACACAGCTGCATTCCTCTATAGAAAAACAAAAAAAATAGTTACTACGCTTTTTTTATTTGACCAGCACTTTAGGAACAAATCGATGAAATCTGTTATTTTTGTATGGAAACGAACACTAAAATGTCTGTATCTCATGATTCCCTCCTTGTTTCGATTTGCGGTTTTCATTTCTGTTATTTACCTATTTTATGCCACGTCTTCTTCAAGGACACATGGTGCCCCCAGAGTGTCCCTTCCGAAATATGTTGCCTATAGTAACTATCTTTGTTGTTGTATTACTGATGGAATAGACGTACATTTAGTATACTTATTACTGAGAATTAATAATCACTTAGCAGTTCTTTAAATAACAGGTGCATTATTGCGTACTATAATGACTTATTAACGCTTTTGTTGCAATTTAACAAAAAAAGTTAATAAGTCGTTAAATAATGTGCCTTTTCTTCATTTAACTTCTTAATTATTTGTCATCATCAGTAATTAATTACAATAACTAATTCGATTAAGCAAGAACTGGTAGTTGTTACTTAACGACTTTCATCGATTTGCTCCTAAAGTGCTGGTCAAATTAAAAAAGCGTAGTAACAATTTTTGTTGTTCTTCATTAGAGGAATGCAGATGTATTTTTTTTTAAATTATATACGTTTCCAATTTTTGATTCTATGTCCGACCTCTTGTATGGGGGCGATCCACTGTGCGGCGTCGCGCCGTGGCGACGTGTCCCGGCCCTTAGGGTGACTAATTGGTATGTTATCCTGTCGGTTTCTAAACATTTAGCAGTAGCTGGTGTGATGACAGTTAAAGACAATGCGTGTCACGTAACAATGACTTATGAAACCCAAACACACGTGTGTTTAGTAAGAAACGAATCTGGAATATTCTGGCGTACTTCTGTGGAAATTGAATTGCGTACATTGTATTGGGTATTAAAAAGCTCTCAGCAACCATTCTAGAAAGCCATAGAATGTATTCATTGTGGCAATGGGCTAGACGACATCATCATCACCATCAGGAGTTAGTAGTAAGGGGTCGTCCATTAGTCACGTGAGGTTCGAAAGGGGGGAGGTTCGAAAAAATCACGGAATATCACTAGTATTTATTTTTTCTGCGCGATTTCTAAACCGAAAACCGGTGTGTGACCTTGACATTTTTATCACGGTGCTTAATTTTTCAGAATTAAATTAGATTATACCTATTAACCTGTATTTAAAGATTAATATTCTGATTTTTTTTTCCGATATTTGTACCAAAAGATACACGGATTTTGGGTAGGGGGGGAGGGGTAGTTTTTTTTTTTTTTTTTCGGATGGTAAATCATCAAATGACCCCCCCCGCTCTGAACGGAGCGGAAGAGTGTCAGACTTGTACCTACTGACTAAAACCCATCCATGTTCCTTCTTAGCCCTTTGTGTTCCAGGGCCGCGGTATCTTTTTCGAACAGTCCCGCAGCCAATGAACGACCCCTAACATCTATGTTTCAGGCCGGTAGTGCGCCCTCTTCCACACACGTCTGTCCTCAGCCATTACGGTCAGTTCTCTCGTATTTTTGTCTTCTCTTTCTTTTCAACAGAAATATGTCTGACTGGAAAAGTACATCATCATCTGCCTAGCCTTTCTCAACTATGTTGGCGTCGGCACCCAGTCTAACCGGATGCAGCTGAAAAACAGTATTTTACATGGAACGACTCCCTATCTGACGTCCACAACCCACACTACGATACCCAATGGCAAGACTGGTTGTCTTATCAGACTTTCAGGCCAGAGACTACCTGTAACGCCTGTCAAAGATTTACAAATAGACAGCCGGAACCAACGACTTAACGTGCTCTCCGAGGCATGGAAAAATCTCGGTAAATAATGGGTGGTAACCTATCCACGGACCAACCTAGGCAAGCGCGACTTAACCTGAAGATCGACCCGAGCGGCTGGAAAAGTATGTAGATATGAAAATAAAATATTCCACAATACTGATTGTGTTAGCGTTCTATTAAGTCAGCCTATATTTAGCAGTTTTGCGGATTTCACGATGTTGCATCATAGTTTTTAGGAGCCTTGGAGAGTACGGTAACCTTCGATGTCGTTTGTCACATGAATATACAGGGTGTAAACAGACCCTTCACATAGCCGTCAACCAAGCATTCTGTACATCAAACTAAGTAACTTTACGCAAAAATTATTGCTAGGAATCGACTTTTTTTTTGGGGGGAAAAATCATGTTTCAAGGTAGGACTCGATGGAAGGTACTCTAAGCATTGTGCTGATGGATGGATTGAATAGTACGCGGGTCGTGTAGGGGTCTAAAGTAAAAATATTTCATTAAAAACATGTATTAAAAAAAAACTTGTGAAAAAGTTGGAACTTTGACCCCCAATATCTCCGTAACTAGAAGGTTCCCAGGTATGGTCTAGAACAAAAATAATATCGCAAAGACGAGGAGAACAAGTGCCTATCGGCTATGTTAAGGGTCTATTTACACCCTTTATAAAATACAGGGTGAAATACATTGACGCGCAAACGGTTACCTACCACGTGCTCAGTACATCGTTCCGTATGTGGGGGTACATGGAAATGTTTCATAGAATGCCTCAGAGATATTTCTCGACGGCATGTAAAGCCAAGTCGGAGGCCCATGGGCGGTATAAAAACTGACACCAGGTTAGACACAATCCTCACGAAAAAGAAATAAGTGGGGAACAACAGAACTGGGGGTTAATAAGACATCTTAAAGCAGGAGTAATTCCAGTGTGGGAAGGAGACATAGCTATACAGACTGAATGAATGAATGAATTTTATATGGTTATATATTTTATAAGGTCTAACTATTCATACACGAAATATTTTCAGTGAATCATCTAACGGCTATAACGAAGCCATTTCAAGGGATTTTTTTTTTATCTGAGTATATTTTTATAAAAAATAAATAATTTAAAAATTACTTGATCCACAAAATAAATACTAGCTCCTTATTTTTGAACATCCATTACGCTAGTTTACTACGTCGTATTTACCTAGTGTCATTGTTAGAATATGGGAGTAAAGATTTTATGCAAAAAGTCTCAAACATTTTTAGAATTATAATAATTTCGTAAAAAAAAACACTCAGATAATTTTTTTTTTCGTTGCTATGGCGACTTTACGACTTAAAATATTCTTCTTCTTAAAATATTTCGTGTATGAATAGTTAGACCTTATATACACATAGCGCCATCTCTTTCCCACTGGAATTACTCCTGCTTTGAGACGTCATGGTAGGCCACCAGATTTTCACCACCAGATTTCACCAGATTTCTTCTCTACAGTAAAAAAGGCGTGAGTGTATGTATGTATAGCCGAAAGTTTATGTCTAGACTAATAAATGCTCCACAGATGTCAATATCTGAATGAAAATCAAAACGCTACGACGCAGATATGACGTTTGCGCATCTATTAAAATCTTTGTGTTAAATTGCCCTCAATTACCACTCATTCTCCTGCTTGACCCCTGACCTTTGTTATTGATACCGTCACCACTCCGCAGCATCATTTACCAGGGTCACAGAACCCTGGACTAGTGAACTTTATACAGGACCTGGCCGAGAATTTGGCATAGGGGCTTTGGCAAAAGTTGTGTGTGTAGAGCGTCGTCTCTTTTACTCATACATGTCTGACAGTCTCTTTCTAACCCTCCGTAAGTTATATTTTCTGGTGGCTTTTGTACGTAGCGATGGGTCAATTTATACTGGATCTATTAATGTGCCACGCCTACAAATTGTATTGAAATAAATATGTTTGGAGCACTGAATTTAGATACTTATAAACAATCGGTTTGTTGATTCGTTTCCACGTGTTGAAATGAAAGATTTATCTCAATGTGAAAATCGAATGAAAGACAAAAAAGTAATGGATATGAATGTTGATGGATTGAGAGGGAGATGAAGGCCAAAGAAAAGATGGATAGATTGTGTAAGGAAGGGAAAGAAAGAGAAAGGAGTAAATGATGCCGTGACGTAACATTCTAACAGGGGAGAATGGAAGGACCCTGGTCCGCAAGGGCCGATGCCTGCCGGGGCTGCGGGACTGTTCGAAAGAGATACCGCGGCCCTGGAACACAAAGGGCAAAGAAGGATCATGGATGGGTTTTCAGTGGAAGTCTGACACTTCCTTCCACTCCGCCCAGAGCGGGAGGCGTCATTTGATGATTTACCATCCGGGAAAAAAAAAGTGGAGAATGGAGAATGGAAGAAGAAAGCGTGATGCGCCGACCTCAAGTAGAAAGGGACAAGTGCAGGAAGATGATGATGAAAATTTCATTACCTTTTGATACCTACTTTTATTATTGTTAATTGATGGTTGCTTTGTAACCTAAGCACCGAGGTACTAGTTTTAGGAGCTACTAAAGCATCTACGTGCGTTTTATCACAGACATAAGTGCCTAATTGAATATTACATCACAATCTAGACAATGTAGTTGTATCTAGAATGTAGTTGTAGACCATTTTAATAATATTTAATGGTATCATAGAACAAAAAAGTGCACGAGTCTGTGGTCTTTTCCAATCACACAATACGCCTATTGTCCTATAGATAATGCAGGTTTGTACTTTCAGCATCATAAATTCCTCCAAAGACAAAATAATGAGTCTTCAATTAAGGAAACATGCAATCTTGACTCAAATTGCGTAATAATTTAATACAATGTAACATACATAGGGTGTAAATGATAAACGGTATACAACATTAGTTTTAGTATATGCGAAACCTGAAACACGTGTGAGTATTTTTATGTAAAGAATCTATGTACAAAATTTCAAAACTGTATCATGAAAAATCACAAAGTTATAAGCTTGTTCTGTTACCTAGTTGACCGCACAAAATCGTGATCAGCACGCAGCGTGCGCCTCCAGCGTCGTCTTGAGCTCATTGATAATAATAATTTGGCAGTTGGTACCTAAATTATTGCGATAGGTACCTACTTAAAGTCGCTCGGTGTCCAACTTCTAACTTCTATTTTAAATATTTTTGGGAAAAAATATAACACAGCTTAAAAATTATTGGAATCGATTCAGTTACTTATTCTGAACAAACTATATTCAGGTTTCGCATGTACTAAAAATAATGTTGTATAAATAGTACGTAGTACATTGTAAATTGACAATGTACAAACGGGTCATTGTGATCTACTATTTGAGACCACTCGTATGACCTAAATAGGATCGGGGTTACGAACAGACTAGACTCTATTTATTTATTAGAATTTATTGACTTATGAAATAATGTTTTAAAGCATGTAGTTGCATTTAAGGAGAAAATACAGTATTGTACCTGCAATATGTCATCGACTATGTCTGGCGATGACTTGAGGGTAATTTTAGGTTGCAATGTTATTTATAGGAATCAAGAAGTGGTTTCCAATGTCCTACGTGACTAAAGACATCGTTTCAATTAAAATCTAAGTAATTTTTGAATTACGAACTACATTTTCTAAAGACAGCATCCATCAATCGCTATTGAGATAACTTGAAACAGCTTCTTTTGAATCAGTACCTTTGGATAGAGATACAAGTAAATCGATATTTGCTTTAGGTCTAAGGAGGGGCCTGCGGGCGGCGAACTTAGGGCTGGGTCAGGCCCGACTAGTCAGGCCCAAAGAGGTGGCGAGCAGTGTTTCCTGCGCGCCTGCATGGAGAACGTGCGGTCGCTGGTTGGGCCGCACTTGGTGATGTGGGGCCCACCTAGAATGGTGGGCTGATACCAGTCGGGGGTGCACGCGAATGTACTTGTATCTGCCGGGCCCACAAAAATGGTAGTATTGGAACAGTGGGTTTTTATTCGGTCAGAGTCCGACATAACACTCCGTTCGCCCCAAACGGAGGGTTCGCCATGACAATTTTCAAACCAGACAAAAAGCAATTCTCTCTTTTTACACTTAAGTGTGTCCTTATACCTACATTTAAGATTTCTTCGACAAGTTCCCAATGCATGACGGACTCTCCAAGGAACATACCACCATAAAAGACCATAAATCTCTGCTGACATGGAGCTTCTATTTGATAACCGTTATCAGCAACTGCCGAAGCGATAGGACTTATCATCACTCTATCGTCGCTGCCACCCTTTACTTTGAAAGTAGGCCTTTAACTAACGGAAGTAACATCCATATCTAGTCATAACCATAGTCTAAACCATATATAAATATTTAACATAACAATTGAGGGTAGAAAGACTGCATAATCGGGGCACCATAAATATGTTTAAAGTCTTGAAGAATAGCTGCGGGAAAATGTGCAAACATTCAGAATCACGCGGTTTTTAGAGAGTACGATAACCGCAGTATCTTATGCCATATTTGGATTAGAAATTTGAAATGGGTTTGTTGAATTAGAGGTGAACGTTCCGTATCTTATGTCCGTACCATGTTCCCAGTCTAACAAAACACATAATATTATTAAAATTTGTGTAAACGCATCGTGTGTAGAAAAGCTTCAAGTAATATCAATAGTTTATGTTATTCTTATTGCAGTAAGTATTCAAAGAATATTCGGCTTCTACAACGCCACTTGGGTACTATGAACATAATTATCTGACAACACGCAAAGCCCTGCAACCCGCAAGCAGATTTATCCGCGAGATTAGGGCATACGTAGCCGGAAGACCTTCCCGGTCCTCCCTAATCCTAAACCTAATCTTTTCAATGGAGGATGAGACACTTTCCGAACTTTTTTTTTTTAGGATGGGAGATCTCATCAAATGACCCCCCCCCCCCCGCTCTGGGCGGAGCGTCAGACTTGTACTGACTAAAACCCATCCATGTTCCTTCTTTGCCCTTTGTGTTCCAGGGCCGCGGTATCTCTTTCGAACAGTCCCGCAGCCCTGGCAGGCATCGGCCCATACACTTTCCGCCCTGCTCCATACCTATAAACTTATAAAATTTACGCACAGCTACACGGATCGGGATAAAATTTGGCATACAGATAGCTATTATGACGTAGGCATCCACTAAGAAATAGTTTTGGAGAAGCAACACCTAAGCGAGTAAAAAAGCGTTATCGGGCAAAGCTGTACCGGTGCTGGTCGTACCTTTATAAAAATATTGACATTTCCTGAATAAAGCCATGCAAAATATACACATGTTTTCCCTACCGACTACTTAGGAAACTTATCACGTAATGCGACCACAACTTGTAATCGCGACATTCCTTTGTCAACGACTGCAAAATGTGATGTGACTATGATAGCTACGGAACTATACTGTGAATGATAAACATTTTCCTCTTTATGAATGGAAACTATGGGTAACGGGATCTTGGGCACTATAAGGTGGTTACTGTGGTCCTGTGGTTAAGAAGAGTCCATTCTCTCACATAATCAAATAAGTTTTTTTGAGACCAAATCCCGTTGGAGAGTAGGATCCTTTCCCTTTCTTTATCTTTCTTTTAGGAGGTATGAAGCACAACCCTGAGAAAGCCCTTTGACTTTATGACCGTCGATCCCGGACATTTCTTAAAACTTCAAGTTCTTATGAGACATCTATGATTTCTGAATAAGAATCAAGTTCTATTAAATTTTTGGACGTAGGTAAACTAAAACTAGCGATGATCTCCACATTTTTTTAAGACTATACCTGTGTCCGTTTTTATAAAAAAAGATGAACCAGAACCAACAACTAATATAAATGCAAACATTATAATATTTAATGAAGCATTAAAATTACTTGTTATCGCGACAGGCAGTAAACATACATTCGTTTGCCAAGCTAACCCAACAAGTTTTAGGATAGAGATACGAAATGATGAGAAAATAAATAAACAAGAATTTGGGCCATCGCGGGTGGATGAAGCCTACTCGTTATCTGATAACGGTGCAGTGTCATTCACATACGTACTCGTTTTAATCGCATCAACTGGAAAACTAACTAACTTTAATACACAGGACACACAATTTGTTTTAGTTTTGTATGTCATTAAACAAACTGGGAGATGCCAGTAAGGCTTTCGATAAGGTTCGTTTAGTTTACTCATTATATTCAGAGTACTGTCCTGGTCAAATGCTAGGTTCTGGAGGACCTGTTTATTTTAAAATTCTCTTTGAGGCCCTTCATGGCCACATTTCTTGCTGTCGCTATATTTTTTACTGTTTGGTCTTCAAGATGAAGATTTAAATTCTAAAAATCTATTGGTTTATGTCTGTAACGAAAACCATATTGTTATATGCTCGTGCGATTCTATTCTATCAAACTGGTGAAGAAGACTGTAGATACATCCACTCAAGTTCTATTACATTTGAAGATCCTTGATTCCAATCGACCTTGACAAAATTCGTTTCTAAATCTGCTAACTTCATGATCATATTTGCTTAGTTTAATGAAACGTGACGTCGTTTCACAAGCGAGTGTAATGTTGACAGAATTTGTTTGTTATAATTTGTCTAACAAGCAGTCCATGGTTTTTCAGTTTTGAAAAAGTTTAGGAACTGGTTATATCTGGAGGTAATAGATTTATTGGGTCTAACTTGTTCATGTCAGTCAGTTTCTTACTTACATTTGCTTTTGTGTCAAGTAAGGAGAAATGTTTCATGTTCTAGTTTAGTTTAGTTTATTCTACCTATAGTTCTCTCTTTTGTTCTTCTCTCTTTAGTTCTTTCTACCTCTTGAACCTCATAAGAGAATGTATTTCAACACTTCTGATTTATAGTTTTATGTCTAGCTTGTTGATAATGACTATCTGAGAATGTATTTCAACACTTCTGATTTATAGTTTTATGTCTAGCTTGTTGACAATGACTATCTTCAGTGCGGTGTTCAACCAGCATGTCTGAGAGATATTTCTTGACGGCATGTAAAGCCAAGTCAGAGGCCCATGGGCGGCATAAAAACTCTGACACCAGGTTAGGAACTAACCACACGATAAAGAAAGAAAGTGCGGTGTTCCAGAGGTCAGCAGACTGCAATGAAACTGAGGCACTTTGAGGCAAGAAAAACATAATATGATGCTTGCTTCGTCCCTGGCAATATTTTTGGTTCTCGTTTCTTGGAAATTTTGCACAGGATTTCAAAGAAAATATGAACAGAACCGTCTGATTCATTTTCAGTAGATATCATCTAGCTAGGAGTAGTGATTTAGGCCACAGCTCCAATGATACGCAACAACATACGCAGTATTCCGACTGACGCACATTTTAACACTTCTCACCTTCAGATATTACCTTCATAAAAATATTTCAAGATGTTTTCTTTGCATGGGGTTCGTCAGATTTATTTCTGCGTTTGCATTTGTGACTTGGTTGCAGAGTAAAGCTTTCTGATGACGTCATGTAGGTAATAAAATTTAGACAGACTACTTTGTTCCACGATCTGTCTGTCTGTATTCGGTTTTATTGCTTCGAATTCATAACAATATAAAGTTATGGGATTGTTAACAATGGAAATAAAAGTGCTTTATAATATCAGTTGAGTTAATAGTTAAAGAGTTATTGTTCAAGATTATTAAAATTACTGGAATGATTATACCCGCAGTTTTCTATACAGGGTTCATGTGATTGTCAGTCTTGCTTATTAATATCAACATTGCCTAGATTGTATTCTTACAAAACGCCATTTAAAAAGGTCTGGTGCTAAGTACCAATTAACGCTTAACTTGCCTCTATAGCGGTAACTATACTTGACAGAATGATTGCTGTCTGCGACCTAGCGTAATAGCCTAGAATTATGACCAAGCTTGACCTAATAAACCAAGGAAATTACTAGGTTTTTACCCAGCTTAGAATATTACTTGAAATTGCTATGATAATTTATGTTTAAGGTTGTAAAGATGTGATAGGTGGGCTAGAAGCATTGGAAGATAATTTATTTTATGAGCTGGAAATAGTGTTAAGGAGAAGCTTTGTTAGCGAGGTCATCTGAAATTTAATATTAGAGAAAGGATGATAAGAGTATACTTACTCGTAACAGTTTCAAAAATTATGGTGTTTGACTCATGAAATTGTAGGTCCAACATGACACGTGATTAGTACTCTTAATAATCCAAATCCATAATTCTACAGTGCTTATGCCTGAATCAAGAAATTAACGTACAAGGAAGATTTTTATAAATGGAGATGTTATTTTTACCTATGAACGAACGAATCGCGGTCAATAATTGAATCATGGTGTCCAAGGATCAACCACCAAGCTTTGGTAATCTAGCACTTTAGTATCGACTTATTAATAGGTCGGTAATCCGCTTTCGTATACATTTTCAATATCAAGCTTTAAAATTCGTAAGGTGGCTCCAAAACGCAAGTGTGTTTGGTCTTGTGACTAGTTTACGTGGGTTAAAGTATTTCAGATCTTCGGAAGATTTGTAGCAAGATCGTAATTCACTTCAGCTAAATATACCGAGGTATAAAGTTAGTATAACCTTCTGTGTCCTTAGCTATTGATGTTCAAAGTCCAAGTGAGCTCGATGTTCTTGCGTAAGCGGTGTATGAAAATATTTGCGTCAGTAAAGTGTTGAGTTTCTTTCATCTTAGCAATTATCTCAGCCCATTGGCAAGGCACGTGGCAGCACATGGGATGCTTAGAGTTTTTTATTGAAGAAGAATGAAGAGGAGGGCTGTATCCAGCAGTGAGTGAGTCCAGGCTGTAATGTTCATGACTGCAAATCTAAGGGTTTTGGCAAGGTAACTAAACTATGGCGATATTGAATGGCGTGCGATTGAAGAGGCCTATGTCCAGCAGTGGACTGCTATAGGCTGATGATGATGAACTAAACTATAAACCTGATTTAAGCCCTTCGTTTGTTTGACTGTAAGTCAGTAAGATAACAAATACTCCTTTGAACTTCATGTTGACCCTACGCACTGAAGAAAGATTGATACTTTCAGTGGCTGGTCTCCAATCCTATTTTGTAAAGTGATATGACTGTCTGATTAAAATGTCGTGAGGAAAGTTTTGAGTATGAGTGTGGATGGGTATTACTAAGAGGAAGACCAAAGAAACGATGGATGGACTGTGTGAAGGATGACAGGCAAGAAAGGTGGTGTCTGATGAGATGACGAGTAATAGAGAAGTATGGAGGAAGAAGACATGCAGCGCCGACCTCAAATGAAATGAGATAAGGGCAGGAGAATGATGATTATGATGATGATATGACTGTCTGGTGTTGTTTAGACCAATTGCTAATATGAGATAGCAGTTTTTGTCAGAGATGAGATTTCAGAATGTCTACATTTTATCTAGTAGTTACAATTTTACTTTGTTTTACTCGAAGATATTTAGTACTGTTGAGAGGATTTATGCTGGTTCAGATTAGGGTGCCCATCATGGTTCAAATCAATATTGAAAGGGCCACTTTATTTAGCAACCAGTCTTAAAAGATCTGGTGGGTTACTAGGACGTCTTAAAGCAGGACTAATTCCAATGTGGGAAAGAGACAGAAGGTCGTCTAGAGCCATCTCTTTCCCACACTGGAATTACTCCTGCTAAAAGACGTGATGGTAGGCCACTAGGTATTGCAATTAGTTTTATAACCAAAAGTAATGTGGAAGACGAATAATAATGAGGGGAAAGGATTAACATTACGATCCGTCTATAATATAAGACTTAAGTTAATGTGTATTAAGTCGTAAAGATATTCTCGACAGACAGAAGATACTAAGATAGGCATGTACTAGCTAAACGACGATGCAGCTCGTGTAGCTACATAAAAGATCTTAATTTTATTGCGATTGAGTAATGGAGTTTAAACATCTACGCAGTAGACGTGCCATATGTCGAAATTAGAGGCTGTTTTTCAAGATACAGAGCCAAACTCAACAACAATTGAACTTTACTACACAGGGTGTAAACAGAACCTTCACGAAGCCGTCAACCAAACAACTTCTGAAAAAGTTGGAACTTTGACCTCCAATATCTCCGTAACCAGAAGGTTTCCAGTTATGGTCTGGAACAAAAAATGATCGCAAAGATGGGGAGATCAAGTGCCTTTCGGCTTCGTTAAGGGTCTATTTATACCCTTTAGAGACTACTAAAGAAGCTACTGAAACTCGAGAATGTACAATTTTGGGCGTGATGACTCTATTTAGGTATAATTTTTAACAGCTATTCTTAATAACTGAAGGACTAAATCACATCCCTATTAAAATATACTTTAAAATTGATATAAAAATAAGCAATTGTTATTTTAAAATTACAATTTTCCTGCTATTTGCGAAAGTGTATATATGTCACACTAACTATAGTTCTATAGGAAAACTAGAAGAGAAAAGGAAATTATGAATGATATCATAGACGAGTTGATTCTTATAACATACATACTGATATTGATACTGTTAGCCTGCGTCATCCCACTGCTGGGCAAAGGCCTCTCCCCATGACTTCCAGTTGCTACGATCCAAGGCTAATGTGGGCCACTGGTCGTTTGTTTTGTCCAGTTCGTCCCGCCATCTTTGACGAGGTCTGCCGCGACGCCTTCTGGCTATGTCAGGGCTCCAGAAAGTGGTTATTTTGGCCCACAGCTGGGCATGCGGCAGACGTGGCCAGTCCAGTCCCACTTCAGCTTAGCGGCTTTTTCAGCAACATCAGTAATTTGTGTTTTGGAGCGCAGTGTGGTGTTGCGTATATGGTCGGTTAGTTTGACGCCTAGAATGCTCCATTGCACGTTGGTAGATCTTGAACATACTTAACATTTTCAGCCATAGATTCTGTATCCGTCATTATGTAAGCCCGGGATCGTCTACTGTTGGCTGTAGGCCTCCACTTTCTTCTGCCATATTTCTCGCTTCTATGCGTCCTTATCCAAGTGTCAGCGATATCGTCAACCTAACGCGGTTTTAGACAACCCTGGTTTATTTGGCCTAACCGTGGCCACGCCTTGGTCAGAACTGGATTTTATCGGCCATCTCCACATCTAGCCAGATTCCATATCAGTGCAACAGATAATATTTTTTTTAACTTATTTATCCTTGAACCTCAAAAAAAAAGCTTTGATAAGAAAACATCTGCACGTTTTAGTGCGCCTGCGACGCTCGCAGTGTTTTATAAGCAGACTGGTCAAGGGCAAATCGCTGATTATGTGACCACACAAATTAAAATGCAGGAAGTATCAGCCGCGGCTGTTTATTAAATATTCCGCCAGGAGGCGCACGCTTCAATGTCAAGTGACGCGGTGAATGTTCCTACTTGGCGTGATTAAACGGCAAATTTATGTCTCGTCGGTACTCATTTTATTGAGAATTTATTGGATATAAAACTTTACCGAAAAGTCCTTGTGTTAGCCTAACTGAAGTCGTTTTTCACAAAACTTTAAAAACACAAACAATGTTCTGCTAAACTTACAATTGTACTAGAGAGACAGACTTTAAATCCATAGACTATTTTTCAAGGGGTTAAAGTACTCTTATTCATGAGTAAGAAAAACTGTATGGGACCAAACGAAATCAATATTATGCCATACATTTTGCACGCACGCTGCAATACGTACCTAAAGGGTGCAAATAGACCCTTAACATAGCCGAAAGGCACTTGTTCTCCCCGTCTTTGCGATCATTATTTTGTTCTAGACCATACCTGGGAACCTTCTAATTACGGAGAGATTGGGGGTCAAAGTTCCAACTTTTTCACAAGTTTTTTTTTAAATACATGTTTTTAATGTAAGATTTTTACTTTACACACCTCCACGACCCCCGTACTATTCCATCCATCCATCAGCACAATGCTTTGAGTGTTTTCCATCGAGTCCTACCGTAAAACGTGATTTTTAATTACAAAAAAAGGCGATTCCCAGCAATAATTTTTGCGTAAAGTTACTTAGTTTGATGTACAGAATGCTTGGTTGACGGCTATGTGAAGGGTCTGTTTACACCCTGTATAATTGTAGATATTCTAACACAAGACATTATTAGCACTAGGCAAAACCTAAGCATATAAGGAAGATCAATTAGAATACGTTATGTACTGCGAAGTAAAACTTTAAGCAGTGATAATTATGGTACCTATGTATTATTTAAGTACCTATTTACCGAGTTACTTGGTAAGTGCCTAGTACCTATTTTATTATTTACTAAGCCATTTCGTTGTTAGTTTTGCAATAGTTATTTTCCTTGGTAAAGTATGTTTATTTAGATGACGTCAATCAGCTTAGCATAATTATTTATGTAAGTGATGTAAATCTAAATATCCCTATGTATTAGCCAATTAGATATGTAAGTACTTAATTGTATAATTAAAGCTAGTTGCGACAATCATTACAGTCATGGAGATTCTTTCACATGTGCCTCAAAAATAGCGACATCTGGATCTATTGCCATTTCTGCTTGAGCTTCGAGATGCCACAGCAAAATAAAAAGCCGCCATTTTTCTTTGGTATTTAATTTTTATGTAGCCAGTGACACTCCCGCCACTAAGACAAATCTAAAGACGTATCATTTATCCAAATCAGTACATCCGTTCAGGAGTTACGCAGTCACAATGCAACGGACATACCTACATACATACGCGCGAAAACAATACCCTCTTTTTTTTTTTCTTTTTTTTTAGGATGGGAAATCATCAAATGACCCCCCCCGCTCTGGGCGGAGCGGAAGGGAGTGTCAGACTTGTACTGACTAAAACCCATCCATGTTCCTTCTTTGCCCTTTGTGTTCCAGGGCCGCGGTATCTCTTTCGAACAGTCCCGCAGCCCTGGCAGGCAACAATACCCTCTTGCCCCCGTAGCATGACCACTGTAGACAAGGATTTCTTTGACGGAAGAATCGACAAAATGACAGATAGTGCAAAGAAATCTGTCATTGTGTCGAAACAATCTGTCATTTTGTCGATTCTTCCCTCAAAGAAATCCTTGTCTACGGTGGTCATGCTACGGGGGCTGAAGGAGGCAGCCTTATCGTTCTTTTATTTTTAAATAAAAGAACAATGAAGTTCCTGATTTAAATTTATTTGTGGCGCAATTTGTTACACTCACTTACGACAAACAGTAAACGTCAACGTCACGCATTCAAAACATTCTCAGTTCTAGAACCATCCGATACGCAAGTGATAGTACTGGCAGCCGACAGCCAAGCCTCCGACTATTGCCTAACCCGCCACTGGCGCCTGCTGCTGATTCGCAGTCGGGCTGCGCAGCTGTGGGTGTGGCTGACCCGCCCGCGTTACGTCAGCATAACAAGCGAACGTGACCTTTGCCAGTACAGCCAGTACTCGACATTACTGCGTTCGTATATTTAGCCGTTCGTAACGAAGGGGGTTTGGGGTTAAATATTTTGTTTGAAAACAGTTTCGGTACAGAATTTCATGAAAAAAAAAAAATGTTTGATGAAGAATGGTTTTCCCTATTTTTGTTCTAAATTGGAATCGTGGGTTTTTATTAATATATAAATCACTCTCTGAAATTTTTGTCACATGTTGCGTAGGGTAGGGATCCAGCAATAGAAGTCCAAAGAAAGCGCAACGGTCTCTAGTCTTCTTTACTATACCATAAACAAGAAAGGTAATATAAAATAATCCTTATTTAAATGCAAATTGCGACATAATGGCAAGTTTCATTAAAGAAACGAACAAACACCTGCGTAAACGCATACCTGTAGAATGAGGTATTACTATAAACAGTGAGCGGTATAAAAATATTAGTGTTAACTTTTCTATTCCGATCTAGAAATGTAGGAAAAACTTAATATGCTACATCTTCTTTACTGAGATAAATCTTAGGGAATTAGTATATGTTTTCCTGTTTGCGTTTAGGTGTAAGATTAGATAATGCTAGGTAGCTGCGATTCAGGTAAGCGCAAATCCTCGAACGGCTAAATTACTGAAGTAAACTGAAAAAAAAGCCTCATGTGCTTATCCTCTCAACAATACTAAATATCTTTGAGCAAAATAAAGTAGAATTTTGACTAAGATAAAATGTAGACATTATGAAAACCTGAAATCTGCTATCTCATATTAGCAATTGGCCATAATAACACCAGACAGTCATATCATTATCATCATCAACATTCTCTTGCCCTTATCCCAAATCATTTGGGGTCGGCGCAGCAGGTCTTTTTCTTCCATGCATCTCTATTACTCGTCATCTCATCAGACACCTCCTTTCTTGCCATATCATCCTTTACACAGTTCATCCATCGTTTCATTGGTCTTCCTCTACTCTTATACCCACCCACATTCGTACTCAAAAGTTTCCTTCTGAAAAACACATGCTTACTCATAAAACCTTAAACGCACTTTCGTGGCAGAAACTGGTGTGGGTGTGCCGTGATCAGGCTTGTTCTTAACTAAATATTTATGGAAAGCAAGAAGATAGCTGGTGAGAGTTGCAGCACTATTGGTGCAGTAGCTGAACGACTGGCTGCTGCATTTCGTGTCGCGATTCCCACACGGAATAAATATTTGTATGGCCTACAGGTAGTTGTTCCGGGTCTGGCTGTTTGTGTATGTGAGTTTAAATGTTTGTAAACGCACCCACCACACAGGAGAAATTCCTAGTGAGAGGCAAGGTATTTAAGAAAAAAAACAAGGATGGGAGAGGCTAATGTCCAGAAATTGCCTGCAATACTGATGATCTTGGAGTCTATCTTTAAAACCAAGATTAATTTTAGTTAGGAGGGGTTGTGGATGGGTGACCACCCCTTAGATACCGAGTTTCCTCCGTGCCTCGGAAAGCACGTTAAGCCGTTGGTTCCGGCTGTCATTTGTAGATCTTTGAGTCGTTAGATAGTCAGTGGCCCAAAGAGTCTGACAACCAGTCTTACCAAGGGGTATCGTATTACGCAGTACTAACTGGGTTGTGACTGGTATTCAGCTGTATCCGGTTAGACTGGAAGCATAGTTGGGAAAAGGCTAGGTAGGATGATGAAACTAGTAGTATCTAACGACCACATCTTAAAAGAAACTCAATTGTATGTATCTCCTTGAAGATTTTAGACATAACGTAATACATAGGCAAGGCCACAAACACAAGGCCACATGTTCACTACAAACTTGAGGAAATAAAAACGATTTTACGCGAGTCGTCGCGACGTATTTTTTTCGCGTCTTATCAAACGATTGTATAATGATGCGCAGAGTTTATATTTAACCAACGTCTTTCTTAGGAAGCAGGGAAGAGATTCAGGGTCACAGCTTGTCAACTATTTTTGTGTCGATAGCATTGATAGTAATAGTTTTCCTTGTTGTTTTCTTTTTTTTCAATGGATTTTTTAATTGTAAGATGTTATTGCGAGAAATCTAATTCAAACTCAAAGCATTTATTTCTAACTAACTTTGGCCCCCGGGTTCGCTTGCGTTATGGTCGGAAACTGTCCCCCTATGACACTCGGCGATAATGTAGCTTTCCATTAGTTAAAGAATTTTCGGAATCGGATTAGGAGTTCCGGAGATTATACCCTACATACAAACTTATAAACAAATACCTCTTTGTAATATTAGTATTAGAACAGTTACAGGCACTTTTGAATTTTCAAATTAGGTATCAGTAAAAAACAACATGAAATGAAGCTGCAGTCCCAGCCACCAGGCATTATGACGATGAAAGTAAAGAAAGTAGTTGCTCATTCTAAAGCGTAGATCTCTTTAGAGAAGAATGGACAAGAAACTCCTTGGACACTAATTTAAATCAGAATGTCTATATCGTTACAAAACCTTGGTTACATCATCATCTGCCTAGACTTTTCCCAACTATGTTTGGTCGGCTTCCAATCTAACCATATGCAGCTGAATACCAGTATTTTACCTGGACCGACTGCCAATCTGACCTCCACAACCCAGTTAGTACCGGGTATAACACCGAATATTGGTAAGACCGGTTGTCAGAATTAAATAAATAAATAAATCTTAATTGTCAGACCAGAAATCCATAACAAATAAACTTTTCACTTACTAACTGAAACGCGTTAAACAAACTAACGATAGCACATATCTGAATGACGGTCTGTGTGCCGCCATCCAGTGACACATTATTTGGCCATCCACCCTGCCGGCTACGCCACGAGGCCACAAGGTCTTGGTTACATAATTCATGATGAATTCACTGTGAAATCCTTCACAAAAAGAAAAATTCAATGATAAAATTTAAAACGTCTTGCACGTTTTAAAGTATGGCCTTAGAAGTCTGCCAAAATGCTGGTGCTTATAACTTAACTTCATAATGACTTTTTCCCTATTATTTTAGTCTCAAAGGCCACTTCCAGAAGGTTCCAGGGTTTCTATGGGCACCTACGGATTGTGCTAGTCGTAGGTCAGGTAAGCCGAATGATACATGAACATGAATGTGTTAAACACTGTTTTAAGCTATCACGGTTTACAACTAAACATACTGTCACTTACGGGATGTCTTCCGTTATTGTTTATTAAATTTCAATCGAGAGGATGGCTTCAATTTGTCAAGTACGTGAAATCCAGTTTTGAGTAAGCTCAAAAGTAGCAGCAGACATCGTAATAAGGACTCCACAAAACCTGGTGATACTGTGAGTGTGTTTTATCGTGACTTAGTGTCGAGTTCCAGTAGTGAGCGTAGCAAAAGACAAAGAAATAGGGTAGATAGATTTGTCTGCCCTTAAAAAATTATTTTCCATCCACCCGCATTCTCCAGTCAACCCGCGATCATGGCGCTTGCAACAGCACCGAAATATCGGGAGCTCAAAATAATGAACAATCACTGAAGATATCCCGTAAATGACAGTATGAACATGTTAAGCTGTTGCGTATTCGACACTAGTTATGGACTTGCGGGGCGTCTCACTCTAATTGTTTTAAGCAAGTACTTCAGTTAGTAGCTAACTGTAATTATGAATAAGAATTAACTGTTTGACCGAAAAACTGTAGTTACAGCTGAAACATTTTTGTCTTTGGTAGAAAGAGTAAAGCATACCGTATGCAGCAGGGGCCATCCTTTAATTACGTGAGGTTTTGTAGGCCACTTTTATACCCCTCCCACCCCCTTGGTGACACGTCGTGAGGTTTTAGGCCAATCCTCTTTCCTTTTTTTCTTTTTTATTATTGAAAAGACCAGAGAGTTTTAGAATCATATTTAATTTTTTTTTTAAGTTTTTTTTTTTGGCACGAATTAGATTGATCGGGTATTTACATGGTCACGCAATCAAATTCAATCCGATATTGGTAAAAATATTAAATACGTCACACATTTTCTTATTTCTTGTCACACGAAAAAAACACTACATTGTCACTCTATCCCCCCCCCCTCCATCACGATTAATCGTAAATTTTTTCTGACCCCTTCCTTCCCTTCTTTGAATCTCACGTGATTAAAGGACGACCCGTCATCAACTTATTGCGATCCCATTTCTCAATGCCCCCAGGAGGCCATGTGACCCAGCAGTCGTGGGGAGGCAGATTCCTCCAAACAACGGTTAGGCAGAGGCACACTTCAAACATTTATTCCTCTTGAGATTTTGCTATCAGTAGAAACCAATATAGTCTATTACGCGTTAATGATGGCATCATTACAATAATAATATTTTTATTGCTTCTAGTTTATATATAGATTTAAACTGGTTATGTAAATGTGAATATTACGCACATAATTGGAGAAACGTGCACGTAGTCATCATCATGAACAACTTTTACTATGACATAGATACTGTTACAGCAAAAGAAAAATCAGCTGTCCCATACACACTATAGTATACTGTGACTACAGTATACCACCTACATAACATCACCCACATACTGACCAGTAGCGAAGGGTCAATTTTTGAGGAGGTAAGCCGGAGTAGATATCTTTAATATGGTTATATGATTTGTCTATAGAATGCTGACTGTGCCATTTTTCAAAGGGAAGCCGGTAGGAATCGAGTTATATGGAACCTTCGCCACTGATAGTGACTATACATTTCCTTTGATGTAGGTTAACACATTAGACGTCAAAAATTATCATCAATGTACTGAACAACTTTTTTTTTTTGTCTCTATTTCTAGTACCAGTTCTTCATGATGACTGCTCGCCGCATGTTTGGATAAGTTCTATTTAATTGTGTATTGCATTTTAATTTTTATTGAATTTTAATTAAGTTGAGTTGAGTTGAAAGTTAAAATGTAATGTTGTAATTTATTTTATTTTTAACTAAATTGTGATGTTTTTGTTTTTTTTTTGTGTTTGTGGTGTGATTATAGTCTGACTGTATTGTGTTAATTGGCAATGGGTGTAAATTACCTAAATTAATGAATTTATATATATATTAACTGTTTACATATCGGTTACAAATTAAATTATCATTTTCCTCGTATACAAAGTAAATTTCATATTTTATAAACGTGTGATATAGGCTTAAAACAAAGTTAAAGTGACATTTGGCTACCCTTCCGGATTTTATTTATTTAAAAATTTCTTAAAGATATCGAGATGTTTCTAGAAAAAGATATCTAAAGAAATTTAGTATGTTTTTGGTATTTTGATTGATAATGCTCCAAGATTGCAAGTTTTGAGTGTTCGGTAAAGATAGCGCTAATATTTTTCATATAATCTTTGAAGATTGGAATCGTGTTTGTTGCATTCTAATGAACCCGCTTTATCGGCATGCGATCTGTCTCGAATTTTTGAGCAAGGTAAAATAATAAATCAACAATTAAATTATTAAACACTGTTTTAAGCTTTCACGGTTTACAATTACTATACTTACACTATCACTTACGGGATATCTTCCGTGATTAGCTCCCGATATTTCGGCGCCATGATCGGTAAGCTCAAAATAATGAACAATCACGGAAGATATCCCGTAAGTGACAGTATAAGTAAGACCATTACATATCGTAGCATCGTTCTGTAGTTTCTGCCTACCCCTGTGAGAAGAGGACGTGATTTTATCTACGTAAGGCCAGGAGCTCGTGGCTACATAATAACAGCCGCTCGGGTCAATCTTTAGGTTAAGTCGTGCTTGTCTAGGTTGGTCCGTGGATGGGACCCATAAAGTACCGAGTTTCCCCCGTGTCTCGGATATCACATTAAGCCGTTGGTCCCAGCTGTCAATTGTAGATCTTTGACGGTCGTTATGTAGCCAGTGGCCCGTAAGTCTGATAATCAATCTTACCAAGGGGTATCATATTACCCAGTACCAACTAGGTTGTGGAGGTCAGCTAGGCAGACGGTCAATGTAAAATACTGGTATTCAGCTGCATCCGGTTAGGAAGCCGACCCCAACACGGCTGGGAAAAGGCTAGGCAGGTGATGATGAATATTTATGTTAGGCCACTCCATGATCCGTGATCTCACATTTTAAGTAAATTATTTAAATACTAGAAAAAAAACCGCATCAAAATCCGTTGCGTAGTTTCAAAGATTTAAGCATACAAAGGGACATAGGGACAGAGAAAGCGACTTTGTTTTATACTATGTAGTGATGTTTAAAATATATTATGTAATCCAAATACCGTGTGGTGGGACTCTGGTTGTCTGCTATACAGGTTTTCCTAGTACAGACACCAGTCTCTCACAAATTTATCTAGTGACCGTAATTTTAAGCCCTATATTAATAAGTAATGTTTGTGAAGATATAATAAATTATTTTGAATTTAGAATTTTTTATAAAAATAAATAAGCCTTTTATTTAAAAAAAAAAAACTCAAAAATTTTCATGAAAAGTTTTACGGTCGCCTACGGGCCACCTCCGTCCATCATAGGGCTGTATCTTTTGAATCGTAATAAGTTGACACTTGAAAATTTCGCAGAGCGTGTATTACTATGGCCACTATAACAATATAAATTACAGGGGTTATAACATATATGAAACATGTTTTATTTGGCGTTTTTACGAAACCCTTCGTGTGCGTGTTCGACTCGCACTTGGGTAGTTTTTTAAAATGTCATTGAAACGGGTCAATGCAAGCATACATATATCCATCTATTCCAAACCAGTTTTATCAAGCAGGCACAAAAGCCCAATACTTATTACTTCCGTGCATATTATTTGCGTATCAATAACAATTTCCGTTATGGCTGTAACCAGATAAACTCATTTTAATATCTAATCTTAGCCCAGACTGACCTTGACCCCATAAGTCTTCGTGACATTTCTGCCAACAATGGCCCATGATGGAGGTTCATGGAAGCCACACAAGTGTCATTCGGACTAATAAAGCACTTTGTAATCTGTGGGCGCTTGTCGATGTCTCTATAACATCCATTGTTTTAAGAATCATAAACAAATACGTATTAAAATCAACCTACCTACTCGAAATTGATGTTTACAGTTATAAATATTGATTTGAAAACTAGTAGTCGTTAAAAATTAACGACTACTAGTTTTCATGGATGATCAAAAAACACGGAAATACTTGTACTGGGGACTGGTAGGAAGTGCTTGATTGATGCGTTGACGAAGTATCTAATTTTGACAGTACTATAAGGATCGATAATAATAATGAAAGGCTTTCACAATGTTTTTTTTTTTAAATAAAACTAGCTTTCGTTAAAATGAAAAAAAAAGGCTTATCTATCAATATTGAACGCGTTTACAAAGTTTCGTGTTCATGTTATTAACCGTTGAGGAGTTCTCTCGTGAGGAGGCGATCCTGGCTGCGGGATCAAATCATGTCTGTCATAAAAATATATTGTCACCAGAACCAAAGGGGTGTGCAAAATTTCAGCTCAATCGGTTGGGGGGAACTAGTTTGAAATTCAGTTGCAAGATTTGACCAATTCATACTAACTAACAAGGCGTGTTAAATAAAAGCTTTTAATAATCATTGGGTTTAGAAACACGAAATTAGTATTCATGTCTTTTTAATACAACATGCCAGTAACTTCTTAGATGCCCGTGGAGGTTATAGACTTTAGATAGGCACCTACTTGTGCTCGTAAAATGGAGCTCAATTAACTTAGTAACAACAACTGGTCTTAGTTAGTGGATCCAGCAGTGGCTGGGTCAAAACTGTTGAAGGTCGAACCTCCATAGCGCCAGATCGCATTTTACGGGTTAAGTTTTGGGTCTTTGTACTTTAAATTATACGTCTCGAACTCTCGATTCGTTGTTGTATGTAATATGGAAAACCTAAATTTGGGGTTTAGCAGGATAAATATGCTTTTAAAGTTGAACAGGAAAACGATTAGAACCTATCGTATGGAAGGAAACAGTACTCAAGTAACTTGTTTTATTAATGAAGTAAAATCGGCCCTAATCATGGTTTGCCTTCACGTTCAAAACGCGACCATGGTAACGGAAGACCGTAATTTGCTCCCAAGAAAAATGTCGGTACTCAACTCAAATGTAGACATTTTATAAAAGGCGCGGCCCTAACATTACTACGAAGACTAGTTCCGTAATTACATGGGTCGGCTTCCACGAACGAAGACAGGTGCATAAATAATAGTTACAAATCGCAGACAATCTGGAAACACCGACAAAAACAGGTCACAGGAATTAGAGATAAACCACCGCAGGTTAACGTACTAACTGAAAGTTTAACCTTAGACAAATATTGATAAATGATAACTGTCTGGCAAAATATTTATTGTCTGTACAATACTGACCTGCCATTGTCACGTGCTCGAAGGTTCACACACTCTTGATTGAAATTAAAAATAAATAGGCTGAATGCGACGCGTTCGCTTTGCCCGACACGGAGCACTGTCGAGAAAGAAAAAAGCGCGGGAGCGTCCGGCGTTCAGTCAGTCCAACGGTCCAGTGTGTGCCCGCGGTTCGTAGGGGATGCACGACTCTTCGTCGTATTTACGCGATTTAATATTTTCGTACTGTGAAAACTTTTAATAATAACGTACTCGTGTGGTGTTATTTTTGTCTGCGACGCTTGGTGCCGTATTCCGCGAGGATACAAAGGATTTTTCAATTTCATATCGGTGAGACTGCGTTTTATTATTATTTATTTTCAAATTCTACACGTTTATTTTATGCGATAAAAAAATAATTCCAAAAATATTCATACTATCGAAAGCTTCACTTAAGTTCAAAATTCTGTAGTGTTAATTCTAGACAAAAGCATTATAATTTTAATACAACATACTAGAATCATAGTGTGCATAACTGTAGCGAAAAGTAAGAATGTTTATGGAAACCATTTTACGACTAATAACATAACAGTACCAAAACTATAAACAATTAAGATAAAAACGCCATATTCTCCAATCAAGACAGTTTTATCAATGGTAAACGATATAACAAGTTAAATGTTAAAACGCATATCGATAAAAATGCAAAACAAACTCGATCCAGTGGTAACTGCTACTGGTTGGTTAACGAAAAATAATTAGGTGTGAAGAAAAACAAAAGAATGCTCAAAATCACTTTACATACAATCAATCATGACTTCGATATTTTTTTGTTCATATTCACGTCAGACACTAGTTAATATTCAACAGGTAAAGACGTAAAAACTAGATAAATAATTCTACACATTTAAATATGTTGAATATATAAATACATACATAAACTCTATGGCAATTGAATAAATATATTTATACTAATATTTGGGTAATCATTATGGACACTTGGTAATGAACAGTTTATGAGTTTTGCAGGCTCTTAGAAACGTTCAAAAACGAAGCCAGAAAGAACCCTAATGATATATCTGTTAAAAATATCAGAACTTGAATACATATAACAAATCTATGTATGATATAACCAACTATGTATTATTAAATCCTTGATGATATTACGCATAAACGGAAAACCTATTCTACCTACCACTAACCGAATAAGGAACAAACATTTTAATATTATATGTTCACATAATAATTGCAAATAATGAAGGCCCTGACATTGTGCCTCATAGTATTATCCTCACTGCGACTTTTACTACGTAGTCACACGATAATAATCCACCTTATCATGATGCTATTAATCTAAACCAGGGAACTTTATAATATTTGTTGCAGTAATGTGTTTTGAACAATATGTATAGTATAGATATATATCATCATCATCCACAGCCAGAATGTACCCACTGCTGGGTCTACAGGTCTCTTTTTTTGAACCATTCTCCACGTCCCTGCCTTGTCCAGGTTTTCCCCACCATCTCTCATTCGCCTATTTCAAGGAAAAACGCGTTTTAAAATGTTAATAGACAAAGTTTCACTTCATTAAAATTATTATCGTCGACGTAGTAGGCGTATTATGTGGGTGCTAAAGTATTATCTGTTTGATATATTAATCAGGAACAAAAACCAGTAAAAACCATATCTTTTTATCCTAGTTTTTGTATTTGCTTCAAAGGTCAATGTCTGGCTGTTATCTGACGTTGCACTTTTTGAGGTAGATTGTGATTTTGGACAAATAAAAGCAATCATTTGAAAAAATCTAATCTGATCATATTACATGCTAAAAAATAGTTTATCATCAAGCATCTTTTCCTTTATTGTCTGAAATGACAAAATTCTATAAGCCTAATGTTTCTGACAGCAGTAAAAACACAAAAATAACGTAAGTAACATTCAGAGGAAGCCCCGAACGGCGTAATATCAGGATTAGCTGTCTCCACACTTCTGCAGTATTGATAAACAAATAAAATAGAATCTAGGTCAAGCTTCAGCCAAGACTGCGTAAACAAGCGAGGGAAATGGGACGAAAGCTGCAACATTTTCAGCTAAATCTGAAGAAGATATCTAAATGTAGAATAATAGCCTGAATTATTACGAAGATTTTGCTATGGTAAAAGTAGAAAGAGGACAACATGCCATCGATGATACGTTAGTAAGTTCTATGAGGACAATGAGGAAATTGAAGTAAGAAAGAATAACATTTATAATGTTTTGCTTTATGAGAAAAGGCTCGTATTCAGCGCCAATATCCAATGTAGTATCAACAGTACCATCTTCCTACTATGCTGACCCATCTTCCGTCGCAAATACTTATTCTTATTGCTATTCAACTGGTTCAGGTTTCAGACAATGTTACTCGTATCTGTTACTTCAAAGTTAAACTCAAATCTGAAAACCGTATCTTTACGAGTTTTTTAAACCACTAAACAGAATCAAGGTTACAAGATAACTCCACTAGAATTGTAACTTTTATTTACTTACATTTAACAAAGAAGCGAAAAACAGAGGTGCTTAGACCGAATGACATACGCTGACCCAATGAGCAGACAATGACTGTGTGCCCTGTTTTACCTTCCAAGTCGATATCATCTGAGCAAATAATACGTATTTGTTGAAACTAGATAGAATGAGGATTCTGATTTGTGCTGTAGAATTTTCAGATTAATTTTCATTTAAAGACATGGGACATTCTGAATTATTCAAAAATACCAGACAATTCTCAATAGAGACAATATTTCACAATAATTAATTTCATGTTCATGACAGTATGACGCAAGCGGAAGTCTGTAAGCCGTTGAAAGGAGGTGTGTCAAAATGGCATTGAAAGTATTATTCAAAGAACTTTATCTAGTAAGATAAAGTTCTTTGAATAATACTTTCAATGCAAATGAAAAGGCTATTTAGCAGTAGCTAAATAGCCTTTTCATTTTGCAGTAATCATTATATGCCATATTAAAGACGTTTATGAAGAAAAACGTGAGGACTGACGTTTATAGCAGAACGAATTATATCTTAGATAAACATTTGCTTGTCATAAGTTTGCTTAATGTTAAGAAACACTATACGCCGTAACGAAGATAATGGTTGGCTATGGGATGACTAAACCATCTGCTTACCAACGGGAAAAACGGAGAGCAGGATAACGATTTTTTTGTTCAATATTAACCATAAGGTTATATTGGAATCTGAAGAATTATAAACTGAAAGAGTATTAACGAGAAATGAAACAATCCAGTGCCTACTATTTTGAAACCATACGACAGTCCCAAAGTAGGTAAGCCTAGATGTCGAACGAAAAGTCGAGTCAATTACAAATGGATCTAACACATTCTAGAAACAGGTTATAAATACCTGGTAAATTCACACGCGTGATGTTAAAACTTCAAAGAAACAGCACAATAGTGAGAAATTGTAGTATTTACAAAACACTACATTGCTATGGTGAATGAAATGCGCGAAGGTGGTCCGGAAAAGGTCAATGCAATACATTGCTCCCATTTTACAAGAAGTCTGTGCACTGATTTTAATGCATTAGCATGATGTTAGGGCAGAGTTACATTGGACAATCTACGACAAGCTTAGTAAGCGACTTTATTGATTTAAAACTTTTTAGTAAGTAGATTTGATATAGCTTTAGAAGGATCATCATTATCAGCAGTCGACTGCTGGACATAGGCGTCTCCAATTGCACGCCTCTCAGCTCAGAAAGGAGTTTAATTAGCCTAATGTTTCTATTGATATGCACGTTTCGAGATTACTGTACGGAAAGTACATTGTTAAACAAAGAATTACACTGCAAAATATCCAACTGCTTATCACCGATAAATTTATAGACGGTGTGACTAATTACGAATTACTTTCGTCATAGTCATACGAATACTGGAAGTAAAGTGCATTTGAAAATTTGTTTTGAAAGATATATTAAGTTTGGGCTAAATCTTCAGTAAATAAATCTGACTCATACACAGACGGTGGAAATTTTGAGAAGCAAGATATTAATCAACCTTTTGTGCAATATAATTTGTATTTTTATGATGGATGTTGAGTTCACAAAGGTATTGAACTCCAAGGTGAAAATTAAATGGATACAGAGAATTTATTTACAGTATTTGGAAGTGTGTATTGTACTGAAGACAGCACATCAAGCCACCCGAAACTGTCAAATTTTCCCAATCAACCTTGAACCAAATGCTGTAGCGATAAAGTTGAAAATGCTTGTTGTGCTGGCGTCTGTACTTGCGAAGGTGAGAATTTAACAGGAAATCTGTGGGTAAAACAAGTAAACCTGTGAATTTTGATGAGTACCTTGAAGCATACCAAGCATTTCAGTATCAATACACAAAACATGTTGTGCAAATTAAAAACATAGAGTGTAATGTGAATAAAACAGGAAATGAATATACCGAAATGTTAAATATAAAGTTGTGATTCACGAATGCAGGACAAAGACTTGGGCCTGGACTACTTAGCACACAAGAGCTGGCTGAATTACTCAACCATCTCTTTATCTAATTTACTAAATACAACCAACTAACTTATAATTATTTGAGATAGAAACAAAACAGACTGGTGACTGTTCTAGCCATTCTCGTAACAAAGTTCATCTTAGCGCCATAGAATATATCTATATGGAAAACACAGAATCCAACTACTCAAATAGATAATTTTGGTAAAGATAATCACAGAGCTTTATCAATCAGACATTCACTTAGCCGGGATATTTCAACTAAGCGGAGATTCCTCGAGAATTTCAGATAAGAAATACCAAGAATTGAAGCCAAGAGACTTCACGAACTTGATCTATAAAGTGTATCTTGGCAAGTTAAGCACGTATTGGCCCCAGGTCAAGTCTGCGGATACGCTCTCATTTGAATACCGTTATCTCTGACCTGTTATCAAGAATCACTGTTAATGGATCAAAGTTTTATGATTCACTAAAGCGTTTGATAACCTATATGATATGAGAGTCGTTAAAAATTATCATGGAATTTAAGTACATTATTTTGATGTTAAAAGAGACAAGCTCAAGCAAAAAATTAACACGTGTGTTCGGAAGGCAACTAATTAAAAACAAAATTTGGTCAGACGAGCAGAAGACCTTGGAGAGTACATCGCGTGAAATAAGTTTTATTGTAATTATCATAAATAGAATACTAGCATGATAACTAAAAAACAAATTGACATCATCAATGACCTCATAGTAACGGATGATGATCATACCACCTTAGCTATTGATTAACTTAGTTATATGAAAGTGAAAACCGAATGTCAATGCCAAAGCCACCCGGGTGCATGGAATCGTAATTAAGATAATAATATGAATCATGATACCCCGGGCAACTGATACTTACATAATAATCATGCCACATGATTAAATTACTGACCTTATGCTTAAAGAGAAGATATTGCAGATTCTTGCCAAACGATTAATTTGAAACAAATTCTCGGAATTATGATAAAGATTGTCATGGACGATTTATTAAAGATGTCCTTTCGATATTATATGTATTGTGCTAGGTGCAGATTTTAACAGATTTTCTTTATAATTGTCATGTTATTCCTTCTACCTGTTGTCTGAGTATCAATTCTTTAGTTCTTAAAACAAAGCACCTTTTCTTCGATCTTTCGACTGTGTACTCATCCTTTTGTTTGTTGTCTTATGTAAAATGATCTCATTCTCGCAACAGGTGATATCTATGAGGTTCTAAACGTAATGATTGCTTTCCATTAGCGTTCTATAGTTCGCATGTGTCTTGCTTACCATAGACACTTGACTATTCAAGGCACGGCTATAGAAATTGCTCGCGGTTTTTCCGGTTCTTTCTAGTATCATCAATGGTGAATTCATAATGCTTTGAGTAGTTGTCTTCGTCATTATATAGTGACATAGCTTTTTGTGTTAGTGTTCAAATTCAGAAAGGTACCCTTAACTGTAATTATTTCAGTATTTCGACCATCATTACTTAATTCCGTATATATAATTACCCGCAGATTCTAATAAGTACTGCTCTATTTTGTCTTGTAATTAATTACTACTTTAAAATCTGACTCATTGACTTCTCTTTATCTGAACATCATGTTGCCTTCATGTTTAATAATTGTACGTTAGATGATATTCTTTTAATACCTCAACAGCAACTTTATAACTTGTAGTATCAAGAGGTGACACGACCTCAGAAGGTGTGATTATCATGTGACTATTAATGATTTGGTCAGAGGTTATCTTACTTTTAATTATAGCAGTATCTAACCCGTCTAGACGACTGATGAAAATCTCACATATTCTGGTCGATGGGTCCAGAAAGGTGTTAAATGAATCAAAGCCATCGTTGTGAATTTCTGCTTTGTTTTAGAACTCTTTAGGCAATTTTTTCTTTACCAAAAAGACGACTACAAATCGGACCGGATTTCTTTAAATAAATCGATGAAAACCAGTTACATAATAAAGCCAAATAATAAAAAAGTTATTTTTGGATTTCTGCTTGAACTTTTGGTAGCATACTTTGACACTCTTCTCTGGTGCACAATAAAATAAATAAATCGAAAGAAAATATCAGGAAGTTCAAAAGAAGATGAAGGTATTTCGAATACCTATGGGAAAATTGATGACAATGGCCATTATCTAGCAAGGATAACAATACAGATGGACGACAATTAGACGCAGTAACATCTTGTTTAGATTTCATAATATATAATAATAGTGGTAGAGACGACCTTGGCTTGGCTATGATTGAAGACAATAGGCATTGATATAGTAATCAATTTGCGTGCACATCCCAAAGTTGACGACATGAGTTTGTCTTCAAACAGAACAATTAATGTGATGACAGTATTGTAGTTGTATACTCTTATTCACAAGTTCTTTTACTGTACCTTTATCATTAGTTAGTAAACATTGCAGATGAGGTAGTCATGAGCCTAGTTCGAGGTTTCATTACTTCCAATTTCTGTTTGTCATCATCATCATCTGCCAAGACTTTCCCATCTTTGTCGGAGTCGGGTTCCAGTCTTATCGGATGCAGAAATTATGCCAGTAGGTACTTTACATGGAGCGAGTGTCTCTTTCTTACCTCTACAGTCAACACCTCTGGGTAACATGATACCCCTTGGAAAGACTGGTTGTGAGACTTTCATGCTTCTACCCTACCCGAACACTAGTAACGACAATGTACAGTCTGTGTGTGGGAACATTCATATAGCGCAAATTAAGTCTGACATAGTAAATGATAGACACTCTGACATGTCGAGGACTTTTCTAACAGAACTTGCCTAATCATCTCGTTAATTCTACAGTAAACTAACCGAAACGAGTAGCTGTAGTGGAACGTTGTTAAACGACCTAGTAATTATTCTAGTAATTATCTGTAACCGCGATCTTTACCGGTTGTTGCTGAACGTGTCTTTACCTAACACAAATAGTAGTTTACAGGCGTTGAAACATATTTATGAGTTAAAGGCTAGAACGACTACGGACAAATAACAATAGTAAATAAAGGTGAAGATAAGACTACGGGCATATCGACAAAGTCGTAAAATTAGCATTTAGAACTGCTCAATTTAACGATATACTTGAAATTTTTGAGAGAATGCGTTTTGATAAAGAGCTTTTTAAAGAATGCATCAATATCTACAGTGAGGTCTATATTGAGGAATAAAGTGCAAGGGTAAAATTATCAAAGAATGCAAAACGTGATGTTTTCATGACAGGAGATCAAGGGTCGTTGCGCACGCGAGATCATAACCCCAACAAAATGAGTACGATAAAAAATTAACTTAATTTTAATAGGTTAAATGAGACTGATAAGAAGACACGATTCTATTTTATTTATTGACGTGACAAAACTAGCGATCACACCAGAATTCGCTTTAGTTAAGTTCGGATTGAAATGGCTTCTTTGAAAAAAACTATAAGAATATATCACGGACAGAATTCATCAGATATTCTCTAAGAAACAACATGATATTTATTAACTTACAGAATCATTTTTTAGTAGTCCTTACCGGTTATGTGCTCAATATTTCCAAACTACAAGCAAGCGAACAGGTTGCATTGCACTTTAACAAACAACGATAAGGAGTTAAAGTGAGCTGCTTTTGATAAGAATTTGATTACCTTCACTACGCTTTAGAAAAAGTTTCAGAATATAAGATTATATGCAAAGAACAATATCAGAATATCGATACAGGCAACCTTCAATTATAAACGTGGCAGCCTAATCAAAGACAGGAAGTAAAAAAAAATGACAACACAAAATAGATATAAGATGAAATAGGCACTAAAGTGACCCTGTTCGGAATAGGAGATAGTAATGTCCGAGACCAGGATAAGAGAGGTAGCAAAACTGAAGCAAGGACAACTACCTGTTTTGAATGTTGCTAAACATTCACCCGCTGCATACGTTAGGAAGTTTTGAGACTAATCGCGAAATGTAGAAGTTCAAGTGGATTTTTGCTCATGCAAAGGAAGATCTATAGAAATTAAACTAGGTTAGGAGCTCTTACTTCAACCTCAGGGTGAGAGAGTACAATAAAATCAGCAAAAAGCCTTGACAAGTTAAGACAATCGTTTCAATAAAAACAGGTGTCAGATTTCTTTATACATATTTATTAGTCTGATAGCTAAATGCATTGCAATTTGACACTGCAATGACATTTACAATAGTACTACAAGGTCTTGTTTTAATCGGGATGTAGTTGGTAGGTACAATTAAAAGATAAAATACGTTTTATTGCCACGTGTATTTATACACTGAACAAATTCGGGACGAGACGCAGCTGATGTAACAATGCGTTGGATATCGTCATTACTTTTGAATGTTTCGAAATTACTTTTAAATGTATTGAGCTTTTATAAAGTTGTTATTTCTTATATGTTCCTGATGCCCTCGAAGTCAGTAGACCTTAAGGACAATAACATGTCCTTAGAGTTAAAACTCAAGAACAATAATAATAGTTCTTGCAGAATGAGAATACATTAATATTTGATCCATCGCTAATGCTAAAAGACGTTGAACTAAAATACTTGACAAGATAATGATGATGACGTAGATAAAAGAATGCAGCTTAATGATTAATACATCAAAACACTAAAGAGACAATTATAATGATTCATTAAACGCACAAGTGCTGTTAAATGGGTCTTGCAAGGCAGCCATTTTGAAAGACACCCGACAAATATTGGAAATGTCCCAGATATGAGGAAGGCTAAATTTGAATGCAGTAATATTATGAAAATTAGAAGAGAAGTTGATTGACCCGTCAGCGCGTGTAACAAAAAAGTGGCTTGACTGGTATTGCTTGGAGTATTAGTTGCATAATTTGATAATGAGCTCACTTGTATATGATTTTAACTGTTTTGGGGGCTTGGCTTTGAAAGTTTCGTCTCGCTTGAGAGTTCCATTGGACTTAAAAGCAACATCTTGAAACCATTCAGTTTTATGTCGTAGGTTTTAACATTTTACCTTGATTATTTTAACTCTCTGTACTGGTACTAAGTGGTAGGAAGAGTTAATTGAGTGTTTTCCCTTTGGTTAAGATATACCATATACATCAGTTTTTTATATCTTAATAGTAAGATTTACCTATAGTCTTGCCACGTGATTCGCATTTGCCAGACGTCCTAATTCTTGAATTAATTAATGTTGATTTTAGTCTAGCACGCCTCGCGCATTTTGTCTGACATTACCTATTTATTATTCATCTCAGCATCACACTGAAGTAGTTTTATATGGACTTGAAACGTGGCATATTAATGTAATGCCATTGTTTTGGTGATTTATTACAGATGATTTATTTATAATTTAGATTTGATTTTACAATCAAGTACACAATTTGTTTGGCTATAATATATAGTTTGGTTTATACACGTTGAAAACTGGCAATGACATGTTTATGTAAAGGTATTCCCAATTTGTTTTGTGTTGTTGTGAGTTCCTAAGGTTTCTTCAATTTACGGTTGGTTTTAAATATTTGGTGGTTTACAGAATAGTTATGAAGCTTCTGTTTTCAATTATGTAATGATTTCAAAATTCTATGATTTTTCGAAATTGGCTTAGTGGAGAAGGTCGTATTAGCTCAAGAAACCTTTAATGTGGCCACATCTAATTTTGTTGGTAACATCGAATATACATATAGAATATCCTCACAATATCTTTTGCTATTTATAATATCTTTTCATCCTAACCAAATGCACCATTTACTGATCTATCCTTACTATTATATTACAGTAGAGATTTAAATATTACTATCCAGTGATCAAAAAAACTGAAATCCTAATTAGATTTTGAAAAACGCTCAATTATTTAGCGTGACGCTACTACAATTTATAATCAGACGAGGCCACACCATATCGCCACACAATTTTATTCGACCAATCAGAAAGCACCAGTTGCAACTACGTGACAATGGAGGTGTGACGTCATCAATGTATTTCAGAAACATGACGTTAATAAACAGGATAATGATCCTTATATTAGGGTATCAAACGTTCAATAGAACACGTAGGAAGGTTTTAAACACCAAGATTCCTATGACGAATTTCACAAATGAAATTGAACGAGTTCAGCACATCCGAACCGCATCTGAAATCCGCTGTTAGAAAACGGGTTTAACCTAATGATCCAAGAGATCGCACAACAATGACATAAGCCATTCCGTTAACGTTGAAAAGAAGTAAGAGAATGACTTAGTGGTGACGGAAAATGATTTAAATTCACACAACGACATAAAACTTTCTCGGAAAATACGCAAGTCATCTTGCCAAGGAACACATTGAAGGAAGTCAGCCGCCCTTGACACATAATGCCTGAATTGCGTTGCAGACGTAGGTACGTCACGTTCGCGATAAGGCAGTAGATCTGATGATAGATAAGATTGTCAAATTCAGTTGAATGTCTTGTTATTTTCACTGATTTGACGAGATTTGGTGATACAGGTTTTTTTAAAGAACAATGACTAACAAAATGAGGCATTATTTGTGAAAATAGCGTCAGGTATAAAAATATCCCAATAAGAGATAAGCCAAATAAGCCGATAAGCGACAATGGTGTACTTTTACCAGTGACTGTGGAATATGTATAAAACTAGTTGAAAAACATTAACAAAAGAAGTGTAATAAGTAAATAGTCAAGTCGAATCATGTTCATGATACAATATATTCACATTTGAAGAAATCCATAAAATGAAAAGAAATCTCTTTAACAAGACACTATGGTCATTCATAATTATGAAAAGGACAACGCCATTGCATTATCCGGAGTGGAGAACCACACATAACCATTTAAGCATTGTGCAGGCAAATGCAACAATTAAAATTAATGTGTTTACTGACGATAACTACTGTTTGCATGCCACAAATATTGTCTGCTTATGCTTAAGCGATAAGGTATGTTTATTTGGGATATGTAATCTGAAAACTTTTCGATTCAACTTGGCCTTTCGTCTTTTTAAAGTCTATCTCTATTCCTAATAATCCTCCTAGCAACAAACAGCTAGATGCATTCGCTCATGCAACAGGAATTTCACAAACAATAGCAGACTCTCTAATACCTACAGATTCTTTAAGTCTTGGTTCTCTAATAAATATGTTTTAGCGGGAATCCGCTTCAGCTTAGATATCTTTATTTTTACTAAGATCATGCATAGCGTGATCGGATAAATCTATTACAAAATTCTCAGTTATAGCTCCACTTGGATCTCTGCCAACTGAAGTGCAATATACCCTGGTCACCTTGTGAACTGATGACGTTTCTAATGAATCATTAACATTAACAGCACCATCATCATCATCAATTTCAACATTATTTCTTTATGGATTAGGAGCAGAATGGTGTGCTACTACATCCCAAGTTACGTCAATGATTTCAAGGTTATTCGTCTCTGTTTCTAGTATCATTTCGAACTAACGAGATTTCCTCGTGATATTTTCTTTTACGTTCAAGTGCGTGGTAAAAATAAATCTTACGATTTTTTACAAACTTTACTTCGATTTCCGCTTTTTCAATTTTCTAAGAATTAATTCAGTTTTTAGTTAGAATTTTCCAGAGAAGAAATTGGTCAGGTTCTAGTTTTGATGGCTTATGTATGATCTTGAATTCTTGACTTTCCTAGAATATTTGGTCAAATTAATTGTTTTCAGTTTATAATGTTCGTACTATATAGAACTACAGTTTAGCATGACGAGAAACAAAGCCCGATTAAATTTGTAAAAATAAATCAGAATTTGAACCAGACATATTTATTTGAGTTTATCACAAACTGACGCCCTTGAAAAATGTGCTGATTATTGTAATTCATAGGTTACAGAGTTTATTGATATATTATTGTTGACATAAAAAAAGTCAATGCTTATTTATCTCATACCAGATCCAGCATATAAAAAACTGGTTTTATCGGGTTATTACTGGTAAATCAAGTATACTATACTGAGTGTATTATAATAGCAAAGGAAACTCGACACAATGACAGGTGATACTCAATTCTGCAGAACATTTGGCATTTACAAAGCATACTGTACATAATTTCGATACAAAGCATATTGACATGGCTACTGGCAATAATGAAATTTTAGCCGAGAAGATGACGGATTGTTCCATAAAGCTGCAACTATCGTTCCATTCCACTTACTAAAGTATTTTAAGGAACCTCTCAACAGCAGCCACGGTGCCTGGTTTTGTGCCCCGTTGATAGCAATAGGATCGTTTATTATATGGGACTTAACATAACTGGCTAAATGAGGGTGTACTATTAGGTACACCTTTGAATAACTCTTCGGAAATTACAGGCATCATTTAAAAACTAACTGGTTTGAAACCGAAAACCACATTTAAATGTGGTGTGCAAATCAGTCTACTAGGTTATTGAAATTGAGGCAAAGGGACTAAAGACACAAAGCAATTCCTTTCAAGGACATGAACCCACGAACTGCTGAGTGAGAGTAATTGCTACGAATGTTAAATTGAAACGATGCATCCAGATATCCCGCGAACTTCACGTGGGAACCTTGATTTTGCTGGGTTATTTCGGTCCTACCGTCCAAACAGCCACAGATATAGTACTAAAACTCTGCCAGTAGTATTTATAAAGAGAGTTTGGTGGCACCTGCCGCGTTCTTTACGAGATAATGTTTGGTGTCTTATGGGAACTATACACCGTATCTTGCAACAGGTATTTCACCATAACTGTCTGTCTGTTCCCTTTTTACAATTCAGATTCTAACCGCTGAACGGATTTTGATGAGCCGTAACCATAACCTGGGTTACGACACTTACGACCATAGATATAAGAAATGGTTGCGACAAAAGATACTCTAAAGGCCAGGGCTATACCGAAGCGGGGAAGTGCGGAGATGTACGAAGCGGAGAGGAGAGGACATGCTTAGGAGCCGGGGTGTGTCCACTAAAGGTGTGCGGAGATGCTAGCTAGACCGGAGCAGAGATGTGTGTACGCCCAGGTTAGCGACCGCCGCACACCGGCTACCGCATGCCGCTCACGGCTTTTCTCGTCTCCGCTGTGCACTGCTGCCTGCTTGGCCTAGTCCTTTCCTCTCCGCTCAACTGTTTCATCTAAATCTAAGCGGAGACGAGAAGTGTACATAACGAAATTCTAATGATTGTTTACAACGCATCTCCTTTTCTCTCATCTCTTCTCCGCTTTCGTGGAGTCCAGGCCCTAATCCAGGTGGTACGTTCTCGTGAGATAATTTCTGACGTACACGAGACTGAAGCCGCAGACAAAAGCTAGCATTAAATGACAATTCATTTGTTTTCTAATGATCGTCATCGGTCATCAGTCGGAACTTCTATGGAGTAGAATTTTGGTAACCAATTGGAGCATTCACGAGTAGAAGAGGAGTGTGCGATGTGTTGCTAAAAACACTAGGATTAGGTGGGAGATTAATAATTATGCCGTACAAAAAGGGCTGATTTTATTACATACTGAGTTTGCTCCGTGCTTCGGAAAACACGTTAAGCCGTTGATCCCGGCTGTTATTGCAGATCTTTGACAGTCGTAACAGGTAGTCAGTGGCCTGAAAGTCTGACAACCAGTCTTATCAACTTAACTGGGTTGTGGAGGTCAGATAAGCATAACCATGTAAAATACTAGCAGGCAGCTACATCCGGTTAGACTGGCAGCCGACCCCAACAAAGTTGAGAAAAGGCCAGGCAGGTGAAAAGATTTTGAGACTTTTTTTAATGATTTTGAGTGAACTATTGATTCAAATAAACCGCTAAATAAATCCATGATTGTATACCCTTCGTAACGTATTATGGCAGTACTTGAATGGTCGAGGACGTTTCTGGTGTTATCTCATCTTTACTAGTGTTCCTTCCGTTACTGATATGTAGCTCACATTCTATAACATTATTTATAAGCCTATGTATGAGTAATTAGTTCAAATACACTTATCTATTGGTTACAAACACCTAAATACTATGTTCACAAAGATAGAGGAACTCAGTCAATAAACAAGGACTAGGTTAAATAATTGTTCATTTAGATGATAATTTTAAGATAAATATGAAAAAATATGAATAATTCAAATATTGTGTGATTATTATATAATTGAATCGATGTTAATTTACCCTTTTGGGTAACTTAACAACTGAACATCGTCGGCGTCAGTGCAGGACCTTGCACAACACCTGTCGAAGTTCCTAGATTCGTCTGTTTTACCGAGGTGCTGGGGCGTGCCGAGAAGCTGTCTTAATGTTTTGCCGCTAATTAGCAGGCTACTTAATATCCATTTTGAATGAAAAAAAAATATTTCGCCAAAGAATGTAGATTCTAGGTCTTGTCCTCATGACATGCAAATCTTGCTTACTAGTACAGCTTGTGAAAATTTTGCACACTGCATCATCGACACCTTAGCACAATTAAATAAACACAAACAAAGTTAAATATTTTAGATGTCTGCCCCTGATTGTCTGGCAATGTCTGGTCAAAAGTTTTGCTTGATGTCAATGTCTTCTGATGATTGATCAATTAATCATTGCACGATCGATCATCATCATCATCATCATCATTTCAGCCGAATGACGTCCACTGCTGGACATAGGCCTCCCCCAAGAAGGGGGGTTTTGCCATAATCGCCACGCTTGGCAGGCACGATCGATAATTAATGATAATGATTGAAGATTTTAGCAGCAAATTGATACAAAGTTCATCACCCATCTCTAACAACGATGAGTAATTAATTAACTTACTGTTTTATAGTATATATTTACAACTCGATACGGTAAGATAAATTATGAATCATAATTTCAAATGTTATCTTTCATTCTTAAATCAAACATGAAATGCTATCACTCTACATTCATGAAACTTGGCAAAATAATCCTACTATGTACTAATATTTCCCATTGGAATTTCATTTTTTAGTAGCAGCGCGATGGCACAAATCCAGACTGGATTTGTACCTGGTTGATGGCAATAGGCTCGCCCCCTAATACAAGGGACTTAAACACAATTGAAGAAATGTGGGTATACTCCTGAGGCACACTCTCATTAACCCTTCGTTGATCACATGCGTGATGTTACTAATATTTCTAGTATCGCACAGTGGGCCGCATGCGTCTGAAGGTTAGACAAAAACAAACAAAAAATTCTACGACAGAGGCGCCACTTAAATAATGAATGACGACATACATTCACAACACCGCATAGTCACGACGGATTAACGTTTTTTTTTTTAATTTGCCAAACTAGATTTTAACTAAGCATTACGTGAATACGGAAGCATGGGTGTTTGAAACTAATTGAATGGTGTTTTTATAGTTCTTTTTTTGTAAATGAAGATGTCTTGTTTATTTTTATTATAATTAATTTACAAGGTGTAAACGGACCCTTCACTGTCAACCAAGCATTCTGTACATCAAATTAAGTAACTTAACGCAAAAATTATTGCTGAGAAACGACTTTCTTTTTTGGGGTGAAAAATCGCGTTTTACGGTAAGACTCAATGCAACACACTCAAAACATTGTGCTGATGGATGCATTGAATAGTACGGGATCATAAAAATATGTATTAAAAAAAACTTGTGTAGACATTGGAACATTGACCCCCAATATGTCCGTGAATAGAAGGTTCCCAGGTAAGGTCGTTAACTAAAAAAATATCGTAATGACGGAGAGAAGAAGTGCCTTTCGGCTTCGTTAAGAGTATTTTTACACCCGTTATTATTGTGAAAACTTACTTGGTTTAAACAGTTTCTAAATGCTCATGCTAAGTAGAAACTACGTATGCTGCTGTGCGGACAAATCTGGTATAATTATATAGTATTTTCATTCCTTTACTTGAACGTCTAGCCACAGGAACAGCGTATTATATTTCCTTATCTTATGAATATTACGATCTTTACAGAATTAAAATAAGATGATAATATTCCACAAGTAAAAAAAGTGTGTGGTCATCATATTCACACTTTTACAGTCCACACGTGGAACTACTACTGGGACTTCTGGGACTTCTGGAACTGGACCATTACTGGTATTCTTCGGTATAAGAGTAGAGGAAGACTAAAGAAACGATAAATGGATTGTGTAAAGGATGGTATGGCTAGAAAGGAGGAGTCTGATTACATGACGAGTAATAGAGAAGCATGGAAGAAGAAGACATGCTTCGCCAACCCCAAATGAATTGGGATAAGGGCAAGAGAATGATGATGACGTGGATCTAATACTGGAGACTGAAAAGTTAAATAAATACAACATTTTCAGCATTGGCACCAAACGAGGGACTTATCTAGCTATATTAGGCATATTTATGAGGAAAAGGCCATTTTAATTAACGCCTCAACATAGGCGCTGAAAACCGAATAATATCCAATGGTCGAACACTTACGTCATTTGTGTGAATATTTGATTATTTGTACAAATGACATTGCGCTTTGAGTGTATTTAATCTATCAGTACAATAAGTGGATAGGAGTGGAATACACTATTGAAAATTATCGCCATGACATATGTATCTACACTATATTTTTTTATTAGAGGTAAAGTTCGGATGTGAGGCTTAATATTCGAAACTATTGATTAGATTCCGAAAATTCTAGCTCTAATAAGAAGCTACAGAGTGAGAGGAGTGAGTGCTCCCAGAGTGTCATGGGCTAAATTTGAGCGCGAGCGAAGTCGCGGTTAGAATCTAGATAAAGATAAGGTAAGCTCAAAAGTAGCAGCCGGCATCGTAATAAGGACTCCACAAAACCTGGTGACTGTGACTGTGAGTGTGTTTTGCCGTGACTTAGTGTCGAGTTCCAGTAGTGCGCGTAGCAAAAGACAAAGGAAGAGTGTAGATAGATTTGTCTGCTCTTAACAATTTATTTTCCATCCACCCGCATTCTCCAGTCAACCCGCGATCATGGCGCTTGCAACAGCGTCGAAATATCGGGAGCTCAAAATAGTGCACAATCACGGAAGATATCCCGTGAGTGACAGTATAAGTTTAAGGACAACTTGTTAAGGTTTTTAACCAAACTACAAAATATGGTTCCTAAATCAATATCTTGACAGCACTCGGTAATAATGAACCTGTTACCTCATACAGAGAGATTTATGATTGCGCCTACAGAAAAGGACCTGTATGATTATATGTATACAAGATAAACAACCGGTAAACGGATATCGACCATAGACAGCCACAAGTCGGCCTCAACCTCAACCTTGTCTCTGCTCTTGACCTTGCCAAGGTACTGTGATACTGTCTTTGTCACAGCTGTCCAGTAAATCTATTACGAGACTTGAGAGTTAGATAGACATTTTATAAAAGGAACTTTATTGGCTGTTGTTTAAGATTGCTTGTTCTTAAATAACTGAGAAAGCAATATCTTTTTTCATAGCTCGATTAAATCTTTAATGAAAATCTCCATGTTTAAGTCTTAATCCACTCTATTCTTATTCATTGATACACAAGGTCTATAAAAACGGTGTCCTTCACTACTTCCTCCAGTTACTAGTTGTTTGCGTATCAAGTTCTGTGCCGTTTAAGTAATTACGTACAATTGAGAGAGCGCAGTTGATCGGTAAACATTGTTTGACGCTGTCAACTTGACAGCGTCAAACAGTGTTTACTGCGCAGGAGTTTTAAACGTCGCAATGATGAGATGATCAACAATGATAGCTGTCATTACTAAGGAAGTAAGATCGGTCAATTAAGGTTTATTGTTGTACCTTAAATTGGAACTAGTTCAAAGGTTTTTGGACCAGAATAGAATATCTAATTATTCTAATGTTAAAGAAGTTGACATATTATTTAATTCCTGAAAAAAATACAGTGTCTGACAATAGTGACTACAATGGGTATTTAAAAATTCAACGGGTTTAAATGTCAACAGCTTCCAAAGTAATTGTCATTTTTGATTACTATTTTACAAGTATAATCACCAAAATAACTGTTTACGACCTCGCTTCTGTGTATATTTTACTATAAATTACCATTAAGTACCTAACTGTGCAGTTAGTTTTTTGTTTTACTGAAATAATTATTCTCACGAGTCACGACACGTTAGTAACGTAGTAAAATACTTGGAATACTTGGTTCAGACGTTTGTACGAGAAAAATAATTGGAAGTATTTTTGCTGAAACAGAATGGAGCATGTTGACATTGCAATGTTATGAGAGTGTCAAGCTTCCACAGTAACTTTCCAACGTGTCTATGAAACCTGTAAAATAACCCGATGTTTGAAACCTATCATGTGATTACCGCGATCATTCTATCTACAGATCAGACAATCAGTCGGTTTGACGTAAAAGGCACGCCTCCCGTTTTATTAATAAAATCCCAAAGGATTTGCGTCACGGAGAAACGTGAATTCTTAACGTGTAGGCGTCTATGATCAACCTTGGACTTTGAATCAGCTGATCCTATAGATAGCTATTCGTTTGCTGAAATATAGACATTTTGTTTTCAATCATCACGAAAGCCATAGACGGGCATATTAATGTGAGCTTCGTATTCCTTACGGTGCAATTTTCAACATGGCTATAATAAAAAAAAAAACCATGCGTGGATCACGCGCCATACGTTTCTTTCAAGTAAATGTTGAAAATTTTATCAAATCTACATCTAAACCTGAAAGTGAAACAAATCTTATGCACGATATAGTTTTACATCGATATAATGAAAACATGTTATTAGAATTGTCGTCATACGCAAACACCCGTTTGAAAACATGAATGATTCTAAATTTCTATTTCATGCTGATTACGAAAACGGAAGGTTTTCTAATGTAAACAAATCATTTTTCTTTCAATGTCATTTGATTTCTTATAAATACTAGCTGTTGCCCGTGCGACCTTCGTTCGCGTGTAACTGTTATAAAAAAATATTACTTCCCTTTTTAAATCGGATTTTGTTACCAATTTCAAGGGTTTTAATTTTTTTACACGGAACCCTAATTTTTATTCCAAAATAAAAGTAGTCAAAGTTACTCCTTATAACATCAGCTATCTGCCAGTAATAGTCCCGTCAAAATCGCTCCAGACGTTTCACAGATTAGAAAAATGTGTTTTTGTTATAAGTGTCGTATTTATTTTATAATTATGTATTCAGTAAAATGCTGTTATTATAATACTACAAACAGACACTTCAATTTTATTTATTTGTTTAGCTTATTTTGTCCACACAAAAATGAATTTGCCGCACTGTGGTGTCATTATTCTGACAATTCGTTGCTTTCAAATCGTGCTAAGAAGGCTTTTTTTACATTAGGTGCATATTGAAAAATGTAATATTTGGGAAGACTTCGAAATCTCGTCACGTTTTTCTCATTTGAGAGTAAAACTCGTGACTAACGAATTAACATGACAATAATATTACATTGGTGTGAAATATGAAAATTGGTACAATTTGGAAATTTATATCCTGTCACGTTTGATGCAGATATTTCTAATTTATAGAAAACTAGCTTAACTAGCCGTTGTTCGCGACCTCGTTCGCGTGAAAATTTTGATGTGTATTTCTGAGAAAGAAAGTAGCCTATGTGCTATTCCAGTCTATAATCTATCTCTGTTTCAATTTCATCCAGATCCGTTCAGCCGTTCTGGCGTGATTGAGTAACAAACATCCACCCATCCAAACTTTCGCATTTATAATAGTATAGTAAAATAGCAGCACTAACGGTATCTTTATTTATACATTAGAAATTAAATAGAAAAACACAACTAGATGCCAGACTACATACCACACACATACATACAACCATAGCCTAGGTACCAGTGGCGAAGGTTCCATAGAACTCGATTCCTACCGGCTTCCCTTTGAAAAATGGCACAGTCAGTATTCTGTAGACAAATAATATTATCACATTAAAGATATGTACTCCGGCTTACCTCTTACAAAAATTGACTCTTCGTTTCTGCTAGGTACTCTTTAAAAGGAACGTTTTGACGACCAGTCTAGGAGAGGATTTTCCAAACTGCAACCACATGCTCGGATTATGAGTTTATTAATATCCGCATGCCAAAATACACTAATACATAATACCTACCTACGTGACTACGCGTACGTGATCATTTACATGCAACTAAATTATTTCAGGAATTTCTTATAATTTTCCTTCTAAATTGCATTCTGTCATAACCCTGCGCTTACTCAGGTTTAGTTTATATCTAGGTAGGTTATGCGCCGTTACTAGGAATAATGACTATTTGGAACGGATCGTGGATCTTTGGGCTGTCACGACAGAAGACCTCTGTTACGTTGGAATGAATGAGAAATGGGCAATTTGGAGATCTTGATGGGTAGATTCTGGAAATTAAAAGTGATTATTTATATTATTAATCTCTCATGCATAAATCTGTTTTAAAAATGAGCAACGATGATTGACAGACATTTTCAGGGACAAACCCCTATTGTGCTAAACACACAAGAAATACTGAAAACGTCATTCAAGAAAAGCGTACTATAATTTAAAATATTGCTTAGTTGTTATCTAAGGCAGAATGCAAATATGTTATGCACATAACTTACTTTATTCAAACTGCATTTTTAAACATACATAGATAAAGCAATACACAACAGAGTTAACTCTTTAGCAGTACAACAATGACGGAAACTATGGATCTGATAAGGACTGCGGTAAACGTGACAGGAAGACAGGCCACAGATTGACTACAACACTGTTGTTAAACTATGTTACGTCAGATTATTTAATGTTTAAAAAAGTGACACAAAATAAGGAAACCTACATAGAACGAAACTTCTTGAAGACATCTACAATATGAATCACTAGCAATAGTCCTACGTAACTATCATTGGGGAATCATTAGGATAATGGTATTTGGAATTGTTCCAAATCCATGATCTTCATTTAGTACTGTGCCCATACTATAGAACTATTGCTACCGCCAAATAAAGCTTAACGGGAACACCGTCAGGTGTAAAAGGATAAAGGCTCCGGGTACAATCAACTTTCAATTATGCTTCAAAGTTGGCACGTTGACAAACTATCAGCTGTATGAAGGAACTACTTTCCATTAGTTTCGCCTTCGGTTGGTTTGCCAACAAGGAGCACAAAACAAGTGCCACAAAAAGCTCCTAACGAGATGATAGCGCGTATACATTGACGATATAGTGGTATCATTACGATCAATGCCACACCTAAAATAAAAGCAATAAAAGCTCTGACGTGAAACGGTCAAGAACAAATGAAATTGGGAGCAAAACATTATCTGTTCTAATAACAGTTGAATAAATTATTCATCTGTTTCTTCCTTGTCTGTGACGCTATTTTGATCACGAACCTCACCTGTATGTGTCATGAATATCTTAGTTACCGGAAAGAATGTCTTACAACAGGGCCGTCTTTAACCTATTGGAAGCCCTGGGGACTTTAGAATAATGGGGCCTCTATGGAGAATGAAGAGCGAGCTTGGAATTTTCGTAACCTGCCTCTGACAGTTTGGGTCTTGCCTTGATACTGGCAATTGAAGAGACGGTCCTGTCTACCTCAAAGAGGGAAGGCAATAGTTACATTATACATAATCATTGGGCGTATATAATTGCATTACCCACAGGTTTCACCTAGATATTTCATTAAGAGGATGGGAATTCTTCTGTCTTCCGAAAGTAACAAAATATCTAGCGTAGTTTTATTTTTGACCGTAAAACAGTTGGCGAAAATGAAAATAAAGATACAATCATCAGTTTTCTTTTTCGCCATTATTTGTTCATCAGATGAAGTTGATATATGTCTTAGTTGATATATCTAAGCACTGTAATTATTTAATTAAGATAGTTTGAATCGTTGTCTAAACATAACGGAGATATGGTTGGAGACAATATGTCTGGGAGGGAGCTTATGTTATTTTATTGATAAAGAGATGTTATCAATTCGTACAATGAAATGTTTTGTATTATTGTAAGCGCGACACCGCTAATCTTAATTTCTATTTGTAAAACAATCGTAACTGAAATCACTTCCTTTAGTGATTTCAGACTTCAGTTTTTTTTTGTGTTTTTTAGTCAAATGATAATTCCCGAGATAACGGAGTCAGTATTAGCAAAATGAAATATCCCACACTTTGCATAGCTGCACCTAAAAAAATTACTGCTGCACAAAACAGGGTCTCACAAGGGCAACTACTGAGTCCATTCTTGTTCCTTTAAAATGTACATGCTTTTGTAGGTACGGTCTGTAGTTTCTACCTACACTCATGGGGAAAAAGCCTGAGTTTACGATATACTAGCTTATGCCCGCGGCTTCGCCCGCGTGGAGTTCGGTAATTGTCCCACGGGGTCGTACTACCGGGATATAAAGTATCCTGTGTTAATCCAGGTTATAAACTATCTGTGTGCCAAATTTCATCCAAATTCGTTCAGTAGTTTTTGCGTGAAAGAGTAACAAACATCCAGGCATCCATACATCCTCAAAAACTTTCGCATTTATAATATTAGTAGGAAGGATGTTACGCATTCTCCCTAATAAAAGTAAACGGTTCCGCTGTGCATTATTCAGCACTAGCGACCCGCTCCGGCTTCGCACGGGTGCAATCTATACATATAAACCTTCCTCTTGAATCACTCTATCTATTAAAAAAACCGCATCAAAATCCGTTGCGTAGTTTTAAAGATCTAAGCATACATAGGAACAGACAGCGGGAAGCGACTTTGTTTTATACTAGGTAGTGATATGGAATTTTCTCTAAATAATGAATTACATATTTCAATCCTTTCCATAACAAAATGTTTCGTAAGACCGTAACATCAAATGAAATCATAACAGTCTAATGTAATCATTGGAAATAATTTCCTCTTGCTCACACGAGCAGGTGTTACACAAGATAATGATTTTCTTCCTTTGGACTTTGTACGCACGGCGGCCAATCAAGCTATGCAAAACAAAATTAAGCTGATCTCTCATCATACGGGAAGCTCATACAAAGCGAAGTCAGGTTATACTGGTTATGTATAGCTTGATGTGCCGCCGTGTGTACTACTGAATAGAAACTTATTAATACACACAGGGCAGTCCCAATGAGTCGACTGAATATAATGTAGAAGACGTAGAAAACTTTTGGCGGCGAATTGTAACACCTACGCACTCATTTGTTATTATGAAATTACAGCTTTGTTTGAATGAGATTAAAATCCATACTAACATTTCCTATGAAATACGAAACTAACTTGTCTGTCCTTCAAGCCATTACGGGTGAACAGATTCGGATGACGCATAGACTATGTGTTAGGTAGGACATAATCATAAGATACTTTTTATGCGAGTACCAAGTAAGTTCCCGTAGGATAATTCGCTACCTCCACGAGAGCGGAGCCGCGTGTAAAAGATAGTCATTTATAATTTACTCATTGTTTTTATAGACGTATCTCGTCATGGAATAACTATTGGTACTTCTTAGTGGTTAACCGCAGCAAATAGGTAGTGACTACGCAAATATGTAAGTAAGACGCAATAGTTTTGATCTGTTTTGGAACCCTAGTTGCAGAAAATATCATCATGACGCATTTGTGATCACAAGTAGGTACTTCAAGCGTTCCTTTCTTACTACTAAGAGCTAAACTAAGATCCTCCTCTTAAGGCTCAATTAACACCGAAGTGACAGCGGTCGGCAGTATCACTGTCAAACCATTTTAAGTTTTATCTCCATTACTAAATGCATAATATCGTTTGAAAGATACGGGAGGGCCGCGCGGCCGCTCGCAGCCGCCGCCGACTCCGCGAGAAGTCACGCGGTCCGTCAAAACGGCGCGCTAGACACTGCTGGCCGCTGCAATGTCCGTTTGCAAATAATTTAGGTGTTGCTTAGTGGTCGTGAAAGAGCTTTAATAACGCAACCGTTTGCGTTTCGACCCGCAACGTTAACGTACACGTTTACCCACGGCGAGTCACGTGTGGGTGCAACATAGTAGGGCGTCCAAGAACGTCAACAGTATGAGTTTACAGTATTATCAATGACGATTATGTAAATATTATTGACAGTTTAAAGTTAAATTGCTTATCATTAGTCGTAACAGGAATGTTTTAAGGCGTGGCGAAAGATGTATAAATACGAGTAAAAAGATTTTTGAAATAATAATAATGGGACTGAAAAGTAAAGATTTTGTTTTATTCAAAGACACTATTACATACATACCTTTCTGAAGAATTTCACCACTAGTATGTATATATACTATTATAGCTCTTGTACTTGAAAAGGCCATGTAAAATACTGGTGTTCAGGTGTATCCGGTTAGACGGGAAGCCAACCCCAACATAGTTGAAAAAGGGCTAGGCCCTTTCACTTTGTTTGTAAATTGATTTAAGTCTAAAATAAAAAGTTTTATACAGGAGACCCCACGTGAGTGGTGCGAACAAAACCAGAATAAACCTTACTTTAATACTGTTTGTTCTATTTCCACAGTTGAGGTAAGATTTTTATAAAGTTGCCTCTGGCCATCAAAAGGTTACACAGTATAACTTAAATTCCATACCATAATAATTATTCTCTTAAGTACAATGACTGGTTCGTGCCTCCTATCATGCCCACTGAGCCGCAAAATATGCAGCTGGGGTGACCTCATCGCTGCCACATACGAAGTTGTGGAAGTAGCAAAGTTTTGGGGTCATATTATATAATGTTTGCAAGAGCAATATGAAGAAGTGCAATATGAAGAAGTAGTAGCCCGATGACCATTTAAAAAGTGTGTTAAATGATAGAATAATAAAATTCATAGAAAATTGTGTTGTTTTCCAACAACTTTGTGATTTCTTACCACAGTTAGGTATTGCATCACAATTTGTTTACTTACAACTTGCAGTAATTTTATTGCAGAACTGAATATGGATGATATTGTTCAGCGTTGTTATGATAGCAATAGTCAACAGAATCTATTTAATTAAAGTACTATATGAATGGAGAATTTAAAATGAGCAAAGTAATATCAGTAGATTTTTAGAAATGGATGATTTATATTGATTTATTGGCAGCATAATATTTATTTTGAACTAACAATAATAAATGAGCTTCAGAAAGCGATTTAGAGCATTGTCCAGACCCAAATTAGAACAGTCTTTGAAGTGTAGGGGTGTTAAAGTAAAATAAAGGACTACATTTTTTTTTTTAGCCTTTTTGAGTGTCCCACTGCTGGGCAAAGGCCTCCCCTTTCTCCTTCCAAACCTCTCTGTCCTGTGCAATATCTGGCCATGTTCACCCCGCAAACGAGATCAGATCGTCATACCACCTTTACCGCGGTCTACTAAGGACTACTGGGCTCTGATAATAAATACATCAATATTTCTATAGCCAATATGTTTTGCTTTGCTCCGACGGAAGCACGCACTTGTTGTTTCAAAATTATCATAGCAAAAGCGGCTTCTGAATAAAGATATACGTAAAACTGGCTCATAATTACTAACAGATTAAAGAGGTTATGCTGATATCGATGATTCGATGTTCTTCCGTTAGATTATTATAGATAAACAGCGTTTAGAAAATTGACAAGATTTGTAATGAAATTCTAACCTAAAATTGATTATGGGCATCGACTGGAAACTCCAATACTATTACTGTAAAAAGTACTTAAGCAATATGCGGAGGGGCTGAATACTCGTAGATTCATCATAATATTTGGTAATCACAATAATTATGTCGAGTCTGAAGTCGATAAAACTGCGCTAAGAGAGTACATACCTTCCACTTCGCCTTTTGTCTCATGCTTCGTCATTGTAGACACAATATCACTAACGGCACATTAAAATACAACAAAGAATAGATTTCAGTTCTATTTAAAGGCTTTAATCACAAATTAAACCACTAAAACATTCTTATTTTGATTGTCAAATCTTGTTTTGATTTAAATTTTTCAATGACATTGACATTAATTTTCTTAATGTTGCTTTACTTGCATTGTTGCAGGTTTACGTTTCGTTACTTTTTGCGCATTTGAAATCATCAAGACGTTTTTAATGAATAAGTAAGCAATTTAAAATAGAACTATTAAAAATAGTCATGCTAAGATTACTGAAATTATTTAAAAAAATGAAAAAAAGATTTCTATAATTATTGCCCTGCCATTTATAAGTAAAATAAGTTAACGAACGTTTTGTTTTAGTTAAAACTACCATGTTTTTACCTGTAAAATCTGTAAAGCATCTTGCTTGACTCTTGAATTGCGAAATTATAATTTAGTTGTCATTTGGTTTTGATTGGAGGTATCGCGTGTTTGATAAAATGACTCAATCACGATTTGTTTGAAATTGTACTATTTTAGCGGGTAATTTTAACTTTGTTATTTGGCTATCTTAGTATTGAAGCGAAAATGATTTTTAAAGTAACTAATTCCTGGCTTTTCTTTCAGATGGTGCCAAGAATGTGGAAATTGTGAAACCAAAATAAACATACAATATTTTTGAAGACAATTACAGCTTATTAAATCACAATGTCGAACCCGGTAGTAGAAAACGGTGTGCCTGAAGAACGGTAAGTTGTAAACAAACCAAAAAATCCAAAAGTCGACATGTTGTATATCCGAAATCTTTGATAGCGTCTCTGCAAAGTGACGCTATCAACTAAGTTTAGCACATATTTAGAAATATAAAATGGGAAAACATTTCGAATTCATTGAATGGGCTAGCTAGGCATTCATAACCATTTTTTGCGCGAAAACAGCATATGTTTTCTGTGTTTGTTAGCTAGTTGCATCACTTCTATGTTAGTTTAAAAATAGGTTGGAAGCATGGTAATATTTTTATTTCGAACTATTTATTGCAAAGCTTTTCAAATAAATGGCCAGCTATGTAATTTAGAGTATAAATCGCATATTAGTATGGAAATTAGCCTACACATAATAAGGCATAAATTCACACCCAAAATATAGTAAATAGAAGATTATATTTAAAAAAAATACCATGGTGTTCTATTTCTATCAGTATGTATTGTTGGCTGGCTTGGTTTGAAATTCTGGAAGGTGCAGGTGGTTTTACAGAATTAGCAAGAAAGGACATATGTGTTGAACTACTTACAAGCAGTAAGTAGTTCAGTTGCTGTGTTCATACCACAGTCTATTTATGTTTGTTCTATTATGTTTCAGTTCTACAACGTACTACTTCCCGAAGACTGGATCCAGGGCTACAATAAGGCAGAGACTAAGTCTGTTTGTGTCCATATACTGGAAGGCAATCATTGTGGTGCTCACTCCACTGTTGCTGCTGCCTATACCGATTTTGAACCGTCAACCTGTAAGTAACATAATCTTTTTCTTATAAGCTGAGGTCGGAATAGGTTGATTATAAATTTTAGAGAATTTTGAAGTGTAGGTTAATAAACTGTAGGTACCTATTCCAATATCTGGTTTTGAGGTATGATTAGAGAAACATTTTGCCCTTAACAGTTTTGTCTATAAACAGTAATGCATTCAAAAGTCACACAATACTGCAGACAACTGATATGACTATAAAATATACACACCTATCTTTTGATGTTTTGTAAGTGCTCATGTGGGCCTATGTGAAATAAAATATTTTGATTTTAAATACATAGAATATCGAAACTCATGCCGTTTGTCCAGACAAGCTCATTGTAGCCAAGTCTTGGTAAAAACTGGGCCTTTGGAAACAAACATTAAATTGTAAATGATTATAAATCATTCCAAATTCATACTTAGCAGTCTTGAAGTGGTCCTCAAATTAAATACTACTTAAGACTTCACAAGGCAAAATACACTCCACTTTTTCAATAAAATATGAACCTTATAAACACTAACTGTCTTTGCCAGTTTCTTGTGACTAAAAAGGGAGAAATATAATCTACATTAATTCATTTTACATAGAGCATGTTAGTAAGACACCTACAAATAAATTACAAGCATAGCTTAACAATCAATCAATCATTTATTTTGTTAAACATAGGTATGGTTACAGATAGCATATTGTTTAAAATATGTGCACTATGTTTTGCCAATTTATGGCATACAAAATTAACATAAACAATCAGTTCCAAATAAGGTGGCATGTCAATAGATTACATTAAAAAAACAGTCAATTTAAAATATGTCAGTTACGTAAGGTAAAGTAAGCTATATTTATAAAGTAAAAAACTGACTGGTTGACTGATTCACTGACTGATCGATCAAAGCACAGCTGAAACCGCTGGGTCTAGAAACATGAAATTTTGCACAAACGTTCCTTAAATGACGTAAGTGTGCACTAAGAATTGATTTTTGGAAATTCATCCCATATGGGGTTAAAACGAGGATTGAAAGTTTTTATGAAACTTGGTCAATATCGCGAACAAAGTCGTGGGCGACAGCTAGTCAGCCTATAATGTTCCCACTGCTGAAGCACAGGCCTGCTCTGTATGAGAGGGAATGGGCTAAAATCCGCCACGCGGGCCCCGTGCGGGGTGGTAGATGGCAAATGTCTTCGAATTTTTGGTATTCAGACATACCGGTTTCCTCACGATGTTTTCCTTCACCGTTTTGCGAGCAGTGGTGATGAAATAAATTAAAATAATGCGGTTGCCTGGGTTCGAACACACGACTTACTGCTCGTAAGTCGAGGCCACCACCACTGGGCCACCGCTGCTCTCCAAATTACAAGCCTCCTGCAAAATATTCAATTCAAAACCCTTTCTTTCCAGGCCTACAGATGCATGTACGTTGTCCTTATAATGGCAATATACTGGGTGTTGGAACTCTTGCCATTACCTGTCACATCCATGCTACCCATCGTACTTTTCCCAACAATGGGTATCTTAGACTCGGATAAGACCTGTGCAGCATACATGAAAGAGACTAACATGATGTTCATGGGCGGTCTCATGATAGCCGCAGGAGTACAGCATTCGAAGTTACCGAAGAGAGTTGCGTTGTGGACTGTGCAAGTTGTTGGGTGCTCACATAGAAGGTTAGTTGCTTTGTCTTGCTGTAATGGAGTCCTCACACCAGCGATGTCATTGGCATATCAACTGAACGCGTACGAAAGTTGCCGACATGATTGGCTTTGGTGTGTAGGCTCCGTGACATCAATTAGCATTAGGTTTAAATAAGTCTCTGATAGCAAAATCTAGCGTATCTTAATGCCCTACACAACAAAGGTTTTTTCTTGTATTGTGATGATAAATCTGACAAACTTAAGTCTGACAACCAGTCTTACCAAGGCGTATCGTATTACCCAGTACTAACTGGGTTGTGGAGGTCAGATAGGCAGTCGCTCCATGTAAAATACTGGTATTCAGCTGCATCCGGTTAGACTGGAAGCCGACCCCAATATAGTTGGGAAAAGGCTAGGTAGATGATGAAATCTGACATACTTAAACAGTCAGACCTGGTACAAGTATCGGAATACTGGTGAAAACTTCATTGACAAGGTTTGGCGCGTTCCGCGTAGAATTCACCTCAGTGCGTGTCCAATAAGTGTTTGAACTTCTTAAATAGTACCTAAAATTAATCGAGCTAAAGATAATAATTCATTTAATCTCACCATAATAAATTAATTTATTCTTTCAGACTGAATTTTGGCCTAACGTTCGTTACTATGTTCATATCCATGTGGGTGTCGAACGCCGCTGCCACGACCATGATGGTACCCATCGTTGAGGCCATATTAGAAGTATTAGAACAGGTAAATATTTTACAATGTCTTGTATATGTATTTATTTATTTAACACTTCAAGCACAAAAGTACAGAAGCGGACTTAATGCCATAGGCATTTTCTACCAGTCAACCTTATACCGTTCCATACAGATTTTAACCAAAGTTTTAAAGTCATCCATGTGCTTTGAAAACGCTGTTCAAGCCACTGATCAGTTAATCTGTTGACAAATCTAATGGTTAATCATGTGATTCATCAATCAAATTAACAACAACGAATGAAGCTGAATAAATGATGATGGTCAGAAGTAATCTGTTTCTAATTTAATTCGCAGCAAGGACTTGGCGAAATCTATATAAACAAGAAGAAGAACGAGCCAGCAGAGAATGGCAAAGATACCAAGGCGGTTGCTAAGACTGGTGAAGAAGAGTAAGTAAAATTTATTTAAACCCCCTCTCTGAAAAGCACGTTAGCCTTCGGTCTCGGCTGTCGTTTCTAGATCTTTGACAGTCGTTACAGGACTTACAGTGAGCCGAAAGAATCACACACAGTCTTAACAAGGTAATATATACCATATTACCCAGCAATAGCGAAGGGTCAATTTTTGTAAGGGGTAAGCCGGAGTACATATCTTTAATGTGATTATATTATTTGTCTATAGAATACTGACTGTGCCATTTTTCAAAAGGAAGCCGGTACGAATCGAGTTCTATGGAACCTTCGCTACTGTTATCCAGTTGGTATACTCAGTTGTGGAGGTCAGACAGACATTCACTCACTGTAAAATACTGGTATTCTGCTGAATCCGGTTAGACTGGAAGTCAACCTCAACATAGTTAGGATAAAGTTTAGGCAGATTAAAATTTTTCATCGGTTATTTAAAAAGAAAAACAGCTGTTCCATTCATTTTGACCGTGTAGGTATTGCACTTTTAAAGGAAACAGCTGTTTTTTTTTTAAATAACCGTTGTAAATTTTCTTTGTAGGGGGGCTCAGAATGATGTACTGAATACGTGGTAACCGTTTTCGCGTCGGTGTCCCTTCCACCACGTATGTGTGTGTTGCAATATTGAGTTTCTTAAAAAAGAGCTCCGAACGGGTCGAGTTAAGGCGATGCTCAACCCGCGCATTGCTTATAACTGTGCATTAACCTTCATATGTACTCAAACTCGCAGCATTTCTTTCAAATAGACCAGTTACAGGTACTTTTTAACTTTCAAAATTAAAAAGACGAAGCTACAGTCCAGCCACTAGGCATAATAACTGAGAAATTACTGGTGTTGTTCATTCCAACGCGTATGGAGAAGAATGGGCAAGAAACTCCATGGACAGTTTGAAATCCCTAATTTGATGATTAATACGCATTCCTTTCGTTTCAGAGTCCCAATGCCGAGTGACATAACAATTTGCTACTACTTGAGCATAGCGTACGCTTCCACTCTGGGAGGATGCGGTACTCTCGTCGGAACTGCTACCAACTCCGCCTTCAAAGGAATCTTTGATTCGTAAGTTTATTTTTTACACGTAATATTTTCTTCCTCTATCTGCCTTGTAATTTTAAACTCATACTTCATAGTCTTGTATCAGAGGCGACTATTGAAACATCAAACGAAGAAGAGAATTTGCTGAGAGTTGGCAACGTCGCAAATAGCTGTCAAATATTTACCTGTTTTCATTAATTTGGCAATATTACTGTATGGAAATAAGAAATATGGCTAATTAGTGAACTAGAATATTAATAATGAATTGCAGTTAAAACACTGAATTTGATGTTTTAAACGTTTTAGGTGTAGAAAAGGCATTTGGAAAGTTTCCAAATACTTTTTTTTACATCTAGAACTAAATATTCGGTGTTACGATATGAATTATTCTTTCTTATTTCAAAACAGTAATATTGCCAAATTAATCAAAACAGTAAAATATTTGACAGCTATTTGCGACGTTGCCCACTTTCTGTGCAAGCGCTCTTAATAAACACAGCAATATGTATATAATTTTCTCAATTTATTGCTTTAAAGGCTCACCAGAGCATTCTCTTGTTAATCCAAGATTCGATTTTGTACAGAAACATGTGATCGTTACAAATTGTTTCGTTATAGGTCGCGCACTGTAATCCTCACACAATGATGTAATGATCGAGCTCGGTCACGCCACTCAATCAATATACGCGTGGTGTTTTTTCAATTATGTTTTTACTAAGAAACGACAACGACGTCTTATAAAAAACCCGCCCTAAAATTAAACAATAATAATTTACTTAGCCTAAAAAATCCCATATCTTCCCGTGGGTGTCGTAAGAGGCGACTAAGGGACTTACCAGAGAATGGGCAGCAGCGTTCTCTGTGCTTTTTTAACAACCGTCTGATCGTGAACCCGCCTGCCAAGCGTGGCGATTATGGCAAACCCCCCCCCTTTGGGGGAGGCCTATGTCCAGCAGTGGACGCCTTTCGGGTGAAATGATGATGATGTCGATGATAAAACCACACGAACCTAAACTTGTTACTAAACTTAAAAAACTACAAAATGTCATTATAAAGAACCCGCCCTAAAATTTAACAATAATAATTTAATTAGCCTAAAAAAATTAAATATAATTGTATTTTTTCTTGCAGCGAATTCCCCGAATACGGAAGCTCAGTGAACTTCTTCTGGTTCATGGCTTATAGTACGCCCCCCATGCTCATCATGCAGATACTGGTGTGGCTCGCTCTGCAGGTCACCTTCATGGGCATGTTCAGGTATGTTACCCATTTGTTTTTGTGTGGTGAAATCTTTATGAATCCGTCTGGAAAAGACGGAGGGTTATATCGGATTCTTACTGACTAAAACTCGTAATATACCACAATAACATCACGCTTTTAATCCCGGAAGGGTTGGCAGAAATGTATTCCAATATTACACCTACATTTCGCCAGTTATGTTGAAGTCCCATATAACAGCGGAGGAGCCTATTGCTAACCAAGCACAAATCCGGACTCCTTGACTGCTACTGAGAAATTCCTGGTGGAAAAACCCAATAATACTTTGTCCGACCTGGGAATCGAACCAAGGACCTATGCTCAGCAGTCACGCTTGCGGCCACTACACCAACGAGGCAGTCCTCAGTTGCCATATCTATATCATCATCATTATTCTCCTGCCCTTATCCCCATTTATTTGTGGTCGGCGCAGCATGTCTTCATCTTCCATACATTCTATTACTCGTCATCTCAGCAGTCACCTCCTTTCTAGCCATATCATCCTTCACACAGTCCATCCATCGTATCTTTGGTCTTCCTCTACTCTTATAGCCATACATCTATATCAAAACATATTTTATTTCTGCAGGCCAAACAGCCCAGCTGCTAAGAAAGTAAACATGGCGTCGTCAGGATCAATGACTACGATGAAAGTCATCAAGGAACAGTACAACAATCTTGGACCTACCACATTCCACGAAAAGGTGAGTTTATTATCAATCAAGTTACGATGGCGTATGGGAAACTAACTTATGCCCACGGCTTAGCAGGCGTTGATTTCGGTAATTGTCCAACGGGACTACGGGATCAAAAGTACGGGGTATAAACTATCTGTGTGCCAGATTTCATCCACTTCCATTCAGTAATTTTGTGTGAAAGAATAACAAACATCCTCACAAGCTTTTGCATTTATTATACAACACTAGTTTTAGAAACCTGAAACACGTGTCTAGTATTTTTAAGTAAAGAATCTATGTAAAAAATTTCTTAACTGTATCATGAAAAATCACAAAAATATAAGCTTGTTCTGTTACCTGGTTGTCCGCACAAAAACGTGGTCACTATATAACATAGTTTAAAAATGATTGGAATCGATTCAGTTACTTATTCTGAACAAACTATATTCAGGTTTCGCATATACTAAAAATAATGTATATAGTAAGGAAGGTAAGCCATTCATCGTCTCGAGCGCGCTACTAAATCTACTTGATAATAAATTTGACACACACAGGAAAAGAGCCTGTGTGTGTCGAGAAGCTTGAAATTTCGTAATGCAAAGAAAGTGCTGAAGAAGGGATTTTTGAAAATTCATTCCCTAGCCATATTATCACGTACCGAGTCGTTGGTCGAGAAACTCTCCTACTCCTCCAGCCATTAACTTGTATATATTTTTCGCAGGCTTCCGGTCTCCTGTTCATCTTGGCCGTATTCCTGTACATCTTCCGCAGCCCTGGGTTCATGCCCGGCTGGGCTGACGTTATCACCGACATGTAAGTTACGATCATAATGTATATTTTTCCAAGTATAGCGAAAAAAACACTGATTTGGTCCTCTGGGTTATCGAGATTCGTACGTGTTTCCCGTAAACTATCTGTGTGCCAAACTTTATCCAAATCTGTTCAACCATCTTTGCGTGATTGAGTAACAAACATACAAACACATTTATAATATTAGGTTTTTAAGCACTTCGTTGTTTTCATAATTTCATTCTAAACTAGCTTTTGACCGCGGCTTCGCCCGCGTGGATGTCGAACAATATCCGATTACTTACTTTTATCCCCCTTTTATCCCCCTTTTTAACCCTTCGGAGGTATAATTACCAAAAACTCTGAGACATGTATAAATTAATTTTTAATTGTCAGCCTAAACACAAAATTTGAAGATCCTAACTTCAAAACTGACGGACTTTCATATAAACTTCCATCCCCTATTTTACCCCTTTGAATTCTCAAAAAATTCTTTTCTTAGTGGATACTTACTCTTCACAAAAAACACATCCTCCAAGTTTCATGTCTCTAGGACCAGCGGTTATGGCTGTTTGTTGATATATCACCCAGTCAGTCAGTTTACCTTTTTATATATATAGATAGATAGATAGAAGATAGATGAAGTTGATTCTTCTGAGGTAACCCAAGTTTGTTTTCTATGCCATAGGAAAGTGAAGGATGGAGTGACTTCAATGTTTATCGTCGTTCTCATGTTTATTCTGCCGATGGGCTGTGACTTCCTCAAGTTCTTCTCCGCCTCATCATCATGTAAGTACACTCTTGTACATACTGTATTTTACGTTAGATAAGGTGTTGCGTTAAGTTTTTAATTTTAATATTAAAAGAAAAGCGAGAAAATGGAACTCAAAATATGTTAAACTAATACTGTCAGTTAGGGGATATCTTCCGTGATTATTCATTATTCAATCACGGAAGATATCCCGTAAGTGACAGTATTAGTTTAGTTGTAACCCGTGAAAGCTTAAAAAACTGTTTCAAAATATGTTATTAAAATTATGTGTCAATCAAAAGTATAACAACAGGGAAAGACAAATGTAACATGTATATGTTTTTGTAATGTTTACAGATGAAGAACTGGCAGCAAATAAGCCTTCACCCAGCATTGTGACCTGGGGTATCCTCAAGGAAAAGATCCCTTGGGGTCTACTCTTCTTACTTGGTGAGTATTACACCACCTATAATCACATAATAGCCTATAGAATACTATGAACAAGAAGATGTCTTTATGTAATCTGACCTCCAAAATCGTTAGTGATAGATTCATTGATATTACTGAACGAGCGCCATGAATTATGTCTCAAAACTTGGTTTCTGAAAGCTTCAATTTATCTTTCTTCAAATCTCATTTTATGTGTTTTATTTAATTGTCTGTTGCATTTTGACAACAGCTTAGGTGTATGGAATTTGCAAGAAATACAAAACTTCTTTTATTTCTTAAAAATGCCTTGTATTGGCCCATAAAACATTGTGATACACTTGTTTAATTCTCTAATACAACACTTATTTTACAATGTAATATTTTATGTAGCGTGTTTTTGGTAAAACGGAACGCCAACTCAAAACGAATCGTCCTCGAAAACGCCGGTAGTGACGTCAATCACTATGTCATTGTGTCAAAGAAATACTTTTATTTGAAAAGTACTTTTTAAGTTTCACTAAGATTTTATTATAATATTGTTACTACAATCTTTGCTTGAATTAAATAACATACAATAAGTAAAATTATTCTATTAAGGCCAAAAAATTAGATGTAAACAAGGCAGATACAGGTAAGTGACGTCACATAACATGACATGAATGGCCGCGACAGTCACGGACCTTTGAACTGTCGTAGAAAATTGTAAGAGTTTAATATTTTTTTAAGCGACAAGCAGTAGTTGAATTATTTTCTTGGGTTGATAGTACTGTATTTTATTTATTGAGAAAAAATTACATGCATATTCCTTAATAAAAGGGCGTTGTGTCTCTCAGTCATACACCTGAAATTCAAGTCCCTGAAGCGATTTTTATATCCATACCACATGACCATTTTACTCATTTCTAATCCACTCCTTCCCCCACAGGCGGCGGCTTCGCCCTCGCCGAAGGCAGCAAGGCCACCGGTCTGTCGGCCATGATCGGCTCCTCACTGGAAGGCCTGCAGGGACTCAACCACGCCGTCGTACTCCTGGTCGTAGTGCTGGTCACACAGTTCATCACGGAGTTTACCTCGAATGTTGCTATCGCGAATCTCATACTGCCTGTGTTGGCTAATATGGTAAGAGCTTAAAATAGCCATGTTAATACTTTAATTTTATATGACGGAAATAATTCAAAGGTGTGGACACCCTGGGCTTCAATTCCACTAATTTAGAAATAGTTCAGTAGTTTCTCGATTCTGTGTTTTTGACAGATAATCGACCACTGAACCAGAGTAAATTAGTTTCGTCGGAACCGTGGCAGGACAATGAGAAAGTAAACATAGCAAACAGTAAAAAAAGTAATAGTGGGTCTAAAACAATATATTTTACTTTTTTTCTGAGTATTTACGTAATATTGTAGTAAGCTAAACTAAACGCCAAAAGCCCGCAGCAGTTGCGGTCACAAAAGTGGGACCGAGACGACACGAGACGAGTCTCAATATTTCAGAATTGTACTTAATATTTGCTGCCTATTTCGCACATTTTATGACAACAACTACTACAAGACGTTTATAGTATTATAACTGAAAATGTCTAAGAAACAATATTCAAGCATTCTCTCTACCTCCAGGCCCGAGTACTCCACATGGACCCTCGCTACCTGATGGTTCCCGCCACGCTGGCCTGCTCGATGGCCTTCCACATGCCTGTGGGCACTCCGCCCAACGCCATCGTCGCCGGCGTCGCGCATATACCTACTTCTAAGATGGTGAGTACTTTATTATCAGGTCTTGTTAGTTGTTATTGAGGAAGTATCCTTCAGAAACACTATCACAAAAATGAAACTCATGAAACAAATTCTGATACAACATGTATGAACAATCGTGCGTTAGTAGTTACATGTAGCTTGAACTTATTACTACGAAAAGCAGGCAATTACAAATGTTATCTAGTTGATATAGCAATGTCAAACTCAAACTAAAAGCATTTATTTCAATTAGACCATTACAGAGACTTTTGAATGTCTGAAAAACAAAGAAAGCGAAGCAACAGACACAAGGCATAATAACTTGTGAAAGTACTGTAGTTACCCATTCCAAGGCGTAGATCTCTATGGAGAAGAATGGGCAAGAAACTCCATGGACACTTTTCAACAAAAATATTTTTACAAAATCTTGGTTATATCATTCATGTGGAGACTATACATTTATGTGAGAACGATGTATAAAGACGTGCAAGTTAAGAGCGTCCGGAGTAAAAAGATATAATCAACAGTTCAAAAATGAAATGTTAACCTATAAAGCCGGTTTAACCAAAATTCGGAGTGGTGCCCGCAATTCTGTCTAAATGGCGTGTACTACAAAATAATACGTGATAACAGTAGAATGGTATCACAACGATTTGGAATAAGATTGGTCATCTTGGTATAAAATGCGAGCACCGACAACAAAAAAACGCATTGGATTTTCCGAGACACGTCTATTCCGAGACACATCTATTCCGTAGTGGTGTTATTTGAAGTCTACATTTCAAACCAATTATACAAAACAAAAAAAAAAAAAAACAATAAAAATTATCTTGTCTCTTTCCAGGCTGTCGGCGGCATAGGCCCGAAAATCATCACCACCCTAATCGTATGGGGCGCCTACCCCACATGGGGCTCATTAATCTTCCCCTTCCTAGCTCCAGTCTCCCATCTGACCAACAGCACAGATATATTGGCCAATAAAAACGCAACTTTAGACTGCAACGCCACTTACGCAGCTCTACCTACCCTCCTGGACTTCAATTGTACAGTACCCAAGTTAAGCAATCATACTGGTGTTATTACATGCAGTTACTTACCTTTTACAAGTTAAACCTAAATTAAAATAGGTAATTTAATATGTGAAGGGATTTTAATGGCTAAGTGCTAGACTTTCATTAGTTTACAAAGATAGAATGATGTACAGATATGTGCCATTTTGTACCAATTTCAAACTAAGGGAAATGCCTTAGTTTTTTTTTATTTAATGCAATCTCAGCGTGAAAATGTATTTTTAAGTCTTGTTTTGAGGAGTCGATTGGCCTATGTTATCTGTATTTAAGATTCAATGTTGCCAACATAATGATAACTATAAATCATAGACAATTGGCGAGGTCGCTTAATATTTTTGGTCTGAATTTAAGATAAGTATTTACTTATTTTTGCGTACTTAAAATTATGAAAAAAATCTTGTAATGGAAATATTGAAATTGTTTTGTTTTTCTATGCATTTTTAGCAATCCTGTAGTGATTGTGTATTACAATATATTTTTTTATATCAAGATGTTTTTTCGGCTTTTAGTGCTTATTCCAAAAAGGTGCTATTTTATAATAAACCACCATATTTAGCGACTTTGTCAATAAGGCATTGAGAAATAAAAAATAATATTTTCATATTTTCTACAGTATAAAAGCATTTTATATGATAAATAATATTAAAACAGCATTTATGTATGTATGTGGAGTATGACAGTCGCCCCACCGACTAAGTACATTGCCAAAATATATACATAACAATATAAATACGGGGTGGAAGGGACTTCCACCACATATATACTTTGAATGCAGTTGGATGTAATTTAAAATGACTAACAAAGTATGAGAGAGATCAGTATCAGAGATATGTACACACCAAACGATGTTTACATATCAATGGACATGACGAGAATTTGCAAGAAAGTATGTTCAGAGCGGGTTAAAATTATCCAAGTCATAGTATTAACAACAACACCATGCTATATTTTTCTGTTCTTCCAAATTAATAACTTGCTTTAACATTTTAAAATTATATCCTACTGTAAACTGAGTTACGAAATCGTGGCCAAAACCTAGTGCCTACATAATCCAGCCGAATGGGACAATAATAATGCTTAAATATATTATCATTATTTAATAGTACATAATTATGTACATTATGTAACGGAATAAAGCGGGTGAGGATTTATATATAGTTGTGCTCTTCACACTTGCAACGGATTTTATGAGAACATGATTGATATTTGATATTGATGGTATATCGTATGTCAATGGTTTAAAGATTATTTTCGCTTGGTAGAAAAAGGGGGACAGAGAGATGATTTTTGTGTTTTGTTTCAATGAGATAATATATAAATATGAAAAGCAAAATTGTCGGTGTACTTCATTTAAAAGTACTAGACTGTTCCACAAATTAAGAATCTCAAGTATTAAAGAAAAATTAACGCATAGATTTTATACCAAAAACATCAACCTCCCTTTTCACCACAGTTGGGTAAAAACTATTGAGCCGGTTCTCATAAAACGTTTACCAAATAACGTTTGCAAGTGTGAAATCAACAAAAAATATATTTTATATAGAAAATGTTTATGTGAAGGTGTATTTCAAATATATAATGTTTATTTAAAATCCCTATGTAAAGGGGTGTTCCTAGTTTTAATACCGTGTAGAATATTATGTGTGATGTGTGAATCGTGTATTTGTGTGTGGATCCTATTAAGTGTAGAGGAAGTCTTTATTTAAAGCAAATATTATTTTTATTTTTGAACATTTTCCTCTGTAAAATATTCCATGTACAGTTCTTTCACAGTACTTTAACTAATGACTGCATCACTGTCAATGATCTTGATGCTTGTTAAAATAAAGTTGTTAACACTAACGGGTTTGACGCAAATTTGCACTTCGAAAAAGTGCACTTCTCAAAATGAGCACTACTCAAAATGAGTGTTAATTTTATCACTTTTTATTATTTTCTGAACATTATTGCTTTTAACAAAGAAACAACTATTATCGTGCAAAATAATAATAAAAAATTTGGTACGCAGAACGGTTTTTATTTTGACCCATTGTGATAAAATTCACACTCATTTTGAGTAGTGCTCATTTTGAGAAGTGCACATTTTGCGTCAAGTGCATATTTTGCGAAGTGCACATTCTGCGTCAAACCCACACTAACAAGTCTGTCAAAATTACAGTGATTTAAGCCTTATTCACGTCACAGTAAGGTTGATGTTGGGTTACTTTTGTCAAAGGTTAATCTACTGTGAAAGACAATAAGGCTTCCTTAGTAAATATAACTGATAGGTGCCTTAATATTAAGTCAATGAAGAACAAAGTGTGCTTTTGTTGTGAGACTTAAATAATATTGTGATGCATTTTTATTTAAGTGTGTGAAAAGTGCAAACTAGACGTAATTATTATTAGTTAAGTGTGTGTGAATGTTTTATTGCGTACATGAATAAAGGAGCTCTTTTGAAAACAAATTAAATGTGATTTTTTACATTTTTGTAACTTATACACCTCTACCAGATGGAGCTGCACGTCCTGCATAGCTTATACAGGGTGGGACACTGACGCACAACCGCTTACCACGTATTCAGTACAGTCACGAGCACCAATATGTAAACACTTAACAACTTTTAAAAGTGTTTTTCTGCTACTGTTCTGATTAAAATGTCATGTTGAGTTCCAAAATACTATGCACTGCAAATATATAGCACATAGTATTTTGGAACTCATATTGTCATGAAAAAGATCCTTTCTCCAAGTTACAATCGTAATTTCTCGCGAAAATTGCATTTAAATTTAGGAAAGTGTACTTATTCGTGACTGTACACACAGAAATGTTTCATCAGTAATTAAAAAAAAAACATTGAACATACATTTTGACCGTGTAGGTATAGCACTTTTGTAGGAAACAGCAGATTTTTTTTTAATTTCCTATGATAAATTTCGAAATGGTGTACTGAATACATGGTAAGCGTTTGTGCGTCGGTGATCCACCCTGTATGTCTTTCTGGGGTGAGATTGGAATGATACTGTTATAGGGGGAAGGTCCCAGGTAGCTCCGTTTTTCAGTAAATACTTCCCTAATGTCGTTTTTTGAAGTTTTATCTTGATCTAAAAATGTAATGACGACCCTAGTGAATGGTCATCAAAATACTCTGATGATTGTTATCAATGGCTTTTAAATCGATGTGTTCATAATTATACGCGATATGATTACAATGATATTATGTACAATATACAAATTATGCTTGCGTATATTCAAAAGTATACAAATAGATTAAATATGCAGAATTTTACCTTATTGGAACGGAAATGTACTACAAAATATTTATACAATTTTATAATGAAGCCTTTTCTATGAATTGAGAAGAAGTTATACTGTAGCTTTTTCGATATTTATTAAAGTATTATATGCCAAAATGCTCTTATTATGTTTGAAAAGTATCTAATTAAAGATGTAGTCGTTTCGATTATTAAAAACCTAAAATATCCATTTTCCAAAAGTTCTGATCCTTATTTTTGTCATAATTATTTATTTTATCCTGACTGCTACCAGACAATCTAACATTTTACAGCAAAATGTCAATAAATCATGTTCTGATGATGTTTTCTCTTGGTACTTATAAAAGACGCAAAACCAAAATATTAATGTACGTAATGTGCTCATTTTGTAAATAGTGAATTGAAGGAATGTGTTATTAAATAAATAATATGTTGCAAATACTTTTTCGTTTATTTTATCAAATATTCATCGTATTTTTTTATAACGTCTACCTGTTTTGTACTTTTACTTTGACTGATTTTTTAGGCAATAACCTACTTATACCTAGTGTTCCTAATCCTATCTATATTTTTTTTTTTTTTTTAATAAACTTTGCCCCACACTAGGAATTTCTCCTGTATCGTGGGTGCGTTTACAAACATTTAAGGTAACATACACAAACAGCCAGACTCGGAACAACTACCTGTAGGCCATACAAATATTTGTTCCGTGCGGGAATCGAACCCGCGACGCGAAGCGCAGCAGTCAATCGCTCAGCCACTGCGCCAACCGTGCCGTCATATTGCAAAAATATATTTTTCAATTTTCTGTGATTCATATTAAGTTGGTATTTTAAGAAGTCGACATTTTGAGAGGTTGGTGTTTGGAGAACTTGGCATTTTGCGATAATACGAAATATTGGCCAGTAGAGCAACATCTTTGTTGCCGCGGTACTCTTTCGAAGGCGAGTGCATCTTCACACAGCGGCAACATCGTCTAATAGCCAGGCGGCAGGCAGACCGTAGCGATGCGACTGAAGCATCTTTAAGGTAGAAGCGCCAAGGTAGTCCGCGAAATTCATGTTTTTTTGCAATTTCTAGGTCAGTGCCAGGCTGTATGTTAACCAAAATGTGATTCACGACCATAACACGTATGTATTTACAGAATTATAATCATTAAAATCATCAATACAACCCCTTAGAGTTCATTGAATCCCATTGTCTTTTTCATGAAATAGTCATTCAATGGGATTAAATAGCTCGGACCTGACCTGACCTGCAAATTGAAAAAAAACGTAAGTAAGTAAGAATTCCGCGGACAATGTAACGTATGTACGATATATATATACGTCCAGTATACCAATTGTATGTAGCTTAAACTTTTTTATCTATATGCAAAACAATAATAATCGTGTTGACCAAGAACTTCAAATCTATATTAAAAGAAACACCATACAAGAATACTTACGTAATACTTTATTAACAGTTAACACCTAGAAACACTGCCTACACCGTTTTTTTAAATACCTTGAAGATGTTGATCTGGGTCCACTCGGGGTTGAGCGAGATGTCGTCGTTCCAAATGGCCGTGGACCAGACAGCCACTGTGAACCAGACCACCACTATTGCTATCAGTGAGGGACCGATCCCACCGTACATCTGTCAAAGGTAAAGAGAAACAGATTGAATTGATAACATACTGTCCTGAAGAGAACCAGCCACCATGTAGACCGGCAGAGAACTGTCCAGCGTAGCTACCATCATCAGGTATTGGGGTTTTATGAGCGAAATAACTTTCCTCCAAGGCGGGATGTGTACATACGCGCAGACCATGGCGTTAACGGGCGCAGGCGATCCGGCCACACGTGAAACGGCAATGAGCTGGCCAGCGTTGGCGCCATCATCTGATAGCCGGGGTTTATGTTGCAGAACTAACCATTTTCCAAGGTGGGATGTGCACATAAGCGCAGACCATGGCGTTGACGGGTGATCCGGCCACCAGGTGGAACGGTAGGGAGCTGGCCAACGTGGCGGCCATCATCAGGTAGTGGGGGTTTATTTTGCAGAATACACTCTAAACAAGAAGGAGACAATCGCCCATCATTGGTGATTATATCATTGATTTGACAGTGACAGCCTTTACGTTGTCGTAATGAAGCAGTTTTTAGCACAAGTGTTTTCACTGATTGGTTGGTTTTCTTTGCAGAATAATGTCGACAAAGATGGAAAAGAATTGGGGTAGCTAGTAGCTTAGCTTAGCGGGCCAGTCTTAATTATGTCGTAGGACCGTTGGCCCTTGGGTCAGACTAGTGGATACCGCAAAACGGTAAACGTATTGTTTTTAGGGTTCCGTAGACGAATGGCAAAAAACGAAACCCTTATAGATTCGTCATGTCTATCTGTCTGTCCGTCCGTCTGTATGTCACAGCCACTTTATTCCGAAACTATTAGGACTACACTAGGTAGATGTATTCTGTGAACCGCTTTACGATTTTTATACAAAAATAAAAAATTAAGGGAGAGGGTTATGAAACTGAAACTAAACAATTTTTTTTTCATCAAACCTATACGGGTGTTTATAGATAGGTCTTTAAAAATGACAGTGAGGTTCCTACAACCAATTTTTTGCCCATAGATATTTACCTAACAGACTAACATAAATATGATTAAATACAATTTTGTTAACTAATAAAACTTAGTAATAATTAAAAGTAAGTCTTATTTACTTTTTTAGATGTCTTAGTGAGAGTTATTAGCCTTCATTGCATCATTGTTGTAATAGGCACGTATAGATTACTGGCGTATCTCCCTCATCAGATTATGTTATCTCTTTTTAGAGTTACAATATATCTGATGTTGGCTAGAAAACCGAATCTTCTACTCTAAAATATGTCGTGGCACCTTTGTCTATTAAGTTTTTTGCAAATCGGCTGTCATGGTGTAAGCGATTGGGCATGTGAAGCGGATGAATGAATTTTGTGTATGAATATACAGGGTGGAAGGGACACCGACGCGAAAAAGGTTACCACAGTCGTATTCAGTACATCATTCTGAGCCTGCATAGAAATTTTTCATCGGTAATTTAAAAAAAAACTTTGGATTCGTTCCACGTGACTGATTGGCCAGAAGAGGCAAAACACCGGGAGAATTGGAAAAGAATGGGAGAGGCCTTTGCCCAGCAGTGGGTCAGAATAGGTAAATAAAAAATCAGCATTTACATTTATACATTTTGACCGTGTAGGTGTTGCACGTTTGTGGGAAAACGGCTGTTTTTTTTTTAATAACCGATGAAAAATTTCAATATGTGTGTGTTCAGGGGGGTTTAGAATGCGTCAGTGGCCCTTGAAAAGACCAAAGAAAGCTAGGATGATGGAATACGTGAGAGATGATATTTCAAGAAAGGGGACTACTCAGACATGCTGCGTCCGAACAAAATAATTAATTAGACGATAGTCTACTTACCACTTTCGCAATGCTAGGCAACAGCGAGTAAATCACACAGAAGTCAGGGGCGAACTCCGTGAGTATTTTACAGAACACCACTACGATAAAGACCACAGCCGACGCCGGCCAACCTTCGAAATTCATTAGGAACCGCTCAAACTCATCGGTCATTTTTGAATCCCTCAGGGACTCGAATAGAGTGCTGCTGCCGGCTGAAAGAAGAATATCTAATGTACTTAATAAATAAAGGGTGTAACTAGACCCTTAACGAAGCCGAAAGGCAGTTGTTCTCTCCGTTATTGCCATTTGTTTTGTTCTAGAGTTTCTAGACCATACCTGGGAACCTTCTAGCCGTGCTTCTAGTTACGGAGATATTGGGGGTCAAAGTGCCTACTTTTTCACAAGTGTTTTTTTTTTAAATACATGGTGTGAATGTTGTAACTTTACTTTAAATACCTCCACGATCCCCGTACCATTCAGGGCATCCAAAAACAAAAGCGTATTGAGTGCGTTAAGTTTACACGTAGACAGACAAAAATTGAAAAAAAATTGAGTTTTTGACATAAGTGCAGTATGTATTTTCATATGCATTCAGTAAAAAGCTGTTATTTTGATATTACAAACAGATACTTCAATTGTATTTATTGGTATAGAAGATGTATAAAGGGTGTAAATAGTCCCTTAACACAACCGTAAGACACTTGTTCTCCCCGTCTTTGCGATCATTTTTTTGTTCTAGACCATACCTGGGAACCTTCTAGTTACGGAGATATTGGGCGTCAAAGTTCCAACGTTTTCACAAGTTTTTTTTTAAATACATGTTTTTAATGTAAGATTTTTACTTTACACACCTCCACGACCCCCGTACTATTCAATTCATCCGTCAGCACAATGCTTTGAGTGCTTTCCATCTATTCCTACCGTAAAACGTGATTTTTCACCCCAAAAAAAAGTCGATTCCCAGTAATAATTTTTGCGCAAAGTTACTTAGTTTGATGTATAGAATGCTTGGTTGACGGCTATTTGAAGGGTCTGTTTACACCCTGTATATTACTAAGATATTCTAAATTAGAAGTGAGAACCTACTAGGTACCTAATATAATGTTGAGGCAAGTATCTATTTCAGTCAGTTTACCTATAATTATAGGTATGCTCCAATGAATATCCCTCTGCACCATGTTCCAACTCAGACATGATTTGGTTTGGGTTGTGGGCAGCGGCTCGCGGTTCTCACCTAAATATAGAGTTTTTATTGATTATTTGTTATAGCTGAGCGTCATTCATCTGACAAACGTGAGGTAGGCGATGTCATATGCGATGTTATTATTTTGCAAGGTTAGTGGATCACCTGTCTGGAGTCTCGCTGTAAGCAAAAATGGTGCATAATATCTGAGAAAAAAATAAAGAAAAATGCGCCTTACGTACTAGGTAAATGGTGCATTTATTAAGGCTGTATTTTCTTTATTTTAAGTCCTTGGTAGGTACTATACTCTATTTTCCAAATTATGAAGTTAGGTCTGTCAGGTCTAAGATTGAGCTTTCGGAAAGCCAGTACCAAGGATTCATTCTTGTATTGGTGTTGTCTCTTCGAGAGTCCTCGTCTCCAAGTCCGGGAGTCAGCCACGCTGTATTCAGTACGCTGCGATTTTTCTAAACCCGAAACTTAAAAGAAAATACTACAAAACAAAACGAATGATGTGCTATAGAGGTTTCACAGCATAGCGCTGGTTTTCTTTGGATCGTAGATAGGTACCTACGTAACATTAGCTACCAACAATAAATTCACCTGTGCGCCTCTTGAAATATTTAATGAAGTCCAAATTAACAGGCATGACGAAAAGTAGGACCACACACATGAGACATGGCGATGAAACTCGGTAGTGGCTAGAATTAAGAAAATATTCAAGAATATTAATAGCACCAAACACATAAATTACTTATCCGATTTATCTAAAACAACTGCGAGACCACTATACTAGACCGCACGTTGTCGTTGGCAGGACTAGCGTTGAACGGAGTTTCGAAGTCGGCCTACACTGGTTTATGTTACAACTGGCGAGTAGCTTATTACTCCTAACCAGTAATAAGTTTAAGCAGCTTCAGCGTCATACCCATACTGGATAGTAAGTTCTTCTTCTTCTTCAATCGCTTCGCCACCTCAAGAAAGGCACCGCAGAGGTCACTACATTTAGGATAGCAAGTAAATAGTACGGATGGGACGTTACCTATTACTCTGATTAAGATATTTGGTATTACTATATTTTCAAGCCGTTTGGGGTTCAAACTCTAGGACAGTGGAGTCCGACCGCTCACAGCCTTTTCAAGGATATTTCAAACGCTTAGTTGACACTTACCGTGACCCAAGGGCTGGCTTTTACCTTGGCCAAAGGTTTAGCGTTGCTACACAACGTGGCAACGCCGCCATTCTCTTGGGTACATTTACCAGTTGACAGCGTTGAGGAGGGGTTTTGACGCCATTTTATGTTTATAGTTAAGTTAGTTACTTTAGGTTATTTTAATGTATAAATGTATATAATGTTTAAAAAAAAAGTTAGTAAAAGTTAGTCCACTAGGTATTTGGTAAATTAATATATGTATGTACGAGGGCAAAGGAAGTATGTAAGGTAATCGTAGCAGGTGGCGTTCTGTGGTTTCTGCTCACCCTCATGGGAAAAGGCGTGAAGTTATGTATGTAGATAAGAATGGTACATACTTGTGACCCCCGAGATTGCCATGAAACGACTGCTCATTGCCGTGCTGCTCGACGTGTGCCGTGCTGCTCGTCGCCTGCAGAAGACCAGATAACACCACCACAGCGGAGACCATCTGATGTTGTCAAAGTTTATGAATTTTCACGGTACGAACCTATATACTAAGTTTACATCATTATCGTAGGGTGACTGGAGATTTGAAGAATGAGGGTAATATCTGGTTGGCTAGACTCGCGCAGACCAGGGAAGCATGGCACAAAAGGGCTGCGTCCTTTTCTCTGCCTATACTCAACAGAAGATGGAACAACAAACCGAATGGTGATATAGGAAATACGAATGATGATGAGAAAATAATTAAGTATCATAAAAAATACAAAAATCTGCTGAACAATTGCTGAACATACATTGGGGTGGTTCCGATAGTAAAGCCTTGCAAGGAAGCCTTCTAAATATTTTTCAATACACTTTCTCGAAAACTGGTTCTTATCGCACTACGATTAGGTTCAACATGCAATGTATTTCACACACGTGGATTTTTAATATTTATCTGCACACGTGCGGAAATAAAAATTTCCACAGATAAATGGATGGATGTGATAATGGATGGAACTATACATCCACTAAGTCCAAATGGGTTCAATGGCTATAGTCGGCGGTGATTGTTTTTTAAATCTCGGCAAAAAGAGATATGTGTCTTTACGGCGTAGATGTTTTTTTGACTATATAAATTGTGTTTATAAATAGAATATCATAGATAAACATGATTATTTAAAAGAAATGTTTAATTTTCTGAACAAATTAACATTTATTTGTGTTCTAAATTCAAAACCATTTGAATTTTCTATTTTTCATATCAGGCTGTTTAGCGGCATCATACCTTTGCTTCTTCTTCAACTCAAATTCAAACTTCAAATTAAATCATAGTGTCCTAATAATTCCTGACAAAAATACTTTCCGTTCTAATATTTTATTTCTTCGAAAGTGTATTGGAAAACGTCGTTTGATAGCGTTGGGATTTGTTACTGTAATTCTCGGCTCCATAACAGCCTCGCCTGCAGCTCGGGTATTAATTCCGCCTCAAATGCAATAACAAAATGTTTCCCCATTTATACTATTACTTTATATCAAACTAGCTTATGCCCGCGGCTTCGCCCGCATGGAGTTCGGGAATTGCCCATTTGATCTAACTTCTGGGATAATAAATAACCTATGTGCTATACCTGACTATAATCTATCTCTGTGCCAAGGTTCATCCAGATCTGCTCGGCCGTTCTTACGTGACAAACACTTAGAGTAACAAACATCTATCCATCCAAACTTTCGCATTTATAATAGTTTATGTAAGATATTATATATACATAAATATAATAATTATGTTATGTTAGTTTTTACTTTTAAAGTTGAATAGGTAATAAAGTAAATAGTTAGTGTAAGTTTTTAATTTTATTTGAGTAATACAGACACACTCGCGTTTTTTTACATGTACTTACTTATAACTTACACACACTTACTTGCAAATAAGAGTTCAAATATTGATACCTTGATTTGAATTTGGACACCGGTGACGACAGTCAAATGATTCATTAAGAATCTATTTATAGACATTATACTTTTACATCGCGAAAATCGAGATTTCACGTATATTTACAGACACGTCTACCTCAGAAAAATCCTACCTATTTACTATTAGGTAAATACTACCGCACCCCGTACGCCCTGCGCCACACTGCGCGCCATGCGCTCGTCTTCGTGAGTTTCGAAGCCCTATTTGACTCTGTTGAGGGATGATTTTGGAAAAACTATGATACACATGTCTTATCATTTTAATTAAAAAGTGTGTACATTGGTGTACACACTTTTTAATTGTGTTTTTGAGTCAATCGACCCAGAGAATGTTAAGTTTCACAGAAAACTCAACCCCCGATTTCACCCTCTTAGGGGTAGAATTTAGAAAAACCCTTCTTTAGTGGATAACCTACTCTTCACAAAGACTACACCTTTCAAATTTCATGTCTTTAAGACCAGCGGTTTAGGATGTGCGTTGATATATTAATCAGTCAGGACTTTGAATTTTATATTGGGGGTCGATTTTGGAAAAACTGTGATACACGTTTCTCATATTTTTAACTGAAGTGTATGTACACAAATTTCCAAGTCAAGCGACCACGAGAATAAAAAGTTTCATATAAAATTCAAACCCCCATTTCACCCTCTTAAAGATGGAATTTCGTAATACCCTTTCTTAGTGGACACCTACTCTTCACAAAGAATACACCCTCAAAATTTTATGTATCTAGGACCAGCGGCTTGGGCTGTGCGTTGATATATTAGTCAGTCAGTCAGTCAGTCAAGACTTTGAGTTTTATAAGTATAGATTGTGCTATTCTTTGCAACATTATTTTTACGGGTCTAGCTAGAATGAGGCTACCACAAGTGAAACATCTTATTTTCACTGCTATACTAACAGACTCTTGAAACTTCATTTTCCCGAGCTGCTGATACTGCGTTACCAATAGAGCGTCGATATATTGAGCCTCTTCTTCCGTCATTCCAATTTCTATGTCGCTTCGGGATCTAAAAACATAACTTTCAAATAAATTGAGCTTTCCGTTACAGACCTTTTACTTGTTCAAAAAAGTCTAAGATGGAACCTTATTCTATAAAACTTTTTTCGCGTGCGTAAATTGACAGCGGGAATGTTGGCCATTTCTCATGAAAAAATAAGAAAGATGCCATAAAGTTAAACCAATTAAAAATAATTTAATTGGTTTACTTTTCGTGCTTATACGGCGTTAAGATTTTTTTCAGGTAGACCAGCCAGTACAAGTTAAAATTTGTGATATTTTAAGAGTAATACGACCTCTTTCGATATTAATCTTCGCCTTTCTGAACTGAATTTTTTTGAAGGTCATTCAATCTTACGAATTTTTTTTTTAATGGGTTTGTATCGTAATTTTAACCTATTATAATACTGTTTCGACTTAACCTGAACATCCCTAAGAAGTTGAAGTTCATCCACAAATACAGCAGAGTCTCCATGACCAAAACTCCTGGGAGATTCAGCAGCATGAAATGTGGGAACTCTATCTTCGGTCCAAAGGGGAATATCCTTGCAAAGAAATCATACAAAATGATTACGTACGTTACGTAGGTAGGTACTTGGCTAAAATCAGAACGAACGCCGCCATCTTGTATTTTTCAATGCATTTCACAAACCATAAACATAATATTTTTTACCAAAACCGCTCCCTCCCCAGCACTTTAGTTAAATAGGTATTTATTTAGGTACCCTAGGTTTTATTTATAAATAACCTAGGTGGTAGGTAGTCGCAGACAACAATAGCGACCTTCCTGACATTGTGTCAAAGGGTCATATTACTAGTTCTAACAAAGAGCGGGCGGGCGCTCTTTTGTCAAGACAAATAATGGTATGGGTGTAAACTGTGGAAAATTTTGTAGTTAAAAGCATATTCGGCGGCTTAGTTACATAACAAACATTAGAATTAGTAAGGAAACTCCACTACATTCAAACTAGACTCAAACTTGAATCAAAAGTCATCAGGTACTGAGTAAGCATGCTAGGGGAAAAGCTGCGTTTGCAAATTCTTCCGTAACTAACACAACTCGTAAAATTAATAGCTTTAATCGATATTTGATATCGTTTTAAGATATTGAGAGAATATCGATATTGGTTTGGATGCTGATATTGGTTTGGATGTTGTTGGATTTTCGACTTTCAGCGATGATCAAAACGTTGCAATCGTAAATATTCAAAGGTGTACCTACTAGTACCTAGGTATAGTGATACTACTGGTACAGGGAACAGAACCTCTATCAAAACTTACGTTTCACAGAAGATCTTGAATAATTGATTGTTCTGACTACCCAACATTGTCGCTATGTCACCTGGAATTCAAAATATACAAATCTATTTCAAAATTTTTCTCTTGGCGTTTTTCAGCCTAAAGCTAGCGTTAAAGTATACGATAAGACAGTCGACCTGATACCAATTTAACCCAGAGCTTGCCTAGCGCTAGTATGGAATTTCAATAGAGCATGTGGTTTTGCCACTGATGTGCGGTCTGCTGTACTGTGGCCAACTTAGATGCAAAATAATTCCATGTTAAAAACTTTCCTCTTTGAGATCATAAACACTTGTCAAGAGTTGTTATTTTGGTCAACCCTGTTGGTCAAAAAATCACAGAAGACTCCGGACACAGGTTAGTTGAAGCAAGGAAAACCTGTTCAGGTGAAAATTCATAGATGAATCTGCCCTGGAGTGTGACTGTGGCGTTGTTCCACATACTTTGGGAGACTTCAATAACGTGTGCTGCCTGTTCTGCTGTTTGCCCATCATAGGACCTGATGGACGCTACTGAAAGTGCCAAACTAGTCTCCAAATGTGCTGATTCAATGTAGGTTGTCACTTGCCATCGACACGTAAAGAAGAAGTACAGCAGTAAGTATTTTAAGTACTCATATTTAAATGCATGTCAGTTAAATATGTGCTCTTGTGTTTATCATATAATCAGCGTTACAAGAAATAGTGTATAAGTAAAAGTTGTCACACGTACCAATGGATGACGAATACGCAATTCCGAGAAAATAAAACACGGTGAAGTCTGACGGCCTTGGCACACTGCAACAATTAGTTTTGTTATATGCAAAAACGGTTTATGCAATGAGTTGACAAAACTTCCAAGACATGAGAAAATCATCATCTGCGTAGCCTGTTGTCAACTATGTTAGGGTCGGCTTGCAGTTTAACGGGATGCAGCTGAATTCCACTATTTAAACGTCGTGAGTCTGGTCCTCGAACTTTCAGGTTTCTCACTACCCGTAACGACCGTGAAAAATCTTCGAATGACATTCTTCAGCAACGGTTTAACGTGCTCTCTGAGGAGAAGTCTCGATAATTAATTGCAGGTCACCCATCTAGTGACCGACTTTGGCTAGCATAGATTTACTTACAAAGAAAAAATATTTATTAGTCTCGCACAGGACAAAAAATAACAATAAAACAAAATAATATAAATAACCCTCCTTTTGGGCTTTGCCGCAGTCGGGTAAAAAGAAAACATACAAAAAAAAACAACTACTACTTAGCCATGAGCCCCTCAGTCATAATGAGCTAGCGATTGTTAATCTTGAAAATATTTATCATGATAAATATTATATTTTTATTGACCTTTGTTCATGTCGAGTGGATTTCTGTTGAGCTTTTCCAATGGTTTGGTAGATTTCTACGATCCCCATCTAAAATTAATATTATTATTTAAGTAGACCGTACAGCATAACAGCGGTAACGCTAGCACTGTCAACGACGATAGCCTAAGTTTATGTGGGCCAAAATCTGACCGCGGGTCGTGAAGAACGCACCCCGGTTGAAGGTGGTCTACGAACACCGTGTGGTTTTAGTCAATAGGAGTCTGACAGACCCTACCTGGTATTACCTAGCTACTAAATCTTACCTTTTCAAGTTCAGTAAGAATAGCTTTAACAAGAGGCATCATCAATCCACAAGCCAAGATGTTCGATATCCACATTGAAAGAAACATGGTCGAGAAAAACAGAAGGAAACTTAATCTGAAATCAAGATGGTAATCAAATATTTGTTGAAAATGAGTGTTGATTGTGAGAACTTCTCAAGTACAGAAATTCGTCAGACCACCACCACACCTAGATGTCTTCTCTGAGAGGCAGTGCTGTGGTCCACGACGCGGGGCCAGTGAGGATTTGAGGACGCCACCAGTGGAGCATCTAGGGGTCTATATTACTGCAAGCTAGTCCAAGCCCATAAGGCAAGGAGACGGTTCAGAAACTTTTACATTAAATAGAGTAGAAGGTTATAAGGGCAAGCTACATAACATTGGTGTTTAAAATATTGCAGCTGTGAGGAAAATGAATGGGAGAAAATCAGCCTGGCTAGAGAGGCTTTTTTTGTTTAGTTAACATAATTTTTCTGTACATTTTTTCCTCAGATATATTCCTTTGCATACGGTGGCAGACGAGTAATACAAATCATTATAGCTAAGAATCAGGGCCGTTTCGGTGATTTTGTTTTCTTTACCTATAATGCGAGCATCCAAACACGAGCAACACTTTAAGGGCGAGCCTTTTGTGTACATTGCAGTTCTCTATAGCTATCATGATCATCATCACCCCGATACAGTCCAGCAGGTCATTTCGTATGTACATCTGGAAACATAAGCGAGCTTGAGGACCGACCCACAAACAAGACTTAGGGAAGCTAGAATAGTTAGGATTGCTTTTAGCGATAAGACCGCCCATTGTGTCACCATATGTGAAATGTTTTTTATTGATCTGTTTATACAAGGTGTAACGCAAAAAGTGCAATACCTCGATGGTGATTCAGACTATCAAACTCAACAACCTGCCATAAGGAAGAAGGATCGAAAAAAAACTTGGACTTCCCATATCAAATACCGCAAAGACTGACGCAATTAGGATGTTTTTTAGGCATTTTTTACTTTAAGCTTTAGATCCATAATGATGAGTTAGTTTCATGAGCGACGCCACTTGCGTCAAGAGAAACGCGTGCGCGTCAACTGTCCCGTGGCGTGAGTGTGAGTATCGTACATCTGCATGTTTCATCTTGGTGACGGAATGTACTAACTCAACCACTTCTTTGATTCTTCTTTTCTGCGCAGTCAATGTCGTATGGTGCGTTCCGCGTGAGTGTGTGTGTGAAGGTCATGAGAGACGTGCTTTACAAAGGATTTTTCATAAGTGAGGTCATCATCATCATTATCATCTTCCTGCGCTAATCCCTGTTACTTGGGGGTCGGCGCAACACGTTTTTTTCTTCCATTAGGTACATTGTCAACCGTCACGTCATTTACTCCTTTTTCTTTCTTATCATTCTTCACACAATCCATCCATAGTTTTTTTGATCTGCCTCTTCCTCTCCATCCATCAAAATTTATAATCATCACTCTTCTAGTCACATGCGATTCATCCGTACCTCTTCATAACATGCTTATGCCAGGACAGACGAAGAGACAAAACGAGATGTGCCTTACAAATTAATGCCCAGATACAGAGATACCCAGTGATAAAAAAAATGTTACAAAAACACTTTTATATGATTTATGATACCTATAAAAATGCAATAAAGCTTTGATAGCACCTGTATCGTTTTACGATCTCGCTATGTCATTCTGGAAGTTTAATTATTATTCTGGCAAACGACGACGCAACGTCATGATGTAAGGCTCCACATCATATGGAATGTGGAAGTCCAACAACATAACCCTCCGTTCTCCTCATGAATATAGAAAGTAGGATTCCAACATAACCATACATTTTTACTGTATGGAAGGTATTAATCACCCTACGAAAAGTAGACCAACATAAACCTTCAGATGTAGGGATGTTCATCTATCCATGAGGGTTTTCTCACAGAAAAACAAGGCCTGCCAACATCACAGCAGTAAGTATTACCTCACCAATAAAATTCTTGCCGAACACGCTCATGATGCACGAGAGGCCGATGGGTATGACGGCCAGCATTGCAGGATGGTGAACGTCCAACGTCCAGTACACGACCATCAGTAGGAACACGTAGAAACTCTTGTAGGCCTGCAAATGGGGTGGAGGAGCTCGTCTTCACAGTTATTCTTTTTATACTGAAAAAGCTACTCGCAAGGCAAGTCGAGCGATGGCGCTCTTGGCGCTAAGCACTATACCACTAAACCCGCAATGCATGCTGGCAAGGCGTTTATAAGATCAGGTCATCCGGTTTATGTATGATTCCAAGCAGAGGCATATATCAGACCAAAAGGGCTGAAAAGCAATGCAATGTTTCTAAAATGATAATGAATCTGCGATGCCTCTGCACACGTATGACCAATTTCATCTTTATTCTACCAAGAATAGACAAAGCGCTTTCCATACAACTCGACGTCTTCTGCCCGAGCATGGGGCGACCCGTAGACTCGAGTTTTTACGAAGACAAAGGACATAGATACCTAATATTTCCATGTCGTCATGTTTGACGTTGCAGACGACTTTTGTCAACTAAAGAAAGGAAACATTTCTTTATTTACTTTTTATCATCGCCATGCTTACAACGATAGAAACCTTTCTACAATCTATCATTTTGTCGATTCTTCCGTTGACAAAACCAGTTACCACAGTGGTCATTTTACGCGTCTGGTAGGTATTACAGATATCTGTAGAGAGATGGCAGTGGCTTGCCATACTTTTTTTAAACCATGATCAAATATCACGTGCTCGCAGATTTTGGGCTGACCGGCACGAATAGCATGACCGCCGTACAAACGGCGTTTGTCGAGGGAAGAATTGACAAAATTACAGATTTCTTTTGTTGATCTCTCTCTCTCTCTCTCTCAGATTTCTCTTGATTTTGTCGATTCATCAACCCGTTTCTACGGTGGTCATGCTACACGTGCAGGTTGGACTAGACCTTCCTTTCTAGCTAAAGAGTCTGGCAACACCGTACCTACGTACGAAAATCAGCTTCCTGTTAAGATGAAGTTGTATATCTTCAAGCGTTTCGTACGTAGGTACGGTGATGCCATACTATTTACATCGTGTGTGCAACAATGTGTTGGCGCGTGGCGTTAATCGGAACTAAAAGAAAAGAAACAAACAAAAAATACGTTTTTGTCGCAGAGCTGCGCCGTTTACAAAAACACAAAGAGAAAACATACAACGCATTACAAACATTTATAAATACGTCCTGTTGGACAGGACAAAAAAAAATTGACAGGCACCATCTTGTTTTTGTACTAGAATTTCCAACAGACAATTTTACTAATGCTTACCACCATCATCGCCCCGTGTCAATGTCCTATAAGCGCTAAGTAAATATATTAAACTATCCTTGCAGAAGGACACCTGGCGCATACTTTAATTTTAAAAGTAGAGAGTTCTTTACCATGTTTATCTTTGTTGCCCATGAATATTCAGGGGTTTTAGTTTTAAGTATTTGCGTAGTTACTTACATTTTTATCACTGGAAAGAACAACTGGTAATAAAATAATTGGAGTAATGAAAATGACCAATGTTCTCCAATAAGTCCTGCAGAATAACTTATACCTATCTCTTCTGGTAATTATCACAAGGTTCGTAACACTGCTGTGGAAGAAATAATATAAGTTTAGGTAATTGACGTTGGGTATTTCATATTAATTCATGGTACTATGGACACAGAACAACTTACGACGATGTTTCAGACTCCATGTTTTAATTTACAACTTCACTCAGATACCTGTAATTATGTATTGCTTAGAATTAACTAACCTGACGTTAAAAATATGTCGCGAAGGGTTTAGTAATCACGATGGTCCAGTCACCATGTTCAATATTTATGATTTTCCAGTTTAAGCCAGTAAAAAAAACTACGCTGTTTAAATATTTTTGGTAGAAATCTATTTCGAGCAATGGCAACATTTATAGAGACATCATTTTAATTGTTAATTTTTTTCATTAGTTGTCAATTTATCGCGTTCGAGGTTGGGTGTACGTTGGTCATTAACAAAATCGCATAAAATTTACGATAAAATAAATTAAAAAAGCGTAAAGATGCAAGTGGATTTAGAGTTCGATTATAAAGAGGCGACAGCAGCCATGGATAAATTTTCTCAGGAGGAAATAAACGAGTTACGTTACTGGACGCAGAAGCTGGATAAATCAAAATATGTGCCTAAGGATTTAACGGATAAACAATTAGTGTTGTTTTATAATGCTTGTTACGGGGACATGGACAAGACGAAAACGTGTATAGAAAAGTATTACTCATGCAGAAAAAATGGACCAGAACTGTTCGACAACAGGATCTTGAAAACCGAAGAATTAAAACAAAGTGCAGAGGCTTTGTGAGTATAATTCTTTTAATTTAATAATACTATGTCGTCTTAAAAATAAAACAGTCAGTTAAACTGACGATATTGATGTTTCAGTTAGTTACAACCTCTGAAATTGGCAGCTGTTTAGGAAGCAGATGCTTGTTTATCTTTGGCCAACATTGCATAATCCACCAAATTCTCCTTTACTTATTTACGACAATCATGAATGAAAACATTACCTAATTCTACGTATATTATACTTTTTGTGACTATGTAATTTACGATTTCTCTATTCTTAAATGCATTGGCATAGAAAAGTAGTATTAATCACCAGGAATCGCCTATCCCAAACTATTTAATATAATGAAAATCAAAAGTGGAACACCAATGCAAGAATATCTACTACAGGAAATTGTGAAATATAATTATTTATTTATATATTTCTTCTCCATTTTACAACTATTTTTATCTTCTTTTTTCTTTTCTTTTTTTTATCTATATATTTTTAAAATAATGTTAACAAATGATTACCAAGCTGGTAATTAATCCATGATTGCATAAAAAAGAACATTATTCATACAGACATGTGTATTTCTAAAGCAAAGAAAATGATTTGTTCAAGATGTAATCCCACACAAGTCTCTAATAATCCTTAGGCATAAACAATGGAAATAGTTGTTTTAATACACAATGGTAGCTATTTAATAACAACTAGACTTACCAGTACTTACTGTTGTGTATGCCATCATATATTATGCTTAAAACTCAAAAACAAAACAAATGGATCTCACAGTAATTTGTACAGGAATGTTTTGAGTATGAATGTGGATCTGGAGTAGAGGAAGACTAAAAGAAACAATGGATGGACTGTGTGAAGGATGACATGGAAAGAAAGGAGGTGACTGCTGAGATGACGAGTAATAGAGAAGTATGGAGGAAGAAGAAGACATGCTGCACCGACCTCAAATAAATTGAAATAAGGGCAGGAGAATGATGAGTAACTTGTACAATCTTGTTAAATCACCATTAGTCAAAGATGCTTAATATTGACTTGTATGTACCAGAAAACATGATTTCAAAAAATTCAACTGTCTTAAAAAAAGAATCCTTTCATAAAAAAAAAAATCTACTCAGACCTAGCTATTTGGCTATTGTATAAACTAACAAAGTAAACAGTCAGTTAGGTGCCAGTAGACGTAATGTCAGTAGTTGCAAGCGTGACTGCTGACCGTCCTGGGGTAAGAAAGAAAATAATTTTTATATGTTGTTGATAATGGTCCACTTTAAGGACTAAGTGTGGAAACTGAAACCCTAACATACAACATAGAGATATAATGTTCTCATTCTTTATTGTACACAAAAAAAAAAATTGCAATATTAAAGCTTATGTACAAAGGCGAGCTTAATCCAGAATTGACTTTTCCTATTTACAGAAAACATCATTGTGATACTGAGATTTGACAAGGAGACCCCTGTTGATGAGATTAGGTTTGCCCCCTATTTTGTGGGACTTAAGGCGCAGATATACGACTTTTAATGTTTTGAAATTGAACATCACGTCTAAACTTGTAGTCTTATTTCTTTGAAAAAAATATATGTTATACTAGACAATCTTCTTCATAATTTGATATGTGAAAATGAGAAAATATATTTTTATAACATAGTGTAATTAATTTGTAATGTCTAACGCGGGCAAAAAAACGATAATCACGCAAAAACTATCGGGCGTATTTGCATGAAAATTTGACCATCTAAAAGACAATTTAATGACCCATATTTTAGTATACGATTTTTATTTGTATTGTGTTTGATAAATCAAGGGGGTTTGTTTTTTCGAAAAAACATGGTGCGCGTTGAAGCGGGAGCCCTTGCAGGCGACGGCTCGAAGACTCGCTCAAGGTCGCTGGCACTTAATGTCGCCTTAAATGGAACTAGCAAAATGAGAGTGTACCTAGTATGTTTAAGTTAACGAATGGCATAATGCATAGCAAATCTAGAACCTAATGCATGGGAGCATTTGCGACAGATGCACTGTTTCCCATAGATGTAATAGATCAATGGTCTTTCCTGACCTGACCTAATTGCTGCAAATATTGAACAGTTCAGAATTAAATAAAATATGTTTCAGTAGTGATATGGTTCATTCTAGCATGCTAGTATTTATTTTAAATTTTTCTTATCGCGTTCAAAATGTATTTTACAAGTGACTGCGCTTTACGAATATTTAGAAGTCATTCGAATTGTGATTAGTGACATTATTTTTCTTATTAAATGTTCGGTGTTCATATATCAGGCCAGTGTCCGCAACCGTCAGAATTGCGGACACTCGACACACATCTAAGCGCGTTGTTGCGTACAGTAGCATACTTCATTACGGCCGTGGTTAACCTTCAGATAAGCATAATGTGTACAGGGATACGTCCGGGAGTTTCAATCTATTCTAATATTTCAAAGAGTGGAAATTTCTATGTTTGGATGTAAGACGTAATTTTTTTTTTCATAAGTGGGAAACTACCCCCGAGTGTCATAGGCTACCTATATGTATTTAAAACGTTCGGGTGTGATGATATCTGACCATAGCGGGAGCGAAGCCGCAGGCAAAAGCTAGTAATAGATAAAACAGCGCCATCCAGAAACTTCCAAGTTAATAAACCCTTTGAAAATATTCTAGAACAACTTCCAATTGACGGAAACCATTCAAAGTTTTGAACGAGAAAATAATCGATTAAAACCTTCTCGGATTGGAAATTGCAATACACAAGTCCAAGGACGCAAACTCACATCGCGTTTGCTAGTTTCAGAATGGAGCGAAAACTAAACAGGTGCTTTGTTTGTGGTCTTATATGGAACCACTATTAATGCCGCTTGATATTTAGGTGACATTTAAATCATCATCTGCCTTTTTTCCAACTATTTTCTGTCGGCTTCCAGTCTAACTGGTTGAAGCTGCAAACCAGTACTTTACACGGAGCTACTGTTAATCTGACCTCCACAACCCAGTCAATATTGTAAGTACACCGATATTAATAATACGATACTCCTTGGTAAGACTGGTTGTTAGAGTTTCGACCTCATTTAAATGAACACCAAAATATTCTTTCACTCGTGAAAAGTGAACTCTCGGCGCTGCATCCAATTGTTGATAATTCAATTAAGAACTTTTATTTAGGCATTAATTTAGGTGTTGTAGTTTTCATGAAAACGGCGGATATCTATTCGTTCTGAAACGGTTGCTCGGTTCGCCCTTTAAAAAGATTGACCTTGACGCTAACTTTCGTCTTTTTCCTCCGGTTGTCTTCGTTCCAATACCTACTACACGAAAATTAGAAATTCGAAAAAATGGGAACCAGCATCAAAATGAGCTGTATAGATCTTCAAATTATATTTAAATATCGATCTTTCCAGTTCATTTTGATCATGCTTGCCATTTTTGTTGGCTGCTTTGCCTTTTGATCGCCATTCGGTCTGAATTAAACAATGGCAAATTCTGCCATTAGAACTTCCGTCCATTTCAAATTATTATGGTGCTGCAAATTACCCAACACTTTAAATACGGCTTTCTTTACCACACACATCACTAGTATACTCCTATAGAAAAAACAATGCGCAATAAAAATATACTTTCTTGAACTACCAATTATTTTTATAGGTTTCTGTTTGCTCTGACGTCAGAGATTCGCTCCGGACTTATTATCCTACATCAATAGTCGGTTATTATCCTACATAGTAGGTACAAAGGTTGCTATTAAAATGAGAATAATAGTCAATCGTTTTTGCTATAAAATGTATAAATGTATATGCCTGTGAGAGGTTAAATAACATTGAGTGCATTGTCATGTTTTGCTTTACAGTTTTTTTTTCGTCACTTTTCCGTTGCTAAAAGACTAGGAAGTGGAGACTGTTCTGTAATTTTCTGACGTTCAAAGAGCGCTGGTTCTTTACATAATTTGAATAAAATACTTTTGATTTTGATCGGTGGAGTCGTTATTGGTAAGATATGTAAAGAATGTGCTGTCTCCGAACTAGTGACAACGCCCTTAGCCCCATTCGAGGCCATTAATCTATTCGAATGCGACGGAAAACTCACGTTTCTTCAGAAGTCAATGATATTTTGAACAAAATGATAATGGGCGGATATTGACCTGCTAAGCGGCCATGGAACTAATGGCTACCCAATTTGGAATAAACTTTCGATATGACATTGACCTTTTGGATATTTAATATCTATTTACAACTAGCTGTGCTCGCGGCTATTCCCGCCGTTTCTCATTTTGCTTGACTCCTAAGGGTCGAAATATGATGTTTTTGTGATTTTTAGAGTTCCGTACCTCAGACGCCAAAAACGGAACCCTTATGTTATCTGTTTGTTGTCCGTCTGTCAAGACCATTTTTTCTCAGGAATGCGTGGAGGTATTAAGGTGAAATTAATATCAAATACTCAGATCTGCTACCCCTTGGAGCAGTGAAAACATCAAACTTGTAAGTTCACGCGGATCAAAAGAAATAAGCGTATTATGTCGCACATTTTTTTGCAATTTCACAAGGGAAATCAAACCTATGGGGTAAGGGTACTTTCCGTTGACCTAGAATTAAGAAATTTGGCAAGAAGCAATGACTAGACATGAAGTGTAATAGTAGAGGAAAAAAAATGAAAATATGTACCTAGTTTAATAACAAAATACGTACAAGTTTATACGGAATCCTCGGTGCGCGAATCCAACTCCCACTTGGCCGATTTTTTCAAATCTGACTGGTTGTTCCAAAGATTAGCGTGTTCAAACAAAATAGCAAAAAACTCTTCTGTTTTATTATATTAGTGTACCTACCTACTCAAATAATCTGTTAGATGTTCAGCTAACTCTGCTTCCTTTCTAACTGTTCTGAGCTTAATATCAAAGAGGTTTCGCCAACTCCAAGGACACGTCCTTCACCAAGTCCCTTGTTTATTTTTACTGGATGGCTGAAAATCGGGCTCGGTACCCAATAAAATTCTTTGAAGAGCGGAATCAAAAGCATTTAATTAAATCCTCCGAATATACGAGAGCTTGCTGACATTATTCTCTCTCAAATGAAATTCGTAAAAGGCTCCCAACATAATTTGCTTATTCGTTTAGATCTGAATTGACATCGATGTTGAGATTATTAGAAAAATGTTTGTGTATTTTTTATGCTATTTAAAGGATTTATTGGATACCAGCTGTTGCCCGCGACTTCGTCCGTGTGGATATTTTAATGGTAGTGTGAGAAAAAAAATATAAAAAGCGGCCAAGTGCGAGTCGGACTCGCACATGAAAAGTTCCGTACCATAATAGTATGGGGGGGAGGGCACCCTTTAATTTTATTTTTTTTATTTGTTGTTATAGCGGCAACATACTCGTATTAACACATTCTGTAAAAAAATCATCTGTCTACCTATTACGGATCATGAGATACAACCCGCTGACAGACAAACGGACGGACGGACAGCGGAAGCTTAGTAATAGAGTCCCGTTGGTTATCCTTTGGGTGCGGAACCCCTAAAAAGATCCCTATGTGCTATTCCAGACTATCTATCTCTTTGCCTTTCATCCAGATCTGTTCTGGCGTGATTAAGTAACGAAACATCCATCCATCAAAACTTTCGCATTTATAATAGTAGAGCATAGATTTAGAGTTGCCATGCAAAATAATGTGCTTGTTACCAGATATTTATTAAGAGATATAATTATTAAAGCAGAACTGTCGAATGTGACATACAACAGTAGGTACTATAAGGTCTATTGCCATTTTTCGTTAAAATCTGAAAAGTAGAACTCAAAGAAAACACAAATGTCGAAGCAACCAACGAACTTGAGACAGAGGAGACAGTTAGAAAGCAGGATAATAACTAAACAAATAATAACTTTATTATTTACACTAGAAACAGGATATATATATTTTTTTTCTTTTTTTTTTTTCCTCTAGTGTAAATAATAATGTTAGTGACCATGATAGTTTAAAAACTTTCTTACAGCTGTTTTAACTTTAATTAAGTAAGCGTAAACAACAGTAGATAAATTAAATAAACAAATACCACTTTCATTACTAAAACATTTGAAAACAGTACCTTCCAATTCCATTGTCATGTAAATTCTATTTATTTAAGGAACAGCTATTTGAAATTATTCACCAGTTTAATGCATTTTAAATACTATTTTTCGTAAGGTAATTCGATTTTTAATTTTTAGGCGACAATATCTGGGTATAAATATAACATCACGCCTGTAGCCCCCGAAGGGTTAGGCAGAGGTGTACCTAATAGTACACCCACATTTCCCTTTTATGTTTAAGTGGCATGTAATATGGGGCGAGCCTACTGCCATCAACCGGGCACAAATCCAGACTCTGTGGCTACTACTGAGAAAATACTGAAAGAAAAACGCAAACCTGCTAATCGATGCCAGGACCTCATGCACGGGCTATTGGGGGATATTTGATCATGAGGGGGTTATTGTGGAGCAAAATACAGGTGGAAAGACAGACTGTCTATCTTGCGAAAATCGTAATATAATCCAGTACACTAACCAGATTTAGAATATGATCCACTTACTACTTAATCTTTTCCGATGAGTTAGGTAAAGGTTCTAACCACTTCAATCTATTGTAATTCTGGGGCTGGATTGCAAACCTGAGAATAGCCAGGTGGGAGGCCAGTCTTACTACAAGGCTCTAATAAAAAAAATGAGACTAACACCCGTATCTAAAAACAAATCGAAGTGATTACTTAAATAAAAGTAATAATTTAAGATACGATATTTATTCTGAAGTTTAGTAATTTCTTGAAGTTAGAACTGTCAAAAGTTAGAACTCTTAGCTTTGCTTTCTTTGACGGTTCTTCCTTCGTTCAAATTCTTGTCTATTGCATAAAAATGGTTGCGTAATCATGTAATCAAGCCAAAAGGCACTTTTTCTCCCCGTCTTTGCGATAATTCTAGACCATACCTGGGAACCTTCTAGTTACGGAGATCTTGGGGGTCAAAGTTCCAACTTTTTCACAAGTTTTAATTAAATACATGTTTTTAATGTAAGATTTTTACTTGAAACACCTCCAAGACCCCCGTACTATTCAATCTATCCATCACCACAATGCTTTGAGTGCGTTACATCGAGTCCTACCGTAAAACGTGATATTTCACCCCAAAAAAAGTCGTTTCCCAGCAATAATTTTGCGTAAAGTTACTTAGTTTGATGTACAGATTGCTTGGTTGACAGCTTCGTGAAGGGTCTATTTACACCCTGTAGATACGGGTGAACGAGTATATTATACACGGACTTCGGAGCATCTTGGAGGGTCCGTTATGTTTTGGTCGGGCGTAAATTCCAGCTATTGTACCGAGATAGTATTAATTGAAAATGACCCACTAAATGCGCAAAGGTACATAATAGATATCCTTTGTCAACATGCACAACCCGCACTGACTGTAATTGGTGAAGATACCATTTACATGGACGATAATGCTCGGGCCCACCGTTCTGGCGACGTAGGTCCTAATATGCAAGAGGTCGGTATTCGTCGTTTGGATTGACCAGAGCGGAGCCCCGACGTTACCCCCATTGAGCACGTCTGAGACCTCCGAACAAGGCGAGTACGATCAGTCCAAGCACCTCCACAAAACATCAGGGAGCTTAAACGTGTGATCTCGGCTGACTGGGAACACATTCCACAGGACACCATCAAAAGCCTGATGGGAAGCATGCCGTAATCGCTGCAAGAGGAGGTCATACTCGTTATTATTTTTTAATGTCTTTTTTTTATTAAAATACCATAAAAATACTCGTCTTAATTTCACCCATAAAAATGTCATTTTAACAAGGCTCTCTGTTTACTTTGACTAAAACACCGATTCCAGGATATAAGTGTTAAAAACTAGAATCTCATTGATAATAAGAAATTTCTAGTCATCTAAGCTAATGACATACTAAAAATATTAATATTATCCATCGAAGAGCTGAACTGTAAGGTGCCCGTTTTTGTTTTGCAAAGGAGGGTATGGAGAAAATGTATGTCACCCAAACAATTTAAATGAAATTTTGTGAAAATGTTCAGTTGGAGTTTTCGATTCTATATGTGGCGCCTGGCGCAGCAGGGGCAGGTCTTCAAATCTTTATACATTTCGATTCTTTATAAAGAATTAAATATTTAATTCGTTTCTCATCAGTATCATTATATCTACTTTTTTCTTACGTCTCACTTGGTGTTGCTAGTGATGGGTTCCGTTTTATTTAGTCTCAAATCTAATACTTAGTTATTTTTTAAGCATCTTGTTTCCTGATACTGGTCTATATTTAATGAAGTTAATGACATTTAAGACATCAATTAGCATGCAAACGTGACTACATAAAATAAATAGATTGATTTAATATATATGTTACACTCAAAACTGTTAATCGGACAAAACCACTTTTGACTGGTGTCAGGAAAAAAAAATGCGTTTTCTCCATTTAAAATATGTTGTTTCAGAACGTTGTAATTACCTAGTCCTAGAATTACTACAACATAATGTTTTGCAAAAGGTCACAAAAAAAAAAAACCTAGTAAGTTTCTAAGTAAATGTTAGTTATTGTTAAAATAGTTTTCATTGATCGAAAGTAGTTTTGACTGATTAACAGCGGTCAGAAGTAGTTTTGACTGATTAACAGCGGTCAAAAGTAGTTTTGACTGATCAACAGTTTTGACTGTGACATATAAATATAAGATAGATAGGTATGTGTGTTTACATTTTAATTTTAATGAGATTACAGGTCAGTGACTGAATTCGTTGTAAAGAGTTAATTTTATAAATATATAAAACAATCGAATACATTCGTAATGTTTCTCTTCAAAGAAAAGTTTAACGACCCGTTATTACAGTTTTCGGACTGAACACACTGACTCAGTAACTCTTCCTGTTTTTATGCCAGTAGGAGTAGGAATTATATGTATACATGTGTTTACCGAAATATAATGGTCGACATACATTTTCTGCATATATTTCGCATATATGCAGTGTTTTGCTCTGGCTCTAGTTGTAAAGAAACATCTGCCCCCGTAGCATGACCACCGTAGACAAGGATTTCTTTGACGGAAGAATCGTCAAAATGGCTGTCACCAGCTGTCATGCTACCATTTCCCGCCCACATAAGATATTACCAGTTAACTGTCAAATACTCATTATCTACAGGCTTATCCTGGCAGCTAATCTGTATAAGTATGACCACATTAAGTGCAGTTCAAGGCGGCGTTGCTTGTCAAGAAAATCAATATTTCGAACTTGATACAATTATTTTAGTTCTGTGTTACCCGCCTACACAAATAATAAGCGTATCTACGGAGAAAATCATTGGAGCATCCTACGTCTGTCAGTTGCCGAAGTCTCGGTCAAAGTGAAGTTTATATTTGATGTTCAAGAAAGCTTACTCTACGCCATTACCCGCTGACTAAAGAGGACCCGTCTGGCTACTTGAAAGGACCCATTACGGCGATTTATGGTCGGTGCCACTTAAGAGTAAAATACTTAGAATTATTATATATGCGTTATCTATTTTACAAGGCGTATTGATTGTGGAGAAAGGACGAAAAACTAGACTGGATTGAAGATGGAGGAAAAAAGTGCTGGAGTGGAGACCACGAACGGAACGGAGGAATGTGGCAACCGACTAGGTGGACAGACGATCTCATTAAAACGGCCGGAAGAAACGGGATAGCCATGACACAAAACTGCCAAAAGTGGAAAAAATTGGAAAAGATCTACACTCAGCATTGGATGGCCAAAGGTTGAATAAGAAGAGACGAAAAATGTGTAATTGTTTTATCCTTTGCTGTTTACTTAGGCTGCAAAAATGTCTAATAGTTTAGTCTTAGGTGACAAATCAAAGGGTGCACCCTTTCATTTGTTACCTTTATTATTTCTTATAAAGTACAAGCTTCTTCTTGAAAAACTCCTATCCTATGTGTTCATCAAGGTTATAAACTATCTGTGTGCCAAATTTCATCCAAATCCGTTCTGTTTGTGCGTGATTGAGTAACAAACGTCCAAACTTTCACATCTATAATACTTGTGGGATTTGCTTGTTGACTGGTTTATCGCGACTTTGAGAGACCTCTTATGACGTTCTTCTTATTTTCGTGTCAATTGTCTACTTTGGTCCGCCTGGTAAATTATTATCTGGACAGCTCTGTCAGTTGCCGGACTGTACAAGTGGTTGATGGCTATAAGATGAGGTATATCTTCAAAAACCACCTAACCAAACATCCTTTTTCGTCTGGGAGCAAAACCTTGTCCTCTCAATATTTAAAGTCTTGATAAGACAAGGCTTTTTGCTTCCAAACATGTTATGCGATCACTTACAACTTGCAACGTTTTCCTCCTATAACAATGATTTAAATAACCCACAATTATATCCGAACCAAGTAATGCGTGATTTCCTATAATATCTTAATGTCATGACATCACCTAATTGCTTGGTAAAAGGTCAGCGGCATATTCATCAAGTAAGGAGCATTAAAAACTTTCACTTCCAAAGATTTTAGCGTTACATTGTCGGAAATAAGTTGACATTTTGTTTCGTCAGATATTGAGGAAATGCTGACTGTCATTCAAATTACACATTCTTGAGAGATTTGTGGTACTGCTGCTGACGACACAAAATGACAACTTATTTGCTACAACTTAACGCTAAAATCATTGAAGTGAAAGTTTGACACGCCCAAAAGGCTCAAATAACTGAAATGTTCAGTTTTAAATACCCAACCAAATGTTAAAAGTATTCAGACATTTAGTAACGGCTAAAATACCTCAATTTCACGAGCATCCGTGGATTTTTAAAAGGGCAAGGGTCGCGGCCATTCGTTATACGATCTCTCTGTGTTAAACATTGTTCCGACCCGGGAGATATTCATGAATGTTTCGAAATAAAATATTATCTGCGTCGTAGATCAGACTACATGCAAAGATACGGCGCAGTCACGTTCTTGAACTGCACCAGGAATAATTACCTAGTTTCTTTAATCTTTTGTGCAAAACGCTGTGCAAATCCTTGAAGACGGAAGAACAGATTAACTGAAATATCTAAAGTAACTTGGCAAGTAACACAACACATTCGTTTGGAGTTTTCGGAGTTCAGACATTTGTCCGAAATGTACAGCTGCCCGGGGCTTGGAACTTTAGTATCTCGGATACATCTTGCCGAAGACCATTAAATTAATTCCAAACCTCTTCCAGAAATCTGAAGTGGATCAAAGATCTTTATATGCTCGTTCAAGATCAGGGTCCGACCCTTCGTTCTAGTAACTGTTCGGGAGTGACCCCTAGAGGAAAATTTAAATGAATTCACTTTATCACATCTGGATATTTACCCTGAAGGCCTCTTAAGACCGCCTGCCATCCCTCATCCCGTTTTAATGTGGCAACGAGACGTGACAGATTTGCAAACCCTTTTAAAAGCTCCAATAAAGGTAGGTACTCTTTTTTTCATTTATGGCTTCGAAGTCCGTATCGATGTCAACGCGATGTCATGTTATATTTGCATTGCGATTGGGAGAGATGTGCACACACGAGGAAAACATTACCCTTCTTTCGTCACAATCGGTTACAAAAAGCGTCGTAAGTGTTTCTTCATGATTACAATCTCTTTCGTGCAAAAACTTCGCGTAAGCGTTCGACATGTTATTATGATGTTTACAATGGAGTCACACAAAGACATACAAAAGATCTTGTATCGATTTGACCTGTCAGCGGTTTGTATAAGTTATTATGCTAATGCATACACAACATTGTGTTTCGACGTCTACATTATTATGTTTAGGTAGTTTACTATTATTTCTTTTGTTGTTCTGGAGGTCTTTTTTTAGAACCTGCAAAATTATGACTTGTTAAGACAGTTTGATTGTTGATCATTCAAGTTCTTGGTCCACTTGACTCCTATTGCTTTTAAATCCAATTTATTTAATTGACTCTTCGCTGCACTAATTAAACCACTGCACTGTCTCAATATTAAAGAGTTCAGTATCAAGAGCTTTGCCGTTCAATTTTATTGCCTTGTAGAAGTCCTATTTGCTATGCAGTTTTCAGCTCATCTTGGTCCATTAGTCATTCATTTTTCCATTAGTCACGCATTTATTAATTTTTTCATAAACATTTGGAGTTGCAACTTCTGTCTCGCTTTCTTTCAGGTCTTAAAGGATATCTTCCAGTTCAACCTCATCTAAACGCACATTATCACAGCATACAGCAACTTCTTTCTCAGCCATAGTACCTGCTAACCTCCACAACCCACCTAGCCTATGGTGGGTCACCACTACTTTTCCTATGAAATCTATTGATCCATCAAAACTGCGCGGTGTACACGGACACAGTTAAACAGCGCGTTGTAATGGCACCTAATCAGGTCACTGGCGCATTGTCGTTGAGTTGCGAAACCAGCCATCTGGGTATCCCTTTGGGAATGGAGTTAGCTTTAGCTTTTAGAGCACTTAAATTGCATAATAGCACTTGAATCGGAAAATTACTGATCTGAGAAAACTGTGTTAGTTTCACATTCGTTTTAGGTTAAATTACACTCGGATTCAGGTTATGTCGCGCTTGCCTAGGATGGTCGGTGAATGGGTGACCACCCATTTCCTCCGTGCCCCGGAATCAGATCGAAAGCAAGATCTTTGACAGTCGTTACAGGAAATCAGTGGCCCGAAAGTCTGACAACCAGTCTTACCAAGGGGTCTCGTATTACCCAGTACTAACTGTGTCGTGGAGGTCAGATAGGCAATCGCTCCATTTAAAAGACTGGTATTCAGCCGCATCCGGTTTGACTGGAAGCCGACCCCAACATACATAATTGAGGAAAAAGGCTAGGCAGATGATGAAAAGCGTTTATACATATTGTGCTACTACTGATTTGCTATTCTCACAGAATTGTTTCGGTAACAAGCTCTGTTATTTGAATTATGTGTGTGCCGTATTCGTCTTATTTCTTGTCTATGCGAGCTTTAACGAAAAAGTTGCTCACAATTGTGGCAATCGGTTGAGTGAGGCAGTCGACAAAATTGGCAGCAAGACTGACAGCCAGAATGCGCGCGTAGATATGGTGGGATGTACTTAAGCGTCACTTTTGTCGTATAGGCTATTTTATTGCTCCCAATATATATATATCCAATCAAAATACATGATAAAAGTCTAGATCAGTCACGAACTATGACTATGCTATTTTGCTAAAAGATCGGCCTAGACCTATAGATACCTAGACTGTACCTAGTTCTTGAGGCAAAACAGCTGTAGCGATGTAATACCTAAACTTATAATGGAGCTTGTCAGTCTGCCCTTTCATCGTGCCTGTCGCTTCATGAAATATTACCTACCCTGTAAGAAACTAGCGCTGAAGCGGCTGAAAATAGATCCTGGGTTTCTAGACGATCAATTAGTTAGAGTCATAGCTTTGCTAGTAAAAGAAGCTTTCTCAATTTATTTTTCTTCGAAATGTTTCAAAGCATTTATTTCAAGTAGGCCAGTTACAGGCACTTTTGAATTGTCGAAACAAAGAACAATGAAATGTAGCTACAGGCCCAGTCACAAGGCATAAAAACTGTGAAAGTACTGTAGTTGCCCATTCCATAACGTAGATCTCTATGGAGAAGAACGGGCAAGAAACTCCATCATTTTCTGCCTAGCCTTTACCCAACTATGTTGGGGTCGGCTTCCTGTCTAAACGTATGCAGCTGAATACCAGTATTTTACAAGGAGCGACTGCCTATCTGACCTCCACAACCCAGTTAGTACTGGGTAATATGATACCCCTTGTTAAGACTGGTTGTCAGACTTTTTGGGCCACTGACTACCTAACGACTGTCAAAGATCTACAAATGACAGCCGCTACCAACGGCTTAACGTGCTTTCCGAGGCACGGAGGAAACTCGGTATGTGGTCACACATCCACGGACCAACCTAGGCAAGCACGGCTTAACCTAAAGATCGACCCGAGGCAAAAAACTCCATGGACACTCTTTTAAATCAGATTAGGTTTTATTTGTGAGGGACTCGTGGCTAAATAATATCAGCTGCACGTTTTTTAAAGGATAAGCAACGTTTGCCGAATTCGATCAGTGGGTGGGTGACCATCGAGACCCCTCCGTGTCTTGCCAAGCACGTTAAGCAGTTGGTCCCGGCTGTCATTCGTGGATTTTTGACAGTTGTAACCGATGTCAGAAGTCCAAAGGCCTAACTGCCAACCAGTCGTAGCCAAAGGTATCGTCTGACTGAGTTGTGGTAGTTAAAAAGGCCATTCCCGTGTTTGTTGTTAAGATTGCAAAACGTCCATATAAACACTACACACACAACACAACACACAAACTCACTACACAACACTCACAATCACCTAACAATACAACACACACATCAGACCAACTTTTTGGAAATTGATTTCATTATTTACATTTTTACAAATTATTTACATTTTTAAATATTCCTTAGAAAAAAACAATATAAAAAATTGTAGCCCACCGGTATCGGGAACAGGGTCCAAGCTACCGGCGATTAGGGCTCCAGAGAGAGGAACCTCCCAACAATACGAGCCGTGCCCAGAAGTACCGCATTCTGAATCAAGCCCTTGATCCAGCTGCCTAACGAGAGCCTCCTCAGGTATTGGTCGTGGCTCTTGGCAATTATTCAATTGACATTGATTATTATTACTTTCTGTATTAAAAAGCGATTAACTGAAATGTGTTAATGCCTGGCTCAATCTAGCTCAGGCGCAGTTGCTCATATTTATTCTTTGTGCTTAACGGCATTAAAATAATTTTCAACATGTTATATTTTTAAGGATAAAATAAATAAACTTATAAAGAAAAATACTCTGTTGTAGGTACTTATGTGAGCATACATTATATTAGTGACGTTCGGATGACGCACCTAATCTACCTCCAAGGAATAATAAGTTAATTAGTTTTAAATTTCATATACCATATGTAACAAAAAATTCCTAACATACAGAAAAACAATGATTATACCTACATCACAAAGTAAACAATTTTATGAATGCAACATAGTTAGTACCGTTGATATTGAATTTGCATTTAAAATAAATAAACATTAATTTTGCAAAGAGGTTAGACTAGATATTGTGGGTCTATGAGCTCTATGACACATGTTTTCATTTATTGCCAACAAACAAGACCTGTTTTGCTCTGATAACTAAATAATGACGTCGTTAACTGGTTATGATAATTATAGTATTTAAAAAGCTATAAAATATTGCATAATCCAAAACAAACTGTATTTGTAACATTATACAATTTGTTGGTTTAGTAGTACTCGCAAGCGCAACTGCCGAGCATGACGTCAGCAGCAGCTACAGAGTCTAGGTTTGTACCCAGTTGATGGCAATAGGCTCGCCCCATTACATGAAATATAACTGGCGAAATGTGGGTGCACCACTGCCAGTACCCTCGGGGATTACAGGCGTGGTGTTGTTATTGCAATGTATTAATTATCTAAACTTGAGGTTGTTTATGCTTAGGCTTATTAGTGTGGCATATTTAGAAAAAACAAAAATAATATGAATTTTAGATTTTTCTAAATATGCCAACATTTAAACGAAGTTAATCGTGTACATTCAAGTGCCATTTACGCTTAAATATTTCAAATACAACCACTCCTTTATGCCGTCGTAAATATACTCGTAAACATTATTACACATACCTAAGCGAATATGAATGTAGAATCTTTCAAGATTTTGAAACAAGAGGTAGGTACACACGGTGGCGTATCAAGCTATACATTCATAAAAATCCACCAGTAAAACATGGTCCGCTTTGTATAAATTTCCCTTACAATGACAGGTCCGCTTATACTGGTCTGCTTAACTTGATTGGTCGCATTGCGTACTACGTTATTTTAGTACTAAGTTTGTGGCCCGATATTAAACCTACCACAATTTATGTCATAAACCGGTATTACAACACGTAAGGTTTCTTGGTCTGTCCGGTTTTTCACCGGAAACTTATTCGGACATTTGAAGAAAATTTCGGACTTTTATATCCTTTGATTAGTAGGAAGTAGGTAGGAAGTATATTAATTGATTTTATTAAAAAAAAAAATTACCGAATATATTATTTTTGGCATTTTTGTGGAAATTCCCTTCGGATTGAACGTCTTAAAATTCTCCCTGCATTCGGGACACGTATGGCAACTGTAATTACACCTGCGTTTCCTATGAACAGCACTAAAAATGTGGAAATCGCAAATCAAAAAGTATATATGGCTGTGAAGCCATATTATAATAGTGTTAGCTTAGAAAATATACCAACCGAAGTAAGGAAAACCAAATAGGACGTTAGTAGAATCGCCCATAAATGTGTCAAAATCTCAAAAAAGAGTTAGACATGCTTAATAAGCCTATTTGCATACTTAAACACTTTTGCAAACCAAAAATAGAATTACATATTCGCGAAAAAAAATCTGCCATTCCTAAGTGTAGAGAAAAAATCGAGAATCCCGAAATTAACCCAGATAAAAGGCCTAAACCAACAAAAGAGAAAGTTTCCCAGTATATTTTTCAATTATAATAAAAACTGGCGGTACCAAAAGGGATCCTCTCTCAATAGCTTTGTAACTGGCGCTAGAGAAAACACTGAAAATTCAATTTTAATTTTACACAAAAGCTTTGCTCTGCAAACCCCTGAGAAAACACGGAAAATTCAATTTTCGTTTTTATTTTCACTAACATACGACATTTTTTTTGTCATTTTTCGCCGGCCAAGTTTTGTAGAAGGCGATAAAGTTTTGCGTAGGTTGCACCTTCTTGGTTTTGGCACCAGTTTAGACCTTGTTTTAAGTACTTTACAGACCACTTTAAGAGGCTCTTCTTCGGAAGGCTTGAATGGCCGATGGCAATATGTTTTGATTTACACTTTCTGTAAACTAAGGCCACAGAAGAACAGCTCGTTTCTAGCTCAAATGAGTTTTATGTTTTGTCCTTTAAATTTGACAAGTTGATATTAGGCAGTAGGTAATCATGCTGCTGGTCACATTTAATGATGATTCCCGATGTCCGCCAGTGGACAACGACACAATTTAAAAAAAATATTATCGCTGCCTTTTGAATTTTTTCCCCTTAGGCACCACTGGTGGACAGCTACATGACTAATTAATACTATTCCTGGTAGCCACCTCTTTTAAGTATTTTTATTACTTTATTTGAAGACTAGTTCACGTTCATTTTGATGTAATTTTTCGCCGGGAGAACCACAGACACTGCGAGTCTTGTCCTAAATTGAGTTCCTTAGCTCCATACCATAGAATCAGAATCAGAATCAGAATCAGAATTATTTATTTGTGAAACATAGGTGAAGATCATATATACATTAATCATACATGTCAAGGTCTTAAATAGATAAGTGTTGCACTATGCTTTGTCATTGTTGACATACAAATATTAAAGTCAGGTTTTTCAAAAATACAAAATTTTACGTTAACAAAATACATTAAAATAATCAATTTAATAATGTCCACTATAAGAAAGAAAAACAAAAAAAAACATACACAAGAAGATCATAACAAAAGAATATGAGAGAAATTATTCGTTCGTTACATTAATAATATGAATTAATAAAATTACAGAATTTAATCAAATAGTCATCAAAATTAAAATAGTCATCTAAGTCAACATTAATAATATAAATTTATAAAATTACAGAATTTAATCAAATAGTATTATCATTAAAATAGTCATCCAGGGTATAATAACATTTCTCAACTAATAACTTGTGAAGACACTTTTTGAATTTCTTTAATGGCATACATTTTATAGCATCAGGTATTTTATTAAAAATTTTTGGTGCAACACCAAAGAAGCTCTTTTTCATTAACGCAGTATTACATTTCAAAGTACATAGTTGATTTTCATATTGACTCCGAATGGGGGTCTTCTTAACTGTTGAAAATTTTGTAAATAAATGTGGATTTGATTTTATAAATAATGCAGTTTCTAATATATATATAGCTGGTAATGTTAATATTTTTAATTTCTTAAAGTAGGGAACGCAACTATCTCTTGACTTTAAATTACACATGGATCTTACACACCTTCTTTGCATCCTGAATACCAGTTCCCTATTAGTTGATTGCCCCCAGAAAACAACACCATAACGGAGATTAGAGGCTACAAGTCCATGATAGGCTGTTAACAGTGTTTCAGAATTAACTCTCTTAGATAATTGAAACAATAGATACGCAGATTTACTCAGTCGTTTACAAACCACTTCCAGGTGAGGTTTCCAAGTCAACTTATGGTCTACAGTTATGCCTAAGAATTTTGCACTCGTAACTTCTTCTATTTTACACTCATCGTAGGTAATATTAAGTGGTGGATTCTCACGTCGTTGATGAAACTGTACAATTTTAGTCTTACTCAAATTGATCACAAGATTATTATTATTTAGCCAATTAATGATGTTATTTAGCAAGTTATTGATCTCATTTCGATATTCGTTTGGATCAGTGCATTCTATGATAGCTGTACTGTCATCTGCAAAAAGTACCATTTTGTTTCTCAAATTTCTTGGGAGATCATTGATATATATCAAGAAAAGTGGGGGCCCGAGTACAGTGCCCTGAGGCACACCATACCTCACGGATCTCGCTTCAGAGACATGACTTATTAATTAGATATGACTTATTAATATTATTCCCGGTAACCACCACTTTTAAGTATTTTTATTACTTTATTTGAAGACTCACGTTCATTTTGATATATTTTTTCGACGGGCGAAGCACAGACACTGCGAGTTTTGTCATAAATTGAGTTCCATAACTCCATACCATAGATATCTTCACAGAATTCATCCCTGCGATATTGACATTCCACCATGCCAGCAGAGCAGTTGGCCTCAACATATTATGAGGATAGCTTCGGAACGGAATTTATTTCTAGCGTTTATAGTGCCGAAACTTTTAGCCTTTGGGTGTTCATTCTTTAGACCATTACTCAACAAGCAAGAATAATGTATATGAGCACACACACACTCATATACACGAGTATGTGAGTGCGCGTGTATGGGAGTGAGTTATGTGTATGTAAAGTGTGTATGTGTGTATTAGAACTAGCTATATTCTAGATCGCGAAAGTCATCATTCATGACAGCCCGTTAACGTCGCCGTCGTAAGCACCTAAAGAGAACTTAATGAGCTTTTGCTGTAATTGCATTGCACTAGCTAAAGAAAAACTAATTTCAGTAAGGCGCTACTAACGTAAACGAAGAACTATGTTTGTAACTTTGTATCCATTTACACCCACGTGTTTCTTCCGTTGAACTATTACAGTTGGGCACGCGACCTCGCCTCGTGGTTAGCACATGTAGATGGGTTACATTTGATTTCGAAAATGTAAAACATCGTTAAATAAACAGAGTAATACCATAAATGGTCATAAACTTAAACGTGTCTAGAAAGTTAGAATAGACTATAAAACTATAAAAAGATCTTCGCGATTGGTCTTTATAAGTTGCCAAATATTTCGTCCAAAAAAAAAAATCAATGATAGTCGTAAGAAAAAATTTGCATGTCCTAGAAACAAATCATTCTAAGTCGTGTGTGTGTCATTGACTAAACCGCACCGCACTGGGCCCTATCACAGAAAGGAGGGTCCAGGTTTTTTTTTTTTTTTTAAAAACCTTGCACCACACTAGGAATTTCTCCTGTATCGTGGGTGCGTTTACAAACATTTAAACTCACATAAACAGCCAGACACGGAACTACCCGTAGATCATACAAATATTTATTTATTTATGTACACACAAAATACTTAACAATACATTACAATAAGATAGAAGAGCACAAAGGTTGGAATTGGAACAATTGGAACTTAAAACAAAATTATACACATATAAAATAAATACTAGTACTGTAAATATATGTATAGATATACAGATATACATAATATATATCCAGAATATTACAGTATATGTAGACGAGAGGTAATGCTCTTTGACTTGCTTTTTTTGCTTATATTTGTTTCGTGCGGGAATCTAACCCGCGACATGCAGCGCAGCAGTCAATCGCTCAGCCACTGCGCGAACCGTGCCGTCAGGTTCCGGCAGTGGGACCACCGTAGACTGATTCTGTTATAAACCTTTGCGTCCGTTTTATTTGCAGGGAGTTCTCCGTTTTCCCGGGCAAGTCATGCGAAGGGTATGACATCATCTACCATCGTCTCCACGACACTGAACCCTCGAAGTACAACCTGGAATCTGGATGCAAGCTGCTCTTCATGACTGTCGGTAAGTTGTCTTACTTCATCTTTGTGAAGCAGATTTGAATGAGGGAATGCGACGTTATTTTTTCTGAATGTGACTCCTCTTCTCTAGCTCTTGGCAACGAGCTACGAAAAGTTTTCTTGAAACTGCCCCCGTAGCATGACCACCGTAGACAAGGATGTCTTTGACGAAAGAATCGACAAAATGATAGTGCAAAGAAATCTGTCATTGTGTCGACACAATCTGTCATTTTGTCGATTCTTCCGTCAAAGAAATCCTTGTCTACGCTGGTCGTGCTACGGGGGCTTGTGACGATTTTAGTTATTCTGGCTTACTTCCATCGGACACTAATGTCACGAATTTTTGGGAGATACTTTCCGCCACAGTGTTCTTTGATCGGACACCATGTTATGATAATACTAACTGTGTCCCGTGAGCTTCGTCCGCGTGATTTTATTATTAAAGTATTACTTACCTATTTGAATCGAATTTTGTAAATAATTGTAAGGGCTTTTTTGCACGGAACCTTTTTTTTTAGGATTCCGTACCTCAAAAGGAAAAAACGGAACCCTTTGTTGTCCGTCTGTCTGCCTGTCAAGACCCTTAATCTCAGGAACGCGTGGAGGTATCGAGTTGAAATTAAAACGTGTACATATAGTTTTAATTTCAACTCAGGTCTACAGTCCCTTGAAGCTGTGAAAAAATCAAACATCTAAGTAAACTAAAAAAAAATACGGCCTTTTATGCCGCATTAAACGTATATTTCGACATTCTCAATGGGAATCAAAACCTATAGGGTACTTCCCGTTGACCTAGAATCATGAAATTTGTAAGCAATGTCTTACAGCACATATAAAGGAAAAAATCTGAGATCCGTAAATACTATGTGGTTCAATAACAAAATACCTACAAGTTTATACGAAACCCTCGGTGTGCGAGTCCAACTCGCACTTGGCCGGTTTTTTTTAAATAAAACGCTACAGTACCTAGCCTTAGTTACTCCTTGAAACACCATCTATCTGCCAGCAAAACTCCCGTCAAAATCGGTTCAGCCGTTTCTGAGATTAGCCGGAACAAACAGACAGACGGACAGACATATAGTCAAAATGAAAAAGATTGTTTTTTTTAAGTATATGCATTCAGTAAAAAGCTGTTATTCCGAAATTACAAACAGACTTCAATTTTTATGATTTGTATAGATATAGACTACGTTAATTTTTACGCTTCCATTACATTTTTAAGAACAGGTAAGAGGCCCTGCTCAATAGTCGTCTCTTTCAATCATTTTAATATTTTTTTTTAGTAGCCTTTACTGTCCCACTGCTGGACAAAGGCCTCCCCCAATTCCTTCCATGTGCTCTTTTCCCGTGCCTCCTCGAACCAGCCTTCGCGGTACGCGTTTAGATCGTATCGCCACCTTATGCGAAGGCTTTCGATAGCATCACACACTCCGTAATATTCAAATCATTAACAAATCAGGAACTCGATCAGCAATATTGTATATACCTTTTAAAAAACATCTACCATAACAGCACCGCAAACATCAAACTGAATACTGCAGGACCTTCTTTTTCTATACAGAAGGGCGTTAAACAGGGTGACCCGCTCTCTCCGAAGTTATTTCCAAGCACTCTTGAGGAGATTATGAAGCACAAATACAATCACCTCATTGATGACAACACTGTGCACTGTTTGCTCTTGCACGCTCTCAGAACAACAGAGCATTTACAGTGCATTGTCAGGTCAGGTCATTTATACCTGATAAATGATAAACAGTAAAACAAGTCATTCATTAAGTTAAAACATATCAATACTAATATTATAAAGAGATAAAGTTTGTGTGTTTGATCTGATGTCGAAAATACTTTAACTAATGGAGAGCTACATTATCCCCGAGTTACATTATTACATTTAAAACGCGAGCGAAGCCACGGTCAAAAACTAGTTATTTTAATAATCCTGTTATGATAGGTCCAGCCTTGTGTGATGCAGTTACGTAACGACATTTTATTATTTTCAATTCGTTTCACAATGTCCTCTGTGTCATAATTATTTATTGGGACATTAACATTGATCTTTTTGTGAGTCATTGACTTTCGTGTTGTGAGACTGGTTTTGTACTGACGAATGAATAAATTAATAAAAAAAAGGTTGATGCCTAAAATACGTGAGGCAAAAGGAAATTTTCCTGACCTCTGACGGTTGAAGTCTTAAAACAACTTAGGTGAAGGGGGGGGGGGGGGGAGAAAGAACTTAGGTGGACTAGGTTAAGCTCACCATCCGTCCAAATATGACCGGACACATCCGGCTTTATATACCTTTGTACGGACTTTGTCTGGGCTTGTCATACGTACGGACATTACAACATACCCGTTTTTTTAAATAAAAAGAAACAATAACAAATAGAAAAAAAGAAAGATTAAAAAGTTAAATGTCCGGCTTATGTCACTCGTTTTCGAATTTCGAAATGGTAACCCATAGACTCGGGCTTTCTATTCGTGAAGATGAAATAACAGTGATCACACCAAAGACAGACTACTGGAAGAGTATCTTGCAGGTATTTGATCCATGGAGTTTATGATCTTGAGCCCCTTGTAATGCTATTGATATAATCATTAGTCGAGATTGCTTTTTGAAGCCCCAAGGGAAATTATTTCAAATTATGGCTAAAAAGAAGAAAGGGTTGGGTAGGTACTACCGAGCTAACTGACGCATGACGATCTTCCACTTTTTACGAGGTATTCCTCAAAGCGCAACCAACTAAGCGCAACTGAATTATTCCTCGAAGTTAGTTGCGCTCACAAATTCAAATTAAAAATATTATATATTTATTCCTCAATGCGCAATCATGAAGAAAAATAGAGAGGGGTATGATGGATTCATTAATTTTTTTCAATCATCATCATCATCATTTCAGCCGAAAGACGTCCACTGCTGGACATAGGCCTCCCCCAAGTGTCGCCACATTGACCGGTCCCGTGCGACTCGCATCCAGCGGATCCCTGCAACCTTCACCAGGTCATCGGTCCACCTAGTGGGAGGCCTTCCAACGCAGCGTCTTCCGGTTCGCGGTCGCCACTCCAGAACTTTTCGGCCCCATCGGCCATCCGTTCTGCGAGCAATGTGCCCTGCCCACTGCCACTTAAGTTTGGCTATTCTTCGGGCTACGTCGGTTACCTTGGTTCTCTTGCGGATGTCCTCATTTCTGATTTGATCACGCAAGGAAGCTCCGAGCATAGCCCTCTCCATTGCCCTTTGGGTGACTTTAAGCCTTCTGATAAGGCCCATTGTGAGCGACCACGTTTCGGTCCCGTATGTAATCACTGGCAACACACACTGGTCATAGACTTTCGTCTTGAGTCACTGCGGTAAGTTGGACGAGAAGATACCACGCAACTTCCCGAACGCTGCCCAGCCGAGTCGGATTCGACGATTGACCTCTTTCTCGAAGTTAGACCTACCTAACTGGATCGTTTGTCCCAGGTAGACATAATCGTCTACAACTTCGAGTGTACAGTCTCCGATCTTGATAGGAGTGGGTGTTACATGGGCATTCAACATGATTTTGGTTTTGTCCATGTTCATTTTAAGACCCACTCTTTCGGAAGCTCTACTAAGGTCATCGAGCATTGTACTGAGGTCCTCCATGGTCTCAGCCTTGACCACTATATCGTCGGCAAATCGAAGGTGAGAGATGTACTCGCCATTGACGTTGATGCCTAGCCCTCTCCAGTCCAGAACCTTGAAGATATCCTCCAGTGCAGCGGTGAACAGTTTCGGAGATATGACGTCTCCCTGTCTCACGCCTCGCTGCAGAAGAATAGGTTCCGAGGTCTGGTCCTGAAGTCGGACTGACATGGTGGCGTTTTTGTACAAACACTTCAACACCTCGATGTACCGATAGTCGATTTGGCACCGTTGGAGAGACTGCAGTACAGCCCAAGTCTCGATCGAATCGAAGGCTTTCTCGTAGTCCACAAACGCTAAGCAGAGAGGCAGGTTATACTCTTCGGTCTTCTGTATAACCTGCCGCAGCGTATGTATGTGGTCTACGGTGCTAAAGCCTTTTCGGAATCCGGCTTGTTCGGGAGGCTGAAAATCGTCAAACCTGCGCGCGAGACGATTCGTGATGACTCTTGAGAACAACTTGTAGACATGGCTTAGAAGTGAGATGGGCCTATAGTTCTTCAGCCGGGCATTGTCGCCCTTTTTGAAGAAGAGTACCACCACACCCCTGCACCATGCCTGCGGCGTCTTCCCCTCGAGTATGACGGAATTAAACAGCTTCTGAAGGGCCTTAAGCACCGGTTTTCCACCCGCCTTCAGGAGTTCGGCCGTAATTCCGTCATCACCCGGTGCCTTGTTGTTTTTAAGCTGTTTAAGAGCCATCCTAATCTCGTACAGGCTGACATCCGGAATGTCTTCGGTATAGTGTCGGGTCAGTCTAGCTCTTGGGTCGTTAGCTAGAGTTGCAACGGGCTTTCTAGTTGAAGTGTACAACTGCCCATAAAAACTCTCGATCTCCCTCAGCAGCTCCGGTTTGGCGGATACGATCCTGCCATCGTCGGTCTTCAGTTTCGTGAGCTGGCTCTGCCCAATAGCCAGATCTCTTGAAAATACCTTGGAGCCTTTATTCCGCTCAATAGCGTCTTTAATACGCTCGGTATTAAAGCGGCGGAGGTCGCTCTTCAAGGATTTAGAGATCCGTCTATTGAGCTGCCGGTATTTCCACGCCTCGTCTGAAGACTGCAGGATCATCTCACGCCGCTCCTTCATGAGCTCGAGAGTATGATCAGAGAGCTTTTTGTTGTGTGCACGACGTGTCTTGAAGAACTTAGACCCAGTCGTATGGACAGTTTCCACGAACCCATCGTTGCATTCGTCCACTGAGCTTCCTAGGCACTCGAAACGATTCTGGAGTTCAAGCTGAAAGCTCTCGGGGTTTTGGATCTGGATCTGTGCTGGACGGAGCGTAGACTTCATCAGTCGAGACCTTTCAAGCTTTATATTGATGTTCAATGTGCCTCTTACCATGCGGTGATCGCTCCCGGTTTTCACCGAATTGATCACAGAGACATCATTGAACACTTGCTTCTTGGTTGACATGATGAAGTCAATCTCATTTTTAGTTGCACCATCGGGACTCTGCCAGGTCCACTTCCTGTGCTCGCGCTTTTTGAAGAAGGAGTTCATCATATAGAGGCCCTCCTTCTCCATAAAACTAGCCAGTTGGTGACCCCGGTGGTTCCGACGTCCAAACCCAAATTGCCCCACTTGCAGCTCATCCCCGTCTCGTTTGCCCAGTTTTGCGTTGAAGTCCCCCATGACAACGGTGAAGTGAGTTTTGAAACCATGCAGGGCTTTAGAAATATCCTCATACATGGTCTCCACTTCGTCGTCGGGGTGTGCCGAGGTCGGGGCGTAGACCTGTATGACCTTCAGCAAATATCTTGAGGATATTCTGAGTATAAGGTACGCCACCCTGGTCGACACACTCTCGATCTTCACCACGTTATTCACGAGGGACTTGTGGACGATAAACCCAACACCACCCTGGGACTGCCGGTCACCCTCTCGGAAATAGAGCAAGCTGCCGGATTTTAGGATTATCGTGTCCTCACCCTCTCTTCGGACCTCAGATAATCCCACAATACTCCATCGCAGCCTGCTCAATTCCTCTTCGAGTTCCGTTATCTTCTCGTCGGTCCGGAGTGTACGCGTGTTATATGTTGCCAGGTCAAGTCGTCGGTATAGGTAGCCTGATCCCGTCCGGGGATTCTTCGCACCCCTTGCCACGCCGTAACCTCGACCGCTACCATAGTCGAGGGTAGACGGGCTGCCGGGTACTAGGGGCCGTTTTTTGGTTGTGCTCGTCATTCGGGGGGTTTTGCCATAATCGCCACGCTTGGCAAGCGGGTTGGCGATCGCAGTATGGTTGTAAAAAATCGCAGAGAACGCTGCTGCCCATTCTCTGGTAAGTCCCTTAGTCGCCTCTTACGACACCCACGGGAAGATATGGGATGGTGCTATTCTTTACGTCCGGACACCATACAGAACACGTCCGGACACCATACAGAAATTAATTTTTTTCAATCATGGTCGCGCTTTGAGGAATAAACATTCGAGGAATAATTTAGTTGCGCTTAAAAATAGTTACGCTTTGAGGAATACCCCGTTTTCACCCTTATGCCCTAAGTAATAAGGTTGAAAAGTGGTATTTTAAATAATTTGCAGTTGAATTTCGTAAAACGGAGATTTTAAGGTTGAGTTCTAAGGTTGGATGTTCCCTTATTTTGCTGTATGGAGTTCAAGGGCCAGATTAAATATTTTATTTTTATGTTAAAGCAATGGGTTTGTCAGTGGGGTTTTTTCCTTTTCAGTGTAAATATATTTTTTCTCATTGATTCAACTAAATGTACCGTACCTTAAAAAAAAGGAAAATCGAAACTAGACATATAATTATAATAAAATTGCAACAGGCCGATGTCTGTACACACGGCGGCACATCAAGCTGTACATTTCCAGTATAACTTGGCCTCGCTTTGTACAAGTTTCCCGTACAACGAGAGATCCGTATAAACTGGTTTTGTATAGCTTGATTGGCCATCGTGTGTACATTGAAGATATTGAAAAAAAATATATGGGGGTCTTAATTAGAGCAACAGAAGCCAAAACAACAGTTTTAGAATGTTTGTCTGTCTTTCTGTCTGTATGTTTTTACGTGCATCACGCAAAAACTACTTCATAGATTTGAAGGCAGTTTTCACCGCTCTACTGCTAGATGCTTAACTTAAAATATAGGCTACATAAGATATAGTTTTGGACCTGATAGGTGGCGCTGTGCGAAGCAAGGACGGGTCGCTAGTTTACAAAATAAAATCGGGGTTTTTCATTTTTATTAAAAAAAAAAACATTGTTTACTTTGAACCGAACGGAAGGTCGTAATCACAAGGTTACTGACATTATTATAAAATAATATTAATTATGTAGGTTCACGTACGCACGACGGCCAATCAAGCTTTACAAAAGTTTATGCGGATCTCTCATTGTAAAGGAAATCTATACAAAGCGAGGCCAAGTTATACTGGAAAAATACAGCTTCATGTGCCGCCGTGTGTACATACATGCATGCCATTTTATTGTTTAATTAGCAAATATTGATTGCATTAAGATCGCCGATCGGGTATGTCCCTTGTATATGTGCGTATAACCTTCAATTTTCATGCAAATATTTCGAAAAAAAAAATCTATAAGATCATTATCCTCATCTTTCTGCCTTTGTCTCTCATATTATTTGGGATCGGCGCAAGACAATGTTAGCCTGAAGTACACACCCCTGTGCGCATATCATAACTTGTCCCGTTTGCATTTTTTGAGGTCAAGCATGGTCTGTATAAAGGACATTTTGTGTATAGTAGTATTGTTTTGTAAAATAACAGCTTTGCACATGATGTGACGACGAGTCATGATTTTAATTAAAATATAACACCACAGCTGTAATCGTCGAAGGTTTAGGCAGATGTGTACCTAATAGTACCGTCTACACCCACATTTCACCAGTTATGTTTTTTTTTTAATTATCCAGAAAAAGAACCAATACATACAACCAACACATTTAAAAAACCTACACATTTTATTTACTTATTGCTGTTTTCCCATAAAACGCAAAGAATGCGTAAAATCGAAGCGAAAAAACTCGCGCAGACCAATGAAGCATGGCACAAAAGAGATGAAGCCCATGGTGATGATAAATTACCCATTTGACCAATGGAGAAAATGACATGAGGAAGGTTTCGAATGTTGATGGCTATCAGAGTAGGGGAAGACCAAAGAAGCGATGGATGGTTTGTGTATGAAAGATGATAGCTAGAAAGAGGGGTAACTACTGAAAGACGAGTAATAAAGATGTATGGAAGAAGCACGCTGCGCCGACCCCAGATAAGTTGCAGGAGAATGATGTCTTATCGACCCATTTTCAGTCTTGTAAAAAAACAAAGGGATTGTAATACTGAATGGCAGGGACACCGACGAGAAAACGATTACCACGTATTCAGTACATCATACTGAGCCCCCCTACATAGCAATTTTTCATGGAATAAAAAAAAACTGTACCTTACATTTTGACCGTGTAGGTGTCGCATTTTTGTAGGAAACAGCAGATTTTTTTTGGCTTATAATAATGTACTGAGCAACGTCAGTAACTAGTGTTTTGCAGCGCAGTGTGGTGTTGCGTATATGGTCGGTTAGTTTGACGCCTATAATGCTGCGATCCATTGCACGCTGGCAGACCTTGAGTCTGGGATCCATAGGTCAAAATGGGAAGAAGTCAAAGGAAGGTTTCCCTTCTTAAGCGCTTTAGTTCAAAAAGCCGCTAAGCTGAAGTGGGACTGGACTGGCTACGTCTGCCGCATGCCCAATGAGTTGTGGGCCAAAATAACAACTTTCTGGAGCCCTGACATAGCCAGAAGGCGTCGCGACAGCCCTCGTAGAAGATGGCGGGACGAGCTGGACAAAACAAACGACCAGTGGCCCACATTAGTCCTGGATCGTAGCAACTGGAAGTCATGGGGAGAGGCCTTTGCCCAGCAGTGGGATGACGCAGGCTAACAGTATCAGTAATGATGTACACACGCCAGCACATTAAGCTCGACCTCCAACATACCCATAACTACGCTACATTCAATACAGAGAATCGTCGGAAAGGGACTAAGGACTGGCATCGGCCAATTACAGTGCGGTAGCGTTTAATGCTTTGCACTTACACACACAGTTGTACTTTTTTGCATCGTGTTGTGTCGTCCGTAAACCGTTTCAAGTCAACAGTTCCCAAATATCGCTCGGCTGGGATTCAAAGTTATTACGTATATTTTTTATGGCGCCATAATTATCGCCACAATGGCAGCTGATATTGTTGTTACACTATTTTTTTGTATTTTTCAAATATTTGTTACTATCGTTAGCTCCTTATATTTATTGATTAAAGATAATTATACTATATTTAATTGTTAATACTTAACAATGTTTTAGCTTAATTACTATTTACAGATCTAACTATTTACACAAAATAACTCTAGTTTGAGAATATTTGTCTCTTTAAGTAGTAGTTAAGTTGTATTTACCGTAGTTGATTATAGGAAGTTGGCAATTTTTATTATAATTTATGATTTATAACTGTTCTTGACTCCTAAGACAACTCATAATTTTGTTTAGATTTTGATAAGTAGGTCTTTTTACACTTAAGACTGATTTCGTTTCCTGTCGGGTAGTTTCAGAAACAAATTTTGTTCGATTGAAATTATTAAAAAAAAAAATTAGTTCCCTTTTTTAATCGGATATTGTTACCAATTTCATTTTTTTTTTGCACGTAACTTTAATTCTTTTTCTAAAATAAAAGTAACCTGTGTTAGTCCTTATAACATTAGCTATCTGCCAGTAAAAGTCCCGTCAAAATCGGTCTGATCTGAACAATCCTCGAGCACTTTTTTGATGTCACTGAATAAAGGAATTCCACGCAGACAAAGCGTCTCTTCGCGCATGCTCAAGGATGCGCGAGCGGTCAATGCAACACAGATAGGTAATCAGTGACATCAAAAAAGTGCGAGAGGGTTTTTCCGGTTGGTGGAAACGGAGCTTTTGACACATATACATTACGTATATTAGTGAAGAGAAATAATATATTTTCCCGGGCTTTCAAGTTTCAACTACGTCTGTTGAATATCGTCGATTGTTGTGACGAAAAGAAGTAACAAACAAACACAGTTTAGCAATTTTTTAAGACAAGTATTAGGATTTAAATGATTACACAATGCAAGTCTTAGATGAGAATCGCAAGCATGCGCTGTCATTCAAGAATCACAAAGGCAGCATTCGAGGACAATTGGGAATTCTCCTGGATGGTGCGTGCTTTTACTAACTTTAATCTTACTGCTTGTGTATCAAGCAGCCAGACCCGGAACAGTTGGACAAATATTAGTTCTCTGCAGGAACGAACCCGCGACGCAGCGTAGCAACCAATCGCTCAGCCACTGCGCCAACCTTGCCGTCTTTTCATCCAGTTTATAGGCAGCTAGCTATGTATTTTGTCTAAGCTGCTTGGCACCAATCAATGTGCCTCACGAAATTGTGAAACTGAAATGCCTTTTACTATTTTATCAAAAACCATACCTAATAGTATTATGATTAAATATCACAGTAGACACTTCTATGCCAGTGCGAATGGAAGAAAACATTTGTGGCTTATTTTTTTTTCATTATTTTAATTTTATTACCTAGTTTCAACTTTTTCATTTAATTTTATGAGTTCAATCTAAAACATTACTTTTATACTCTTAAACATACATTTTCTTCAATAGTTATCGTTGTTAAAAACGCTATTAAATAACTTTTAATAATAGATGTATTAGTGCACAGGTGCAGCGCAAATAGAAAAATAATCTAATCATAACAACCATAATGCGACGAACTCAACTCGCTTACAAAATAATATTATTAAATTACCTACATGATACCTACGTATAGATATGGTGTGGATAGAATGCGGCGCGACGGCGCTTCCATACCATACGGTCTGCGCGTGAGAGAGACGAAATAATAAGAGAACATATCGGACCCTCTCGCACGATTCGCAGCGTTCAACTTCTAATAGTTCAAAGTCCAAACAGTCGAACTTGATGAGCGGCCGTGTGTACTGCATACGTGGTAACCGTTTTCGCGTCGGTGTTCTTTCCACCCCGTTTTTTCGCTCGTGTTACCTTATCTCCATCGCGTTAGGGGTGGTCTTCCAGATATGACTAGGTAATCTATTGCACCCAGGGACGGTTACCATTACCACAAAAATACCGGTAAAATTACCAAAACCTTAACGTTATGCTACGTTAACTAGTAACGTTAAAAATATCGTTAAATCATAGGATTTACCGGTATTTAAATAGCGTTACCAGTAGCGTTACTTCGCTAAAAACTAATAATTTCTGGTGCGACGTTGCCATACCGAACGTGCGCCGCGAGTTCTTTCGTTCGTTCTTCTAATCGGAGCGGCAACAGCTAGCATTTTAGGAGATCGGACGGATACCTACGAAAACGCGACGGCTCGCGCCTTTTTCATTTTATAAGACGTCTGGTCACACAAACATGGCGAACACCAAATACATCTATTTGTTTTGTTGTTCTAATTATTAGTTGTTTGTGTAAAAAATATCATTATAGGCCGAAAGAAGTGCAACAAAGTATATCAGTATAACTATAACTTTTTAAAGAATAATAAATCTACTTACCTTCCATGCCATGGTAGTGGATCATACGAAAAGTAGTATAGTCTATGAAAAAAAGACCTAGAAAAAATTGACCACAATCCTTCGCCTAATCAAGCCTTCGGGACCCGGTGGGATGAGGGAGTAGTAGTGTAGGGAACACCATGGGACACCTCAATGGCATTGACCTTGAGATCAAGGTCAAAATTCCAAAAGTCAAGACCCGCGGTTCTCAGGAACAGTAACAGGTCATTTATATTCATGGTTAGTGACCTTGTGGTCAAAGTCAAGTGACCGTAGGGTCAAGGACAAGTGACTTTGAGGTCAAGATCAAGTGATCCTGGAGGCCTTGAAACCTTGGAGTTCAAGGTCGAGTGACCTGTCTTTGAAATTCCAGTGCCTTGACACTCCCGACCCCATGACTTCGAGCGCAAAAACAGTGTTTCTTTTTCTTCTAAATTTACTTATATCTCGAAAACGGTGTGTCCTATCGCAAAAATAATGAAAAATTTGCCCCCCTTAATGACCCCTTTGCGCGTAATTCCCGACATGTAGGTAATAATTAATTACGAAAAAATCAAATTTTATTATCCATACAAAAAAAAAATAATCAGGCTTATCAATTGTAGGTGCCTTATTAAAGGATTCCTTCGACATCGTTTTTACGACAAACAGTTGGTCAGCCAAAAAACACCAAGACGCTTTTATCCTTATATTTAGGTGGTATATACGTTAGAATCGAGAAAATAAACGATTTGCTAAAATAACACTTTTTTGGCAAAAAAATTCTGAGTCTTTTTTTCTCAGTGCCCCGTTACATACACTCCAACCGAATGTTCCACTATGGAACTGTGAAGAAGGTACCAGAAAGTTGTGGAACTTCCTCGAAGGATGGTTCAGTATATAAATAGCTGTCGTGTTTGCGGGAGGAGTCAGCCGCCCGATACAAACCATAACGTATTAGTATGACTCGCCGACGGTATACTCTAATCACCCCCGACGATTCCATCACCCTCCATCAGGAAAGCAGTAGGGAAACCTGTAATTTACGCAAACACAAGCCGGCATCATTCCGACCTCACCGTCGAGGTCCGTCGCGAAGTAAGTGTGTTCAAGTAATCATTGCAGATGCATCGCAGAAACAATACCTATTACACGCTGAAGCTAGTTGTACTAACATCGTAAGATGCTAGACTCCCCACCGACATCGTTAGAAAGAGATAGGCGAATAAATTACCGGTATACGTATTGTTACTTTTACCGATACTAATATTAGTTAATAGGTAACGTTAACGGACTTACGGGTATCGTTATAAATATCGTTACTTTTGTATCGTTAACATAACGGTAATCGGTAACGTTAAGAAAAAAGTAACGGTAATTCGGTCCCTGATTGCACCACAACATTATACAACATTATTTTTAAGTATATGCGAAACCTGAATATAGTTTGTTCAGAATAAGTAACTGAATCGATTCCAATCATTTTTAAACCATGTTATATTTTTTCCCAAAAATATTTAAAAAAGTTAAAAGTTGACACCGAGCGACCTTAAGTACCTATCGCAATAATTTAGGTACCTACTGCCAAATTATTATTATCAATGAGCTCAAGACGACGCTGGACGCGTGCGTTGCATGGTGACCACGATTTTGTGCGGACAACTAGGTAACAGAACAAGCTTATAACTTTGTGATTTTTCATGATACAGTTTTGAAATTTTGTACATAGATTCTTTACATAAAAATACTAGACACGTGTATCAGGTTTCGCATATACTAAAACTAATGTTGTTTAGGTGCTATTTTTGTTTACTTCGTGCCAATACGACTGTAGCATAATAATCAGCCCTTAATTTCCCCAGTACTTGCATACCGATCTCTTCTATATCAGAAGAACTGGGCTGTAGTCAATCAGACGGGCCCAGTTTTTGTTGACAGATGTAATTTTTTTGTTTTTTTGTTTTGCCGTACCTTTGAGAGTTTTTCCTAGTTAAGGTCTTTAGTAAGATGAGAGAAATACACCAAAAATATTAGAAAATCTTTTCCTAGATAGATAGATAGATAAAACATTGATTCAGTGCACTCAAAAGACGTAGCACAACAAACAGAAAAACAATTAAATGAGAATATTTTTTTTTTATATGTAAAAAATTAAATTATAAAAATATATACATATAAAACAAGGTGCTAATATACAAAAAGAAAAATATATGTACTTAAAGAAATATAGTAACACCACTTGACATACCCAAATAAAATAACGAGTAAAATAAAAGTAGAATTAGAATTAGCTAGAATTTTAATGCAAAGTTATAATGACCCATTTTCATCCTTATAAAAAATTAGCTGTTGCTGTTGCAACTTGAGCAAAAAAAATCAAATGTGCTATTCCAAACTATAATCTATATCTGTGCTAAATTTCAACTAGATCCGTTCAGCCGTTCTAGCGTGATTGAGTAACAAACATCCAAACTCTCGCATTTATAATATTACTAAGATAATGAAAGAGGATTTAAATACGAGTATGGATAGCTATTTCACGGAAATAATCACACGTAACTATCTTGTAATTAATTTATCAAACACATGGTACGGATTAATATACTAATCCGTATTCCGCAATGTGTAGATTGATTTGAACACAATGTTATCGAATTTATATCGCTTTGCATATGAAACACGCATTGTTTTCTGGCATGTTCCGACAATTTATCAAAGGAGCGAATTAGGTACGATAGCTAACTAAGACCAAATTGGAGATGCCAACTGCCTTATTGACGTTCACAAGAATTATACAGGGTGTAAAAAGAGCCTTCACGAAACCGTCAACCAAGCATTCTGTACATCAAACTAAGTAACTTTACGCAAAAATTATTGCTGGGAAACCACTTTTTTTTTGGGGTGAAAAATCACGTTTTACGGTAGGACTCGATAGAAAACACTCAAGGCATTGTGCTGATGGATGGATTGAATAGTACGGGAGTCGTGTAGGTGTGTAAAGTAAAAATCTTACATTAAAAACGTGTATTTAAAATAAAACTTGTGAAAAGTTGGAACTTTGACCCCCAATATCTCCGTAACTAGAAGGTTCCCAGGTATGGTCTAGAACAAAAAAATTATCGCAAAGACGGGGAGAACAAGTGCCTTTCGGCTTCGTTAAGGGTCTATTTACACCCTTTATAATTGGGACTTGGGAGGGAATAATAGTCAGTACGGTTTAACTATAAATAGTGTTTGTTCTTTAAATTAATAAAATTATAGATATTAAAAAATCACAATTTAGAACGACATCATTTTATTTCTCATATTCTTCTCAACAAAACCTTTCATTTGATTCCCGTATCATGGGAATGCATAAAAAATAACTAGTCCGTCATCTTTGGGAGTCCGCCATATTGGATTTAGAATGATGTCACTAGCGTACTATGCATTGTCATCTAAACTAAACAATTATGCAAAATTTCAGCTCAATCGGAAACCAGGAACTGGGTCAAATTTAACTTCTAAGATTTTTTACATAGTTATAAGTAAAGCTAAAGTCCCATACTTCTCCGTCCTGTGGTCTCGTCGGGCTACTGTCATGTGTGTCATGTTACTATAGTGATACTGACGAGCTATGATAGAGACACGTGTGAATGAAAATGTTTAAATCGTTTCATGAATATTTTCATAATATTTTTGAATCGGCTTTAGATAGTTCCGCTGTTTTTATTATGGATGACAGATCGTTAGATAATGAATGATTTTAGTATGAAAATATTTACATAGGCTTATGAAAATAAGGAAGAAAGACACGTGCACGCACAATATCGTCAACTAACATACATAATTATGAAAATATATTATACTTACATTGTCAATCTGCCTCTGTAACAGACGAAGGAGTGAGTGAGAGGGTTAGATATTTTTAGCCAGAGCCAGCAGACCCTTGTGATGGACATGAATATGGTTCGGTTTAGTTTACACTTCGTATATAACGCACGCTCTTTGCCATGGACAGGACCCCATCTGCTACGATCCTTATCTCATACTCGTTTTTCATCGTCTATGTTCATGTTCTATGTTTAAAATTCTCCAGACAGGCCACATGCGACTTGTATTGATTACACTACATGGAAAATACAGTCGAACTTAAAACCAATTCTAATTTTGACGGCACGGTTGGCGCAGTGGCGGCTGAGCGATTGACTGATGCGCTGCGTATCGCGGGTTCGATCCCCGCACGGAACAAATATCTGTATGACCTAGTATAGTTGACGTAGTGGTAGTTGTTCCGGGTCTGGCTGTTTGTGTATGTGAGTTTAAATGTTCGTAAACACACCCACAATACAGGAGAAATTCCTAGTGTGGGGCAAAGTTTAAAAAAAAAAAGAAAGAAAGTGAGCCATCACTGTTCTCTCATCAAAAACACAATACCTCGCAATAACCAAAGAAAGATCCACCCTTCCAATTTCATCTTTCCGTAATTCTTTACTCTATCTTATTCTAGGTCCCTTGATTTTTACTATCGCCATTATTTACCCCGTAAAAAGTACCTTCCTAACGAGCCCCGAAATAAGGTAGTGTGGTGTAGACAACGTTTGCTAAGGACGCGACCTACATTATCCTTCGCGGAGACTTGCGAAATGATCCCTTCACACAAATTGTCTCCACAGTCAAGGTTGACGAGTTCTGTTACTTACTTATTCCGTAGTGCATATTATATTTGTTGGATATTTTAGCCATACTTTGTTATGATGGTGTAGCTCGCCAACACTACTAATATCAAGTAATATTTAGGGGAAACTTACAAAGGAAAACTGTCTCCACAAGTGCGACTGCTGCGCATGAGGTCCAGGGTTCAATTCCCAGGTCAGGCAAAGTGTTATTGGGTTTTTCCATTAGGAATTTCTCAGTAGCAGCTACGGATTCTGAATTTGTGCCCGATTGATGGCAATAGGCGCCCTATTACATGGGAGTTAAATATAACTGGCGAAATATGAGTGTACTACTACGTACATCTCTGCCTAACCCTTCGGGGGTTACCGGCGTCATGTTACGTATGATGTTATGTACAAAGGAAAAAGTCTAACACAGAAACACGTCTGCTATTACCAGGGAGGTAGCTTCTGTTTTACGAATTATGGGCCACGGACCACGGTCATGGGCTTTACTGGTACCTATCTGATGTTTTATTATAATACCTACTGGTAATCTTGGGGTTTTGCCAAAAGGTCCTGCTACAAAGTAAAGTAGTAGTAGTAAATGGGTTTTTGAGGCCAATATAAAGTACTGGTATTTAGCTGCACCCGGAAAGTGTATAAAATACCTCGAGTAAGAACTGGTCCAGCACTCTTAGTCGGTGGGAAGGCACATAGTCTGGGAAGGTCCTTACAAGGCCGAGCGGATGGCGGGGTGCGGCCTCTTCCCCTTCGGGGGAAGCTGACATTAATACTAATATTTACATGAATTAGGAAAAACGAAAATTTTATCAGCCTAGGGTAATTTAGGAACAGTCACATGTATAAGACTCACACATACCAGGGTAGTATGAAACATGAGGGACGCAGAATAATCAATACTACTAGACGAAGTCTTGCGTGAAGCGATCCCGAGATTTCACGGTCGGGAGACACTGAAAAGGAACGTTACATAGGGTAGGTAGGTAGTTAGTCAGGTACTTATTTCTTCCTCTGTCCTTTAACGAAACGCTGCAGGTTCAGGTCTACAGGGCTGATAAGATTATGTAACTTATCCAATTGATATGAAAGCCTACAATGTCCGAACAGCCCGCGGCAATCGGTTATGGCAATGGAAAGTGCGAAAAGACGGAAAAATTCTACATACAAAAACTCACGCCGTTGTCCCATGGGGGTAGGCAGAAACCACAGAAAGACCTGCTACGATCCTTACGTACACCTTTTGCCTCATCCACGTTCATACGTCTGGTCATACACGCACCCGACCCGCGAGTACTACGCACCCGACGGAAAAAATGAAAGGAAAACACCGATTATTTTAGTATTGGATACCTTGTACAGATTACGATGTTTCGTTCACAGTCTAACAACCCACAAAGGTCCACAACCAAACAGGCTTTCCCACAGTTTGTTTACTACTATACCACACGTACAATGCAGTATCTGCTCTGTCACTGCATTTCGACCATACTGATCCCACCGCGGGGCAAAGGCCTCTCCCCATGACTTCCAAATTCTTCGATCCAGGGCCAATGTGGACCACTGCATGCGTAGCATGATCACCGTAGAAACACGGAAAAATCCACAAAATGGCAAATCAATAAAAGAAATCTTGTCATTTTGTCGATTCTTCCGTCGACAAAACTTCCGTGGTCATGCTACGCGTGCTAGTCGTTGGTTTGGTCCAGCTCGTCCCGCTATCTCTTGCGAGGTCTACCGCGTCGCCTTCTGACTGTGTCAGGGCTCCACATCGTGGTTATTTTGGCCCACAGCTCGTTGGGCATGCGGCAGACATGGACAACCCAGTCCCACTTTAGCTTAGCGGCTTTATGAGCAACGTCAGTAATTTGTGTTTTGGAGCGCAGTGTGGAACACCACACGACCTAGACCCAGCCTTTTCCCAACTATGTTGGCTTCCAGTATAACCGGACCTGCTGCTGAATACCAGTATTTTACATGGAGCGACTGCCTATCTGACTTCCACAACCCAGTTAGTACTAAGAAATACGATAAGACCCCCCACCTTGATAAGTCTGGTTGTCTTACTTTCGGGCCACAGACTACCTAATGACTGTCAAAGATTTACGAATGTCAGCCGGGACCAACGGCTTAACGTACTTTCCTAGGGACGGAGGAAACTCGGTATGTGGTCACACATCCACGGAACAACCTAGGCAAGCGCGACTTAACCTGAAGATCGACCTAGAGCGGCTGTTATTATTTAGCCACGAGCCTTTTTTTTCCTATTTAGATTTCCCAGGCCACTATTTTTCGGGCGGCCTTCTAAAATGTAATGGCCATTCAAGAATGCACCACTGACTATATTGATTGAGTGGATGCTTACACTATGGTTACATAGTACTATTATTTACACTCTGGTACCTAGTACCTATGTAATCTGTGCCGCTACCGAGAATAGCCGTCGCGGGAAATTGCCATAATCACTACGCATTGCAGGCGGATTACTGGTCGCTGTATTATTTAGCAATTTTGTATTTATAGATACACCTATATTCTACTATTATTGACTGAGTCATTTGTCTTGAGTTCATACTGGCTAGTGAGTGACGAAGGTATAAGAGATTTGACTGTACCTACATAATATGTTCGATGCGCAAAAAAAAATCCAAACTTCAAGTACCTTCATAAAATCAGGCCTTTTTCTCGTAATAGGCAGACAGTTTTAGGTAAACGCCACGAGCGCAAACCTAATAAAAAAAAGTTTTTAAATAACATAACATCACGCCTGTAATCCCCGAAGGGTTAGTCAGAGGTGTACCTAATAGCACATATTCCGACAGTAATGTATGTCCCATGTAATTGGGGGCGAGCCTATTGCCATCAACCGGCCAGAAATCCAGACTTCGTGGCTGCTACTGAGAAATTCTTGATGGGAAAACCCAATAGCATTTTGCCCGACCCGAGAATCGAACCCAGGACCTCCTGCTCAGCAGTCGCGCGTTCTAGAACAACATCTCTGGTTAGAATTTTCATAAACTACTTAGCAACTTTGACCATAACTTATTGACCTTTGTGTATATGCAAAACATGTACAATAAAATTGCGATCAAACTACTATTAAATATTAACCCATAGTCGTTTCCACTTGTAGTCAGCCTCGTGGCTAAATAATTACATCCCCACGGGTCGCTTTTCAAAGTTCCATGCTTTCCTTGGACCGTTCAAAGATGGGTGACTGTCCATTAAAACCGACACACCTCCGTGCCTAGGAATGCACGTTAAGCAGTTGGACCCGACTGTCATTTGTGGATCTTTGACAGTCGCTAAAGAGAAACTGGAAAATCTGACAAATAACAACCAGTGTTGCCAAAGGATATCCCAGTAACTGGGCAGTCGTTCCATGTAAAATACTGATAGTCAGCTGCATCGGGTTTTACTAAAAGCCGATGTAATGGAAAAAGGGAATGATTAGGCAGATGATGAAAAGTTTCCACTCATTCTCGAATCGATGACTCAGATTTAGTCCGACTATTACGTAGCGACCAGCCCCTGTAGCATGAACACCGTAGACAAGGATTTCTTTGACGGAAGAATCGATAAAATGACAGATAGTGCAAAGAAATCTGTCATTGTTTCGACACAATCTGTCATTTTGTCGATTCTTCCGTCAAAGAAATCCTTGTCTACGGTGGTCATGCTACGGGAGCTGGAGTATTTTCTCCTCTGATATCATAGTAAACAATGATCTAACATAGACTAACATAGTTAGCACATAACAAAACAGTGCTAAAAGAGTTTATGATAGTCAGTACTATTATAGTCCCTGCAATCCACCCGTGACGGAATAGCGGGGTATTGATTATATGAAATCAAAACATGACGTCAGAACAGACACGTACGGTCGGCCAAAAAAGATGGTCTATCAGTTATTGATAACATTTTCTAGCCCATGGATATAACGCTTTGGTTTACCCTATATTCTGTATAACAATCGCAATGCGTCACTACACTACGTATGTATAATATTGATCAGAAATAGGGCATTCAGTTTGCTAGTTATAATTTATTATTATTTTTCGACTTCTTCATTTTCTCATTGCTGTTAGAGAACTAGCTCTCATGAAGGCGTCTAGTTCGTTTATAATTTATTGTCAGACACGTGAACACATTGTTCAATCTTCGAATGGTAGCCCTATTTTTGGTCCGACTGTACCTAGCTCGGAGTAGGTGAAGGTAACAAGATAGCCTATCTGTTTGAATCTTTGATGTCTGTTCTCTTTTTGAATGTCTGAAACGTTTTGCTGTTTTTTCTGGTCTTTTGAGGCAATTTATTTTGTAAGTTTAATACCATAAACAACTAAAATTGCCTCACAAAACCTTTTTAGTACTCGCAACAGTCGCAACCGGCGTACGTGCATGTATGACCAGAAGTATGAATGTGGACGAGGCAAAAGGAGTATGTAAGGATCGTAGCAAGTGGCGTTCTGTCCTTTCTGCCTACCCCCGTGGGAAACAGGCGTGAGTTTATGTATATTTTACATAATACCTTTTTAAGTAGGTATCCTTTTATCTAAGTTGTTCCAAGTAAATTACTTAATTTGAAAGTTAAATCTACGCATTCCGTAAGATCAAGACTTAGAAGAAACCTGATTTTAAGAAGACTTCACCGGCGTAGTTAGTAATAAAAATTCTAGTAAAATGTTTTATTCATTAGGTACCTTTTATTAGTATTATATCGATGCAAGTCTATAGGTAGGTAAAAATTGCTAAACAACACGTGTAGACAGGAAAGTGTAAAAACCACGTACATTATCATAATTTAAAAGATCAATTTACCCTAAAATTAATGATGCAAATAAATCATTGTAACGTGTCAAGAATAGGTCAAGATTTTTCATTTACGATTTTTGATAAGAAGCGAAGTTATCTGAGTTTCTAGACATTCGCTTTGGAAAAGGCACGACTAAAATATTTACTCTTACTTACATACTTATTAGGATACTTACGTAAAAATCCTGAAAAGGCAGCTATGAAAATTGTCTTGGCCTTGAGACGAAAGAAGCCCGCGAAAAATCAATGATCCCGCCTATGCAAAAACTACCATTTTAGTATTTTTTTGTTACTATCTGATTTTTTTTGCAAACTATTATTTATTTATTGTCTAATTTCTTTTTTTCAGACTTATGTCTCACAAAGCGGGGCCCGCAACCGGGCTACATGTTCCTTTTCGATATGCGTGGAGTAAAATTCGGCCATCTTACAAGAGTTAGCTTATCGTAAGTATCAACTTGTTTGAATTTGGGCTGTGGATCCATTATTCTTTGGTCAGTCATTTTCGCATATATATATTTTGCGAACCTACTAGTGTGATCTGTAAAAGTTAATAAAATTATTATGATTATTTTCTACTATAACTGTACCTATAGTGTTGTTAATATGTGATGATCTTTGTTATCCTAAATTAATGGATTAACAGCTGCAAAACAATTAAAGAATATTATGTTTTTAATAAAATATATTATGATAGTATACCTACATATTTATATTTTCATAGCTTTCAAAAGGATAGACAAAGGTAAAAGATGCCCATAAATGTCCCACTTGTCGCTTGTAAATTTTTAAATTAATGTCATCATTTATCATGAGAGTTTCTAAAACATAACATTGTATTTATTTTAAAAATAAATGTTTTAGTTACAATGTAGTGTGTATTGTACTAGTATGCCTCTCTAAAAAAGAAGTCTTTGTACCTACTTTGTGTCGTCATACAATTGGTTACTTACCTACAAATATTAAGTGGTTAATATCCAGTTTTTGTGAGTCGTGATTGAGGAATTTCATTCTCTTCTCACCAGACGGAGACATTTGTGATTCTTACAATAAGAAGAGTATAATTAAATTGTCATACATTATAACTTCAGTGTAGATTCCGAGTGCAAAATACAGGATAAAAGGGACACCGGCGCTAAAACGGTTACCAAGTATTCAGTACACCATTCTAAACCCCTCGGGGACATAGAAATTTGTCGCTGGTTATTAAAAAAAACAGCTGTTTCCTAAAAAACTGCAATACCTACATGGACGAAATGTGAACAGCTGTTTTTTTTAAATTAAGTACCGATGAAAAAAAATCTATGTGGGGGGTGGGGGGGGGTTCAGAATTATGTACGCAATACGTGGTAACCGGTTTAGCGTCGGTCTCACTATACTTGCAAATGCATAATTGTACATGTATGTATACCAACCAATAACGTGACCCGGAAAGTTGCTACAAAGTCATTAACTATCATGAGTCCTTGGATGTAAACTAGCCACAAGTTATACAAAAAGTTCACAATATTCACACAAATTCCAACGCTTCCAGGTCCCTCCGAAAATTCTTCCAGTATGTCCAGGAGGCGATGCCAGTTCGCATGCGCGCCATACATGTACTCAACACTGAACCAGTTTTAGACAAATTAATGTTGCTCATTAGGCCGTTTATGGACAAAAGGTTCTTTGATATGGTAAGTTTTCACTTCGTTCTAGAACTTAGCATTTTAAAGGCAAAAAATATATGACACAAAGCAAGTAATTTACGGTAATGCCCGTAGAGTAATGCATTTTCTAGAATAGTAAAACTTTGCATACATTTGAGGAAAGAAACGGTAAAAATTGCAGGTCTTACTTTTATGTCTGTATTACCATACTAAAGGTAAAAGGTCGAATTATCTGTTCAATTTATCTTTGATTTTAATCTCTGTCTACAGTGCAGTAAAAATACGATTATAGAAGGTACTCATGGTACTTTATTATATTTAATAGTGACGTGCCAAATATATGAATTTACATAAAATATTTTTTTGGTTTTTGAATTGGAACTAAAACAATTCCTGCATTACTTAATTTCTTTTAAAACTGCTGTTGATCGCAGTTTATAGGTACTAGTTTTTAATAAGGAACAAGTTACTGTTTTTACCTTGTCATGTCATAAATCTAATATTATGGAACTGCGCACAATGTGCCTATAAGTACTACTTTGTACATATGTTGGTAATATTTGTTTGATCTGACACTACTTTATGTAAGTGTTTACTTCTAACTATTCAACTTGCAAATGGACCATATGGCCTTGGCATAGATAAGATACAATTTTGAGTCTTGTGTCTAGGAAAAAAAGGTAGACGAAATATATTCAAATTTTTTAGAAATCGTTTACAGGTTTGATTTAAAATTGAAATTGTTTCTTGAATGTGATTCTGTGTGATGATGGTATGTAGTTGATTCAAAGAACAGTTAGTCTGACAATTCATCATGTCATTTTCACATGTTTAACAGGAATTGGTATACCTACTAGTTATTTTTTATTCACTGAATTCCACAATAACAACTTCCTCAAACTAAACACTGATTAATTATTAATGTGTTTTAATTATATTATTGCGATGCTTGGTTGCTTTTGTATTAACATTTAAGTAGCGTACCTATCCTATCACTAAATGCAAGCCAAAAATAATTACCTAAAACTTAAACGTATCGTACAGCAATGAGTTTTCAATGTTTTTGTTCAATGTATTTTTCACTCCGTTTGTTAGTAGTTAGTTCTTTTACCGATAAACTGTTTTAAGCCCGTTTATTAATTTAGAATAAAAAGAAAGCGGGAATAGCGCTATAAAAATATTTACATGAATGAGTGGTTTAAATCTCTGAACTGTACAGGCAAATTGCTGAAGATCAAGAAGTTATCGTTGTTTCTAGCGTTCCATGAAATAATGCGTAAAATCAATTTGCCATCCATTTTCTTGTATAGGTACCTATCCGTATCTTGTATTCAGCCCATCATTAATATTGCTTGAGATATTGATTTAGATATAGTTTGTACACATTTTAATTTTACGTACCTAACGTTCACATAACTTAAATATTATAAATTAGTACAATATTGAATATTCATCTTAGCATACTGGACCTTGATCTTGACCAAGAATCTGTAAAATAGCTATGCAAAATACCGGTTGGTATTAGGCACAATAAATAACAGATAAATTTTTACTCAAAGAGTCACCAAATTTTTTATATTCTTTCCAACAGATTTTGCCAACATTTTTACGACCTCGGAATATTATAAAACCGCTATAGACCAGTTCCACGTATTACTACTCTACCTTAAATTCGATGGTGGTGGTTAACTTCGTGGGTCAGTGTCAAGGGAATAAGGTTGCATCACTCATATGTTTATCATACCATTATAGGTACATAAATTAGTAAAACCGGAATCCATTTTTGAGCGCTTAGTCCTAAAAGCATAGATTTGAGGTCGATTACGAAAAGTGACCGTGTTATTCCCAATAAGGATCGTTGAGAAATAATGATTATATTTTATACACTAATGTCTGGTTTAGCCCAGGTTTTGTAATTATCATATTTCACAATTTACTAAAAAATTACAACTTATGTTTCAGCTCAAATTCCACAACAAGAACGAAGACTTGGAGAAGTTCTACGAGACAGTAGTTCCGCGATCATCACTGCCTCCAGACTACGGTGGCACCCTCCCTGACACCCAGACCCTTCACAAGAAGTGCATGCAACAACTCCAACTTATGGAGCCCTATTTCAAAGCTGAAGAGGAGCAGAGGATCGCGGCTTTACCAGACAAGAAGCGAGAGAAGGCCATGGAAAGGGCTTTCAAGAACTTGGATATCGATTAACTCTTTAATTCGATGTTATCCTGGTATTATAATGAAAAATTGAAAGGTATCGCTATCTGTTTTCAATAGAGTAGTTTAATTGGCTATGGATATACCGCTTGTTTCCTAATAACTTGTATTTAAATGTAATCCTTTCTATTTTTGAACGAATTTCAACTATGAAACTGAATGAGATCAGCACCTAAGCTGCGTTCAAGAGCTGTCGGTGTCATAAATAATTGCTATGGAGTATTGAAACTGACAGCCCTTTAAAGTCGCGCGCGCGTCCTTTAGATGATCGCGTTCAATTTGATTGGGGAATTAGCTCTTAAACGTTGTTTTAGTATTTAGCATGTAAAAGACATTTTTAACAGCTCTAGTTACCGTTTTCATTATATTGCCAGTTCAGTCCTCGGAAGGAGTTTTCATTTTAGTACAATATGCATTTCAATATAACTTAAGTTGGAAGTCATTAAATTCAATGGTAGTGGTGTTGAGTACGATACATTTATCGTATCGTAGTTATTTTTGGGTGAATATTATTTATGTTCGAAAAAAGATTTTCATACGAACGTGTATTTCAAATATCGTCAATTATAAATCTATAATTACAATAGATAAGGATTGAGATAGTAGTGATTCGGTTATACAGAGTGTGAAAAGACTTATCACCAAAATATCTACAACCTGTATGTGTTGGGATGGACAACTACAAAAAAAAATATGGAAAAAATATATGTTTTTGGAGATTGGTCTTTTTACATCATACATGTAGTTAATATGAGAAAAATAGACGGCAGATCAGAAATTAATGTGTTAAGTTTTATTTTTGTTAAAACAGAATTGAATATTATTGTATTTTTCAAAAAAAATCTATACGTTAGCAAGTCATTGTTAGGATTTGACAAAAGCTTTCTTTAGAGTTAGCTTTAAGCTATGAAAATATACATGACGCCAAACCATGGCATTATATTTATGGTTAAAATTGTTAAGTGTTCAGCTGGCTATATCTATAATTGCTAATATGGAATAAAAATAAAACGTATCTTAAGCAAACAAATTGGATATGATATATATCTATGTAAACTTTTATATTAAGTGACAGAAAAAAAATACCTATCCAAAAATTGGGTGACTTTCGTTTAGTTTGCTTAAATTAGATAAGGTACATTACTTAATTTTATTGGTGTCCAATATTTTTTTTTGCAATGTCTATCATAATACTTTTTATTTAAACAGGAAGTGATAATCACTGTTGTTACACACTGTAAAGAAAAAAAAAATGACACGCATTTGTACCTAAAGGATTGGATTTGGCTTCTCAATTGTTATCACCTGATAAAAAAATTCTTAACATGTAATCAATTATTCATTTGTGATATGAATTAATTAATCTTATTGGCCGTGAAAGAAAGGCATAATATTTGTCCATTTTTTTACCGACTTCAAGAAGGAACAGGTTTTTATTACCTTGCCGTGGTAATTATTACATTTTCCTGGAAACAGAAAAAAAGTAAATAAGACATTGATGAACATTTTTGTTCGTCTAAGCGATTTTAAAGTAGACGGCTAGTAGCTCTATCGTTAAAAATCTTTGACCTTCATTACTTTGAATATACTAATTACTACTTAGTGTAATTTAACATTTTCATAGTTCCAAGTATATGCCGCCTCATACACATTTAAATAATAAAAAGCGTTAAAACAAAATTTTATCTTATCGATATAATGATGTGATACAAAAGTGAGAAAAATAGTAACATATTAAAAATGGCGTCTACGTTACTTAAATATCCAAAAAAAAATATAGTATTTGAAAAATTATACTTAATTTAAAAATTGAAAATAAAATAATTTGTGACAGAATCTATAGGATAAACAGATGAATAGATTAATGTAATTACATTTTTGAAAATTCGATAGTGAATGTTTTGGTTTATATTCTACATATTCCAATTTAGTACTTATTCCGTAGTAGTTAGTATGTATTATTTATCTCTGTCTGTAAATCTTGCTGAATGGTCTATTAAATCTATAGGGTCTAAATCTAAAAAAAAAGGTTGGTGTAAATATAAGTATTTCTTAAGGTAAAAGCGCCAGGGTAGCCCGCGAAATTTAAATTTTCTTACGTTTTTTGCAATTTGCCGAACAGTATTATGCTGTATGCTGAACAAAATATAATTCGCGGCCCTATTACTTATGTAATGTATGTACGTAAGTATTTATTTACAGAATTATAATCATTAAAATCGTGAAAACAACCCTCTTGAGTTCATTTAATCCCATTGAATGACTATTTGATGAAAAGTAATTCAATGCGGTTAAATGAACTTGGAGGGTTGAATAGATCGTTTTAATGATTATAACTCAGTAAAGCCATATTATTTATGGTCGCGAATCATATTTTAATCAACATACAACCTTACACTGACCTGCAATTTGCAAAAAAACTTAAAATCAAATTAATTTCGCGGGCTACCCTGGCGCTTCCTCCTTAAGCCATTGTAAAAATAAATGTCCGATATACAACACAAATTACGCTCAATAATGCATTAAAATTAAAATGAGCTAGGGGTCACGTTCCATGAATTGTTAAGTCATTAATAGCATACATTGGTAACTGTTTACTAAATGGTAAGTATTCAAATAGTCATTTTTTAATTTTATTATTTTCGTGTTCGAAAACTTTATCGCAAAATCAGAATGATGTCCTTTTTACTCTACTGATTAACGAATCGACAAAAAATAAAAGGTGCGCCATAGATAAATGAGCTAATATGACAAAAATAAATTGGGACCTGAATCGTCAATACACGCATTCCATGTTAAATTCTGGTCTTGATTTTAAAACATGTTGTCATGTGAAAATTCACGCGTCATTACTAGGTGGCGGTAGCGTAGGTACTTAAGGTTTTATATTTATGTGCACAGTAGTTTAGTTTTAGTTGAATATTCCACTTTATTCCTTATCAAAGTTTGTGATATGCTTGTGTTACTGAAAAAAAGTGTTATGTTGATTCCAAGAATCGGAAATTGTGATTTGAATTAGAAATATATTTTTATGCAATAAACTGTATTTTTATTGATCGAAATCTGTTTGTAATAGAATATGTAAAATGGTTACTCTTAAAACATGAATAGCTCTTAAAAATACCATCCGAAAATTCGATTACCGAAAACTAGCGCCATCCGTCGCAAAAATCTGTACAATAAATTGGTAGCAATAGTAGAAAATGTTTTCTGACGTGTGGCAACTGGATTTAACTGTCAAATAATAACGGTTGCTCAACACCTGCCGATTTTTTGTTTACAATCTTCAAACGGAAAGTTATGAATGAAAATTATTGTTCAGTTTATTAATTATTGATTTACAGTGAAGTTTGTTGGGTTTTGTGCGTGAATATATTGGTTTTCTTGATGTTCGCAACATTATTTTGGATTCCTCAAGGTATGAAGTTACTATTCAATATCTTATTTTTATTGTGAAACTATTAAATGAAAATTACAAAAACATCGTATAAAATGTATGAATGCCTGCAAACTCTCTTGGGATTTATCACCCAACAAAGAATTATTAAGAAACAAGCTCCCCCTCGGTAATATTTTGCCATGCTGTTGGCATTGTTAGCTTACAAACATTTGACAAAATAATACTGTAGTATTCAAATATCTTTATCGAGAGTCATGTTTTGCTGCACATAAGGATTAAAATAAATTATTGTTTATTTTACAACTCATATAAGTTAGCAAACATTCAGATGACCCTCTGAATTTCTTAGTGTAAAAAAATACGTATGTATATGTTTAAATTAACTTAATTTATTTAATTTCCAGATTGCAATGAACTCAGTAGACAACAATCAATTTGAAATAAAACCTGGAAAGAGCAAGCGCAAGATTGCAACTCCTTGCTCCAATGCTTACCTCAATCCTGCTTTAGACATCCTTGCAAACGAGGACCCTATGTGCAACACTGCAATGGAGATTCCAATAAAGAAGAGGAAACGAACCAGAAGTTGTGGTGATGCTGCTACTTTTGACAACTCAGCTCTAGACTTGGGAGTAAATAAGAAAACAGTTAACAAGCTACTTGCAAGAGAACTTGAAAATGTAAAACAGAATGTCAGATATGATACTACAGATGATACAAGTATGGATGCACCATGTGATAGCGAACCAATTTATGCAAATTTGTCAGAAGTACCCCAGCTACCAAAGCGACAAGATAATTCTTTAAATTTAACCAATCTGACACAAAATAGTTTTAATTCACAAACAGTGGTGCACAATAATGATATTATGGAAGTGTCAGTGCCAAATGAAGACTTGGATTCTGGTATTTCAGTATTAGAACAAAAATCTTTAAGCGCTATAACAAATGATGACACCAAGGTATTCTCCCCTATAACTAATAAACAAACTAATGTCACAAACCAGGTATTTATCAACAGTTCAAGCAATTTAAACCTCAGTTTTATTGACAGACTTGCATTGGACTCACCAAATCTATCAAATCAGTCTTTATTCTACGATGATGATTTGAATGAGAGCAATATTATGGAGATCAAGACTATTACTATCATAACTAAGAAGAAAAGGATTAATACTAGAAATACGAATCCTTTCTTAGATCCAAACATAGGCACTGTTAATGTTCCTATTGTAGCTCCTAGCCAAAACCCATTTTTGAACCTGGATGCTATGAAACCTGAATTAGAATACAATGAAGAAGTCTTAAATAGGCCTGTAGTAGTACCAGTTCAAGCAGACAAGGTTCTTGAACCTCGCAGGTTATTTGGAGATACAAACAGTACAATTTCAACTGTAAATGAATCTTTGGATGGCCAACCTGAATATGAAAATATAGATAGCTATAGATCTGAAAGTCCTGTATATGAAAATATTGATGAAGCTAACGAATTTAACAAACAAAGCAGGATTCTAGGGTATGATGTATCGCAGTTTAGTGCAGTAGACATCATAAACTTGAACAAAAATGCTCACCAAGATTCTTCTAATGAATCCAATGATAGCAAGAAAGCAAAGAATCCTTTCTTGAAAGTTGGCAACAGATTATCAAAACGAGTTTTCAAGACATTAAGAAAGACTTTCAAAGGAGATAAATCAGAGAACAATATGACTATAAATCCTTATGAAGTACCAAGAAAACAACCAAAACAAAAAACAGAAACAAAAGAATCAGGAATTGAAAACCCAGCACTAAACTTGGACAATTCTGATGAAATTGAGATAGAAGAAATTGATGATGTCGATCACCAATATGAAACAGTAAAAACTTTAAGAAACACACATCTTAACATGAATATTACTCCCTTAAAAGAAAGAAGTGAGAATGCTGATGTGTCCCATAATAAAACGAATACGCCTGGTAAAAAGGTTCGTTTTGATTCAACATTGAATCAAGAGAAGGTGATTACTGGAAACAGTTTTGATTATGGTATTCAGAGCCCAGGGATTGATGCTAAAATTGAAAAGTATCATGATGAATTGGAAAACTGTATTAATGAGAGGAAGTTTTTGCAGCAAAATATGTGAAATAATCAGCTTGATTTTTAATGAGCATAATTGCTGGACCAATTTTTTTTTATGAATTCTAAAAGCATATTGCAATCTGCATATCTTTATTTGCAGATTGTTTTTTATTTTGCCATTAGCTCTTTATAAAAGAAAGTATCACATTCAAAATCAAAATATTTTTTTTCACATAGGCCTAGATGGGCACTTATAAAACGTCGACAAAAAGGTGCATGGTTCGGGTTGGTTGTTTCCTATGGAGAAGAACCAGCAAGAAAGTCCATAGTTACTCTTCATTACAGGCTTTAGTCCTTACATGATTTATAAATCTAGCTTTGTATAGATATTAAGATCTAATTATGTACTTACTTTATAGTTGTGATTTTAAACATTGTCATTTATTTTTAAGATGTAATTTATTATTTTATAAATTAAGATTTTTTTTCCTAAGTTTCCCAAAGCATAATAAACTCCAAAGTGTTAGTTATAGGATACCTATAGTAACTAGGCTATATGTTTCAGTATTTGTTCAGTTTTTTTTAATTTAATCCAAACGAAAGTCGTGTAACATTATGTTTATACTAGAATGATGACCAAACTGATACTGACACTTACGGGATATCTTCCGAGATTGTTCATTATTTCGAGCTCCCGATATTTCGATTCTCGAATCCAATCCGATTCCGGATCCGATCCGAGCCTTTTCCGATCTCAGATTTATGTTTTCCGTTTTCCGATTTTTATTTTGTGTCCCGATTTTTTTTTTTTTTTTGTAAACCGTAAAAGCTTAAAACAGTGTTAGAATTATGACCGTTTTTACTAAGACTATGGAACACCTAATATAAATAAAAGCGCACTCTTGAATTTTCAACACTGCTCTGCTCTCTAATATTTAGACATTCATTCGTTTCCCGTAGTGTTAGTAAACATAGGTATTAATTAGGCTGCGTTGCCACTAGAGATGAGCGAGGCTGCATAGCGAGGGATGTGTGTGGAACTAACCAATAATATCGTTTCTTTTTCACAGCTCGAGGTATTCTAGCTATATTATTGGTTAATTCCACACACATCGCTCGTAGCTCTGCTGGAAATGCAGCCTTAGTCCCCCCCACAGTTTCTTATATTCCTTTTTATTTATTAATACTACCTACTTATAATTATTCAGAATGATTTCAGTGTCTGCTTGCCACATTCGTTAATGTATAGTTTATTGCTAATTCACTTAGTGTAAGTTTTTCTTAGTTTACGTCTATTTATTTAATTAATATTATATTTTAGTTGAACTAAATGTAGACTTTAATTTATACTTGCCTATTTATAGACTGAAAACCAAAATATCTTCAAATAAAATGCAGTTTTTCGAACTTTATATTTGTTTTACTTTTCAGAATCGGTACTTTCCCTTATATGTATAGAGTGACTGGTAATTAGTGACCGATACTTAAACACGTGATTATACTCAAAATAACAAACAACTTTCCCAAAGAAACATTTTTTTTTATACTTACTCGTTCATTTTTATCACAATACACACACACTCACTGTGCTCTGCCTACCCACTGTTGCAAGGTACGATAGTAATAAGACAGAACGGCGTCACGTGGCTAACGGCTGATAAGGTCAAAGGCGCGCGAGCGCGAATTTCATACGGCTGTTGTGTTATTGGGATCAAAGTAAACGAGTAGGTAAAAAAAAAAAAGTTTATTTGGGAAAGTTGTTTGTTATCATGAGTATAATCACGTGTTTAAGTATCGGTCACTAGTTACCAGTCACCCTATATATTTCCTCAATATATGTATACGGTTTCAAAATTCAGCGCAACTGGTTAAGAGTATAAGCCGACTCCAACATAGTTGAGGAAAGCCTAGACAGATGATGATCTTTTCATTTAATCAAACTGAAATGGTACTGTTTTTTGTAGCAGATATTATATTAATATTAAGGATATTAGCTGTTTTTGGTAAAATAAACTAAATTTGAAAGGTTTGGCTGCCTCGTTGGTAGAGTGGCCGCAAGAGCGACTGCTAAGCATGAGGTCCTGGGTTCGATTCCCGGGTCGGGCAAATTGTTATTGGTTTTTTTCATCAGGAATTTCTCAGCAGCCAGTCTGAATTGATGGCAATAGGCTCGTTCCCTATTACATGGGACTTAAACATAACTGGCGGAATGTGAGTGTACTATTAGGTACAGCTCTGCCTTACCCTTCAGGGATTACAGGCGTCATGTTATGCTATGTTACGAAAGGGTTGAACCCAGGTAGGATACTAGGTACTGGACTGCAATACGATACCATTAATTTGATGGGTAGAGAACCATCGTAACAGCTGCAGTCGCCGTTACGATGGTTCTATAAAATATTGCACCTGCCATTACTGAGAAAAAAAAACCGGCCAAGTGCGAGTCAGACTCGCGCATGAAGGGTTCCGTACCATCGTAGTAGGGAAAAATACTAAAATAGATAGACAGTTGAAATTTTGACAGAACATGTATTTCTGTTGGCGCTATAAAAAAATAAAAAATAAAGGGGGTCCCCTTTAATTTTTAATTATTTTAAAATACATGTTCTGTCAAAATTTCAACTGTCTACCTATTACGGAACATGAGATACAGCCCGCTGACAGACGGACGGAAATAGGGTCCCGTTGGTTACCCTTCGGCCACCTTCGGGTATGAAACCCTACAAACGTTCGTTTTTACCATGGAGTTACTGGAGCCACTTAGAAAAAACAACGAGCGAATTTTTTTTGGAGTTCCACCATATGGCATGACCGCATAAAAAAAATCGATGAAACATTGGAACTCGTCAATGCTTCACATTAACTTATGTGGTCGTCTGGTCACACCTGGGGCCTAAAATGGCGGCTTTAGCAGAATCATAATAGGATAATAATATGAATTACGTTACAATTCGTAAAATGATCTCAATTCATAATATTAGGGGAATTGCCGATTTGTATGGACAATTTCGTGAAAAGTGATATTTCCATACTAACTTTTTTTTTTCTTTGGAAACATCTGAACCGATTATGTATGATGCAATTGCAAACTATAGTGTGAAAAAAGCTACGCTGCACTACGTATCTTAAATTCTCAAAACACAGTCTATGACAAAAATATACCTAGGTACTTGAAGTAGTGAAACCGACGGCACATTGAAACAGGTGTTTTGACACACTACCCTATGAGGTAATATGCTAGAACGGTTTTTACCTCTAAAAGGTAAGTAATTTAAAAAAAAATGGAATTAGGAAAAAATATAACTATACGTCAAAGTTACTAACAAAAAAAAACGGCAATTTCATAGTTAACGACGACGTTAGTTAGTTATTAACTTCGTCTGCCATGGTTGTTAGGCTGGTCCATCCTTTGTTACTTGTTACGCCAATGCGCAATGGTCAGGACATTGAAGTTGTAACTCCAAATGATACCCATAGAGTGCCTGTAAAAAATCGTATAGCAATATTACTATAGCATGCGTTTTGTGAATCTACGATACAGCAATACACAGGCGTTACCGACTTCGAAAGAAGAAAATTTCTTTGCAACATGAAGAAATGGTTTGGAATTTTTGAAAGCAAAAGAGCGGTTAACTATTTACTATGGCAATAAGTATCTGCTGAGAATAGTCAGTAATTAATAGTGTGCTTATCATCATCTGCCTAGCCATTTCCCAACCATGTTGGCGTCGGCTTCCAGTCTAACCGTATGCAGCTGAATACCAGTATTTTACATGGAGCGACTGCTTATCTGACCTCCACAACCCAGTTAGTACTGGGTAATACGATACCCCTTGATAATACTGGTTGTCAGACTTTTTGGGCCACTGACTACCTATAACAACTGTCAAAGATCTATAAATGACAGCCGGGGTCCACGGCTTATCGTGCAGTCCGAGGCACGGAGGAAACCCGGTATGTAATGTGGTCATCCATCGACGGACCAACCTAGGCAAGCACGGCTTAACCTAAAGATCAACCCGAGAGGCTGTTATTATTAAGCCACAAGCCCCTCAATTAATTAATGGTGTGCATAGTATTTCTACAAATACATCTTTGACTTTCTTTGAACAGTGCATACTCATAAAGATGGGCATAAAACACATTTAATTGGACACTATCTTCTTGCTTATGGTCCATAGCAGACCTCACAACCGTTCAAACTCAACAAGGTCACAAACATATAAGTAATCAGCTTTATTCCCCTCAAGGCAAGGCCACTCGGTACCTCCACCAATGACCATACTAAAAAAAAATGTTAAATTTAAAAAAGTCATTATTTTGTTCTGATTTCACGGCAATTTTATTTTTCGTGATTAAAATATGCTATCTGTAACAGTTATAAAAAAACGTAAACAAAGTAGACTATATTTCCTTCAAGACGATAGCAAAAGATTAATGTTACATTCATGAGAAGTAGATAAAATAAATTGTTCAAAACAGAGTCCTCGAGTCTCAAGTACCAGGCACTCCAGTGCCAGGCACTTGAACGCTGCGTATTGTATTACTCATTTCGTTGAATCTGTTAAAAATATGAACGTTATTGATTTGTTGTATGTAACTTATTATTCTAGATAGTTTATTTCATGAAATTAGGGTGTCATTTCTCTTGCAAATAATTTCTACAGTCCGTAAACAAATCAAAAACCGACCGTAAACATACACAAACGTCACTCGACAACTTCTTTTGCTAAATTTATCAACTTTGGAGAATAAAAGAGTATGATAATTATACACCATTGTAACGGGTACATTGTCTAGAAAAATTTAATATATTACATTATTAGAAATATGCAATAAAACAAAAGTACTTACGACATATTTACGGTGACACTTTCACGCACTCACACACGAAAACACGACTGACTTCAATTCGTTGTACCAACCACAGAGTATTGAAAATTGCCCCGCACTTGGTTTCAGAGCCATCTCTATTTATTTCTGTGTATTAAAAACCACAGATATCGTACGAAGGAGCCGTAGTTCAACCAGTAATTCATGTTTCCGAACTTTCCTCATATTGGCACTGTAGTACCACTGACGTAAGTCCCTAAAAATTTTTTTGGCACTACAGTACCCAACGTCGTTTCAGTGGTTAAGAGGTCTGACTAAACTAGGAGTCATCGGGTTTCCAGGTATTGTTATTGTGGATTAGAATATCTAAGTAGGCACTGCGTCATTTCATCATAAGGCAATTTTAGGGTTCTGTACTCAAAGGGTATAACCAACGGGACCCTATTACTAAGCCTTCGCTATACGTCCGTCCGTCTGTCTGTCAGCGGGCTGTATCTCATGATTCGTAATAGGCAGACAGTTGAAATTTTCACAGAATGTGTATTTTTATTGCCGCTTTATCAAGAAATAATAAAATTAATTAAAAATTAAAAGGGCTTCCCTACTTCGATTTTACGGAACCTTTCATGTGCTTGTCCGACTCGCACTTGGCCGGTTTTTACAGCCATGATAAGAGCAATGATTTTGATGCGCGATTTCTAAAGTAAAAGTTAAATGGAATGATGCGATTCCTAAATGTTCCCATAACTGGACACTGGCTTCTTTTCTATGACCAACCTGTACCTCGCAAATCTTATAAACTAGATCGTCTAACCTAGACTTTTAGCCCAACTAAGTATTCTACATTGAAAACCTTGGTTACAGAATAGACAGACGCAATAATAGGTAATGTTGTGATGGGACACACCTAATCTCCATTTACATACAGAAATCTGGGTCAGTGGAAATATCTCCTAATCAATTAGCTTGGATACAATTCACTGCCCAATTTTGATTGGGCACCATTCATTATTTACCTATCTACGTATCTATCTATAGTTCATGAGGATCTCAACCCACCCACTTTTACGCCTGATTACGTACGAATAGTGCTATCTCGCGAGATCTACTTAAGTCAGAAATTATCAAAATGAGATCGCTAGTGCGTGCACAGGAAATCCTTCAGACGCATTTTTGTTTTTGACGCAATATGCACCCCAAGTGTTGCGTCAAGAGTTGAAAGACACATTTACATTCACAATGAAAGATAATAATCTAAAAGTTTATTTTTATCTCGAGAACTGAAGCATCGTGTTAAGATCTGTTTGCTTTTGTTATGATTGTGGCCTATTGGGTGGCGCACAACACCTGAATGTAAGTGCAAGGCCACTACATGTCGCATATGGCATTCACAGAACAGTTATGGCATTAATGTGGTTACTTGTTATCCAAGAGACAAAACTGAACCTGTCTATTAGGTACACATATACATCACTCCGGGACACAGCAACGCTACTTAGCGAATTTTCTTTATAAAAGACTGGCTTATGCCCGCGGCCTCACCTGCGTGGAATTCGGGTATTGCCCACAGTATCCTATTTCCGTGATAAATGTGCTATTCCAGACTATAATCTATCTCTGTGCCAAATTACATCCAGATCCAGAGGTTCTGGCGTGATTGAGTAACAAACATCCGTCCATCCAAACTTTTGCGTTTATAAATAGTAGGTATAGTAAGATTTGATCGTCGCGAAACTGCAGCCCCTGAAATTATACCTATTGAGTTTTATTACATGCAAAGAAAACTAGCCAACAGGAAAGACAAGTATTAGCTAGACTGTAACGGAATGTCTTCTCCGTACATTAATTTACACAAGTTATTAGATCAATGAGCATTTTCAGACCGTGATGGATCTCTGTAGACGCAATCAATCGAGACAATAGTGCTTTTCTAGTCACCTCTTAACAATTTTTTTCGAGTACCAACATTAGCTTTAAGCGATACCTACATAAAGCCCTTAAAAAGCCGAAAGGCACTTGTTTTCCCCGTCTTTGTGATATTTTTTTTGTTCTAGACCATACCTGGGAACCTTCTAGTTACGGAGATATTGAGGGTCAAAATTCCAACTTTTTCACATTTTTTTTTAAAAATACTATAAGATTTTTACTTTAAACACCTCCACGACCCCTGTACTATTCAATCCATCCATCAGCACAATGCTTTGAGTGCTTTCCATCGAGTCCTACCGTAAATCGTGATTTTTAACACCAAAAAAAAGTCGTTTCCCAGCAATAATTTTTGCGTAAAGTTACTTAGTTTGATGTACATAATGCTTGGTTGACGGCTTCGTGAAGGATCTGTTTACACCCTGTATACCCTACTTAACCTTTCAGACCTTTTAACACGTAACATCACGTATATAATTAGGCCCGAAAGGTTAATGGCAGAGGTGTACCTGTCGCCAGTTATCGACGAGCCTATTACCATCAACTGGGCACGAGTAAGCTAGGACTGGTAGCCGACTGATAGCTCCGAATAGGACACAGTACAGTACAGTTAGGGCCACTGACGCTCCGGTCAAGAATATTTACCAAGTGATCATTTTTTGCTGATGTGAACGTATAACGTAACGTTTACCGCATCAGCCCCAGACCTCGGCGCCCCCACTAAATTTTGAGCCCCGGTGCTTCGCTCCATCGTGCCCCCCCTGAGGACGCCAGCACTGAGGACTAAGGAGTGTTTTGCCAGGCAATGGGCATGCATGCGGCATGACAACTAAACGCGTACGAAAGTTGCCGGATTTTGTGTGTAGGCTCCATTGTAGACATTTTGTCTTAATGAATAAAGGACAGTAATAGAGATCATCATCATTCTCCTGCTCTTATCCCAGTTTATTTGGGGTCGGCACAGCATGCCGCAGTCATGAGTAGATTCACAGCTGCTTGTTAACTTTTTATCTTGTTTTACATTTTTTGTGTAGTAAGCAACGACTTATTGTCGGGGCTACGCTGTTCCCCCATACTAAAGTACAAATGCTGTAACCATGATAATATTGTAAAAATGATTTGAAAATAGTAACCATGGAGTTTCTTGTCGGTTCTTCTCCATAGGAAACTACCAACCCGAACCGTGCACCTGTTTGTCGACGTTCTAGGCCAATGTGAAATAAAATATTTTGATTTTTGATTTCATGTCTTCTTCCATACTTGTCTATTACTTGTCATCTCATCAGACACCTCCTTTCTCGTCATATACTTATTTCTTGCTTTTTTTCTTACACAGTCCATGCATCGTTTCTTTCTGACTTTCTTTTCTGAAAGTAATAGAGATATATATCTGTAAAATTGGACACTGGACACACAATGGATACTCTCATACATCCTTACATTGCAGTGGCGAAGGTTCCATACCACTCGATTCCTACCGGTTTCCCTTTGAAAAATGGCACAGTCAGTATTCTATAGACAAATAATACAATCAAATTAAAGATATGTGCTCCGGCTTACCATCTTACAAAAATTTAGCCTTCGCTACTGTTCCATTGTAACCATATTTCCTTCAGTAAACAATGAAATTGTTTTTAATAAAATACCCCAACGTCATCCAATATTCCGCTTTATCGAGTGCAATTGAAACATTCAAAATTCATACGCAAGCGACCAATCCCAATGCTGAGTTAATAAAAAAGCTATGCGATCAATGAAGAGTCATTGGCAGGTCACCGGGGACTTCTAAACACTCCAGCCGTTGATGGATATGACCTGTGACATCTCTTGGTATTACGAGGCATTGAACATGTTGGTACATTGTTGCTACGTCATTTTTATGGGAATTGTCTTTATTGTAACATAACATCACGCCTGTGATGCCCGAAGGGTTAGGCAGAGGTTTACTTAATAGTACATCCACATTTCGCTAGTTATGTTTTTTATTGTGCCGGGCACAAATCCAGACAACGTGGCTGCTACTGAGAAATTTCTGTTGGAAAAACCCAATAACACTTTGCCCGACCCGGCAATCGAACCTAGGACCTTATGTTCAGCGGTCGCGCTTGCGACCACTCGACCAACGAGGTAGTCTTTAAGGGCATTACATTGCTCGATGACCTTGATGATTTGATCCCTGTACTGGTTTTTGTTGACTTGCCCCGCACATTTCTCAAAATTTCGGTTTTTATTTATTATTTAAAAATATTAAAAGAAATAACAGAAAAAAAACAATACAGATTGTTAAGTATATCATTAAGTATTTGTTGTTACAAAATTCATGCCGATCTATTCAGCCGTTACAGAGATAATTTACAATTAAGGTTGAAAAAGGACCTATTTTCTACGATTAACCAAAATAAATTGAGAAGGTTTATTAAAATTTTAAACAATACAATTTATTTGTGATGAACTTAACTATAACATACTTTTTTTTACACGGAAAACGCACGAAGGGATTCATCAACAAATTTCTTTGAACATACGCTGTTTTTGGGATTTGAGCCATGTAATGCCCTTAATGTTTTTATTTTTCAGCTCTTTATTAACTAACACACTTTAGATTCTTGGCTTGATTGAGAGGGAGGACAAGGACGAGGGGCAGATTCTGCACAGAGATCATTACTGAATCCTTACGTTGGGTGACACTATGAGGCTAGTTGACAATCGACGTCTGATGGCACCTAAAATTACGTACTCAGATGTCATTGGATACTTGGAAAATACACAACATTATTTTTAGTATATGCGAAACCTGAATATAGTTTTTTCAGAATAAGTAACTGAATCGATTCCAACAATTCTTAAACCATGTTCTATTTTGTCCCAAAAATATTTAAAAAAAGTTACAAGTTGGACACCGAGCGACATTAAGTACATATCCCTATCATTTAGGTACCTACCGCCAAATTATTATTATCAATGAGCACAAGACGACGCAGGAGGCGCGCGCGCGGGTGCGCTGCATGGTGACCACGTTTTTGTGCGGACAACCGGTAACAGAACAAGCTTATAACTTTGTGATTTTTCATGATACAGTTTTGAAATTTTGTACATAGATTCTTTACATAAAAATACTAGACACATATATCAGGTTTCGCATATACTAAACTAATTTTGTATATACATATATTTTTTTAAATGAATTTTGAAAAAAAAACCCTGTCTGTTTAGGTTTGGTGAATAAAACGGTTTTTCCAATTATTTTGCGAAAGCAACAGTGGCTAATTTATAAACCTAGTATAAGAATATACCTACCTGGCCAGGAGATAAAGCTGTCATATTTCCACATCCAATCCTATGTAGGTACCTACTACTCACACGGAGTTTGTAACATCTCTTGCTACAGTGATATTGCGGAATCAACAAGTGAAGCGCAATGCACACGGACCAATGCACCAAATATTGCGTTTGCTAAGCAATGTTTAAAAACCGTTCAGGCGGAGCAATTTGAGCCTCCTGCCTATTTGAGCGTGGAACGAAGGATGTAGTAGAGAATATTGAAACCGCAAACATGGAACAGAATCTTATAATTTCGACTTTACATGGCTCTAAACGGAGTAAATTATAGAGTGGCGGTCGACAAGAATTGTAGAAAAAACCGAATGGCGCCGACCCCAAGCAACATGGGACGAGGGCAGGCAGATGATGATTAGATATTAAGATATTATATCTCCAGGGAGGTTACTATGACGTCTTAAAGCAGTGTGGGAAAGAGACAGAGCTATACAGGTCGTCTAGCGCCATCTCTTTCCCACACTGGAATTACTCCTGCTTTAAGACGTCATGGTTGGCCACCATTTTCTTTAGATTACACATTGTTTTAAAAAACTTTGCCACATTTCGTGCTTGACTGTTGTTTGTGGTCGATAAGTTCTGGATTGGCGACCGCGTACCTCAAGAGTCATCGTGTGTAGGTCTCCCATAAGGTGGTGGAACGCTGACCTGGTGAAGGTTGAGGAAATTTGCTAAACGAGGGAAGTACAGGACTGATCGTTGTAGCGATGTTTTAGAGAGGCCTATACAACATTAGTTTTAGTATATGCGAAACCTGATTCACGTGTCTAGTATTTTTATGTAAAGAATCTCTGTACAAAATTTCAAAACTGTATCATGAAAAATCACAAAGTTATAAGCTTGTTCTGTTACCTAGTTGTCTGCACAAAAACGTGATCACCACGCGGCACAGCCGCGCGCGCGCCTCCAGCGTCGTCTTGAGCTAATTAATAATAATAATTGGCAGTAGGTACATAAATTATTGCGATAGTTACTTAGTGTCGCTCGGTGTCCAACTTGTAACCTTTTTAAATATTTTTTGGACAAAATATAACATGGTTTAAAAATTATTGGAATCGATTCAGTTACTTATTCTGAACAAACTATATTCAGGTTTCGCATATAATACTAAAAATAATGTTGTAAAATAACAGTATTTTACATGGAGTGACTGCCTATCTGACCACAACCCAGTTAGTACTGGGTAATACTGGTTTGACCCCTTGGTAAGACTGGTTGATTGAGACTTTCGGGCCACAGACTAACTGTAACGACTGTCAAAGATCTACAAATGACAGCTGGGACCAACGGCTTAACGTGCTTTCCGAGGCACGGAGGAACCTCGGTATGTAATGGGTATATATAACGTACAGCAACGTTTTCCACCCCAAAGGGTAGAAAACGATTATTTCAGGTCTTGCTGAGGCTTGACCTTTCGGAGATTACCTAGCTTACCTAGAGTGCGCACATACCTGATACTTACTACCTTTCGTCTTCGTGTGAGCTGCGGGCGTGACCTCGAGTTGGACGCGCGGGGGTGAAGGCAGGCGCGCGCGAGTATTGCTCGGTCGCGCTCTCGTCAGTACCTATGGTCCGAAAGCCGGCAAGAGCTTGCTCAGGTCAAGCCTCGGCAAGCTGAAATAATCGTTTTCTTCCCTTTGGGGTGGAAAACGTTGCTATTTTAGCTCTGTGCCTTCGGCTTGATCTTTCGGAGAAGTGTTTAACATCTGCCGGCGCCCTCAAGCGTACTGTGATAATGATAAGTTTACCACTTCATAAATTAAACACTTTGTTTTAGTAGTAAAAATCAAATTGTTTTATTGAACTTAACCATAACTCTAAAAGGCACAAACACCATTCTTATTAGATAATAACAGCCGTATTTTAAAACGTAACAGGTTTATACAAAGAGATCAATAATGAGATCTGGGGGTCCCTCGCATCTATTGAGACACATCTAAGTAGACTAGAACCCGGAGACCCTTCTTCTCTCTCAGGAAATTTGTTACCCACTTACTGACGCTGGAAAAAGCTGCCGGTGCAGTGGACAGGCCGAAGGGTAGAGATGTCATATGATAAACCTTGTTTTCGTAGGCAAAAGCGAGATTTCTTCGATGGCTCTTCTTTATCGAAATGTGAAAGTAGGCCTGACTGATATCCAGTTTTCTGAAGAAGTCTCCCTCCTGTATAAAATTGGGAATCTGACTTTGATTTATTAAACGAAACTTTGGAGGTTTGAGAAAGTGGTTTAGGCGCCGTAGATCGAAGATTTGTCGAACCTTTCCGTTTGCCTTCGGTATCAGAAACATCCGTTAGTGACTTCGCAAATCTCTACTATCCCTGATTTGAGAAGTGCCTTTAATTCTTTGGACATGACTTGGGACGGTTTTGTTGAAAACTTTACTAGATTCTCGCAGAGAGGTATGGAAGGCATACATATATATATGCTTTGTTACAAAAGGTATTGTAAGATAATCTTTAAAATATGTTTTGGAGCCCCCAGCTCCTGCCACCGGGACAGGAAATTTTTCAACTGCCCCCCTTTAAAACTGTTAATATTTACGACTTCTTGTCCTTCCCAGATTGGATGTGCTGCTTACCCGAGGGCTTGAAATTTCTTGACGGGCGATAATTTGATGTCCGAGCAGATGACGCGTGTGTTGGCCCTGAGGGACGAGTGCGCCAGGCTGGCTGTCTGCCTTTGGAAGCTTGAGTAGGCACTGTCGGCTTGCGAAATGTATTCCTTGTTAATTTCCTTTCCGAGAATTTGTTCGAGATAAATATTTGCGTCGACCCCCCGTTATCCTTCACAAAGTTACCTAATAACTTCTCATCGAAAAGATGGGTTGACGAAGGAGGTATGGCTTGCACAGTTCCGGCTAATGCCTCACTTTTGCATTTGAATGCCTTGCGTCTAATATCAATAGCCTCCGCCCGGTGAGCACATACATACTGCAGAAGTTGGTCCGACAGAAATCTAAATGGAGACTCTTCTGAAAGTGCCTTCCTCAATTCCTCTCCAGCTTCAGGACACTTCTTCCTTACAGCATTTAGCTCCTTCGCGAGTGCCTTTCTTTGCAAAAGAAGGCCTTGACAGATGGTGCCCAACATACCCTCCTGTTTGGAGAGCCAGGGGGATGGTTGCGTAGCGAGGCCTCCCAACTCGACATTTACCTTTAGTGCACTAAACACAGGCGCTGCATGTAGATGCTTCTCCACATCTTTATAATGTATCCGATTCCAACCCTCGGATCCGAATCTCTGGCATTCAATCCCCTCCTTCTTAATCTGTGGAGATGGCTCCGGTATCAGGGGTTCGGCTTCCTTTATCTTAGGTCTGAACTCTATGTCCCCTTGGTCCTCGTACCGAGGATCATCCATATAGGGGTTCAGGATCGGAGCCCTCCATGATGCACCCAGCGATTCCGAGAGCGAATAATCATCCGACTCCGAAATACGTTCTTCTTGGTCCGGTTCCAAGTCTGTAACATGTCGTTGCCTGGTCTCTATTTTTTCAAGGAGGACGGAAAACATCTCCTCCATTTTCCCCTCTAATAAATCGATGCGTTTATCCTGAGACTTGGAGCGAGACCGCGAAGACCTCCGGAACTTCTTACGACATGACTCCTGGTTATCGGATGCTATAGACGTACTGCGACGCTTACGTTTAGTCTCTTCGACTTCTGGGAGAACGCCAGCTAAGATCTTATCAGCCTCGGATCGAGTATGTAATAATGGGTTTATAGCTTTCACTGACTCTTTGAACAGTTCCGTTCGCGCAGCAGAACCCCTTATCCTATTGGCGATAGCCGGTGGCCCAAGAATAAGTGCCCGAGCAAAAGCCCAATCTAAGAGCTTGCATCGCACTTCTCGGTACCCCTTCTCTGAAAGATGGTCAGCGTCTGGATTGAACGCGCGTGCTAAGCCTACCGTTGGCAAAGCAAACACAAGCTTGTTAATAACACTTGCCTCAATTCGTTCTCCAAAAATCTCTTCTCTGGAGGCTCGGCTAACTTGCCAACGTATCCAGCCCTAAGGCAGATGCTCCTGAGCTAGGATCTTGATACGGCCTAGGATTTCTTCATCCTGCTCTGTCTCGCCGCGTTCATCCAACAGGTCTGCCAAGGTGATGAAGTCCTGTCCCAGCGCCATCTGGAGACGAATGTAAACCGTTACCATCCAAAGCCAAGCAAAGTAAAGCTTATGTATATACATGCGGCTAAGAGTTCGACGCAGCACAGAGAATATCTAACTTCTTTGAACATCATCGTATCACGAGCAAACTCGAGCTGCACCGGACACGAGCTGGGCCGCCCACTGATCTGAGCTGTTCCGCTCAAAATATTGAGCCGCTCAACAAACTGAGCCGTGCCGCTCGTAAACCATGAGCCGCGCCTCTCAAGTATCGAGGCGCGCCGCTCAAGTATCGAGCCGCGCCGCTCAAGTATCTAGCCGCGCCGCTCAAGTATCGAGCCGCGCCGCTCAAGTATCGAGCCGCGCTGCTCAAGTATCCAGCCGCGCCGTTCAAGTATCGAGCCGCGCCGCTCAAGTATCCAGCCGCGTCGCTCAAGTATCGAGCCGCAACGCTCAAGTATCGAGCCGCGCCGCTCAAGTATCGAGCCGCGCCGCTCAAGTATCGAGCCGCGCAGGTCAAGATTTAAAAGTAGGTACTTTTGACCATTTCGACTGTGGCTGACTAACCAACGCGTCGCGTGAATTCACACGACTTAGTTTGTGGATGGTATATCCGACAAACATGAATGTCACTAGTTGCGGTAGCGAACTGAGCGATATCATTCTGCGTTTTACTCCAAAACAGCTCTGCATCTTTAAACACACAACTCACACAAAAGACAAATACAAAAAAAAACTTACCCCAGCTTTCAGTTTTTGACTACACTTAGGGTATATCTTATTATTATCTTCTTATTACAAACGTTACAACAACGTTAACACTGATATTTGCGATAACGCGTACTATGTGGTGTAGAAAATATCAAGACGTGCGCACGCTAGCGTAATAATAGCGTACTGACGAGAGCGCGACCGAGCTACACTCGCGCGCGCCTGCCGCCGCTTCACCCCCGCGCGGCCGACTCGAGGTCACGCCCGCAGCTCACACGAAGACGAGTAGTAAGTATCAGGTATGTGCGCACTCTAGGTAAGGTAGGTAATCTCCGAAAGGTCAAGCCGAAGGCATAGAGCTGAAATAATGCAATTTGGTTTCCTAAATAATTAAAATCATCAAATAACATTACATTACATAAAATATCAGAGTTATGTCTAGTGGTTGCAAACGCGACTGCTGAGCATGAGGTCCTGAGTTTGATTCCCAGGTCGGGCAAAGTGTTATTGGGTTTTTCAATCAGGAATAACTCAGTAGCAGCTATCGAGTAGCTTATAAATACAGACCTTTACTTTGCCCATACCCCTTACCTCTCGTCGTGATAAACATCGAAGTTCCCATAGTTTTCTCATCATGATGAAATATTTGCCAAGTTGATTGAACGTAGGTCCGGCTTTGTGTGGCCGGCAAATAGTCGGACAACTAGATAATTACTGTTTATTTTGATCTGGCAAACATGCAGGCTATTTATAGCGAGGGATATAAAGGCCTCCATTAGTAGACTGCGTAGAGGTATTTCTTAGAAGGTAAGGGAAGGTTTTACCTAGTAAATGAATCAATGTAGCTAGGGTAGGTACACTTACTGCCACAATCGATTGTAAGTTCAGACGCCAGCACATCAAGCTAACCGAAACTGTAAATTTTTTCCAATCAATCTTGAATTTAATACTTTGACGATAAAGTTGAAAATATATTAAAGAAATTTAACAGATTGTAGTAGCTTGATGTGCTGGCGTATGTACATATCATACCATCACGCCAGTAATCCACGAAGAGTTCGGCAGAGGTGTACTAGGGGGCGAGCCTAAGACTCCGTGGCTGCTGCTGATAATATCTTAAAATTAAAGTCTTCACACAAAAATATCGCTATATGTAAAACAAAATGAGGAAAATTCTTTCGGAAACTAAATGCAGATATCTTAGATAGCTCAGACCTACTTGAATCTCTGCTTGCAACATGCAAATGAACCCGGTTAGCTTATCAAGATACACCTTAAACTGTTTTCTTAACTTTGTTAGTTCAAGACACGACAAACAAGCATTTAATGCTTCTTGTAGACTCTTAACAAAAACAATATTGTATATCTCTTGCGACTTACGCAAAAAGATAAACGTTGTGGCGTAATAGGTGATGTTAATATCATAATAATATCGTAAATATGTAAATAGATACCTACGTCTACATACCTCATGGGTTCATCGGGTCGTTGAGGATATGAGATAAGATCTAAGAGGGTATGGTTCAGGTTGGAATACAGAAATTAATAAATTTTTACACACAACACACACACATTGGTTAGGAATGTTGAAGCCGTTGATGTATCAATAGAGTCTAGATATTTTTTTTGTGAAATATCTAAAGAGTACGGTCTACTACCTAGCATGGCGGACTGTGCAGGAGCGGCTGGTGCATTGAAAACTTCATACGGCACAAATACAGGGTGTAAGGGACAGCCTTCCACAAACTGACAGGGTGCATTCAGCTCCTTATTTTGCATCATATTCCACCGGAATTTTTCTCCGGAATTTTTTTTTTTTTTTTTTTTTTTTCAATTGCAGGCCCAAGAAACGCTGGCGTGACGATCTGGACTCATTCTTAACGGATTGGTCAGAGAGGGCAAATTGTAAGCAGGATTGGAAAGCCATGGGGGAGGCCTTTGCCCAGCAGTGGGACAGAATAGACTGATTTCAATGTAAAATTACATTCCCTTTACGGAGCACTCCATTTATGTAAATAATACGTGTAAAAATAAAAATAAACCAACTATGGATGTTGAAATACTAACGAATGACGCGTGAAATCAGCTGTTCACTTCCTGCCTAGCTACAGAGTTCATCGAACTCGTCGTCGCGCTTGCCGTTCGCTACGTGCGTTTTGCCACGGTAACGATGCATTGCGTATGAGGAAATATAACAAATCAAATTTATTGGATTCATAACATTCCTGAAATAATTTCTTGTACCGGTCATCTTAGTATGATAATTATACTGAATACACCCTCATCAGTTTGTGGAGGGCTGTCCCTTACACCCTGTACAATAACTTAATTGGTAGTTATGTGTTTGAGGTTGAAACACTAGAAGGCCAAGAATGTGGTCCGAGTGCCCACTTAGTTTTCGAAATATCACCAAGCGGTTGGTCGACACTTCACTCGACCAGAGAGAGGGTTGGCCTTTTTTATGGCCAAATAATCAGAATTGCCATCCAACATGGCAATTCCAGACTTCTGTAATTTCAAAATAACAGATTTTTACTGAATCCCTGTGACAGTAAGAAGAATATACGGTACCCCGAAACGGCTGGCCCGATTTTGATGGTACTTTTAATGGCATATAGCTGATGTTATAATGATATCTTAGGGTAAAGACTAGGGTTCCGTGCAGAAAAAAATAAAACCCATGAAATTGTCAACAAAATCCGATTCAATTTGAAGAAGCAATTTTTTATAATAATTTCACGTGGGCGAAGCTAGGTCGCATGAAACAGCTACCTAGTGTCTTATAATTAGTAAAAGTATCAACGATAATACCCAATACTCACTAAGTAATATCCATTAAAGTCACTACACTTATACAACATTAGTTTTAGTATATGCGAAACTTAATACGTGTCTAGTATTTTATGGAAAGAATTTATGTACAAAATTTCATAACTGTATCATGAAAAATCGCAAAGTTATAAGCTTGTTCTGCTACCTAGTTGTCCGCACAAAAACGTTGTCACCACGCAGCGCGCGCCTCCAGCGTCGTCTCAGCTCATTGAGAATAATAATTTGGCAGTAGGTACCTAAATTATTACGATAGGTACTCAAAGTCGCTCGGAGTCCAACTTTTAACTTTTTTAAATATACTTGTGAAAAAATATAACATGGTTTAAAAATTATTGGAATCGATTCAGTTACTTATTCTGAACAAACTATATTCAGGTTTCGCATATACTAAAAATAATGTTGTATAAATCACTATCCCCCATCAAATAATTCTATGTTTGCCAAAGAAATCGATAGATTACGTAGCCGTCCATGGGGTCATAACCTCATGCTCGGCGCGATTGAGTAACGTCCTGATAGTGACAGTATATGTGGTAATCGGTAAGTTTATGAGGTGGTGATCGCAGGGTGGGAGGTGGGGATAAACTCGATTCAGTTCCGGGGTGACATTATGACACTGGGCTTGTTTAACCAAACGCTTTCGGCTATACAACATTAGTTTTAGTATATACGAAACCTGAAACACGTGTCTAGTATTTTCATGTAAAGAATCTATGTGCAAAATTTCAAAACTGTATCATGAAAAATCACAAAGTTATAAGCTTGTCCGCACAAAAACGTGGTCACCACGCGCCGCCGCCACGCGCGAGCCTCCAGCGTCGTCTTGAGCTCAACCTAACCTAACCTAATCTTTTTTAAATATTGTTGTATTATGCGTCGCACTCTTGGCTCTATAAACTATTCCACGGCACTGGCGTATTTTTTTTTTCATATTGCTGGGCAAAGGCCTCCCCCATATCCTTCCAGTTACTCTTCTCCTGCACCACCTCGAACCAGCCTTCTGGCGTACGTATTATTGAAATTGAATACAGGGTGGAAACTTTCAGCGGGGTAGTAAGGGGAACTACCTTAACCGTTGCTGGTACTGACTATACTTTTCCAGTATAACTTGGCCTCGCTTTGTATAGATTTCCTGTACAATGAGTGATCCACTTATACTGGTTTTGTAAAGCTTGATTGGCCGTCGTGCGTATACGAAAATGGTCTTAGGAAATCTCCTAACACAATTAAAAAAAAAATTAAAATGGATGGTTTTTTATGGATGGTTTATCCATTAAAAATTATCCATACCATATCCATCCATAATACCATATTTCCTTCCATTTTTCCTTTTTTCCTTTTTTTTCCTTTTCCATATTTTGTGAAATATTGATCCATATTCACAGATAATCAAAAAAAAATACAGTAAGCAAAAAAATGGCCATTGAACACATTTTTTTTAATGATGCCAATCGATCCTGTTTCCAATACTGATAAAAAGATTCTACTAGACAACCCTCGTTGGAGTACTAAAAAGTCAGAATTGCAAAAAACTTCTCGTTATTGCTAATATTTATCCATGGTGTTAGGCAACTGGGCTTATTCAGTTATAAACGTCCCTTTGAACTTTGGGCCTTGTTCTGTCTCCTGCTGATATGGAGGGAAGTGGAACTTATATTGTTTCTACTCCTTCGCTATTCTTTTCTGATTACCTAATTTCGTTGCGGGATCCAAGACAGTTAAATTGTTTCTGGGACTTCGTCGAGCTTCATTGTCTTGGCGTTTTTTTCTGGCGTAGTTTCGGCGCTGTTGATTCTGGCTTTCAGGAGTTGCAGTTGTCTGGGAAGTGCACCGAAAAAATAAATCGTTGACGTATCGGGCGTAATCCCAAATCCCGACAATAGTAGTGATGGTAATGTTGACGATGGGATCAAACAAAATCAGACGATTAACTGCACTTGAGAAAAGTTAAAAAAATATTCTAAATTGTTTCTTTGTCTGATGGACTTTATGACTTGATGAGCATTATAATAATATTTAAAATTACAGTCGAAAGTAGGGTTGACATCACCTTAACTGACGATGCCGGATAAAACTTTAAAAAACCCCAGACATTAGGTAAAATTGAGTTTTTTTCCGGACACCCCAGGAGAAAATAAAAATAGAAAAAAAAAAATTCATAAACATATAGAAAAACATATTGCCCAAATAAATAACACGGTAACGGTAACTCGGTTTCGGCGCGCCGCACCTGGATTCCCCTGACAAAGGTGCCCGGGTTTTGAACTGGACACTTATCCTCCCATACCGTCCCGGACGGGCTCCGAACGCCCTCTAAACTAGGACAAATCCGGGGAAACCCGGACAGATGGCAACCCTAGTCGGGAAACACCTTTGATTAGACGTGGGTCGTTATTCCAATATAGATATCCCGTAGGAAGAATTTCTGGCCGTCACAGCAGTCAGTTAACTGGTTTGGTTTCCATGGTTCCACCTACGGGCTATCTGAAACCTACATCGTCTACGTCTCCACCCAATTACTACCTATTACGTCGATACCAATCATTCAGAACGAATGTACCTATGTTAATATTTACATCTACAAGCTGACTTCGCGTGCTGCTTGGCCTGCCCTAATTTTTGGAGGCCGACTTCAGTATTAGACTGCTATAGGTACTACCGAGCTCACTGACGTTCTGCTACTTATCACCCTTATGCCCTAAGTAATAAGGTTGTGGGGTCGACCCTCGGTGGACTCAGGAGTACCCACTTAAGTGAAATACATTGATTTGTTCGATTGTACCTAAGTACTTTGCAAATTGGTTTCTTTTGGGTCCCTGAGGAAATTATAGTATTTTTATAAGTTATTTCTAATAGTGCATTAACCTATGGTCGTCGATCGATGGGGGTTTAACTACTGTAGTCTAACCTACTTAAAAAGAAAGATAGCAAGGCAAATTACTATGGGGCGACAGTCTCATCGATTGAAGACCGATGGAGGTGGAAATAAAATATTCAGACTTGCTGTTGCTGCAAGTCTAGATATAGAGAGCTTTAAAATAAAATATTTCAGTTCCATACTTTGCGGAATGTGTTGTATGACTTTAGGAATTTGCTGAATTCATGTATTTTGCTTTCCAAAATAAGATTTCAAATGTGGAATGGTTCTGTTTGTAGGTATCGTCTGTTTGTATATGGTTAAACCACTCAAACGATATTGATGAATTTCTTTTAGAGACAGATTGAGAATTTACACCCTGCATTTTTCCTAAAAATTATTTCCCACACTTGAGTGAAGTTTTTATAAGTACCAAAATCAACGTGGACGGAGTTCTTTACAAACAAAACACGTAGTATTTGTACCGTGACGGGATCGGACAAGAGACCCCGATCAAAGAAATTGGTCAACCATAGTCTCCAGCTCTACTATTCGTCCTGCCAGGGCTGCGGGACTGTTCGAAAGAGATACCGCGGCCCTGGAACACAAAGGGCAAAGAAGGAACATGGATGAATTTAAGTCAATATAAGTCTGACACTCCCTTCCGCTCCGCCCAGAGCGGGGGGGGGGTCATTTGATGATTTCCCATCCTAAAAAAAAAAAAAAAAAATCTACTATTCGCAACATTGTTCTTTGTCTATAAACAGTGTAAATTAGCAATTATTATATCCGTAATTTTCCCTACAACTTTGTTCATCAGTAAATACTACAAAGATACTGCTAATTACTGCTCAAACATAGTGCTAATATGGGGACAAACAAGATGCAGAGTGCATCATATTTTACTCCTGGCATCTGTACATGTCTGATAAGAGATAACAAATATAAATAAGGAACAAGACAACATCACGCTTGGGCTCGTCGTAGGGTTAGGCAGAGGTATAACATTTAACCTGTTATGTTTAAGCTGCCAGTAACAGGAGGCGGGCCTATTGCCAGAAATGCGCAAGTCTGCTTTCGGCATTTAGCACGAACTGGGGATCGAAGCCAATATCCCTATAGTTTGTGGTGGCAATCACTAGCTACTCTAAGCAAACGTAAACTGCCTTGGATGTGCCTTGTGTGTGTTTGGTGCGCTTGTGTGCGTGCTTGGTGTGCCTTGTGTGTTGTGTACTAAAAACAGCTGAATCCGAAGAATGATCAGACCCAACAGAACCGCAAAGGCTTGACAAATATTAGTAATACAGATTTATTTATACTTCCGTATTTAGAACAATTGAGTACAATACAAATATTAACTAACCACTGATCTAACAATGAAGTATTTGTTTAAACGGTTCCAGTTGCTCAAGTATTTGAACAATCATACTTTTTGCGTCACATAAGAACTTACTTCCGGGTCTTCTACTACTGTTAGACCAATAATCAAGATTCCTTGAAACAGCAGTGGTTCCATGTCAGCATACGAAAGAAAGAAAGAAAAGCTACTAAACTTAGGTTTGTCTTAATTCTATCCACATCAGACGTGGGATGACTTCACATCAGGGGTGGGAAGACGCTGCGCAAACGTCGCGTTGCCATGATTGTTGCAACTAACGTCTGTCGCGGTAAGTGGGCGTAACCATTGCCTTTAGCCAGCGAACGCCTACGCTAGCTATTATAAAAATCGACCCTAATATAGCTGAAATATAGCCAAACTTGCAACGACAACAGAGAGCTTAGGTTACGTAATTATTACTTCGATACAGTCAAGCGCATCAGTGGTACAAAAAACGCCCTTACTACAACGACATTTAGTTAATGTACAGTTTTGCGGTTGACTATACAGCCCACGATCCTGAAATGCCTTTCAACGAAACTAAATATCAAATTAGGTATAATCGCTCACAAATAAAGCTTGCCATTAAAACAGTTCACTTCGCTCGTATAACTCCGCTTGCATCACAAAGGGTAATAATAGGCTGAATATTTAAGTAGAGAGTGAGATCGCCCCCACTGACCCCATTCGGAGGGTTGTCGACCGCGGCAGGTCAGCCCGCTCGGTATAATAACCCCCAGTATACTCGTATTTCCTATGGAGAGTTAGGCTAGTGGTAAATGGAAGATATTTGTTATGGAATTAAGTGTGCACTGTGCGGGAGGAATTTCAACCGACATAAAAATACCACCGACTGCCTCGTTGGTCTAGTAGTCGCAATCGCGACTGCTGAACATAAGGGTTCTCAGATTGATTCCCGGGTCGGCAAATTGTTATTGGGTTTTTCCATCAGGAATTTCTCAGTAGCAGCAAACGAGTCTGGTTTTGTGCCTAGTTGATGGCAATAGGCACGCTCCCTATAACATGGGACTTAAACATAACTGGCGAAATCTGGGTATACGATTAGGTAGACCTCTGCCTAACCCTTCGGGGATTACAGGCGTGATGTTATGTTTTAAAAAAATATCAGGTGGTTGATTGCGAGCCAAACAAGTCTAGTCTAGAAAAAAAGCGTCAGAAACTTCCTGATTCTGACGCTTTAGCGATAATAAGTATTAATAATTAAAATTAATGGCATTATAATAATTTAGACTTCCGATATGAACCTGCAGATATGAAAAAAATGCGAATCCTAAGGTTATTCAGATTATACAACCGAATCTATAAACAAGTCAAAGTCATTACTTAAGTAAACGTAATTATTTAACATACGATTTTTATTCTCTAGTTTTGTAATTGCTTGAAGTTAAAACTGTCAAAAGTTATAACTCGCTTAGCTATTGCTTTCTTTGACGGTTCTTACTTCGTTCAAATTTTTGTCTATTGCATAAAAATGATTGCATAAGTACTAAAACTCAAGTAATTACTATAACTTGATTATAGATACAAATCTTCTGAATACTTCTGAAAACTACTAACACACATCATAATGTTCTAGAGTTATTGTTTCTGTAAAAGCCGAGATCATTTACGGTGTTTGAAGCTATAAAAGATCTTAAAACGGTCAACGTTAAGCTCTACTTTATCTTTGGTTTCCTGTAGCCATGATCCCTTAACAGTACGAGGAAAAATTTACTCATAATCCCACGTTAAGGCCTATTCAAACCTAAGCGGTATTCGCTTCCGCTGTGGGTAGAGGTACATACCGAGCGGGTTTCGCTCAGGTATTTTGTATCAAGTTCCGCGGCTAGAGCGAGCTGAGCAGTATACGCTGCCGCTGTGGGTAGAAGTGCATAAAGATTGTAGCGACTACCGCTAAGGTTTGAATAGGCCTTTAAACTGTCAGTTCTGCAAGCAGCCTAACGGTGTTTATTTTCACCGGTTGTGCGACGCCAGACGTCCTGACCTACGCTGCCAAGTATTTCCATTTCCTTAATAATGTTCCACATTAATACAGATACATAACGGCCTATAATATTATGTGCCTGGTGTTTTTCCTCGCTTTAAAACTGTTTGCTTTGATATCATAATAGTAGTAATGTAAATATCGATGAAAATGTTTGGGTTTATTGATTTTGGCTGGTTTATTGCTTGCCAAAATATTTTAGTAAACTAAAAAATATTAAAGATTCTTTCGTCAATATTTCAAAGGGTTTGTTCAGTCCAAAATTATGAAAACATACCGTTCGATTTTCAAAAATGACTTAACAAAGGCTTGCTTGACATTATTACAATGGTTTAAAATTAGAGCACAGATTTTTTTTTAAGGCTAATAATATTGTATTATGCCAGATGTATCCGAGTATAAATAATGTAATTCATGGAAAATGCCTGCTGTTCTGGTCCGGAAATGCCGGAAAATGTAAGCGATGTCTACTTTGTGGGGATATAAATAGTACATTATGTACTTACTTGTACTGCAATATTTCTTTTGCAGTTGTTGTTTTATTTTCCACAAAGAACCGTGTTTTTATCGCCGTTAAAACGTTTATTTACCATCACAGCCAACAATACTCCTTTCTTTCTTTGATGGCGTGAAAAATCGTCCTACAAACTGTCATCAAGTAAATAATGAACTATCTAACATCAGTCTAAATAGCAATACCACTTAATTTATTGCTTATTTTCAAAGTAATAAAAGCAAAAAGCTACTGTAAGTATACTCATTGATAATATTCTAGAATTAAAACAGTTACTATCATGAATATTTGCTAACACAACATTTAATAAAATGATATTTATTCAGTGTCACATACATTGTCTCTTGGCTGTAACGTGGACGTCTGTGCTCCTCTGCTCTCATCTTAAAAAAAAACAAAACGTCATTTTTCCCGCGCTCGGCGTCGAGGCGAGCGTCCCTCTACGCATGCCTCTCCCAGTATTGAATGGACGCGCTCTGATCACAGACGGCCGTTGTACCAGCATGGTAGACTTATCGATCCACGCTAAAGTGTAAAATTTAAATAAAATAAACATGTGGCAGTGATTTAAAGTATTTTATTAGGAAAACACAGTGCCTTCTGGGAGTGTTGTTTAACGCATAACTTTGGTAAGTAAAGTAGGTCACAATAATATTGATTACTCGACGAATTTAAATTGTGTACATTTGGTATGTTTTCGTCGTATTTTTTTTGGTGTTTTCAATTTAGTGGGTTAATTTGTGTTCAAAGGAGGTTTTGGAGGTTCTTCTGTTATTGTTTACGGAAGGGTTCTGGTATCGATTGTGTGCCTGTGCCTGGCACGATCGTTTACGGATTTTCGCGAGTTTTTTGGCGACTCATATATTAGGTGTAGATCATCAATCATGTACGGTTTATAAAGCGGACTTTATTGAGTCGGACGAAGCTCGTGATTTATGAACATCGGTAAATAAAAAGATAATTTACGATTAAAATAAGAATAATATCTATCCTATCGGGTTTTTATTTGAGGTATCATTTTAAAATGTACGTCGTAGATGATTGAACTGCGACGTATTCTACAGAATTTGCGTTTGACCCTAGGTACGATGCACGATTATCTACTTACGTATTTATATAACAAAAACAAGTGAATCAAAAACAAAGATAACAGAACGAACAAAAACAAAGAATCTTGCAGCTGATATTATTTTTGTTAAAATTAAATTCAAACCTAATAAATTCAAATTCTTAACTAAACACTTTTTTTATTACTTTACCAATTTAACTAACATTGCTCTGGATTTCATTAATTATGAAACCATAAAAAAGAAATATGTCATACGTAAATTTTGTTGACTTCAAAGGAAAAATATTTGAATTATAACATGGTTATGCTTGAATTACCATAATTATAGGATAGAGGATAAATCATAAATAATCAGGCTCTCCTACCGTTTGAGTGCACATAGTGATATAAATATGACACTACATGTGATATGGATTGTATTTTCGTTTGTTTGATGTTTCATTCAATATTTATAAGCTCTCGTATCTCATTATTTTAAATCCCAGGGTACTTAAATTGCCATTTTCGATATTTTAGGGCTGCTACGATGTAAACCATGACAATGTCGTCGATAAACGTAAACTATCTCAGCAATTGGTGTCTGAAATTGGTACTTGACATACATAATTTACAGCTAAACCAAACTGAGACCCATCAAATAGGACTTATACAGACCTTAGGCGAGAATCAGTCTATTATCAACCTTTCCTACGTATGTTTATCATCATCTGCCTAGCCTTTTCCTAACTATGTTGTATGCGTCGGCTTCCAGTCTAACCGGATGCATCTGAATACCAGTATCTTTCCTACTCTTAATATATCACAAAACAGATTTCACAGTTGATTAGTGGACTCATAGCTCTAGAATCACTTATTCAATTTACGTGATTATTTTTTAGAATATATCAACAAATTTTCAGGCTAGACTTTAATACTATACGAGTTCAAACTTGCAGAAATAGCTCAGCAAGTAGCATCGTATAGCAAATCTCACGTAAACGAGAACATGTGTATATCTAAAGATATGCACAGTGCCTGTCTATCGCTGTATCGCAGGGTGCAATACCCTCAATCGACTTTTGTGACTTGCGCAGAATGATAAACAACCTGAAGCATTCATTTCTTTTATTTTTACCTCGAAGGAAGTGCTGAAATCTGTTTATTGGGAGTTCAAAAACATCAATGTTTTATAGTCTTCGGATTTTCTTTCTCAAATACAATTTTCTGGCAGGAATATTTAGCTGATTATATTGAGAAGTAACAAGCTACAAGATAACTTCTCTTCTTCTTAACGTGTCGATTACAATTCAAATTGAGTCGGCCCAAAACTTGGCGACGAGTTTGGCACTTTCAGTAGCGTTCATCAGCTCCTGTGATGTGCGAACAAAATGACAGACAGGACACGATATCAAGTGTCCCATCACTAGTTTAGTTATTATGTTGTCATTTGTAGATCTTTGACAGTCGTTACAGGTAGTCAGTGGCCCGAAAGTTTGACAACCATTATTGCACAGGCGTATCGTATTACCCAGTACTAACTGGGTTATGGAGGCTAGATAGGCAGTCGTTCCATGTAAATACTGGTATTCAGCTGCATCCGGTTAGATTGGACGCCAACCCCAACATAGTTGGGAAAAGGCTAGGCAGATGATGACATAATGGTGGCTGACCTGAGAACTGAATGATGTGGGACATCTTTTTTGTGCACATGTACCTCTAGTTAGCCAACTTAATGGCTAGCGGTAAATTAACTGTATAAGGACAGTGGGGAGACAGTCATTGTCTAGCATTTGTAAAGCTCTTTTGTGAAACATTTATCCGTGGAAGAACCAACAACATAAACGTACCTAGGTATTGTTACAGTCTAGGAAAATTGCCGTGTTCCGGTCTGAAGGTCCAATTGCAAGCACAGGAGACGTTTAAACTTTATCTCTGCATGGCAGGCACACTGTAAAACGGCCTGTGGACGGTGAGTAATGGGCTAGCTCGCCGTACGTCCGTCTTATGACGACAGGCCGTGTCGACGGCGCGTTCGTGTTCCACGCGCGCCTCAAAGAGATGTCAGCAAACAGGAAGGGGTCCGCAAGGGCCGATGCCTGCCGGGGCTGCGGGACTCTTGGAAAGAGATACCGTGGCCCTGGAACGCAAAGGGCTTAGAAGGACCATGGATGGTTTTAGTCAGTACAAGTCTGATAGCTCTGGGCGGAGCGGAAGGGGTCATTTGATGATTTCCCATCCAAAAAAAACACACTTCAAAGACATACAGGATGGATCTCGGGCTATATAGATGTACCTAATATTACGTATCTAAGATGGTACTGACACGTAAGATCTCTCAGCCTGCAAAATCGAGTGAGCTGTCTAGATTCTTTGCCATTCATCGTAATCAACTGCCTAGCCTTATCCTACTAGATATTATGGTGCCGGCTTCCAGTCTAGCTGGAAGAAGCTGAAAAACTGCCTGATTATCTGATATTAGATGGCAAATAATTATCATCCAGAAACTAAATGAGATGTATAACAAACAGAGGGACTGCCTCGTTAGTCCAGGTCACACTCGCGACTGCTGAGCATGAGGTCCCGGGATCGATTCCCTGCTCGGGCAAATTGTTATTGAGTTTTTCCATCAAGAATTTCTCAGTAGCAGCCATGGAGTCTGAATTTGTGCCCGGTTGATGGCAATAGGCTCGCCCCCTATTACATGGGACTGGCGTAATGTGGGTGTACTATTAGGGTCCACCTCTGCCTAAACCTTCGGGGATTACAGGCGTGATGTTATGTTAAACAAAACAGGACATTGGACAACCCACTCTGAACTCGTGTGCTGGATAACGGCCCATGCCTGTCTCCTAGCGGTGGGGCCGTTATGCAATTTTAATAAAGGATAATGTTATTTTGTTATCGAATTAAAACCAGTTCCGTCACTTACTCAAATAAAAAATGACAACACTTCGTCCGTTATCTATCACGAAACTTGTTTAATTGCAAAAGTAATTAACATTATCTTCTCGTTTTGTTTATGAAATTGGGAACTTCATAACCTTGATGAGTACTATTATGATCAATCTTACTAATTCTTATCTTACTTAATATTATAAATGCAAGTTTAAGAGGATGGATGGATAGATGTTTGTTACTCTGTCACGCAAAAACTACTGAGCGGATTTGGATGAAATTTAGCACACAGATAGTTTATAACCTGGATTGACACATATGATACTTTTTATCCCGGTGAAGTGTGAACCCGTGGGACAATTATCGGAAGCCGCAGGCATAAGTTAGTAAATAACGTAATTGAAATAAGATCCAGTTGAAAATCGGCGTCAGGCACTAGTTGCCGCGGACATCAGGCCTGTTTGGGGCAGCCTATTTGAAGGAACACAACTGTTACTTATATACAGGTTGTAAACAGACCCTTCACGAAGCCGTTAACCAAGCATTCTGTACATCAAACTAAGTAACTGCACGCTTCAAAATTATTGCTGGGAAACAACTTTCTTTTTTGAGGTCAAAAATCACGTTTTACGGTAGGACTCGATGGAACGCACTTAAAGCATTGTACTGATGGATGGATTGAATAGTATGGGGGTCTTGTAGGTGTCTAACCCCCAATATCTCCGTAACTAGAAGGTTCCCAGGTATGGTTTAGAACAAAAAAAATATCGCAAAGACGGGGAGAACACCCTTCGGCTTCGTTAAGTGTCTATTTACACTCTTTATATCTATAATTATTTTTTGTAAATTTGCGCTATGGATAATTTTTAATCTGAAATAACCGTTTTATATAATAATAATACAGGGTGGAAGGGACACGGACGCGAAATGGGTAACCACATATTCAGTACATCATTCTGAGCCAAAAAATGGGGGCTCAAAAAATTTCTATATGTGGCATCACATAGACATTTTCAAATCTTCTGTTTACTACAAAAGTGCAATACCTACACGGTCAAAACAGGAGCATCTGATTTTTTGTAAATAACCGATGGAAAATCTGTACTGAATACGTGGTAATCGCTTCCACCCCGTATTCCAACCTAGCGTCATTAGCATTACTCAGAACTTCCCCAGTTCAAAGCAAAATATCTGTACATTGGTTTGTATATGTATAGTATTAGGTCACCTATTTATACATAAGTAGCTCCGCCATGCAGGGATGGATACCGGGAACCACATAATGTCTCTTGCTCGTTTCAGTTCCAGGTATCGCCATGAAAACAGGGTACCATCCTAAGTACAGTCGCGAGCACTAATATGTATACATTTAGCATTTTTTATGACTACCTCATTGGCCGAGTGGTCGCGAGCACGACTGCTTAGCATGCAGCAGGTCCTGGGTTCGATTCCCGGGTCAGGCAAAGTGTTATTGGGGTTTTCTATCAGGTGTTTTTTCCTCAGTGAAACTGGATTTGTACCCGGTTGATGTTAAAAAGCTCGCCCCCTATTATATGGGTTTTAAAACATAACTGGCGAAACGTGGGTGTACTATTAGGTACACCCCTGCCTAACCCTTCGGGGATTACAGGCGTGATGGCGTATTAAATTATAACCTTTTTGAGTTTTCAATCATCTTTATTTTGTCTAGCCCCCGTAGCATCACCACCGTAGACAAGGATTTCTTTGACGGAAGAATCGACAAAATGACAGATTGTGTCGTCACAATGACAGATTTCTTTGCACTATATATGGGATTTAAAACATAACTGGCGAAACGTGGGTGTACTATTGGATACACCTCTGCCTAACCCTTCAAGGATTACAGGCGTGATGTTTTGTTAGCCATTTTTAAAACGAATTTTCTGTACCGATTGTAATTTGATGTTGTTGTTTTGGGATAATAGATCTTATATCAAAATTACAGTCGATATTTCTGGAGGAAATCGCTTTTGAATCTTGCTAAGTGCATACATGTTAGTGCTCGTTACTGTACATAACAGGGATGACCTATTTCCTTTGTTTTCGCAAGGGTTCCTAGAAGCTGATTGATTGATTTAATTCCCAGCGTGGAATATTCACTGTGTCGGTAGGGTGGGATATTGTGTTGCGGCAACGAAGCGTATTCTGAACCTATGCGAGCTTAAATTGAGGTTATGATTTATTATGTTATTGTTTTTATTTACTGTTGTATGTATTTTCACTATTTTCGTCATTAAAATTTATATTATCGACAATTAGATGGACATTATAATATGTCTTATATGTAAGTAATATACAAAGCTCATTTATCAAATCTATACAAATAAATAGAATTGAAGTGTCTGTTTGTAACTTCAAAATACCAGCGTTTTACTGAATGCATATGAAAGTATAAATATGTACGGTACTTATAACAAAAAATATTTTTTTTATTTTTTTGTCTGTCTGTCTGTTTGTGACGGCTAATCTCCGAAACGGATTAGTCGATTTTGACGATGCTTTTACTGGCAGTACTTTTATTTAAAGAAAAAAGAAGTGTGTAGTAGTGTCGCTAATAGTGATATCTACTAGACAACTTTTGAATAGACAGGTAGACGATAAATTAACTAAAGTTATATTTTTTTATTAATTAACTAAGTATTTATTGTAAAAAATAGTGGCGGCTTGAAAGGTTTTCTCACCTGTCAAACAAAAACCCAGCCAAGTGCGAGTCGGCCTCGCGTATGAAGGGTTCCGCACCATCGTAGTAGAGGGGCTCCCCCTCTAATTTTTAACAGAAATACACATTATGTGAAAATTTCAACTTTCTATACCATGTCATATCATCTATTACGGACCATGAGATACAGCCCGCTGACAGACTGACTGACGGACGGATGGACAACGGCCGCATAGTAACAGGGTCCCGTTGGTATGGAACCCTAAAAGTACGCTAGCTTTGGGAGCCCAATATTTTATTTTCTTTGATTAACAAGTTTGATAAATTTCTCATAGCTACTTCACTTTGCAGTTCTATCTAGATAAATGACCCTGTATATTTCGTTCCGCTCCTTGCTGAAGTTTTGGCACATGTCTCCAGTTTCTGATTGATGGTGACTTCGGTCTGATGTGGTCCAGTTTTAAAATCTAAGTAAGATTTGTTACTAGTTTTAAGACTACTTAGATTTGTTACTAGTTTTGAAACTACTTAGATTTGTTACTAGTTTTACACAACTATCTTTGGACCATAACAAACTTTAAGATTCCACTCAATTACGGATAAAATCTTTTAAAATTTGTTTTTTTTTGGGTCAAACCCGCCACGCTATTCCCAAACCACGGCAACTCCTGAAAACCAGAATCAACAGTGGCGACCACCAGAAAAGCACCGAGACCATGAAGCACGACGAAGTCCCAGAGAAACAATTTAACTGTCTTGAATCCCGCAACGAAATTAATCAGAAAAAAATAGCGGAGGATTAGGAAAAACATAATCTCCACTTCCCTCCATATCAGCAGGAGACAGAACACGACAAGGCCAATAGGCTCAAAAAACGTTTAAAACTTAAAACAGTTGTCAGTTGCTGACAAATAATTAAAATTATTAACATTCGTACAGAATAGCAACTGAAAAAACGAAAAAAAAAAAAAAAACCTGAGAATAATTCCGTTGGAATATGATTCAAAATAAGGAGTTGTATGCACCCTATCAGTTTGCGGAGTGCTGTCCCTTACACCCTGTATTAAACCAGATATTATTTAATACATAGTTTCAGTCACATTTTGTCTACAATGAAAAAAATAGACTGCTCTGAGCTCCAGATTACTAATTTATTTTACTGTGTTCTATGTAACATGAATACGTCGAACATGAGTACATGAGTATGTCGTCGTCGTTGTTTCTGCCTCGAGGTATACCGCTTCCCTTTAAAGAATATCTACCAACCCCCACCCCCCCTTCTACCTAGAAAATTAATTAAAAGCTGCAAAACTGCATTTTTTTGCTTTTTATTCATGAATAGTTAAATTTATTAAAACTTTGTATCTACTTCAGTGCAGTCAAGTCAAAGCGTTATGACTTGATTTGCTTTTAATTAACAAGAGAGCTTTTTGAACTTGGGAGGAATTTTTTCAGTTTATAATTTTTTGCAATCGCTTCATGTAAAATACTGGTACTTGGCTGCATCCGGTTAGCTGTGAGTCGACCCACACTTACTTGGGGAAAGACTAGACTATACTGATGAGTTAGATTTTTTTTTTGGAATTATATAGGGTGTAAAAAGACCATAGAACAAACCCGAAAGGTACTTGTTCTTCCCTTCATAGCGATCATTTTTTTGTTCTAGACCATACCTGGAAACCTTCTAGTTACGGAGATATTGAGGTCAAAGTTCCAACTTTTTGACAGGTTTTTTTTTAAATAAATGTTTTTAATGTAAGATTTTTACTTTAAACACCTCCACTACCCCCGTACTATTCAATCCATCCATCAGCACGATGTTTTGCTTCAAGTGCGTTGCATTGAGTCCTACCGTAAAACGTGATTTGATAAAAAAAAAGTCGTTTCCCAGCAATAATTTTTGCGTAAAGTTAATAAATGTGATGTAGATAATGCTTGGTTGACGGCTTCGTGAAGGGTCCGTTTACACCCTGTATATCCATGTTACTTTTTAAAAAGGTTGAAAATAGTTTGTTTTGGTTACTAATTGTAACGTGGAAAAAGGATGTATTTTTAAAGTTCCTTACTAAATTACAGAGCACAGTAAGCACTTATCTAACAATTAGCTCGTAATTCTCCGCATAGCCTTACAAATGGCATCATGTCGTCTACGACTTGCTACGAAGCCTACGCGTGCTACGAGCCTAGGGTCTACGCGCTACGACATTTTGCTATGGCCACCAAAATATAACTTTTGAAGGATACTATTGAATTCATTGGTCGTATTGAAATGAATTATTAATAGTCACTGTTTCGGTAACGTATTCTTAATTAATTCATTAATGAATCTAATAATATCTTCGGTTGTTCATAATTAATATAACTTATAATAACTTCGTAGCTACAAAATGAAAAAGTTATGTAAGTAAAAAGGATGTAATACCAGTACAAATCTAACCCACTGACCTGAAAGGCGTTCTTTAGCCCCATGTTATAACCATATCTCATTTTGTTAGCCGTACATCCTATGTCAGAGATTCATAAATGTATACATATTTTTGGAAGCGCGATTTATATTTTCTGCGTGTTTCAGTATCAAAATAAATATGAGCTCTGTAAACTTTAAGCCCCGAGAGAAATCGTTTCATCGTCCTTTTGAATGAATTATTAATTCTATATTCTCCATAATGTTTTAAAAATGTTGTTTCTGGTATTTTTTACCTCTGGGGTCATATCCAACTCGGTCCCCGTTCGGGGTCTAACGGGTCTAAATCTCTCTGTCTGTAAACTTATATTTACCAGCTTTTAACCGCGACTTCGCTCGCGTTATAATCGGAAATAAACTCACGGGACTTATTAAATTATAGCCTGTGATACTTGGGGATAATCTAGCTTCCCATTGGTGTAAGAAGTTTCGGAATTTAATCAGTTTTTTCGAAGATTACCCCTTACATCCAAAGTTACTTTACTTCTTTATAATACAAGTATAGATGGGTTCCTATATCTTACCAAACGTTAGCGGTATAAGTTACTAATACTGATAGCCTCTACCATCCCACTGCTGGGCAAAGGCCTCTCCCCATGACTTCCAGATCCTTCGATCCAGGACCAATGTGGACCACTGGTCGTTGGTTCTGTTCAGCTCGTCCCGTCATCTGCGAGGTCTACCGCCTCGCCTTCTGGCTGTGTCAGGGCTCCACATCGTAACGATAAAAGTATGTTATGTTTTTTGTTTAATTTACGACTAATGTTTTGTGACAGATAATGATGAAATAAATGATAATATAATACAACCGTATCTGCCGACCGTTATCGTAACATAATTTTTGATAGCCAAGCTTTTGAAATGACTCAATAAGTCAATACTAAACGTTTAAAAAATGTCATGCTACGTTTTAATTTGTGAAGTTTCCCTTAGCCTTGGTTTCGATACTTGTTTTGTTCCATTAGGCTGGCATGTTACACTTTCTGTACAAGGTAGTTTGCGACACGACTCTGCGTACTACGAGGTACTTATACTATTTTGTTAGAAATTCGAGACAGCGGTGGCATTGGTGGTGTGCCCATCGGACGGCCAAGTCATGGGTCTCGAGTTCGAACCCAAAACACGCACCTCTGAATTTTCGGATTTATGTGCGTATTATATAATTATCACTTGCTTCAGTGAAGGAAAACATCGTGAGGAAACCAGCAAGCCTGGAAGATATTTCTCGACGGCATATAAAGTCAAGTCAGAGGCCCTTGGGTGGCATAATAATTCTGACACCAGGTTAGGCCTTGATGACACAAGAAAGAAGTTTTTTTGAGTAAAGTAAAGCAGATATCTTCCTGTAGGAAGTAGATTCACCCGCATTTCGCCAGTTATGTTTAATATTCCTGAAGCTCCAAACACCGTATTCATAAAAATACGAATCGTGAAAAAATACGGTAACGTCAAAAAAACACAAAACCATCCAAAAAAATCACGTACATCATGTCATGGACTCGTGGCACAGATTAAAGTTTATAACCGTGGCAAAGCCTTCGCGGGTAGCAGGTTCGATAATCGTTTGCGCCGATTTTGTCGACTAACTTGTATTGAGTTGCTCAAACTGGTACAAATATTCACGTGACTTTTTAATCATTAAAACAATAGACGCAAGCAGTAGCGGAATTTCCCCATCAGTTTGACCAATCCAGACGGCCAGCCCCCGTAGTATGACCACCGTAAACAAGAATTTCTTTGACAGAAGAATCGACAAAATGACAGATAGTGCAAAGAAATCTGTCATTGTGTCGATACAATCTGTCATTTCGTCGATTCTTCCGTCAAAGAAATCCTTGTCTACGGTGGTGATGCTACGGGGGCTAGACAAAATAAAGATGATTGAAAACTCAAAAAGGTTATAATTTAATACGCTATCACGCCTGTAATCCACGAAGGGTTAGGCAGGGGTGTACCTAACAGTACACCCACATGTCGCCGGTTATGTTATAGTCCCATGTAATAGAGGGCGAGCCTATTGCTATCAACCGGGCACAAATCCAGATTCCGTGTCTACTAGGTACTGAAAAACGCCTCATAGAAAAACCCAATAACACTTTGCCCGACCCGGGAATCCGACCCAGGACCTCAAGCTTAGCAGTCGCGCTTACAACCACTAGACCAGCGAGGCGGTCTAGTTATAATATAAATGTACTACCGCGAAGCTGATATTAATCCTGTCAGAGGTCGTTTAAGAAACATGAAACGCGTAGAAAGTGATTGTCTTTTGATGCACCTCAGTTCCTGTATACTGAACGCACCAGAAATATTTATCAATCTTATGAGTACCTACTAGACACACTACGTAGAGTGCTAAGTTACCGAAGAGAGGCCGGTAGGAATCAGCTTCTTAGGTGTCTTCGAGCCTGGTACTTACCGATATTTGACGGTATTTTCCCTCACGTAGACAAATGACCCTAATGTCTTAAAAGCCTTGAGCAAGTGCCTGATTGATCTGCATCTACTAAACGAGAAACAAGCAATTTATTTTGCCTCATATGTATGAGCAACGTTATTCTTTTGTTTTATGTACTCGGAAAAATGAAGGTAAAAATATTTATAACGGAATATGCTTGCCTTATAAAATATTCAGGAACTTTGAAGAGTTTTCTTATTTGCTTGTTTCTGTTTCTGGCGTCTATAATGCAGTTCACTTTGTTTGTTCTTTTTGATAAAACAAACTACTTTGTTAGTTTGTTATAACATTGTCTGGCTCGTTTTTCAAAAACGAAAAGTTAGATAACGGATTTTCTTGATGAAAATGTTGGAAATAAAATGCTTACTTATATAAAATACAATTGAAAAGGTTTTATTTAAAATTGTTACTTGCATTTTCTCATTTTCTTGTTTACTTTAAAAGAAAAGGCTTTTTTTGTGTCTTTTTAAAATTGTTTTTATGAAAAGATAACAGAAACTTGAATAGACATCATTTTGTATTTGATTTATGCAGTCGTCTTGTTATTTTAATTTTAATACTAGCTGACCCGGCGAACTTCGTACCGGCTTACAGTCAATGAATGTACAAAGACCGTACCTATCCAGAATTATACAAATGCATACCACCTTGAGCTCTTGCCAGCCTGGTACTTTTTGGGGAACATTTGCATATTAGATGCCTCACTGGCAACAAACTGTAACTTTTTCCCCTAGCTACCTACCCTACCTTACCTACCTACCCTACCCAACCTACCTACTCTACCCAACCTACCTACCCTACCCAACCTACCTACCCTACCTACCTACCTACCCTACCTATCTACCCTATAGCTTTGATTTACGTTCGTTATGTAAGTACATGTTTTCTCAAATAAATGAAAGAATTCAAGTCGTCACACCCGCGTGTTCCTTGCTTATTGTCTCATCATCTCTGACAGTTCCCAGGCCCTCCATGATTGACAGTAATTACTGACCACATTTGAGATCATTATCTTAACTATGGTTAATAGATTTATTTATTTGGTCATAACAGTAATTGTTGATGAGTCTATTGCTCATCGTTGATGGTATATCACGATTCGTAGCCTGGTACCTATAAGCCCAAAGACACTATGATTATATTCCACACACAAATGACTGTTAAAAACAATATTATCCTAGTTTTTGGCTCTTTAGTCAACTGGTAGCACTCATTTGGGACCCGCGGGATGAGTTTACTAAATAATTATTTTAATTTTATTTTCTTTTGTTGGTAGGACTCGCTGTTAAAGTTAAAAAATAATGTCATCGAATTTCAAATTTGAGTACAAGCGTGTAGAAAAATGTTGGGACGAATAAAAATAATTAAAAATTATTCCCGTTGGCCTGACCGTATTTTTGAGTAATGAAATATTATTCAAAAACACGCAGCGTAGCAGCCAATCGCTCAGCCACTGCGTCTATTGATAAATTCCCACTCGCCAGACGTTTGAACCTATAAAACTTTGGAGATTAAGAAAGAAGTACTAGGCTGTCATACATTTAGGATTGTATTCTGTTTACGACACGTTCTCTTAGTTATGGGCAGTAAAAATCGCGAAAAGTGTACAGATTGTGACTGAATAAGACAAAGCCAAATGGGCTTTCGAGTGTCTACGGGACATATCTCTTAATATAATTGGCTAAAAATAATAGATATAGATTAATATTAAGAAAACGAACTTTTCTACTTGACTATACAAATCACAAAATTGGTCAAAGGGTCCAGTTGACCAATTTAAACATGGAAAAGATCGAGTGGACCCGCGGGTCCCGCCAGTGTGAGATCAGTTGACTACAGAGCCCTAGGTGGTTGCTGCCCTACATGATATTAACGATTATAAAGACTCTTACAATACGGAGGAAGAGGTATTGGTCATAGCTGTGGATACCATTATTTCTATAATGATGACGACCTTAGTTCAGCTCATCACAAACATTACCGGGCGGACGGCGCGCCGGTCGAAGGTCAAACCTCCACGTGGTAGCTAGTGGGTAGTTAATATGTTTCTGCCTTTCTCCAAAATATACCTAACTACATGTATAAAAACAAGGCACTCTAGTAAAGACCTTCATTCCGTAAGGTCAGCACAAAACTTCAATTGGAATACTCATTCCAGCAAAACGAACGCAGCTCAGTTCAGAATAAGATCGCCTAGCTCCGTGCCAAACTCGCCAGCAAACGACAATTTAAACAGGCGCATTGGATTTTCATTGTTTTTCAAGTACCTAGGTTAGTACATGAGTGTTAATTTCTAATTTTGTGGCGCTGAGTATTGAGACGGAAATATTTTCATCGCTCTATTCGGTTTAATGGTTAGCTAAATGAGTTTTGCGCACCACGGTTGACTTAGTGTGAATAAACCACTCATAATTTCCGAGATTTGTCCAGAGGGCACAATTTTTAATTGAAAGAGGTGTACAACTGTAAACATTGTCATGTTCAATTAATTTAGGTATTATTATTTTTACTGGGAGTAATCTTACTAATTATATATTGTATGTTTTTCTATAACAATATAGAAAAACACAATATAAGACATAAGACATACAAATGTCTTATAGCACCGTATTGGATGAGTCTGTAATGATGTCATAATTGGTGGTAAATAAATAAATAAATAACACGGGAACACTCTCTCACTATAATAGAATACTTCATCATCTGCCCTCTAGCCTTTTCCCAACTATGTTGGGGACTTGGGGTCGGCTTCCAGTCTAACCGGATGCAGCTGAATACCAGTATTTTACATGGAGCGACTGCCTATCGGACTTCCACAACCCAGTTAGTACTTGGGAATACGATACCCCTTGGAAGACTAATTGTCAGACTTACGGCCACTGACTACTTAACGACTGTCTAAAATTGACAGCCGGTACCAATGGCTTTCGAAGCACAGAGAAAACACTGTATGGTGGTCACCCATCCACGGATCAACCTATGCAAGTGCATCTTAACCTAAAGATAGCCAATAGAATACATAAACTAGATTACAGCTAATCCTCATAACGTAACCATAGAACGCCACTTGCGCGATCCTTTCATTCTCCTTTTACTTCGTCCACGTTCATGAATGCTGCCGGGGGTACTACGCACCTAACCTTTTTGAAGAACATCACCAATGACGTCAGTGTATGTCCTTAGGTATAGGACGTACCCTCATATCACTCGATTTCACTCGCATTACCTTTTATTACTCGCCTTATGTCGTTTAATAATAGATAACATGCTTGAGGAGCCAGTGGCTAAATTATAACAGCCGCTCGGGTATATTTTCAGGCTAAGCCGCGCTTACCAAGGTTGGTCCGTAGATTGGTGACCGCCCATTACATACCGAGTTTCCTCCGTGTCTCGAAAAGCACGTTAAGCCGTTGGTCCCGACTGTCATTTGTAGATCTTTGACAGTCGTTACAGGTAATCAGTGGCCCGAGTCTGACAACAACTTACCAAGCGGTATTACCCTGTACTAATTGGGTTGTGGAGGTCAAGTAGGCAATCGCTGCATGTATAATACTGGTATTCAACTGCATCCGGTAAGACTGGAAGCCGACCCCAACATAGTTGGGAAAAGGCTAGGTAGATGATGAATAGATAACATGCTTTTAAAAAATGATTTTAAATTCGCATGCTATTATTATGGCGGAATGTGTCCTGATCTATAACATTTTTATAACTTTCTGTATACAGGGTGTAAACAGACCCTTCACGAAGCCGTCAACCAAGCATTCTGTATATCAAACTACGTAACTTTACGCAAAAGTTATTGCTAGGAAACGACTTTTTTTGTGGCTTCGTTAAGGGTCTATTTACACCCTTTAAACCACATTTTATGCAAATAAATATAGTTACTTACTTTAGGACAACAGGAAAATTGTGATGGCCATGTTTGGCAGAAGGATTATATCGTATTTTGAAGACGTAAACTCCTCCCGTTTTCTTTCTATTTTCCATTCACCAAATCCACAGACAGGTGGTCCATTATTTTCCAAGCGAACACATTTAAATAGTAAACAATTTTCCACAAGAAAAACTATTAAGTTTTCCTTTATACCAACCTCGTAAAAATAATATCATGCACCTCTATTAAAAATTCCTTCACCAATTTCAATATCATGTAAACACTTAATCAAATTAATGAAAAAATGCTATTAACCTATGTCAACAAACTTGGCTCACACGCTGCCAAAATAGCTAAAACACAGCTCACGAACACCGCCACTATTTGGGGTGGCAGAAAGGTGAACTTCGCATACATTAGGACGAAAATAGTAAGTTTCTCCATAATAGTTAATTGGATGATGTCGGCACGTAGGTGCTTATCTATTTTTGGAGTAAGCTCATAAATCATGTATTGCAGCCACACTGTATGGCGTGCCATTGACGTAATGCGTGAGGAACGCATATAAAAATGCTAAAACTATTCGGAATTTCATTGAGCTGTAGTGTAGATGTTACAGTTAAAAATAAAAAAACATAAAATGCTTGTATTTCCGCGGGGGTAGAGACGTACTATAAGACCTACTTACACTGCGAATCGGCTGTATCTAGAATGTTATATAAGAATGGGTTTAGTCGGCCATTCATTAGCGGAAATTTCAAGCTGATAATTTTATGTAAGTTATTCACAAGGGCAAAATACTTAAGTCACATTTCAACATTCAATTTACAATGAACGAAAACTAATCGTAAGCAGTTCCACCGTAAATAAATGACGTCTCTTTATTTATGCGACATTGATTTAATAAACTAACTTTATACATTATTAGAATTAAAATCGACTAATAAACTAAAATGACTTAACTTTTTAGTGCTCACAGCCTTTTTATGGACATTTCTAAACATTTAGTTGACGCTTCCCGTGACCCAAGGGCTGGCTTTTTTTTAATTTTTCATTTCATTTTATAGTTTGTTACTGGTTTAGTTTAGACATTAATTCGTTTTTCGTTTAGTAATTTACAAACAGTTGAAAATGTATCTCAATTTCAGAAAAATACAATTATTTTGTCAATTAGCATCAACATGGCTATAATTTCCTGATATGAAGATGTGTATATATCAGGACACTATAGCCATAAACTACGTTCCAGCATTCGCTACACAAAACACGACTTTTGACATTTACCTGAAGCCTTGGAAGTCCTAAGGCTGCACCCGGTAAATACCGTGTTATGTAACAGCGTAGGGCATGTAGTACTTGAAACCAGGGCTTGGAAACCGGATGAAATTCTTAACCGGTTACGGTCATTGACCAAAACCGAAATCGATTTAGGTTGAAGGTTGCACTTTACTGGTTTTGACCGGTTTATAACAAATTTTGGATTTGATAGTGAAAATTAACCGGTTAAAACCAAGTTTCATAGGGTCCCCGCCCCCCGCCACCCTCGTTCGCACGGGGTGGACGTGGCCGTAGACGAATAAATATTACGAATTACGGAATTAACCGGTTAATTTGGGTGTCAAAACCGCTTGTGCTTATGTAACCGGTAACCTTTATCATTTGGGTTACATAAAAACAGTTCACTTGTTTAACCGGTAAATGAACGAACGATATATTTACCGGTATTCATTGAATTAATCGCTCTTTTTACAACCAGTTCCGAGCCCTGATTGAAACGAACCTTTTTAAGTACAAACGTAGTTCATGTTGAAACGGTGAAGAAATTCAAAGACTTTCATAGAATTTTCTAGATGAGATACCTCAGGTTCATGATTGGTTGTGGTGCTATATTCTACTTATTGTTATAGGTAGGCTAATATAAAAGTTATCGACAGAATTTCTGATCATATGATTAAGAAATTCATCAGATAGCGATGTCTGTAAATCAGGGTGGTAGTTTTTGTTATCAGTCGAAAACGTCTTTCATCGCTGTAGAATGAGCTGTGCTCGGAGATTTTGTTTTAAATAAGATCCGAAATTAAACTATTCAGAAAAGCACTGGAGTTACCGTTATAGCTTGCAGACATAGCAAGCTGAAGTAGCAATTGGGCTGGCCTTCGACCTATGGGCGATATAAAGCAAACAAGACCTGGAGTGGAGATTGTATCGACAAGCGTAGCGCACTCCCTACCAGTCCATGTAGCTGGTGTCACCCAAACCTCAGCTACATGCACGCCCAGAATGCGTGGGCATGTTGCATGCCCAGGCTACATGGACTGGTCAGCTGGTCTATGTCCCGTAGAGGACTGTGAAGCCAACCTGAGACTCGAATAGCTGATTTATTAACAAGACTCTTCTAGAACCTATGATTACTCTATACGTTCATTTCAATTAGTTAGCTCATTTTCTTTTTACAAACTAGAGCTTCAATTAACCAGTGGCCGTGACCGTATTAACCTGACGCCTCGGAATTCTTAAGGCTGCCTCCTTAATCCACTCTGCCGGTACGATTAATCTTAATTATGACCTTGTTACCCACTTAGAAGAGTTCATTCTGTTATGCAACATTATTTTAGCAAGCTTTGTTTTCTTCGAATGTGTTGTTGGTTTGTTTTTTTTATTTAATCGTAATATCGATGTGTACATATACTCAAGGAGCTCGTGGCTAAATAATAACAGCCGCTTGGGTCGATCTTCAGGTTAAGCCGTAGGTGGATGGGTGACCACCCATTACATACCGAGTTTCCTCCGTGCCTCGGAAAGCACGTTAAGCCGTTGGTCCTGGCTGTCATTTGTAGATCTTTGACAGTCGTTAGGTAGTCAGTGGCCCAAAAAAATCTGCCAACCAGTTTTACCAAGGGGTATAGTATTACCCAGTACTAACTGGGTTGTGGAGGTCAGATAGGCAGTCGCTCCATGCAAAATACTGGTATTCAGCTGAATCCGGTTAGAATGGAAGCCGACCCCAACCTGGTTGAAAAAGGCAATCTAGTTTTAGGTGGAGATTGTAAAACTATCCTCATAATTCACTGACGTAGTTATGTTTTTACTATCAAGATAGGTGGGTGACTACCTCCTCAGTCTACTGGTCCACTGCCTGGTTAGTTTCGTTGCCCAAGGGACTATTGGGTTTTCCATCAAGAATGTCTCAGTAGTAGACCGAAATCTGAATTTCCGCCAATAGCATATATGCAATAGCTCCCTATTATATTGGACTTGAATATTACTGGCAAATTGTAGGTGTACTACAGGTAGAACTCTGCCTATCCCTACAAAGATTACAGGCGTGATACTGTGTGTATACATCATGGTTCTTTCCTCGTTTACTATCATATTAAAAAGATAAATCAACATTATTTTAACTGAAACAGTCGACAGACATAGAGACAAACAAATTAAAACTAAACAAACAACGAAAATTACTCCATACAACCGAAGTTATCAGTTTAACAAACATACCTGTAACACACTGACATTGAAATATAAAAATATGTAACGTAAGTCTTTATAGATGTAACGTTTAAAAGTGTTTGACCTGAATATACGATATAAAAAGTTTTATTATTAGTACTAGTATAAACATTGCTGGCTGGATATAATAAAATCGCTGAGGTTTTTCTCGTTCTTAATATAAATACCTGGATTACAAGGTCTTGACCTGTATGACTGCTTCATTGGTCAAAGGGTTTGATTCAAAGGCCGGACTATTGGGTTCTGCCATCAGGAATTCCTCAGTAGCAGGTCTGAGTCTGGATTTGTCCTCGGTTGATGTCAATCAGCTTGTCCTTATAACATGGGACTTAAACATAACTGGCGAATTGTTGGTACTCTACCTAATCCTACAGGCATTACTGGCGTGATGTTATGTTCGATGTTGTACAGACACCTGGATTACAAGGTCTTGACCAGATTTCAGAATTGGTAAAAGAAAGCTGGCGCCGCGGTAGCTGATCGTATGCCAACCGCGTCAGCACTATTTAAAATCGGTTTTTGTATTCGTCTTGGTATATCCAGATTGTCCAGCTGTTCACTTAGATTGGCAGAAAGGAATAGAAGATTTTACGTTGGTACTTTAACATTTAGTTTCTTACCAACCTTACCTTTTAATTCTTACATAACCTTATGTATTGTGATATCGTTGGATGTCAAAAGTTGGCATAAGGACAATAGACAATGAGTAGGCAGGTGACCGTCGGACTGCCAAGTCATAGGTCTCAAGTTCGGACACAAGACACGCACCTCTGATTTTTGGATTCATGTGCGTATTGTATAATTATCACTTGCTTCGGTGAAGGAAAACATTGTGAAGAAACCAGCATGCCTGAGAGATATTTCTAGACGGCATGTAAAGCCAAGACAGAGGCCCCATGAGCGGTATTAAAACCCTAACACCAGGTTGGGCACTAACCACACGATAAAGAAGAAGTTAAAGACTACTGAAGAACTCACTCTCTCTCTTTTTCTGGAGGTTACTGTAGATTGACTATTGTCCATTAATCACATGATGTTTTTAGTAACTTTTTAACCCGGGGTGGGTTCGGTTTAGAAATCGCGCGTTCAAAGAAAAAATGAAAAGACGTGATATCTTACTATTTTGTGATTTTTTCCGAACCCCCTCCCCCCTTACAAGCCTCGCGTGATTAATGGACGACCCCTAAGCAAATAAAATAGAGCAGGTGAACAAAATTTAACGATGTTCAAAAAGAAAGAAATCTCGCAAACATGAGACAAATACTACGAAAAATTAGATAGCAATATGAAAAGGTATATATACCTAAATTACTTATTCTTCCCACACAAAGGAAATAAAAGCCAACATCTGAGACAGATTACCTCATTCCGATTACTTTCATTCACTCATTCATTCATTCATTCCTTCAGGAAGATTCCCTATACTCGTATTTCTTTTTAATTCAGTGTTCAGCTGTGTGTTATATAAACAGTATATATTTTAGTGGTTTCCTGTCGACTCGTTGAGAACTCAATTTGAGCCGCCCTGTTGGTCTGTTTGTTTTAAATGCTGCTACGTTTAGTATCAACCTAAAGTAATGATGTTATTTGGAACGGATGCTGGGATCCGACAGACACTGTCTTAATAAAAGTGTTTAGATAAATAGTTGTAATTGGGACTAGGTTATTAGATGATAGTTTGTTTCTTTTTAATTAGGTTGATGTTTCTTTTTCTCAATATTTAAAGACGGAGGAGCCGCACGGGTCTATCTTAAAAATTAAGCAGCGTATGGCAAGGTCGGTCTATGGATGGGTGACAATCATATACCTCCGTGCCTCGGAACAGCACGTTAAACCGTTGGTCCCGGTTGTCATTTGTAGAGCTTTGACAGTCGTTACAGGTAGTCAGTGGCCCGAAATTCAAGTCTTAAGCCGCGTTGACACGATCAGAGTATGCTCGCACCGAGTGGACTCAGATACCTACTCGGACGCAACTCGTATTGTGGCAACCCATACCAACCCATCCGAGTGCGCTCGGATTATTGGTTGAGGCTTTACCAGTTTTATCCAGTACTAACTGGGTTTTGGAGAACAGATAGGAAGGTGCTCCATGTAAAATTCTGGTTTCAGCTGCATCCGGTAAGACTGGAAGACGATCGCAATAAATTTGGGAAAAGACTAGGCATATGATGTCTTAGAGACGGAATGAACGTTGATATGGCAAAAAAGGGGTTGACTACTGAGACGAAGACTAACGGAGCAGTATGGAAGAAGAAGACTATGCTGCGGCGACTCCATATAAGTTGAATGGTGGGATGTACGGACAGGAGAATGACGATGATGATGATGATTTAGATAGGGCGTCATAATACATACATAACATCACACCTGTAATCCCCGAAGGCCTAGGCAGTGGTGTACACCCACATTTTGCCAATTATTCTCATAGGGGACTATTCACATCAACCGGACATAAATCCAAGCTCCGTGGCTGCTACTGAGAAATTCCTGATAGAAAAACCCTAACAATTTGCCCGACCCGGGAATCGAACAGAAGACCTCATGCTCAGCTGTCGTAATCATAATTGTTATCTAAAGGGTGTAAATAGACCCTTAACGAAGCCGAAAGGCACTTGTTCTCCCCGTCTTTGCGATCAATTTTTTATTCTGGACCATACCTGGGAACCTTCTAATTACGGAGATATTGGGGGTCAAAGTTCCAACGTTTTCACAAATTTATTTTTAAATACGTGTTTTTAATGTAAGATTTTTAAACACCTCCTCGACCCCCGTACTATTCAACCCATCCATCAGCACAATGCTTTGAGTGCGTTCCATCAAGTCCTACCGTAAAACGATTTTTCACCCCAAAAAAAGCAATAATTTTTGCGTAAAGTTACTTAGGTGTACAGAATGCTTGGTTGACGGCTTCGTTAAGGGTTTGTTTACACCCTGTATAATTCCTAATAACTATAAAACCAACTAGCGTTTAAGATAAATCAGTTAATCAGCAATTATCATTCAATGTTTCTAGAAAAAAACCTATAACTACTGTCTTACAAAGCCAAACAAAACACATCATTAACAAAATCTAGTTTTCCATCAAATTAATTGCAAATGCTGGAAATTTTCCGAGTAAAGCCGTGTACCTATTACTACTTCTCATCCGGGACAAGACTCGATTAGGAGAAGTAGGGTAATGGAAGCTGCGGGCGATAAGCCAGATCGCTGTCACTACGACATTAATGCTGTATTTAAAACCTAGTTTTTTTTTCTGGAAAGAGAGGAAAAGAAACAAATCTTTTTAACAATTACAAAAGAAAAGACATAATACAATTTTTTACTTATTGAGTAGAGTAAACTAACTTTTATACATTACTAATTAAAAACTATTAAATAAACTAACAACAGACTATAAAAGGGCATCGAAAAACTCTCAACGCTCAACGCTGTCAGCTGGTAAAATGCCCAAGAGGCTGGCGGCGTTGCCACGTTCTATGGCAATACTTAGCCTCTGGCCAAAGTAAAAGCCAGCCCTTGGGTCACGGGAAGCGTCAACTAGGCGTTTCGTAAAAAACAAAAGTAAAATAAATCTAAATCTGTTTTAAGCTTTCACGGTTTATAACTAAACTTACACAGTCACATACGGGATATCCTCCGTGATTTTCAATGATTGTGAGCTCCCCATATTTGGAAGCTGTTGCAAGCGCCATGATCGCGGGATAGCTCAAGATAATTGAAAATCACGGAAGATATTCCGTAAGTGACAGTGTAAGTTTAAATCTTAATCTGTCTTGCAAAATTTGGAAGTCACACCCACCAAACGCGCTGGGCCCGGTGGCCTCGGTCAGGTTACCATGCACTCTCTCTCTTTAAGAAAAGGCCTGTATTGGCTCTATGGAGTCCCAGCAGTGAGAACGTTATAGCCTAAACCCAAGGCACATTACTTTGTGGTATTTATTCCATCACCATTTTTCTCAAAACCATGAGGGAAAACATCGTGAGACAACCAACATGTCCTAGAATTAAATATACGAAGACATGATGACATCAAATGTTGAGCATGAATGTAGATGGCTATATAAGAGTAGAGGAAGACCAAAGAAACGATGGATGGACTGTGTGAATATGGCTAGAAAGGAGGTGACAGCTGAGATGACGAGTAATAGAAAAGTATGGAAGAAGAAGACATGCTGCGCCGACCTCAAATAAATTGGAATAAGGGCAGGAGAATGATGATGATGTGACATCAAACCCGTTCTGTGCTCTCGTGATGGATTACGATCCTCTCACTCCCTCAGAGAGAGCGGTCTACTGAATCCCAGAACAGGTAACAATAGAGGCGAATTATGTTTTGACCCACATACTCAAAGCAGGGTTTTCTTCGCTACCTATGTATTGCCGTTATCGCTAGTTTCTCTTAGTATATTTTTACACCGTATTTCCACGATTATTCATTTTTCTCTCGATTCAACAAGTAACGGATATGCTTCATATTATTATTAAAAATATGTACTAAAACTATAAACCTGTTAGCGCAACGTGATTAAAATAAAAATACACTCCACAACGTCATCTCTATAATATTCTTTTTCATGTTTTTTGATCATACGAATCGCATTTCAAAAATAAAAATGATAAAGTGCCTGTGCACTGGTTGTTTTGTTGATTATTTTGTATTTTTCTATGAATGTGTGATAAGAGATTGTTGAAAAGCATGAATTGAATTTCAAGTATGTAGTCGAGTAGCTTTTGATACAGTTCACGCAGTTTTTTTTTCCATTTATACACACTTCCTTCAAAAAATAATAAACAAAAACTGGAAGCAAGCAAATAAACACATTACTTACAGCCCAATTTCAGTAACAAATTCAATTCCAAACATTTGCGCTGCGCAAAAAACATTCCCGATTCCTACCGACTCCGTCGAACCTGGCCTTGAGCAGACCAACCAATAAATAAAAATATCTCAATATGCAAAGGTCACCCGATTCGTCTGCAGCCGGTCAAGATATAACGATGTAAAACATACATACATGTTCCGATAGTAAACATGAGCTTTTTATAACCAAACTGCGTAGTAAAATGATTCATAATGCGAGGATAAACTGGGAACTTAGTATTGAAAGCATTATTTTCTTTGTGTTATATTTGAGAGTATTTTCTGTTTAAAGGAATTGAAAGGTGTTGGGTAAGCAGGACAGTGTGAAGGATTAGCTTGAGGTATAAAGTGCCCTGAGGCCGCAGCACGAGAGCGCGCGGTGACATAACGTAACATAAACATGTCGATTTTGAATTAAGAATACTCGGTTCACGTACATTTCTTCCATAATTTATTCATATCTATGGATGATACTGGTTGTGATTTTTGCTAAGAATTTGATGAAAATGCTATAGGATAATATTTATTGTATTTTCGTTTCAAAAATTGATGTAGCTTACGTTTACACCGCGTGCTCGTACTAGGGCATACCATTACCAAACAAACTTTCTATGAATCCAAAGGATTTTCAGTGCAATTCAGAATGTATTGTGTCAAAATTAAGTTTGAAAAGTTCATCTAGCCAATAACACAATGAATTTTGTTGAATTTTTGTGCCCTGCTGAGGCGAAAACGTATTTCATCTGGACCCTGTTGCGTTTATAATAAGTTTAATTGTTGAATGTAAAAACATTTGCCAGTCAACTACGTATATCCTTGACACACTGTTTTTTTTTTTGCCCCTAAAAGCAACATCAGCTTATTATTGAATATTTCTACTCAATAGTTAATTACAGATACACGAGTAGAACTCCCACGTGACAATCTTGTATTGTTGTTGTGATGTCATTTTTTTGGAGCAACAAAATCACATTCCTAGTTACATTTTTTTTCGTCGAAGATACGTCCACGACGTCGTACCTAATAAAAATTGTAAATCGTCTATAAGAAGAATCCTTTCGTGGTACTGAAATGAAGTGGGTCGATAAATTAATCAGTTTCCAGACGACCTACAAATAAATGGTAGATTTATTTTACAAACAACTCCATCTTGAATTTATTTAGGTTGTGGGTGCTTTTGTTGAGGAAAATTAATCTTACCCTAGAATTTAATTTTCGAACAATGGTCTGTAGGCTTAACCTGTAGGTAGATACCTCAATATTTTGGTTGAAATGCCAAACCGCTTTTTCTCCGACGTCAAGAAAGCCGATAGATGTTTATTCTTGTTTTTGTTTTGCAAACATTAGCCGACCCACCTATTCATTAACATCTGCCTAGTCTTTTTACTGATTATGTTGGGGTCGGCTTCCAGTCTTACTAGATTCAGCTGAATACCAGTATTTTACATGGAGCGGCTGCCTATCTGACCTCCATAACCCATTAGTACTGGGTAATACGATACTCTTTGGTAAGACTGGTTGTAAGACTTTCGGGCCACTGACTACCTGTAACGACGACAACCTACCTGATGGTGGTCACAATTGCTTATGAATCTGCAGTAGTAGAGGCGTAGCAGAAATATCTCATGTGATGTAATAATAATCGGACCACTATTTTTCATATTTTCAATATGGTTTTTTTAAGAAATGTAATTAATGTGCAGAAAAGATGAACAATGAAAATAAGTATAATTAAATTTATTTGTACACTAGGAAAAAACCTTACTTAACACAGTGAAGACATATTAAATGCGAACTTCTGCCTCCTAAACTAGGTCATAAGCCAGTGTTTTAGGAGCCACTGTTCCTTCAAATGATTGGCACACTAATGGAATTGTCAGTCTTGCAAGTTGTTACACAATGCACAATGTAATTACACCAGTATCCATACAGTTCAAACAGTTAAGCGTCAAAAATGATGGGTTATTGGTGGTAGTAATTCTCCAGACGAGCTTTACTCCTGAATGGATCTCCTCCTTCAGGGTGTAACGGACAGCCTTCCGCAGACTGATGAGGTGAATTCAGTATATCATAATAAGATGACCGGTACAAGAAATTATTTCGGGAACGTTATGGACTGTATAAAGAATGATATGGCAAGAAAGGAGGTGTCGGATGAGATGACGAGTAATAGAGAAGTATGGAAGAAGAAGACATGTTGCGCCGACCCCAAATGAACTGGGATAAGGGCAAGAGAATGATGATGATGATGAACGTTATGGGGATCCATTAAAATTGATTTGTTTTATTTCTTCATACGCAATGTATCGTTACCGTGGCAAGACGCCACTTGGAGCTAGGCAGGAATTGAACAGCTGATTTCTCGCGTCGTTCGTTAGAGTATTTCAATATCCATTGTGGTTTTTTTTTTATTTTAGCTGTATTATTTACATAACTGGAGTGCTGCGTACAGATAATGTAATTTTACATTGGAATAAAGGAAAAGTAACTGAAAAAACGATCCATGAAAAATTTCCTGAGAAAAATTACGTTAGAATATGATTCAAAATAAGGAGCTGAATACACCCTGTCAGTTTGCGGAGGGCTGTCCCTAATACACTGTATAAATGGTGTCTTTGACTGTAAACGTGTAGTTGTTACCTGCTAAACGGTCGATGGCAGAACAGCAATATGCCATTTCGTGTATACCTTACATCAAATAAAAGTTGAAGAGGTAGCTATTGACAAAAGTGATAGTAACTTGGATACAAATCTCTAACACTCTAGTAACTTATGTTTATGATTCATCAGTATTTTATAGTGTTTATGAAACGGTTTAAAAGACTAAAAAAATACATTACAAAAAAAGAGTAGTTTATTATTATGCTTTTTTATTTATTACAAAAGTCAAAAGTCAGTCTGGAGCTAGACACAGACGCGATAAATTTGACATATAGCCAGACTGGACATCTCAACAATAGAAGAGTTTACCTTTTTTTTGATATTTATAAATCTTAATTAAACATATCCAATTAAACATCTTCAAAGATAAATATTACAAAATCAACTTACTCGATAACGGGTGATGTTAACTCCACGAACGTCGCACACCAACTGAGCTACTAATCCCACTCCTGAATCTGAATTCTGAACTGTTGAGAGCCAGTTTGTCTCTGATAGGATTAACCTATTTTCAAGTGATTACTACTGATGGATGGGTTGCGACTCAAAGCGTCCACATGAGCCATAGAAGATCCCGCTCGGCCACAGATCATCAATAATTTTGACATTCAAAGTATACATGGGGATTATTTTTTGCTTCTGTTGTTTATATTCCAAACATCGTATGTTAAATATTTGGAAAATCCCAAATTGTATTCAAAAATATTAACATAAACCACACCGAGTTCAATAATCACATTGTTTTAGCAATTTAAAATATCTTAAAAGTTTCCGTCTTGGCCATGTAACGGTTGCAAGAAGGGTATGCTAATAAATCTGTAATATATGGGTGTGGGTGTAACACATAGGTAGTACTTTATTATTTAAAGAATTCTTGTGTTTTTGAGGATTTGTACTTACCTACTTACGATGATATAGAACTATTCTAATGAAAATTTGTGATATTTTCTAGTGAGCAAAAGTTTTGTAACTAAAACAGATTTTTAATGAAAAGAGAAACTTTAAACATTTCCTTTTGTATTCCCGCCATATTATTATGAAAGGTACCGCAAAAAACAAAGTCTAAAAGTTCTACTTTCACTCTTTGCATTCAAAACCATTATTTACAAATATTACGACCTACTTAAAAATCCATTCAACAGTTAAACGGCACTCGTTTAAAGATTTGCATCGACATATCTCCCTATAAACTTCGCATGCATACACGCATCCTAACACGCGATATTCAAACTTGCACGCATGCAAATACACAATCACGCCAATCCGCCAGTCAGATTCGCAATACGAAAGTCACGTCAACTCGGTCAGGACATGAACAGTCGTAATAAATACAAATCAACGAAAAAGAATCACGAAAGGATTATAAAAACGTCGTTCGGATGTAATCGTGCATCGTACATTCGCCAAATTTTATGCGCATCTTTATTTAAACGTTGATTCGGAACAAATGGATCGATTGGTCGGGCACGCCACCGCGATAAATTACTTTTTGCTAGAGTTTTCGAAGAAAGCGGTGCATGGTTTGCAAGCAGTCAGTCGTGTGAGCACGCGGACGCCGCTCGTCTCCTCCCTCGCTCGTCTCCTCCCTCGCTCGCCCCCCATACGTATTCAATCGAATCACGATACGACAGCGCGCTCGTAAAACTGGCAGGTGACCCTAAGGAGGCTCGCGATATCCCCTTGCGGGCCAAAAGTGTCTGTCTAGCGGAGAGGCCGCGCTCCAAATATGCTCGCGCCGTCCGTAGTGCCGATCTTAATAACCGCTTACGCTTCGCCGACAAACAGTTTTTCCAACGGCCAGCGTCCACTGCCGATACCAAACGCCGACAAAATAATGTTGTTGTTAAACAACAAAACAGAAAAGTAGTCGAGAAAGTTCCTTTCGCGGTTTCCGTACAAAATTTATCTATACCTATGAAGTACGCGGACGAACCGAAATCCAGGCATTCGACCTCCAATCCTCCTCAGAACGTATACAATCGACGGATCGATGTTAACAAGACTAAGCGTTGTAATCCTCCTAAACAGGTCGGCGACAACAAGAGGCTGTGTGACACTGCAGGCTGCGGGAAAGGGACGGAGAACAAACTGTTGTTGCAGATCAGCGAAGCCGAACAAGTGACCGACTTTGAAAGGATTCTTAATTCTAATGCAATACTGTGCGAGCGAGTGCGCAGCCACGTGTGGCATGGATGTGTCGCACCGCCGAAGCGATCAGCGTCTGTGTTGCCGAGGCCAAAATCTGCCTACTCCCTCTACGCCGTAAGTCAGACCTACCACTACCTGTTCCGTCAGCACGAGGAATCCCTAGAACCTCTCATCGAACAGTACCGTCAATCGAACACTGACAAAAATAAGTCTCAACCCAGCATCCTTGAAAAGAACTGTTTCCAGAACCTTCAGAACTTATCCGAGTACTACGAAGACGACCAAGAATTACGAGAACAAGTTGAAACTATCGCAGACCATTTAGTTGCTGACGAAGTTAAAACTGTCGAGGATCATCATCAGGCAATCAGTAGAAGGAACAAGAATTTCAACGTTAACTTGGCAGATTTGATTAGTTTGAATATACAGGGAGAGCGCTTGTCTCCAAGCCGCGAGGACCACGGGCCGTCGCCGGACATAGAAAAGATAGACGCAGAAAACGAGGAGGAATGGCTCGCACCGAGCATGAGCGCAAACTCCGATGACCGCGACTCTCAGAACGACACCAACGTGGACTGTTTGGCACAAAACTTGGATTCTGTGAAAATAGACAGTGATGCAAAAGTACCTACGATAACATTCAGTAACTGTTGTGACGGCTACGCCAGGAGTGACCTGCCGAACAATAAGGACGTCGACATTCATTTGGCCGTGCCCGCTATTGACAGTATTGATGAGGCTCGCCCTCCGATGATGTGATTAGATTTTGTACGTTTAACAATCACAGAAAAACTAATCAAGCAAAATGATTGCTTTAGAAACTGAACAATCCCTCCCGAGCGAGGAGCGGATGCCCAAACCGGAGGCTACAACATCCCATCCACAGAGAACATTAACACGGTCGAGTGCTGTAAGCCAAAAATCCGTCGAAATAATGGTTCATCCGGAGGGCTCTAACAATCCTCTGCATCGATCGAAACTAGCTCCAACTAGGTCGTCCTCAGAGACACAGCCAGGTAAGAAGACGTTAAATTTGAGAAAAACGAAAAACTCATCAATAGAATCGACAATGAGTCTGCCGAATCAGAAGTCTTTGGAGAAGAAACATGGCGGCCTGAGGCATCAGAAAGCTGTGGTGGTGCAGGCCCATTCCGACATAACTTTAAGCACTCAGCCTTCGATGTCGGACGACAGGAAGGCGCTCAGGGAAGCGTTGTACCAGGGTATCTTTCACAGGCACAGGAGGACGATCTTTGCGGTAGGCTCCTTCCTAAGGATGCTGAGGAGCAAAACGTCCAACTATGATTCAATAAGGTCGGACTCGGACGAGATATAGCACCCGTAGATCGTCTAAGTGTATTTTTAGTAAAAAAATGGTGCCACAGACTGATTGTGCTTTGTAAGGAGAGAAAATATGTTATTAGTGTTTAAGAACAGTTTGTTTGTATTAAAATGTTCCTAATTAGTTGTGACTGAGTTTTTGTTGACCCCGCTTTGAGAAGCAGTAGTATACGTATATGGTTGTTATTGCGTGTTCACGCGGTTGGCCGGTGGACTGACATTGGTTCCGTTGTAATATATATTTCAGCTGAATATTTTGTTCGAGTCTTGATACTGTCGACGCGGTGGTATTGATTTCCATATCGGTAAACATTTTCAGCTATTATTTTACAGTTATTCACCTGTTAAACACTTTCACTTTCAACGTTAATAATGGGGTGAATATAAAGATATTTTTTGACCATTTCATACGTAAATAGTACATCTACAAAAGTAGGTAACTGAAATAACTGCGATAGCAGCAGTTATGCTCAAAATTAACTTTCATTAACATGAAAGATATCTCTTTAAAATGTTACAATGTTAAAAACAAAACAAAAAAATCCCGAGACGAAATAAATTGATATAAAGATACTGTAAAGTTCGGTTTAGACAGCCGAAATTGACAGGCTCGTTATAAATAAGGGGAAAAACAAAATAAAAACATAGTTTATGGTAATATTCAGTTGACAAGGATCGAATCGCGTGCCACGGATCAAGGGCGCTCACCATCAAATCACCTTGACTTTTTCAGACGCATAAATTAAATGAAAATCTTTTTTCGTAAGCTAAGCTTATGAAAAGACCATCGACATTCACAATGGATTTATGGTACTATAAAGTTGGCCGTTAAAAGGTAAAAAAACTGACTTTTTAACGCGATAAAAATCGGGGTTTTGGAGCATTAGCGATTTGATTAATAGAGGTGTAAAATGAGAAGGTTTTGTTGACACAATGTTTCTTATTCAGAATTTGTATTTAAAGCGCCGAAGGTTACAAAATAAAGTTACAAATGTGATGAGTATTTTGAATGATTACATTGAAACACGAAATCCAAAGCTATATACCCCATTTGAACAGCATTCGTCTTATTGATATCTAAAACCAAACATTGCCATGATACGGCGATCAAAAACCCATTAATTTTACGATATAGATGCGATACAATAAAAGTATTGAAGATTTATAGCAATCTTTTTATTACAAATGTATTTCAATTGTATAAAACCAATGTTAGGCCACGGTCGATTTGTTATAAAATAAGTAATGTACATGTACCTATTTTAAATAAATATTTGAACGATGTCTGAGATTACATGAGAAACCATTTGTTTTTTTTTTCAGAGCATAAAATTGATTCGATAGACTTTGAGAAATGAGATAATCTAGTGCAGGACTACTTGCACCACCGGTGGCTGAACGCGTTTCGTTTTTTAAAACATTGTTTTTCTTCTGTCAGACTTTTTAGTTGAAAGACATAGACAAAGCGACTTAGGGCCTGCTTCACCACCTACGATTAAGTTCCCGTTAATTTCATACAATTTCTATTTTATTTTTGAATTTATTCAGTAAGTTATAAAATATTACTTTAAGGTGCAAGTGGGCCTAATTTTTACACGACTTCTCAAAAAAAGAGTGTGATGTTTTCAGGGTTCATGTATCCCACAAAATTCGATAAATACCTATAAATCTATAAATGTTATGTTATAAATCATTCACTAACAATGGACAAAAAACATAACAAATTAGCATAACGGCGTACTAATGGAAAAATAATTATTCGAGTTCTATACTTGATTGTCAGCCATCAACGCGTGACATGCCCTGAAAACATGCTATGTACTTGATAGGGTGGGTGGACGTGTTAATGTCTTTACTAATGATAAACCCGGTTATTGAGGTGAAAAAAATGTAATAATCATCATCATGGAAATACCTACTTTATGATTATGAGGCTATTAGATTATGTATTTTTTCAATTTATTACTTGTGAATAAACAACCCACTTGCACCACAAATCGCTGAATCTATTTATCATAAAACGAACTTAAAACATCGTTTTAATTCTGTCTGAAGATGACAGGGAATGAAAAACGTTTTTTAGCAATCTTAATACATAAACAATCATATTACGAATAGGTTGCCCGATGAAATTAGGTTGACTACTTAAAGTGCGACAACTTTGAGTCTGGACTGAATTAACTTGACAACCTAATGCCACCGTGTTTAAAAAGATCTGTAGTTTAACATATAATAAAAACAGATAATTGTACATACATACATAATATCAACTGACCTATTCATGCCTGCCAACTCTGAGGTCGGTAGTGCTTTGTACTTTCAATCAATGTTGCTGATGCTAAAAATATAATGATTTTCATGATATTTTTTGATGAATTTTGTTTCGTAAAAATTAGACATGACTTATTTTTATCAGGCAAGCCATTCGCAATATGTTTTATTCTTGTATTACGATTTCTAAATAGTATTTTTCATTCGGTAAGCAGATGGGTGAAGGTCGATATTAGGCAGGCTCTCAGACTAAGAATGATGTTTTAGAATATTTATTAAGCCCCCAATGTATTTAGTGATTAGTGGTGCAAATGTTCCATTCAAAGAATTGTGCATTATAGAAAGAATTTTACAAAATCTCCATCTAAAAATATTTGTTTAAAATACATCGATGCTTCAATCGAATAGAGAGCTTAGTAGATGAAAATTCCATACATAATATATTATTTAGAATTGTATTTTCCTTTGCAATGGTTGTTAGTGATATTATATATTATGTAGAAAGAAATTAGTGGCGAGACAATGGATTGTTGAAACACATTTTTGGAACATTTTATGCACTTTTTTATATATTTGTACATCCGAAATTTTGTACAACGTGTTGTTGTGTAGGGAATTTATTAAAATATATGTTTGTCGATGGTTTGATGAGTTTTCTTTAAAACTGAATGCATTAGGCCGATAACCGTTTTAACTCTTTCAATAACCTGCAGGTGCAGAGGTATTATTAATAGAAATAAACGCAAACGCCATTTATTTTCAGTCTTCCTTCTGTAAATATTTGTTCAACTAATTTCTCTTCCAAGGTTCGTTTAAAATAGTTTTTGCATCAATATTAATAGCAATATTAACGCTTTCTTTGTAAGAAATCTTAAGAACATGAGGGAATGTTATTTTATTAAAGTACCTATCTCAAGCTCAAAGCATTCTGTTTGTAATTCATGGAACCGTCATGGATTCAGAATCTTGTCCGTAAATAAAGACACCATGTTTCAATAATACTTACCTAACTTATTTATTCCAAACTAAGTAATCTGGTATCTATTGAAACTTGGGCGGTAAACTCACTTTTCTACTAGCTTTGTAAAACCGATCTCGATACAATCACACGAGTTAGTCGAAAAAAACTGTTTTTCTCAAACTTAGCTTAGTTTTTTCCACCATTTCTAAAGATTTGAATCTAAAACGTGGATTTATAAATCATTTGTAAAGCTATTTTGAATGTGAAAATAGTAAATATTTATTCAGAATGGTTTGGTTGGGTTTTCAGGTTATAAACAGACTTACAAGAGGCGTTTCCTCGAATAAAATCAATGGGAGCACACTCACACACACACACACACACACACTAATAACCAAAATACAGAACTAATACTTAATAGTCTGTATTTTGGTTATTCGTCAAAAAAGTACCTAATGCTTTTACTTACAATTATTTATAACGAAATAGGTAGGTATAATAATAAATAATAGTTATTGTTTCTCTAACAAAGCTTGTATATCAAAAGGATACTTCCATAAAATATAGGTATTTCGATAAAATGTCTGAAAGAGTTACCGGTAGGTAGGTATTTCAAAGCCTACAGAGAAAGCCTTCCATATACCTATAGCTTTATCTACCTGAGGGAATTGGTCCCATACTTCCCGTTTTTGTCCCTTATCCATCGTGTTCCATTATATATCCGATATTTACCGACAAAAACCTATCTTATTGGGGTAGGATTATTCGTAAAGTTACGGTTTTATACAAAGGAGCTATTATATCAAATTCTTAAGCATCGCCTTGTTATGTAACTAGATTTTTTGTTGTGGTTTTTTTACTGAACATGCCTTGAAAAGAAAAGAATATCGTTTTTTTTAATGTTATAAAATTAATCATTTATTTGAAAAAGTACGTCTTAAAATAATAAATAACCTGTTCAAAACGTTTAAAAGTTTAACAAAAAAATGCCTCAAACCATCGACAAACATATAAAAAACATGAAAACATGAGCTTTGTAAGTTTTATTACTATAAATAGCTTTTTTACACTAGACAGTTAGTTCATTTTTAATATTGTATCGTTTTAAGCTATTATGTTTGCGCTGGTTGTACATAAGCAAGTAAAATTATATATTGGACTGTGATAGGAGGAGAATGCTATATTATACTTATTATTCTGTTATGTATTAACAGGATAAATAAATATTCAATGTGGATAGGTCATTTTTTGTAGCCACGCAATGTACATACGTACCAATCCGTTGTACTTTATATGCAAACAGCGTTTTTTTAAACGCGCGTCTCCGCCGATGCGTTTAAAAAAACGCGTTTGTGAAAATCGCCGTGTGCATAGGCATTTTTACAGCATTTCAATTGTGCATTTTTGTTCTACACTGTCCATTTACATATTAAATGTTTGTCCTAGTTTAAATGTTAATGTCACATAATTAATACAAATAATAATTATTTGCATCATAATAACAGTAGTTTTCGTAAAAGTGTAATTTAATTATAATAGACGACTTAACTACACGTGAAACCTGAAATTGGATTATTTCAGCACGTGCTTCGTCAATGAATTCGTTCGCGTAAAGAGCACGTGTTTTTTTTGACATCTTTATGTTACACTTTTACCGATCAGTAAAAATATTTTATCATTAGTTGTAAAATGATAATTTTGTTAGTTATTACAATAATTTGTTAATAGTAGATAAGTTAGGTAGGATTAACTAATAATGTTAAATTTTAGTTTGTAAATTGTAATAGAAATATAATTTTAATTATTGTAAAAGAAAAATAATTTCGATATTAATTTTTGTAATTATTATTGTAGAAATACATTCCGTAACGCAAATTTTGTTTAGAAAAAAAAACGTAAATTATTCTGTCCGATATGATAACAGTAAATAAATAAGACTGCGTAAAAATTATGAAAAAAAGGAGAAGAATTGTAAGCCAATAAACGTTTCCGTTGTCTTCTGTAACCATTTTTCATTCGTAATTACATACTGGTATTATAATTACTGTTTTTTTAATGCCCCCGAGGAATGTGTGAAATTGACCTTAAAAAGGTAAGTTTTAAACGTCTATACACGGTGTACACAGACCCTTCACGAAGCCATCAACCAAGCATTCTGTACGTCAAACTAAGTAAGTAACTCTACCCAAAAATTATTGCTGGGAAACGACATTTTTTTTGAGGTGAAAAATGTCGTTTTACGGTAGGAATTAATAAAACGCATTCAAAACATTGTGCTGATCGATGCATTGGATAGTACGGGGGTCGTTGACGTATTTAAAGTATATGTTACAACATTAAAATTAAAATTGTATCTAAAAACAAACTTAAGAAAAAGTTGGGACTTTGACCCCCAAGATCCCGTAAATAAAAGGTTCCCAGGAAGATATGGTTGACAACCAAAAAATGATCGTAATGACGAAGAGAACAAGTGCCTTTCGGCTTCGTTAAGGGTATTTTAACAGCCTTTATACCTTAAGTACTAGCCAATATAAACTACTAGAACTATACATACCGAACAATTTATGCTTTCAATAAAGAATTAAGCGAGAATTAAAAATCGAGAAAGAATTATAAATTTTTAACGCTGCTTGTAATAAGTGGTACGTAAGCAACAGGTTGTCAAAGCAAGGTCTCGCTACAAATTTATAATCTTATGCCTGTTTTTACTTCTTCTATCAATATATTTTGACGGCACAGTTGGCGCAGTGGCTGAGCGATTGGCTGATGCGCTGTGTTTTGCGGGTTCGATTCCCGTACGGAACAAATATGTATTTGTATGGCCTACAGGCAGTTTTTCCGGGTCTGACTGTTTGTGTATGTGAGTCTAAATGTTTGTAAACGCACCCACGATACAGGAGATATTCCCAGTGTGGGGCAAGGTTTAAAAAAAAATATGGACACGGAATAATCGATGTATGTGTCGATGTGTGTGTATGCTACGCGAACTCCGCTTGCTGTTACAGTGCAAAGGTCAATATGTTTCCGGGTGACACCGTGTGCGTTGCAAGATGGAAGATTTCACTATTACTTCTTGTTCTTCGTCGTTCTTTCAATGCTGAACTACCATATAGGACGCGTCTCCAAATTATGCGGTCATCTGCAGAGTGGACCGCTCGGTAGGTATGTACATGCTGCATCCAAGAGCCTTTCATCTGTAGCAGCACAGCAAAGAGTACTACAGCAACATAGATCAAAAAGTACTACAGCGCCATCTATGACACAGACGATGAACTAAACTTCGAAATACACCTAAGTCCTACATCGCGCAAGTTATCCGCGACTTTAGACTATATAGAAAATCCAACAACTGTCGGGCATTAGCCCACCAGATATAACACCCGTCTGGTAAGAGGATCCTCCCTTTTCTATGGGGGATGAAGAACTTTACACCGAACCCCCAAACATCAAATCTGCTGCCCCGTACAAAATTTCAATACCTTCTCGAACCAAATGTATGGGACAGCTGATAATTATTTCGCATTTACGATATTGGACCCATGGAGGAAGTTGTTCAGTTTGATGGCCTGCAGCATATCCTTTCATATGACTATACCTTTTCTGTTACACGTTGTATACTCTCTGAAGACTGAAATACAGATTGTATATACCTGTCCTATGTTGAATTTCTATTGAACAGGCTACAAACACTACTGCATCATCATCAGAACAGCTGCTTTTCTCAACTGTGTTGGGGTCGGCCTTCAGTCTAACCAAAAGCAGCTGAATCCAGTACTGTACATGGAGCGACTGCCCATCTGACCTGTACAACCCAGTTAGAACTGGGTTGTCACAGCATCATGCTGGCTGAGTGGAAACCTCGCGACGTGCAGCCAACTATTATGTCCAGTCCTGTTGTTTTTATTAATATTTGTTTTGCTTTGTGTATGTTTTTATTGTTTTTTTTTTGTTATTATGCACGGTATGTCTTTGCGACCCTTGGTTTTAGACTGGTTGTCAGGCTTTCGGGCAAAGACTAGAATATTTGTACCAAAACTTTCGGGCCACTGACTACAGGTAACTACTGTCAACAATCTCCAATTAAAGGTCGGGACCAAAGAGTAGAATATTTATACCAAACGGTATATGTACCACTCTAGGACGAAGACAACGACAAGACGGCGACGACGGTAAGTACGACTCTTTGGTCAGAACCAACCATTGTTTGACGTGCTTTCCGAGGGGCACGGATGAAACTCAGTATGCAATGGATGACTAGTGGTCACCCATCCACAGACAAACCTGGGCAAGCGCGACCTTATTCAACCTTTAAGATCGACCCGTGTTATTATTATGCCGTCGAAAGCTTGTAGAATTTATGTACATCTATCCATTGTTTTCCTATGTTGTATCTGGACGGCTGATAAGCCTGAAATAATATAGTTTAAATGTCGACAAAAATACTGACACCTTCTCCAAGGTGTCAGTATACGCGGTGTAGAAGGTTATTAAAGAGCAGCTTGGTAGAAGGTTATAATATTAGATATCGATGCTTTATAGAAGAAACAGCAATGTGGACCTAACATTGAAGTTTGTAAGTCATACTTTTGGGCGTTAGACTAGTCTCCGTTACTAAAATGCATTTATTTTCTGTCAATGTCTATTTTAGCTGACAACAGATTAAATGGAAAAAGTTTTCGGAATCCAATTAGGAAGGGAAAATACACGCTTCGACTTCGTCTTGGTATAGTGTTGCAAATGCGTCTGCTGAGCATGAGGTTTTGGGTTCAATTCCCAGGTAGGGCAAATTGTTATTGGGTTTTGCCATCTGGAATTTCCGGAGTCTGGGTTTCTGTCCGGTTAATAGGAATAAGTTGGCCCCCTATCAGGTACATGAGAGTTAAACAATAGCTCAAAAAACCTGTACATAAATACACCTCTGCATAAACCTTCTGGAAAAACACAGGTGATGGTATGTTTTGAGAAAATATATTAAAATGAAATCATCATAATAATTTCAACATTAAATAAAAATCAAATCGTTCAGTTACATCACCGATTCAGTCACGTGAACTCACCGTTAATCATTTTCTCGTTAATGTTAACTTAATAACCAATCGTAGATTACATTTTTGTTGGGAACTTTATGACAAACGTTGAACCTTTGATTAAAGTCCGATTAATCGAAAAAAAGGTTTGCACGCATTTCTGGCTTTTGAAGCTCGAATTCTGTAGCAAGGAATTTATTTTATTTGAAGCTTGTGTTGTCTTGTCACACTGAACGCTCGGATTCCGTTGATTTAAGATTGATGTGTATTACTTTTATCCTATTGACCGCCACCGACGTCTATGGAAGTCAAATAAAAAAGTGCTCACGACGCCAGGGGACGGCATGGCACGTCGAAAATAACACTGGCGTAGAGAACACAGTTTTTCGTCATTGACGTGGCGGTCTAAAGGTTTTTGATAAAAAAGGTGAACATGAATGAGCCTCCTGGTGGAACCACTACAAGAAGTGAGACCTAGATCTGTGGCTGCTCGTGTTGTTGCCTCAACCGTAGTCATAGCGCAAATTTCGTCGAGTCAATCAACTCAGGCCTACTTATTTTATCATTGCCTGATAAGTCACGTTTTTTTCACCAAATGCCATGCGATTTGTTATCTCAGCTTCTCGAAATCTCAGGGTTTGTCATCATTTTGATCATTGCTAAGGCTCTACTGTTTTTTTAATGCTTTCGAGGAATTTGTGAAATTGACCATAAAAAGGTAAGTTTTGAACGCCTATACAAGATGTAAACGGACCCTTCACGAAGCCGTCAACCAAGCATTCTGTCAAACTAAGTAACTCTATGCAAAAATGTTTGCTGGGAAACGACTTTTTTTTTGAGGTGAAGAATCACGTTTTACGGTAGGACTCAATGTAACGCACTCAAAACATTGTGCTGATGGATGCTTTGAATAGTACGGGAGTCGTGGTGGTATTTAAAATAAAGTTATAATATTAAAAACTTTTATTCAAGAAAAAACGTTGTAACTTTGACCCCCAATATCTCCGTAACTAGAAGGTTCCCAGGTATGGTCTAGAACAAAAAAAAAATCGCAATGACGGGGAAAACAAGTGCCTTTCGGCTTCGTTAAGAGTACTTTTACACTCTTACTAAGAACGTCATTGTTAAGTTGTATACATATATGTACACTCTACCAGTACATATACACCTACTATGTACATATACCTATACATAAAAGCCGCACCCCGAACAATAGGCCAAGCTCAGAGTATTGCGTTCCGTGTAGGATGGGAATTCCATTACTTCCATTAAATGCTGTGGGCATAGCGTCTATGTAATGAACAGTAAGTGGACAGGAACGGCCTCTGTAATGTAATTACGGAGGAGGTATGGTTTCATGTAGGTAGTATTAACTTGAGTGTGTAGATGTAGAACTTATATTCAAGGGCTGAGTTGTTAGGCAAATAGTGTAACTGCTTCGTTGGCCTTTGTTGTTGCAAGCGCGTCTTCTGAGTGTGAGGCCCTGGGTTTGATTCTCAGGTGGGGCAAATGGTTATTGAGTTTTTCCATCAGTAGTAGCCACGGAGTCTGGATTTTTGCCGTGTTGACGAAAGGCTCGCCCCTATTACACGGGACAATATAACTGGCGAAGTGTGGGTGTGCTATTAGGTGCAGTCACGAACACCAATATGTTTGCACTTAGCAAAATTCAAAAGCGATTTTGTCCTGAAATAACGGTTACTACATTGAGATAAGACCTATTTCGTAACACTATGGCATCCAAAATACAACATTAGTTTTAGTATATGCGAAACCTGATACACGTGTCTAGTATTTTTATGTAAAGAATCTATGTACAAAATTTCAAAACTGTATCATGAAAAATCACAAACCTAGTTGTCCGCAGAAAATCGCGGTCACCACGCAGCGCGCGCCGACAGCGTCGTCTTGAGCTCATTGATAATAATAATTTGGCAGTAGGTACCTAAATTATTGCAATAGGTACTCAAAGTCGCTCCCAAAAATATTAAAAAAAGTTAAAAGTTGGATAACTTTTAACTTTTTTTAATATTTTTGGGACAAAATATAACATGGTTTAAAAATGATTGGAATCGATTCAGTTACTTATTCTGAACAAACTATATTCAGGTTTCGCATATACTAAAAATAATGTTGTATATATTCACTCGTGACTGTACACCTCTGTCTAAGCTTTCGGGGATTACATGCGTGAAAATGATGATGATGGTGTATAAATTAAAAACAGCTAGTCAGAGAGTCGTCTTAGGGACCGGTAGGGACGGCACTTTCGAGTGTTGGCACTATAATAAAAGTGTACTATTAAATTATTTCCTGCATCGATTGCTAGTGCGATTGGCTGCCATGAATAAAAACGGACAGAAGGACTACTTATCTGTGGAGTGTATAACTACGGGGTGTAACAAGACCCCTAACGAAACCGTCAATCAAGCATTCTGTACCAAATTATGTAACTTTACGCAAAAATTATTGCTGGGAAACGTCTTTTTTTTTGGGCTGAAAAATCACGTTTTACGGTAGGACTCAATGTAACGCACTCAAATTATTGTGCTGATGGAATGGATTGAATAGTATGGGGGTCGTGGAGGTGATTAAAGAAAAAATCTTACATTAAAAACATGTTTTGGCAAAAAGTTGGAACTTTGACTCCCGATATCTCCGTAACCAGAAGGACTATCTAGAACAAAAAAAATAACACAATGACGTGGGGAGAACAAGTGCCTTTCGGCTTCGTTACGGGTCTTGTTACACCCTTTATGTAGCTGGTACATACGACTACTGAACTCTAGAAATGACTAAACATAACCAAATAATGCTTAGTTAATTTCATTTTGAAAAGCACACCAGCAAAGCGACTGAACTCAAAACACCCCGACTAGTGTTTAGCAAAAACAAAACGTCAACGAACTCCCTAGCACGAACTGAACCTCAACAATACCAGAACAATCTATGGTTCTGATTCACCCAAATTGATTCGGTCTGGAAGCCGACCTCTACGGTATAAAGAATTGGAAGAATACAAACGCAAGTACGTAAGTACCTACGTAAAATATGTAAACTGTACTGAATGGAAAAGCATCGCACGTTATTTTGGTAAAATCAACTAAATATAGATTGACTTTGGGATTCTTTGTACATATAACTTCCTGAGTGTTCGAGGTTAAGTCCAGTTGCTACTATTGAATTGAGGAGTACTGTTTATAGAGGAATATGATTCGTCAGTAGTTCTATGATTGTCTACTGCCTACCTTCTTGTTGGGGTCGGCTTCCAAGCTAACCGGATGCAGCTAAATACCTGTATGATCATGGAGCGACTGCCTATCTGACCTCCACAGCCCAGTTAGTACTTGGTTATACGATAGGCCTTGGTAAGACTGGTTGTTATACTATCGTTGTCGAACTACTATTATAATAATAATGGACAGACTTAACAGTCTCTTTGGTCTCGTTTTCTCTACTGGGTTCGATTCCCAGGTGGGGCAAAGAGTTATTGGGAACTGAAAAATCAGTTAGAAATTTCTCAGTAGGAACCCTGACTTTGGAAGGTGGAGGTGTGACACTTCGGCGCCGGACAGCACGTAAGGTGTTGGCGCCTGATCTCTCTCCAGCCACGACGGATTGCCGTCTCATCAGAGTGTGTGTGTAAAGGATTTCACACATTACACAGACTCACCGCCAGCTTCACCTCGACGTGACTCACAGTAATGCACTGAAATGTGAGCTCTCTATCGTGTTCGTTACGGTAGAATCTTCAGCATTTAGGTATTTAAAAGAAGTGTGGATTACGAGTACGCCACGTGTCGTAGACTTATGTACTACGTAAGGACAGAGAATGCACCTGTGTTAGAACACACACCGACCCTCTGACCTATGCACTAAATACAAAGTCATTGTTACATTATTCACCATTATGAAGTCCACTTCCCACTTCTGATGTGCACGGAGAGGTTACGATGGCGGTTGTGGACGTTAATTCGTGCGGACCGGATGCAGCTGAATACTAGTATTTTAGATGGAGCGGCTGCCAATCTGACCTCCATAACCCAGTTAGTACTGGGTAATAAGATACCCCTTGGTAAGACTTTCTGGCCACTGACCACTTATCATAACGTCCTTTCCGAGGCTCGGAGGAAATTAGGTATGTTAAGGGTGGTCACCCATCCACGGACCAACCTAGGCAAGCGCGACTAAACCTGAAGATCGAACCGAGCGGCTGTTATTATTAAGCCACGAGTTCCTTTTTAGCTTCTTATTTTAATTAACAATGCAAGTAGAAATTAATATAATTAAATTTCTATAACTCATAAAAACATGACAGCTGATGACACTTTTCATGCATTTACTCATGACAACGATGAATCATATTATCGGTAATAGTAAAAGATAAGATCACATTTTTTATGATGATAACCATGATAACACAACAACCTAATAGTTTGGAAGCAATGGGATAATCTTCACGATCACGACATATCAACCCAGAGCTGGACTGCTGAGATCGAGATAGAGATCTACGCCTTGGAAAGTACTCACCATCTGCAGACCTTCTTGAAAGAGGACTGTTGGCCGAAAGGTGTTTATACCTACGATTCCGAGGACGGTTACGCGACACCACGCAGCAGAACACGACGCCGTCGACGATTCGTGTCTAGTTTTAGTTAAATAAGGTTTTTTATGTGTATTAGTTTATTATTTTATAAGATTATTTTGTGTATTTTTATATATGGGCCTCAGTTGCCTGACAATAAAATTATTGATTGATTGATTGATTGAATACTTTCTTGGGACTGTAGCTTCATATTTTTGTTTTTGACAATTCAACAGTTCCTGAAACTGGCTTACTTGAAATAGATCCCTTGGGTTTTGTTTTTTTAATAAGTACCTCTTATCGTCGTTGTCACCGTCATCGACAAATTTATAAAAGTTATAACGACATCAACCGTTCCAGGCCAGTCCAGTGTGGTCCACAGCAGACTGTATGGCTATCGATGTGGAGTCGGTCAATTTCGGTTGGTCTACAGCGATCAACCGTAGTCTAGTTGCAATTGTCAGTCAGTCGAAGTTCCAGTTTCTCTGGTGTAAAGATCATTCTATGGCTGGTCATCATAAAAGTTTTCCCAGCAGTGGATCAGCATCTACTACATTTGACTACAGGCTACCAGACTATGGGAAAATACTTACCACACCCGACTTTACCTTTCTTCAGATTCTTTTTTTTGTATCGTTCCGCAGTGCCATTGTTTATGTTATTATGGTTAGGTTGAAAATAAAAATTAAAGATATCATTAAAATAATCTGATTTTATTTCATGTAACTTCATTAACTATGTCCAAGCATTATTGGCGTAACATACATATAGTAATAACTACACAACAATATAATTATTTTCTTTTACTCTATCAGCCGAATACAAAACCTTTGGTTACTAGCTTATTAGAAAATTTACATTTAATATTGGTGTTTCTACCTTGAGTATTTATTCTAGCTTTTGTCTGCGTTCAATCTTATGAATTTAGAAATGAAAGCTGAATTTTGTTAAAAGAATTACAGCAAATACAAATAAAATACGAAAATTGCTTTTAAACAATTGGAAATATTTACAGTGCAAAGAAAACAAATTTGAAACGTCCAATCTATTACAAATACAGACAAAACTATTGAATTAAACGTAGATACAGATTTAATGAATGATGAATTCAAAAATGAACATCAGACCGGGGATACACGCAGTAACTTGCAAAAAAGTATGGATGTAGTTTGCATGCCACTTTGACACACATGTACCCAATTAGAAGGCATGTTTTGGCACAATGGCGTACCGACTACTTACATAAACTTGTAGAAGTAACCACAGGCCCGCCGTTTGATTGAGACAATGCATGAGTTAGCTGCGTATTGCGGGACGCATAATGACGCGATCTTATTAGCTCTCGGGACATGTGAACATATCTCCCTGCCGTACACGCAGTTACTGCAGGTACCATCTCAATCAAACAAAAGAATTGTAGCATGTGTATTCCTGACCGCATTTAAAAAGGCATTGAAAACAGGTATGTGGACGAAAGCAAAGCCTTTACTGAATAAAGCCCAGTTTAAACTGTATAGGACTAGACTGTCACGTTTGCAAGCATTGTTTATTCTTAAAAAGTTAATATAACGAAATTAAACTAAGATACAACAACGTAATGATTATCACATTATAAAGAAAATCATCTATGATGAATATTTACATAGCTTAAGGCACAAATTATAAATTGGCTTTCAGCCACTATAACGTAGGAGTGACGAAGCGAGCAAGACAAGACGGAACAAGTAACTAACTGCATCTGGTTGAATCATGTTTGACATCAAATCTATTTTGGCACTATTTTAAATCTAAGGGAAAAATAATCATGGGTTGAGTTTCAGTCCACTCAAACTATTTAGGACGAAGTTACCGCAATTAGGACATCTTAGCCAAGTTCAAGAGCTGTCTGTGTTACTATTTCATAACAATGAAAACTCTGACCAGTCCTTAAACATGGTTTAGAGCGGTGCTGACCGAGTTCTGTTTAATTGGTGAAAAGGTCCTGAGAATATCAATATCTCTTTTCATCAAGAAATCAATCTGAGTATACACGATTCCATAAAATCCTTCATTGTCATCGCTCGCCCCAGTCACCCTAGGACTCATAATATATACATAATTGGCCCCAAAATAATGCTGTTGATAAAGATTTAAAACTACAGTTTCTATAACATCACACTTAATCGTTTCTCTATTAACTACTTTACTGATAGCTTCTATTCCAACATTTTTCCTTCCATCTAGATGTCTTAGATCTACAATTTACTAGAATAGAATGTTAAAATGCCAGAGCTCAAACTATGTAAAATTGGATAATTTCAAGACCAGATCTAAGATGATCCAGCGGTTCTGTGCGATGTGCCACAAATATATACAAATAGAAGAAACGTATATTTTTTTTCGTTTTTCATATTTTTTTTACTCTATACATAATTAATATTTGAATATATTATTTATCTCTAGCCTCGGACAGTCTTTCCGTACTATATTGCTTCACAATCACAACTCTCATTCAGTATTTAATTTTGATTAATTTAAAATGAATTATAAATGTAACTTAGTTTTAGTCTGACTACCAACGAAATGAAAATAATTCAGGTCAACAGTTCAATTTAAATAATAGATTAACTCATTTGCACGGCAATTACTTTACCATAAATCAGCGTGACTTTGCTATTTTTAAAGTATGGCTTTATTAAAAATTCACTCGATGGGCTCTTTCTGGTGTTTTATAAGCTATTAGTTAGAACATTATACTCCATTCACTGGTGGTCAGACCATTCTAATCGCCGGTATACATTAAATAAGTTTTGTAAGCAACAGAGATCTTACCGAATATCTCCAGGCTTCAAAATATTCGTAACCACACCATCGTCTATATATACAAAATAGAACGTCCTCTACAATACGTAGTATAGCACACTTTTCGTACACATATTACAATCTAGCGCGCTTAAATTCACAAAACTTAACCCTTTGGAATGATTGGTTATTGTTATACTCCTATTAATTAATAGTTTTTGATTTTGTATTGTCATTTCCATTTGATGATATCCCGTTCCCAAGTCTAACAGTGACATACAAAAGCGATCGAAATATTTTTTCGTTCTTTAAATAAATTAACTTGCGATGTAACTTAGTATTAATTATTTCACTGAAGAAATGTAGATACTAGCTTCTCAATAAACGCTTTTGTACTCACCACGACTAGTGAAACTGGATGCAACTGAACATTTTGGCATCTTGACACAATAACCAATACTGGGGCTCATAATACTACCCGTAGCTAACGGCTGTTTAAGAGTCACGCCTTTTTCTTCCCTTTACTTCCATTTTCTACGAATATTTCTTTGAAGTCTGTGAGGAGTATGTCGACGACATTGTTTTGTTGGATGCAGTCCACTGCGATGTTGTGGGCCTGCTCCGGGGGCGCCCACAGGAGAGTGGGACCGAATACGATCGCTAGGTTAGCCGTGTGCATTCTGTTTTGCTCCTTATGTAGTGTTACCCTGTTGAAAAAAATTTTTAAATTAGAACTCTTTGTATTACTAGAATTTTGATGACCGAATGGACTTTAAATTGTTTTAACCAAGATTATACAAAGATTATATTGGTTCGAAGTCCACCGGAGTGCCAACCAAAGGTAAAGTTTTATTTTTTTTATTTGATTGCATACTGTTAATGTTTGCTGTTATGTTTTAATTTTAAGTAATTATGTATTTCAGTTGGGATTTAATGCCTTTATGAATAAATAAATAATAATAAATATAAATTCTAAATTTCTTTATCTTTCAATGATGAAGACTTACCTAAGCAGATGCTCTAATAAGAACTTGAGCGTTTCCCTGTTGCACTGTGGTAGAGCCTTCACGATCTCTTGGAACTCCTTGATTCTCGCTTCCTTGGGTTTTAGTGCTGAAATTGAAAGATAACCGGAACATTATTTATTTTATCTTTTAATCAACAATTGTTTTGTACCTACAAATCTAAATAGTTTTAGTTATACTCTACACTTGACATTTAATTGTAAATTCAGTGTCGTCTAAAACAATGTTATACATTTTTTTTTAAGCCAAAATAAATAAGCCGTTTCTATAAATATTTCGGGACTGGTTATAAACAAGCAAAGTAATCATTTCAGCCGTGTTACAATTTCCGGACATTCCTGTCCGGATCAACCCTTCCCTTCAACCCTTGTCGGCTTGAATATTAAACATTGAAGAGGCTCTCAGAGGGATGGTATTGGTATTAGATTTTAGATTTGAAGTATGTACGATATGATACGGCTGTAATCCTGGAGAGTATTTACTCAAGTGCTTTAAAATATTCGCAATTTTGTGTTACGTGTTGATATTAATATCTATAGTTTACATAATTCTATTAATAAATATTTAGTAGGTTAAAGAAAACATCGGGAGGTACCGTGCGTGTCCTAGAACCAAATACTCGAAGATAGTAGCATCTACCAACCCGTACTAGGTAGGTGTAGTGGATTCTAGTTCAATCTCTCTCAAAGAGAGAAGGCCTGCTATCAGCATTGGGAACATTATAGGCCGATTAATCAAACATATTGGATGCAATTTAATAAAAGACTGTCCGTTATCAGTAATTTCTCAACTACAAGTTGTTATTCTTTGACCAAATAAAAATACTCTGTGAAGAACTGTTTCTTCGTAATGTGTCAATGCAGCTTTTACCCTACTGCTCCATAAGGAGGGTGGCCTGTAAAAATGCATGATGAAATGTTAAAGGTACTTACAGCAAGCAGCGAGTACTCTGTCGAACATGGTGCAGGGAATCAGCGGTTCTTTCAGCTCCCTAAAGAACAGTTTCAGCGAACCGGTCAGCACGTGGATATCTGTGTTGTTTTCTATCACCGACATCTTGTTTTGGTCCACCTGGGAACATGAAAACTGTTGTAGCATTCAAAATGTTGAAGGATACTCAGTATGTGGATATAAGATTGACCATTACGAGGCAGTGGATTCAAAACTCGTGAAAAGATAAGGAATGAAGAGAAGAAAAGGAAATGAAGTAGAAGTTTATTCTGCACAGATAAAACATGAAAGATTCAATATAACTGTGACGTCAAAATCCACAGTTATGAATAATTCTCTTAAATGGCGTATGTTATTAAATAATGTGGCTTCTAAATCAGCAGCATGACGGTTTTAATGATGATTATCATCATTATTAACACACAAGGAAGGATAATATCGACGTGTTTACTTTCCTCTATAATAGTTATAAATAAACCCTTAGTTGTTTAAACTGCTGTGATATCAAAATATGTACGAGGTTGAATAAAACTGATTGTTTTAGCTCTTAGAGAAGGTATCTGTCTATCAGGTATCTATCTTTCTTTTTGTTAAGCTGTAGGTATATTTTAATTTACTTAGGATCAATAGGTTCCCTTTAGTCGCGGGTCCTCAAAAGCGCAAGTCTATAACCATTTTGGACACTCCTACATTTAGGGAGCACTGCAATTTCAGAGGGTGTAGAAAGGATCTTCTATCAGTATACCATTTTTTTCTTAATTGTGGTTTCAGCGGCCTGCTTGGTCCACCAGGGTGATGGTATGATGATAATTATTATGACGATTAGTTCCAGCTACATCTGGTTAGACTGGGACTCGACCCCAACATAGATAATGGAAAGGCTAGGTAATGATAATGATTATGCAAGACTCACCTCTAATCGAATTTTCTGGACCTGACTGAGGTTACCGCTGGCTCGGTACAGCCCGTCTGTGCACATATTCTCTTCACTCCTCTCGATCTCGGTCACACACGCCACCACGAACTCCGGGACCCTCGGACTGGTGGGGGGACATACCTCCTCCAGGTTCCGCCCGAATACAGGTTCGTCTGTTGAGAAATTGGTTGATTGGTTAGATTTCAATCATAGGTAGATAATATTGTTTATTAACAAAAGATTTATTATTATCAACAATGTCTATTATGAAAATATTTTAGAATCATCAGCTCAACAATGATTCAAAAACTCATTTTAAAAGCTTTTATCGATCAAGTGTCCTTCGATTAATTTTGATAAATAAAAATCTAGTTGCGTGGGTTATAGGTATACTTTCTAATATATTAGGGAAAAATCTATAAACAGATATATAAAATAATACCCATAGAAGAAACTATAAAACATTTACAAAATAAACACCGAAAAAAATAATATGGTACCCAAAAGAAGTTTCGAATGACGATTCCAACAAACTAAAGAATAGCAGAAGAAATTCTTCAATTTGATCTTCAATAGCTTTTTATTCACCATTGTAGGAGATTTATTCACCGATAATAGTCGAAGACAAGAAAGCACTACCGATCCGAACGAAGGAATAGTTAAAACTAAAGCAGAGGATGCAGAAATTTTTAAAGCTTATTTACACACAATTGAAGCTAACTTTAACCACAATATTTACAACGAAGAGTAAGCATTAGAAGCTGAAAACAATAACAGTATACGTGTAACAACGTCTTCCGTTCACTATGATGAAACATTGGGAAGTCATCCTCTTGCGTCATAATAAATCCACGTAAGGCTTTTAATGGGGTTTAGAATCCTTTTACAGTTTTACACTTTTGACACCAGCTTAACCAAAAAGCAACACTATTGTAACGAAAATATATATCACCGTGATTTTCATAGTGATGTAATGCCAAAGGTAAAATAAATATCAAAGAACCGTAGTTTGAAAAGCTCGGTGCAGTCTTAAAAACATCAATAACATTGCTTTTAACTTAATAATGAAACGTCACGATTTGTTTACAAAGTATTGATTTTTGTTTTATGACACACAAACATATTTATTGCAGAAAACAAATTATTAAGATATTGTGCAAATATAATACAGTACACAATTGTCCCATCTGCTCTAGCAAAACGGTCACATAGGTGCACATAGGTAAAAAAATAAAACACCAATTAGATTTTATACAACTAATTGTAATATAATACATACGTGTGGAAACAAATTTACAAAACAATATATACATATTAAATGCAACTGTCTAAAAATAAGCACTTACCTTTGATAAAAATTTGAGCACTGAAAACTTTAAACTATCAAGCAGTGTTTAAGCAGAAATTAACGATTAAACCCAAATTATTATACAAACTTATTTTAACACTCTGTTTAGTTCACTTAATCCCAAAATCATCAAAATTGTTACAGTAAAACTTCCAATTAATATCAAATCACTTTTTCACCAACTACTAAATACAGTTAACTCCAAAAAGGTTTTAACTCACTCCAAAAAATGTTAGCTTCTTTTCACACCAAACCAAATCTACTGTCTAAAACTACATCTACTCAGTGCCACTCAAACCATCAAAGATCAAATTTCGAACCTTTGTAAATCCCTTTCTTCACAAGTTGCTCCATGGCTGGTCTTTTGGCGAAGAATTTTCTTAACCTACTCCTCACATGTGATTTCTGTATAGAAACTTCTGTTGAGTCGCTCAGATCTTCATTGCTGCTTCCTCCAGCTGAAATGTAGAACATTGAAGATGAAAACGAATTGTTAGTTGGTACAGCAAGAAGAGTTGAAATGGTGAAGCAGGAGACAGAAGGCTACATTCTTTGGGCGGTATTCTTTTTTTAATATTACACAATATATGCAGAGCTATTTACCTATATATTTTTCCAAAAGAATACCACACAACACGATCGCATCAAATCAGGTAACTCTATGAGTATTGTTCTCATTTCAATGTAATGCTAGTCGCTACGGCAAATTTTTCCTTTGACTATTTTCAGAACAAACGAACAGATTTGATACGATTATGTAGCCAGAGGGTTTGCGAGATTGCATGCTAGCAATCAGTGGATATTGGCAGTTTGATTACTAAAGTATTAGCGGTAGAAAAGACTACAGACAACCCAAAATAATATTGAAATCTTTGCAATTGTTTTGCCTAGTGGAACTCTTTTTCAAGTCTTTCCCATCGCCAATCCTTTATAGGACAGTACATAATTAAGGTACCCCATACCACAGCAAGATAGTTTGGGTTCAAAGCCATAACCAGAAAGGCAGAATGTAGTATAGATTTATATTAAATGCTGTTTTGGTTACGACACAGAAATTAAGTTACAATAAGTTCATGGTAATGTACCTACAACGACTCATAAGAGAAGTTTCAAAACTTGTGTAGAAATAACAGTTACTGTTAAAGTTTTTTGAGGTAATAATGGAGTAAGGATACATGGGCTAGTCTTACTTTCAGAGGAACTAGTCGAAGGAAACAAGTAGCATCTGTAGAATGACTGGTGTAAACTAAAAAATCGTAACATTATTTGTTAAAATATATAGGTAATATAATCGTAATTGTCATCTCAATAAGTGAGTCACATAATGTTATAACCAAACAGATGAACTTTGAATAATTAGAAGATTATTAAAATGACACGGACGATACAAGTTAGGAACAGGCATTTGAGACGAACACAAATTGAGGCCAAAACATTCGGAAATATTAATTTTGTTGTCAATAATTTACCTTTTTCGCCTGTATCCTGAATTCACACCATAAAATATAAGAAAATAACTAATATTTGTGATCTAGCATGTAATACTAGAATCACTAACGATGAAAAATGTTGATGAAATTATAACTTCAATTCCAAAAAGCACTACACATTTTATGCAATATTTCTTTTTGGAGATACTAATACAAGAATACAGTCAATACTATTGAAAAAACAGTAGAATTCGTCATGTATGCTACAGATAAATTGATAGGCGCTCGTTATCAATTGTGTGTGGATACGATAAGATGGTATCGACACTTATTTAATACACCGTCGACCATTTCAACTTTACCACTATTCTGTATGGGCGTGTCTATTTTATTTTCTTGGGCATCCGCTATATCGTTACGTCCGGTGATAATCAACAGATCTAAGATTTTGTGTTGTAGGGTTAAGATTATCGTCAAGCGATTATGGTGTTTATCACTATGAGTCATAAGAGTCCACATGCTCATGTTTCAATGTTGACTTGTTACATTTAGGTTCGCATTTGATTAAAACAGTACCCAAATTGCGTAGGTAATAAAAATCACTTTCGTATTGGAGATACAACAAAGACCATTGCTGCATACGTTTGTGGAATTGGTTTGTTCGACAACTTGTTCAACGCAATGTATATTGTTAAACATACGCATTAAGACTGCTGTGTAATTTGCAGGCTCAGTCAACTGGAAGTCAATATAGTTTGAAAAGGCTGGGCAGATAACGACAGGCCTGTAGATATAGCTAATCATGGATCCCTTAGAGAGCCTGATCTACCAATAATAGTCGATAAGCTAGAAAAGCATGTGGTGAATTGGCGAATTATCACCAAAGTCGATGATGAACCTTTTTTGGGTAACATAAAACTTCAACAGAAAGATAAAACATAATACAATCTGATAACAGAAGATATGCCTACAAACACATATTTGTTCGATACAATAAGGACACTTGTCGAAGGAAACAACAACAATTTAATTTTGGTTGCTGATAATTTATAATGTGTCCTAAAATGAGGGCATTACAGTCAAAAATCGCCTTTGTATTTAACCTACGGATCAATGGTACATTACGTTTATGGGATCCAAATATTCTCAAATCATGATGCGATCCAAAATATTCCTTAAACTTATTCGTCTTTTCCGTAGGACTTTTCTTCGGTTTATTCATTGAATCACTGGGCATTTTCTTATGTATGTAGCGCACTAAAGAGTCTATTACTTTCTGTTCCATTTCACTATAAATAAGGTCCAAATTCACTTAGCACTTGACACATTCACATTTTTGTTCTGCACTTGTTTTTTTGAGCACAACAATGTTTTTAACAATGTTGGGGAGCTTGTAACAGGGCTGGATTGAACACAACAATAAAGATATTTGTAACCTAGCAATGCAGATGACAATGCCGCATTATAGATTGTGAAACACTAAACGATTGGCGCAATTAGTGATTGCTGTTATCAATGTGAGACATTATCTGATAATGGGTCCGGCGGTAAAATATTGCGGATGTGTTTTTTGATTAAACGTTCAATGATAACTCGAAAATGCCACATTTTGGAGTTAATCGGCTCGTTAAGGTTATTCCGTTGATGTAATCGTTTTCTTGAGAGATACTTATCTAAGCACACCCTATTAAGCCGTTCCTAGTTGTCGTAAAAACTGACGAAGAAGAAAAGACAATAGACAATATAAACAATGCCGTCAAAATTTTATTGTGATTGCGTAAATCTATTTGCTAATCTCGTTGAGTCACGTTATATGTCATGAAGTGTATTTCTTCTATGCATCTAGTATTGTTTCACTAGCTGATGATGAACTTTAATTTCAAAGTCTTTATGCAGACGTTATTAAGCACTTAACACTGTTCTTTGCCACCACGGACCATCACAGAGGTGGTCCGCAGAGGCGGGGACAGCTTGAGAAATAGCAGCCTGGAAATTCTTCAATTAAATATTCATTGGACCTTGTCAAAACTGAATTTTTTTTTCAGCACACACGATGGACTGTGTAAGAAATGATATGGGTACTACACGGACTAATAGAGAAGTATGGAAAAAGAAGACATGCTGCGCTGACCCCAAACAAATGGGATAAAGACAAAATAATGATGATGCTTGCAACAGGAGACACATTACGCACGAAAGTTTATTATTCTTCCTAAAATTTACTTCATTAAAAGTTTCAAATTTAGCACAAATAATTGAATATTCTCATATCCCATTGAGCATGAGTGTAAGGACTAAAATTAGAAGTTTTCTCTATTACTTACTAAGAATGAAACATGACATCATGGATGTATTGAATGCGGTTTTGAGTTTGAACTTTGACTTCTATTTATCTTACTAGGGTAAAATATTTGAATGGCAGACTAATGTCCGTTTGAACTACCGCAAAATTATACGTAAATGCATGCCTAAATATGATTGCATTGATGGAACTTCACCTCTAGGCGCTGAACAGAGGGTTGAAAATTCAACTGAGTGCTTTTATTTAGTATTCTCTAGAGTTATTCGAAATGGCAATATATTATATGTTTAAATAATTCTGACTCAGATTCACGTTTAGATTACGCATGACGAAATATCTAATCAGCATCTCAACCACGTAAATGTGGATTAACGTGACGTTATATGCTTTTGGATGCCTACTACTTTACTACGGCTACCAATTGTTACGGCTATTCCGCAGGGTACGGCTAATCCGCAAGTTACGGCTATTCCGCAGGTTACGGCTATTCCGCAGGTTACGGCTATTCCGCAAGTTACGGCTATTCCGCAAGTTACGGCTATTCCGCAAGTTACGGCTATTCCGCAGGTTACGGCTATTCCGCAAGTTACGGCTATTCCGCAAGTTACGGCTATTCCGCAAGTTACGGCTATTCCGCAAGTTACGGCTATTCCGCAGGTTACGGCTATTCCGCAGGTTACGGCTATTCCGCAAGTTACGGCTATTCCGCAGGTTACGGCTATTCCGCAAGTTACGGCTATTCCGCAAGTGAAAGCTTTTCGACACCACTAGTCGGTCAGTTACACCCGAGGGTTGCTATAATGAAAGTTAGACAGCTATATAGTCTTCTGGTCTAATTAATGCATTGGTTGATTCTTCTTTGTGCTCTTTACTTCGCCAAATTATTGTTTTGTATTGAGAATCAAATAATTGCGTAAATTTCATAGAAGTTTTTATTTCTTGGCACTGAGTTTGTTACTTTACACTGTGAAGTTTTATCGACCACACACATGGTATGTACGTACCCGCTAAGTGAAACTTCACAAAGCTCAAACCACACGCTAAAAATATCACATAATTAAGAACAAAGAACTGCAAAAACACTGGCACAAAATCTAACCTCACTGTAATTGTATGATGCTGAAATTACGACCTCAAAAGAGATCCCTTTTAAAAAAAGAAATAAAATCTTGAGCAGAACAGACTGTATTTTCTAAATAATCGGAATTATTTTACCACAATTATAAAGAGTTAAATTAAATAAACCGGCAGAACAGAGACGTTATGTGTATCGATGTCAAAACACAACAAAACAAAAAAAAAAAAAACTATGACTAAAGACCTGGAGTTTTTATTCAAGATAAAGGAACAATTGCAATTAACTATGACGTATGTAAACAGATATACACTTGTTTACTTTAATAGAACTCATGTTTGTTTTTTGCAGTGTAATGACATCATTTGTTTTAACTAGGCGATGTCATGTTTCCTCTGAGCGCTATCGAGAAAAACTAGGTATGCAGTTACGTGTGGAATATTTCCGAGAGAAATCCTTTGTTTCTGAGTTTCAAAATACATGTTTAGACTGAGATTTTTGCGAGCTTAGGGTAGCACACACTATACCATAATATTTTTTCTTTATGGAAATTGTGCCCAAACCGACAACTCTGCAAATGCCAATTAAAATAAGGCTGTGTTCTACAAACGTTACTTAGTACGGACTATTCCTGTCACTGTTGAACAAGTGCAAGACAGAGACGAGAACATGTTTAAGCCAAAACACGTGCTAAGCATTCCTTAAAAGATCTCCGTCGATGTAGCAAAATAGTCTTTAATTTTTTTAAATATAAACATACTCAAAAATTAACTAGATCACAACGTAAATAGAATAGAAAATAACGTGCAAGATATAACTCCCGCCCTGCATGTGTTCGCGTAAATACTTAGAGGTAAATATTTTAATTTACATTTTTTTTAAACAATGGTTTATTTATTTTTAATATTACAAACAGCAAGTAACATAACTAGGTTACCATTTTCAAGTTCCAAACTGACGCATCCGACTGGATAGATTCAGACAGAACTGGTATACCTAGTATGTACTAGAAAAATGCATTTTGACTAAACCTAATATTAAGAAAGTAAATAAAAAAAAATGCTTACATGAATTCATCGGACTATAGCCGTTACTTATACACCCGCACAATATAGTCATATTACACGCAATACGCTATAACATTATCAGTTCAAAACAAAAATAAAAGTGTGTCCACAGCATAAACAAATTCAGTTCGACAACGTAAATTAATCCACAGATAAACAAAATCCAGTGTAACAACACGTTTTTTTTAAAATCATAACAGAATTCTTTTTCTAAATTTTTTTTCACTGAAATTCTAGCCGGCTGTATTGCCACAACACTAAATGAACACTGCATAAACTTTCGCGTCTATGGTTCGAATAATATTTATTCTAGCAGCGGTAGTTCATAACACAGTGCTCGCTAATACGTGAATGAGGAAAATCTAAACAGCCAGAAACACACAGCATTTACCGGGAAGCGATTCGTCATGGCCCAAGAAGTGGGAAAACAAAACAATTTGCAGTAAATGTGAGATGATTTAAATAATAAATATTCTAAAGCTGAGGGTTACCACACGTTTTTGTGACGTAGGAACATAAAATTTCTTTGCGTCACGTCTTTTGCGAAAGTTACGACTTTTATTTGTTTTTCACTGGTTTTACCAATGGCATTGGGTTTTCCTCGCTCAAAGATTTTGCATGAGACAAAAAGTGAAGAGCAGGAAAACTATTTCGAAATTCTTATTATTCCTTGTATTCGCAATGAAGAATACTGTTTTTCACATTCTAAGATTTACATCTGACAAAACTTGAAGAGCAGGAAAACCATTTCACAATTATTCATCATTATTGTATCCGTGATGCAGGGTTTTGCTTAGTTTGGTGTGAATAACTTTAGAGTTGCAAGGATATTCCAAAGAAAAAGTATTTACACCGTCTTCTGGTCACTGTCTATGGGTTTCTGCGATCTTTTCAAAAAAGGGGAAATATTTTAACAAAGTAAACGGGTTTTTTCTTACTTTGGAAATTATTAAAAAATTAGAAGTGTGTTATTATGTAGGTAAATGTTTTCATCAATTGCAACTCTGTTTAAGAATGGTGGATCAGAAAACCTTTTGTGAAAGCACAACACCATCTCTGTCAAAAGAATTCATGTGTAAAATGTTCGAAATTAGGTAATATTTATGTTAAATGTTACCTTTAAATTCCTTCTCCATTCTACCGAGCAGGCCCGAGTCCCATCTGTGGGAACATGATACGCTGATCATTGAATGTTATGTACCTTTCTGTTTGTTCCTGTTGACGTGTCTAGCGGCTGGTGGGGTCCGTCCTAAGCTCTCCAGGTCTGTATTGCTGCTCTGAGAAAATGCTGGGGGCGGAGAATCTCCTGCCAGGCCGCACTGGTACTGTGGAAAACATTATGTTGTCAGTGATTTGTGGTTCCAGTGAAAGAGAGGGTTTAAAAGAGCTCGATAAACATTTCTTAGTACGTTTTTTTACAAAGGGCGAATGCCACCATTGTAACTAAAAGCAATTAGAACATGTGAACGACGTTCAAGAACAGTCTGGACTACAATGGAATATCGAAGTGACAACTCTTGAATGCGGTTTGTATGTGTTGATCGTGTTCATTTTCTTTGGTGAAATCCGCGCCTTGTCTCCTTCTTATCCTATCTTATCTCTCACTTGTAGTTTGACAGTTTATACGACAGCGGGAAAACCGCGTAGACAAAGTGTATGCTAAGCAACATTTATAGATCTGCGTTTAAGAGTTCAGTGGAAGATTTGCTCCATTTTCTGCTAATAGATTAGAGTAAACATATACCTTAATAATTTGGTCATAAAGGAACAAAAGTCTTAGAATAGTGTTTATTATCTATGTATTTATAATAAATATCGGCTATCATTGCAATAATACTATTATATGTAATGATAAGGTTGTTTTGAAACAACATTGCCTTACTCCATTAGAATTGCTGTGGGCAATAAAAAAACATGCATACAAGACCAAACCGCACCAGTCATGTGGTGGACTACTGCCTACTCCTTCACACAGAGTGGAGGTTTGTGTCCCAGCAGAGGGAAAATTATGGACCTATTACGCTTATAGATAGGTAATAACAACAACATAGTTGCTAAGGATGAATTTCACGAATAAAACTAAACGCAATCATACATCTAATCCGCGTTCAAGAGCTATCTATGTAAATATTCCACTGATGACAGTGACAGCTCTTAAACTCGGTTTAAATGTCCTGATTAAGTTCTTAGCCGTATTGGTGAAATTCGCCGTTGGAAACTTGAATTTACGAATTCTTAAAAAGTGTAAAAAGTGTGAAGTAAAAGCTAGATTCTTACCAGGTTATAGATAACTCCTCGAATATGTGCGAGCCACTTCCTGGCTCCATCTTCTGTTTCGTCCTGTATCAGGTACTGATCGTATCCCACTATGAGCAGGATGGATCTAACGTACCTATAAGTAAATTACAATGCTATTTAGAGTTCAGTTCAGATGGACTAATAAATCAAGATGCTATCTTTAAATGCTGTTGCAGATTTTTTGGTAGTTCACTGGAGCTTTTCATAGGTAAACTATATCAAAGAAATAATTACAATGATATCCAGAACTATCTGATTATAACAACTATCACCAATCTTACCAAGCCAAGCCAATGAATTAGGATACGGTCAAAGGATACCCAGTTAGCTTATTTAAATTTAGAATAACCGAAAAACGGCACTACCTTCGAAGGCTCAATTGTAAGAAATGGCAGTAAAACAAGTTCGAGGTCCGTAGTTGTTAGCTTGAACTGAGTTTAGGCCCTAGTGTGGATCTTAGACAGGCTAAACAGAGATGCTCCTCGTAGATATAAAAATCCCATTACCTCTTGGTGTGTTTCTGCATGCACTGCGTGGCGTGTGCGTTACGCAGCGGCAGCACCAGCTCGGCCAGCGGCGCCGACGGGCTGGGCGGAGTGCCCGGGGGACGAGAGACTTTCTGTAATAATACACTCAGTTATTATAGTCTAACATGTAAGTATACTCAGAAAGACGGTAGGAGGAGTGTAGCTAAACCAACATGCTTGTTGGTCATGTTGTCCCATTCCATTGGTCCCATCTGCTGATGGGAGGATGAAACTCAGGGTAAGACCTGGTTGAGTTCCAGTACTAACTGGGTTGTCGAGGTCGGCGGTTAGACTGGAAGCCGACCCCATGATGTCATGTTACCATCATTATCTGCCTAGCCAGTTGGTAAATGGCTAGGCAGATAATGATGATAACATGACATATATTATGTGATTGAGAAGAAATTAAGTGCGAGTGAGAAAGTGTGACAGATAAGAAAAGGATGGTCGACGACTTGACGATTCTAAACAGACTTAACGCTTGTAGTTCACGGTCTTTTATTCGCTACGATCCATACATTGCTTGCGAGGTTAAAATAACCGAAATGTGGACCTACCATTGCAGTTACTTTGTGTGTACATCGTGAAGGTAGAAACAGCTGACTGCGTCAGTATTCACAACAGCAGGGATCGAACAGAGGAATGTTCTGTAGTATTCTATGAAACCTAATACTCACAGGAGCATAATACGTCCTCTGATCCTTGTAGAAGACTAAAGCGGTGGGTGTGAGGACCATGTAGCAGTCTGTCCAGTTCTTCTTGGACTTCTTTGTGCCCTCCAGGAACTTGGTGCGTTTGATAGGACTCTCTAGAATCACCTGTGAATTAAAAACATATTTTATTAACTTACTTTGAGTACTGAAAAGTAGATTTTGAGAAAAAAATACTGCAAAATCCACTTTCAACTCTCTTCTTTGGAGAGTCAGTTGCTATGGAGCCTATTATAAATGTTGATGAGTACTGTTTAGGTACGAGAAGTTAATAATTCAGGAGCAATTGTTAAAGTGCCAAGTAGGGTGTTGATCAAATCGAAATTATTTTCAAGATCCTTACTTCAGACGGCTGCTGCAACGTCAACCTAGGCGCAGGTATGGGCGACTGCATCCGATTCTTAGTCGCCACCATAGACCTGGACTTCCTATTCCTGACATACGCCGGCTCCCGTTCCCTGATCTCCACATCCAGGCTGTCCCCAGACGAGGACGCTGGGAGCTGCAGGTGATTCGGTCGTCTGGGGTTGATGAGGAGGTTTTCTGTGGAGCCTCCTGGAAATTTGAGATGTTTCAAATTAGTTTGATATAGTTTTTATTACAGGTCTCTTTACCTGGGAACGGAATACTGTGTAAAAATGTGAGTTTGTGCATTATATATTTGATTATTTATGGTGTTTAAATCGTTAATGATGTCGCGAGGACTTTACTGGCTAAAAAAGAAACTCTCGTTAAAACCACTTTGAAAAAGTAAATATTTTTCAAAGTGGTTTTAACGAGAGTCAGACTCTTATATGGAGTTTTTTTTCGTGTTAATACAACATCTGACAAACTACAATCGAAGGTTTAAATGGATCCGACACATATAAATAATCCTTCCTTCAAATGCTTTTAAAGTCTTTAGAATCGAGGTTACTCTAATCATCTGGGTTATGGGTTCAATCTCCAGGGTTCACGTGACTTACCCAATCGTTTGTTAATCCGGACAAAAGGCGGGCTGTCGGAGCTGGCCTTGTTGTACCCAAGGTCGAGTTCTGCGCGGCATCGCTCGGAAGTGGGGCTCCAGTTGTTGAGGTGCTCGTACCCGCGCGCGCGCAGGGAGCCCTGCTCTGGGATGTCCTCCTGGAATCATGGAAACATCGTGGTTAGGTCGACGCCAATCAGAAGAAGCAAAAGGTTCCGTAAACGATCTGTCTAACGTATTGGTACTACGGAAAGAGACCCCAGATACTATAGAGACGCTATCAGAAGATTATTCCTTTGGTACTATAGTTTGTATTAGTTGAAAGTAGTGTGTCCCTTTGTCTGCGTTAAAGAAACTGATGGACGCTTGTAAAGGCGCTAAACTCGTAGCCAAATTCTGAGTCGACGCAATTTCGATTGCCATCGACACGCTAAGAAGAAGCAGTATGCATTTTTCAACAATTGTTTTTTTTTGCCTTTTTATAATAATTTTAAAAAGACAAAAATATATCATCATCATCATCATCATTTCAGCCGAAAGACGTCCACTGCTGGACATAGGCCTCCCCCAAGTGTCGCCACATTGACCGGTCCCGTGCGATTCGCATCCAGCGGATCCCTGCAACCTTCACCAGGTCATCGGTCCACCTAGTGAGAGGCCTTCCAACGCAGCGTCTTCCGGTTCGCGGTCGCCACTCCAGAACTTTTCGGCCCCATAGGCCATCCGTTCTGCGAGCAATGTGCCCTGCCCACTGCCACTTCAGTTTGGCTATTCTTCGGGCTACGTCGGTTACCTTGGTTCTCTTGCGGATGTCCTCATTTCTGATTCGATCACGCAAGGAAACTCCGAGCATAGCCCTCTCCATTGCCCTTTGGGTGACTTTAAGCCTTCTGATAAGGCCCATTGTGAGCTACCACGTTTCGGTCCCGTATGTAATCACTGGCAACACACACTGGTCATAGACCTTCGTCTTGAGACACTGCGGTAAGTTGAAAATATATAAAGGATGTAAATAGACCCTTAACATAGCCGAAAGGCACTTGTTCTCCCCGTCTTGCGATATTTTTTTTGTACTAGACCATACCTGGGAATCTTCTAGTTACGGAGATATTGGGGGTCAAAGGTCCAACTTTTTCGCAATTTTTTAATACATGTTTTTAATATAAGATTTTTTGACACACCTCCACGACCCCCGTACTATTCAATCCATTCATCAGCACAATGCTTTGAGTGTTTTCCATCGAGTCCTAACGCAAAACGTGATTTTTCACCACAAAAAGAAAAGTTGTTGCCCAGCAATAATTTTTGCGTAAAGTTACTTAGTTTGATGTACAAAATGCTTGGTTGACGGCTATGTGAAGGGTCTGTTTAGGTACACCCTGTATATATAATTGCCATATATGTCGAATAACTTAAAATAGAGATGTAAAACATTGTAGGAAGCTTGCATGACAAAAAACCTTAAATTCGACGACATGGTGACTGGTGTCATCTAACAAACTTATCAAAGCCTGTGTGCCTGATGAGTAACAGTCTGGCAAATTACATTAAAGCGATACTGAGTTATAGCTGAAGTCAGAAACGAGAGAGATATATAAAACGAAACAAACATGTCGTTGCTAATAGGGAAAAAGCCAATAAATTAATTGTTGATTATCTCTGTTAGCCTGGTATAATTAAGGAAAGCATAAAACAGATCACAGAATGTTATTCAAAACAAATCAAAATAGATAGATAGCTTAGGTACCTTTTTCAGTGGACGTGTTAGTTAATTTTAAACGTTTGTTTCATTTTTTACCTAATGTCAGTCGACCACACACAGTTTACGGGCAAATAAGGACAGGAAAAATAGGCGATCACAGCGTCCGGCCGCGACTCGGTTGATTTAGCATTTTATCTGCTCTGCCGGCAATATATCGAACTAATTAGAAATATGGCACGAACATAATTTTCTTTACTTTTATCATCATCTGCCTAGCCATTTTCCCAAATATAATGGGGTCGGCTTCCAGTCTAACCGGATGCAACTGAATACCAGTATTTTACATGGAGCGACTGCCTATCTGACCTCCACAAACTAGTTTGTATTGGGTAAATACTATACCCCTTGGTAAGACTGGTTGTCAGACTTTTGGGCCACTGACTACTAACGACTGTCAAAGATCTACAAATGACCAACGGCTTAACGTGCTTTCCAAGGCAGACAGACCAACCTAGGCAAGCACGGCTTAACCTAAAGATCGAGCGGCTGTTATTATTTAGCCACGAGCTATTTTGTTTACTTTTATATCAAAACATAAATCTACGTCGGATGATCGTGATTTCGTAACCACGTTTCGTTTAGTATCTGAAACAACATTTACAACTCAAAAGGTCAGTCAAACCGGCAACAGACGAGCTGACTGACGGACACTAGAGAGAGGACATTGTCAGATACTTCAGCAACACCGAATTCTGACAGATAATGATCTTTGTAGGCCTTCTGAATAGTTTTTCTGTCTCCACATTACTCCGTAAAGTGAAAGAGATAGCATACATTATTGGTAGTTATTCTATTTTGATGTTTGAGTTAGTGACAACTGGCACACGTCTTGCCTGATGTTACATGACATCATAAGCAGAGATAGTCTAGTGATGTGACCATCGGACTGAAGGACCCAGGACACGCACCTGAGTTTGCGGATTCATGTACGTATTGTATAATTATCACTTGTTTCGGTGAGGAAACCAGCATGCCTGAGAGATTTTTCTTGACGGCATGTAAAGCCAAGTCAGATGCCCTTGGATGGCATAAAATCTGACACCAGGTTAGGCACTAACCACACGATAAAGAAGAATATTACGTCCACCAAACTTAAGGTCATGCGTCACGTTATTGCATTACACCCGACAGGACTAAGTTGGAAGTCCCATGGGCTAATTGGCTTATCAATTTTTGTTCACGTCATCATTTAACACAGTAAGGTGGTATGACAAAAATAAATACACGTCATTCATGGAGTTCTACTGTTACTAAGTACCTATAATAAATATTGAAGCAATGTGTGTGTGTGTGTGTGTGTGTGAGTGTGTGTGAGTGTGTGTGTTATGATTTATACAACGATTTTCAAATGTTTTGACATTAAGCTTTTATCGGTTTTCAACAAGATTGATCGAAGCTTTACGGTAGCTTATATAGGTTTTTGACTTTTCCCTCACCATTCAAGCTAATTAAATGTCACTATGTGCCACGAGGTCTTCAAGATTTCCCAATGAAAAACTTAATTAAAATCGGTTCCTCCGTTCAGGAGCTACGATGCCATCAGACAGACACACAGAGCACACTACAAACTTATTACATCCCTCTTTTACATTGCGGGTTAAAAAGGATCACTCCTGACCTTGAATTCACCTGGTGGAATATTATGAACTAGGTCTACTATAGAACGAACGTTTCCAGAAGAAGCCTGTTCACTCTTGCTTTGTAGATTGAAATGTTACAAATAGCAGGGAACATCCGAACATGTATATGTAGGTGAAATCGATCTGAGTCCATTTTGACAAAGAGTACCATTTTGAGCACTTTGAATAAGCGCAAAATAATATTGAGAAGAAGCTCTGAAAACGACTTGTCGGAACATCAACCAATGTTTATAATCGTTAGATAATTAGTTATTACAACACGCTTCACCACGCGGCCATATTATCAGTACGTGTTTATTGGTCCTTCGAGCCGGATACATTTCAGCTCTACTTCCTAATAATTAAATGTCGGTGAATTAAATACATAACCGGAAGCGTCTGATATCCGTGTCTAATCAGTATTTCCGATTCGTTGACTCCTGGTCCAGAGTCGGTACAGATTAGTTGAGGTTATAACAATGATCCAAGAGCCATCTAGGTGGTGACACGTCTTCTTGACAGACTGATACTTCATTCCTTGTGCTAAAACATGGCAAGAATTGAAGATGACGTCTCTTTTCAAAGGTCTCTGAGTTTCTATAGTTATTCGCGAAACAGTATTCGAGGTAACACGTACCATTTGTAAAGAGAAGTAAGATTCCAAAGAGGTAAGATTGCTTAACGGTGGACTGCCTTTCTTGTCTGTCTTCCCTGTAACTAATTTCTTACACAAGTCCGCATTTCTTTACCAGTAACACAATTAAGGACGGACAAGGACCATTCTCTAGTTTTCTGTTTCGAATATTTGTTTGCAAAACCATTACTCATTTATTTGACGACGATTCGAGCGTCACCGCCTGAAAAGCCCAAAGACCCGTTACCGCCTATCCCATCACACCTGGTCAATGGCACCATTCTTAAGACTGCACTAACCAACCCCAGCGAGGTAAGACACAATACAAAAAGATCAATTGGTCAGCAGTATTCATTTATTGCTTGCATTATAACAATTGCCCTTTTCTTTCAGGTTGTCCATTTAAGACGACTTGAAAGTGCCGTGTCAACATCGCGAGATCGTGCGCTACACATAATCCGACCGCTGATCGACTGCAATGCCATGGAATTCATCGCCATGGTGCGGCATCTACCAGACTTGCTGTTTTTCATTTAGCGTCAATTTTAGCTGTTGCTTCAATTACTTGTAATTATTTATTTGCTCTCATCTACAAAATATTAGTTAGTAAGAATGTATTACAATTTCACGGTATAGTTTTAATACACGAACCTTAGGGCACTGGAAACTTTCGACTTCGTTCGACTCCAACCTAACTAAAGTTCAATCTTTAAGCTTAAGAATGATTTCCACCAAACGGCTCGCATCGCATTGGATCGGAAAGGATCCGGCAGGATGTCGACGCATACGATCGGTTCCGTAACGTCGCTTGCGAACGAAGGCGATCGCGAGTCGCAGCATACTTTCGGCTACGATCGCGGGCTTGATAATACTGTTTACACGATTTAATCTCGTTTAAATATTGTAAAATTCGTTCCGATCCGTGCGATGCGAATGATGCGATCCGTTTGGTGGAAATCATCCTTTAGCGTTTAATTTCTCTAGGACAGACACTTAAATAGTTCAATTGCAATAACAGCTGGAAGACTATGAATCATCGCGCCCTTATCAGACGCAGTTCACTGAATCTTGCGATTATTTTCGTAAATACATACAAAACTATGTTTATTACGAATATTATTATGTTATGCTATGATGACGGCGTAATGACCGTTATTTGTTTCAGTATTTTGTTGTTCGTGACACATAGTTCGGTAGCTGTGAATCACGGTTTCACATCACATTGGTGACCTCTTTATATGGTCATGTATTGAACTATTAATTAGATAAAGAGTGGACTATATTTAGGTAGGTTTAGTCTTCTATAGGTATACTTTTGTAACACCTTATGCAAGGGACTTTAAAACAGTCTCCACGGTTCTTCATATCAGGTGTATAGTGCGCGCAACAGGCGTGCGTATGCGACCAGCCCCCATAGCATGACCACCGTACCTTGTCTACGGTGGTCATGCTACGCGTGTAGGTGAATTTACGTGGACGAAGCAAAAGTACTATGTAAGGATTGTAGTATGGGGTCTGCAGTGCATGGGAAATAGGCGTGAGTTTATATAGATTGGTTGGGTGTGGATGGTGAAGCTGTGTCGCAAAACTAATGTACCATGAGAAGTAGACAAGATCCATTTTGGGAAGATTATTAAGAGTTTTCAGTCGCATTCCATGTAGTTAGCTTTTGGTCTGTCATAAAAGCGAGTGCCTTATTGTTAGAGGGTCCGTAGGGCTGGCTGGAATATTCTTGTTCCCATCAATGGTTAGACCTACATACATGTCTAACTACTTATCAGACTATCACACTCTGCATTTGTAATGAGAAGCGCTCACCCATCCTATACGTAACCGCGGCAACTTTGCTTAACCGTGTAGACCAATCGACCTGCGCTGTAGCCACTCCTATAGGAACAATTTATGAACAAATAATATTAAAACATTTACCTCTCGGAACCATGTCTTCCCTCTTTTCAGTTTAAACATAATAAAACTTTGAAAAACTTCGTTTTAACTTATATTTTCACTCTACACCACTAGACCACATATTTGTAATATTATTAATGTCCAACTAAACATATAAATGTGTTGTAATAAAGTAATATTTAAAGGAAAACGACAATAAATTCGTCTTGTTCGTGTAACGGGTGACACACTGACTGCAGTTGTGTCATTGTAGCGATATTGTTTAGTGATGGGCATTCGTCGATGGTTTTTGTCGATGTTTTCCTGATGAGCAAATATGTCGATACATTTCTAACGGCTGTCATTCCCTAGTTTACTAACACCAATGGTTTATTACGAATTGGAACAAATATTTTGTCAATAAGGAAATATGTAGTCAATCGTGTGTTTCCTTATTAATAAATATTTCTATTCTCCAACAAATAGCAAAATAGTTAATATAACGAATCAATAACTTGCTTTGCTATGCGAATTCATCTATGATGTTGGGATTGGTTTTTAGTCTAACCAGATGTAGCTGAATACCAGTATTTTACATGAAGCGACTGCCTATCTAATACCCATAAACCTATTCACTGGGTGACATTAAATATACCCCTTGGTAGGACTGGTGGTCAGACGTCCAAACTCATGTTGCCACACTAAATACCCTTACGAATTGACTACGGACAAAAGAAAATCTATATACACGTGGACAGTGCAGACACACAGCCACACCGCGTATTCATCTTTTTCCCTACAAATGTCATGTTCGTTCATTTGCAAGCACAAAGTACCTTGTCTGTTTGCTACATTAATAACGCAAGGGAACAGAACAAGGAAAATTAAAAAAATATTAAGTAATTAAATTGTTAGTGCTTTACGTATAACAATGAGTGGTTAAAATGAGTAACAGCTGTAGTAAATTAAATAAAATACCAACAAAATGTATATAAAAGGAAGAAACTATGGAATACTGCTAATACAAAAATTATTGAAAAATATAATAGAATGAACGTACCCATGTAGCGTTCCATGCTTGGTATAAAACTAATAGACAGAGTTGGCCGTGGAGATTGGCCTAAGCAAAGAGAGGCCTATATCCAGCAGTGGGCGAAGTCGGGATGTGGATGATGACGATGATGATATACGTACTTATATGTATAAACATTTTTTTTTTCAAAGCCTTTTCTGTGTCCCACAGCTGGGCGAAGTCTTCCTCTTTCTCCTTCCAAACCTCTCTGTTTTGTGCAATAAAACATATAAGTGCCATAAAAAGCTTTCATATGTAAACATTAGCAAAGACAAATTTCAATGAAACGCTGCTAGGTTCAATATTATCATAATTATTTCTATAAAATTTATTTAAAGATTAAGCTAAATAAAGTCCGCATTTAGAGTCAAGTTCCGGAAAACGGAACAAAATAATGTCGCATCACTAGTGTGCTCTTATCTGCAGCGGGTCGTCAATTCGATGTTAGGAAGTGTATTGTTATCTTACTTTATTACTCTGCACTGATTATAATTGTGTTGTCTGTAGCCACACTAGGCGGTACCACTGACAAGAGACAACTATAGTAGAACCACAGCCTAGCTATGTACAGTTAGTCAACAATATTCCACGAAGCATTGATGACAGAGCAAGCTAGCGTAATAATGACATTAACAGCTTTGGATGTAAAATTCAGACTACCGTCCTTACACAGTTTATTACCGCTAGTTATTTAGTTATTAAAATGAGGTTTGTGTACAATAAATATGTTCTACAGGGGAATAATTTAATCCTCAGGTTAACTAGCCGTAAATAAACTGTAAAAGGACTGTGCTATCATAATAATGACATTAGCAGCTTCGGTTGCAACATTCAGACTAGCGTTCTAATTTTAAAAGTACATATTATGTCATTCTGTATTCGTGTTATTTGTATCGTACGTTGACCCTGTCATTATGACATATGACGATGAACCACTGCATATTAACTGCTCTGTGGCCGTACTAGCGAAACCTGAGACTTAATCATCCCACGTATACGTGTATGAGGAAATAGCCCAGTTAAATCTGTTGTTACTTTGTGTGCTCGCTTTAACCATATTTCCACATAATGTCGGCCATTTGTTTTCATTAGATATCTTTAAAAAAAAAATAATAGCCCTTAAAATGTTGATTCAGCGCCGAAGCTGCAGCAATTTCGTTAAGACTTGGTATGCGAATTGTATGAATGTAAACTGATGACGTTTTTACACCTTTGTTATGTAAACAAACGTTCAAGATTACGAGTAAACATAATTGATGCTAAACACGTGTGTTCCATGCAGCAAAAACATCGGTAAACGTGCATCAGTTTAAGATTTATTGCAGTATTGACAGGTCATCGCTTGCAGATTACTTAGCTCATTTTTACTCGTTAAAACTGTAATTAATAAATACGTTTATATTGGTTGAAGTTAATTTCGTAATTCTGCGCCTTCGTCGAATTTTGAAGTCCGATTCGAAGGATCAGAAAAATATTGAAAGAGCTTTTGAGTTTTCGAAACGTGTGTAAGCTTGTAAATAGCATAATTCTTCAACTATGTATAACTATATACAGTTGTTACAAAACTGGAAACAGATCTCTTATTTTTTTTTTAATTATGCTTGCATACTTTATGGGATTTACAAACAGCCAATTAACTTTGCGGAACATGAAGGTTCTAATAGCATTAAATATGTATATTTGAACAGCTACGTAAGTTAATGTTAATTTTTTTGTTTGTTAGTCTGTTTGAGTGTCCCACTGCTGGGCAAAGGCCTCCCCTTTCTCCTTCCAAACTTCTCTGTCCTGTACGATATCTGGCCATGTTCCACCCGCAAACGAGATCAGATCGTCACATGATGTTAAATATTAAATATCAGCGATCATTGTGCCGATAGTTGTATCAGCCCATGGCTTAATTGCGAAGAGCCTCGACCAATACCTGAGGAGGCTCTCGTTAGGCAGCTGGAACAAGGGCTTGATTCAGAAAGCAATACTCCTGGACACGGCTCGTATTGTTAGGAGGTTGCTCTCTCTGGAGCCCTGACCGCCGTAGCTTGGACCCTGTTCCCGATACCGGTGGGCTACAATTTTTTATATTTTTAAATATTTTTATATTGTTTTTTTTTCTAAGGAATATTTAAAAATGTAAATGATTTGTAAAACAATAAATAAGAAATTAAACGTTAATCTCATTAGTATGCTCAGTGTCAAATATGTGTGTTGCATTAGTGCCGTTCAAGAATACTACGAGTGTCTACGATACGTGCATTTGTAATTATGTTTTTAGTTTTAAAGTAATTACTGTTTGTCGTTATTGGGAGGGAAACCACAAAACCACTTCAGCGATAAATTACGCATCATAAGGAACTTCATTTGCAAAGAGCTGCGAGGTCAGAAGAAGCTATAAAAGCGAAGACAAGAAGAAAACGTCGACCTGCGAGATGCCATTAAAAAACAAACAATTCAGTTCTTCACAGTAATGAGGGGTGCGGGGACAGCGGGGAGTCTGCCCCTTGGGCAGAAGCCTGCCGGCCCGTGTCACCCCAGTCAGCTGTTGCACGCCTCCACGACCGGCTGCGCTTACGCGTTTTTTCTTAGCGTCAAATATTTTCTACTTAGCTCATTTTTACTCGTTAAAACTGTAATTAATAAATACGTTTATATTGGTTGAAGTTAATTTCGTAATTCTGCGCCTTCGTCGAATTTTGAAGTCCGATTCGAAGGATCAGAAAAATATTGAAAGAGCTTTTGAGTTTTCGAAACGTGTGTAAGCTTGTAAATAGCATAATTCTTCAACTATGTATAACTATATACAGTTGTTACAAAACTGGAAACAGATCTCTTATTTTTTTTTTAATTATGCTTGCATACTTTATGGGATTTACAAACAGCCAATTAACTTTGCGGAACATGAAGGTTCTAATAGCATTAAATATGTATATTTGAACAGCTACGTAAGTTAATGTTAATTTTTTTGTTTGTTAGTCTGTTTGAGTGTCCCACTGCTGGGCAAAGGCCTCCCCTTTCTCCTTCCAAACTTCTCTGTCCTGTACGATATCTGGCCATGTTCCACCCGCAAACGAGATCAGATCGTCACATGATGTTAAATATTAAATATCAGCGATCATTGTGCCGATAGTTGTATCAGCCCATGGCTTAATTGCGAAGAGCCTCGACCAATACCTGAGGAGGCTCTCGTTAGGCAGCTGGAACAAGGGCTTGATTCAGAAAGCAATACTCCTGGACACGGCTCGTATTGTTAGGAGGTTGCTCTCTCTGGAGCCCTGACCGCCGTAGCTTGGACCCTGTTCCCGATACCGGTGGGCTACAATTTTTTATATTTTTAAATATTTTTATATTGTTTTTTTTTCTAAGGAATATTTAAAAATGTAAATGATTTGTAAAACAATAAATAAGAAATTAAACGTTAATCTCATTAGTATGCTCAGTGTCAAATATGTGTGTTGCATTAGTGCCGTTCAAGAATACTACGAGTGTCTACGATACGTGCATTTGTAATTATGTTTTTAGTTTTAAAGTAATTACTGTTTGTCGTTATTGGGAGGGAAACCACAAAACCACTTCAGCGATAAATTACGCATCATAAGGAACTTCATTTGCAAAGAGCTGCGAGGTCAGAAGAAGCTATAAAAGCGAAGACAAGAAGAAAACGTCGACCTGCGAGATGCCATTAAAAAACAAACAATTCAGTTCTTCACAGTAATGAGGGGTGCGGGGACAGCGGGGAGTCTGCCCCTTGGGCAGAAGCCTGCCGGCCCGTGTCACCCCAGTCAGCTGTTGCACGCCTCCACGACCGGCTGCGCTTACGCGTTTTTTCTTAGCGTCAAATATTTTCTTTATTTCATTCCAACCGACCGTTGTATTTTAATTCCTTTACTAATATGTCTTGTATAAAGTCCACTAAACGTTTCATTTTGCTCCACTACGGCCTATCGTCGCGATCACTCTAAAGCAAGAATGGAAAGAAAAGGTTACGGTGAAAAAATGGAGTGGAGTCATACCCCAGAGACAATCATGACAATTCGAGACAAGATTTCAACAGCAGAAAGTCGAATATCCCGCAATCAGGAAGTTTTGCGCACCACACAAGGACTTAATTGTCGCGATCAGAAGAAATTAAACTACAAATGTGAACGAGATACAAGGAAAATAAAAACATTAGGAGATGAGCTGAAGAAACAATAATGGTAGATTTAAAAAGTGATGTAACATGCATTTCACTTGTGCAACTTACATGGAGGCAATTACCAAAATTAAATGCTATCGATCAGAGATAAGAAATGAAAACAGGATAACTACACGATTTCTAGAAATCGTTTTTCAGGTTGGAATTTTGCAACGTGCAACTTATAGGAGCAACTAATGTCAGTGCTCAGTAAAATAACCTTGGAACCACAAAGGAGTCTCTTTATTTTGTTCGATACACATCTAATGCAAAAATGTAAGATTTTTTACACGACTAAATAAAATACAACGTAAGTTACATTATAAATTAAATACTTTCCTTGAAACACGTTTTTTGTTTTTAATTATTCAACTTTGTATGGAACTCTTTGTCCACCAGACTTACTAACCTTGCCCTTTTAAAACTTTTGAATCATTCCTTCCAAAATCAATTCTAATTGTAGGTGAATTAGGACCTTTTGGTGCGTCACTAAATAAAAAGCGAGCCAAAGCCGCCATCTTGTTTTTTCAATACATTTTAATTACTTTACAAAACCAGCGGCTCCTGTAGACGTTATTCGAACCAAAAATCCTTGTAGCATTATACACATGAACCAACCTGTGCAACCCAGCCTGTGCATGAAATGTGAAAATAAATCAGCATTGAGCGTCTGTTTCCATTGAAACCTAAATTCCATTTGAATTTTGCGAATGAATCGCGCATTGAGTCGATACATTGACAAGAAGGGCGCGCCGGATACTCGCTATTGGTCAGAGCACGAAGCCATATTATAATTTAACACTGGACAGATGAATTACAGAAATTTAAATCGAACAAAACATAGAAAATATTGCCATTTCTTAATTTTTAACACTGGTTACAATTCGACGACGGTTCACAGCTAAGTTATAACAGCTGCAGCTGTCAATCGAACGTTAACCTACGCTTGCCTAGGTCGGTTTATGGATGGATGGCCCTGCATGTCGAAATTCTTCCTTGCCTCGGAAAGTACGATAAGCTGCTGGTCCTCTGTCATTTGAAGATCTTTGAAAGTCTGAGATCTAGTCTTACCAGGGGTATCGTGTTGCTCAGTGACGATTATGGAGGTCAGATAGACAGTCGTTCCATATAAAATACTAGTACCTATTCAGCTGCACCTGTTTAGACCTGATCGGTACATAGTTTTGATAAGGCTGGCCATTTTTGGAGCCTTATAAGTTTATCAAAAATTGAGTCATAATTAGCACTCAATGATTTGGATACGTAAGGAGAACAAAGTTTCAAACTTAACCTACGGTTCTTTCCCCACAGTCTGCCGGCCGCCATATTAGAACGGGTGAACAACACAATGCGTGCGTTTGCGCATAAATTAACAGCACGACGAGCAGTAATCGGACAAATTAACACAGACCTATGGTCCTGCGGTCCTCGCTGACTCACGACACGCCTTTATTCTGTTTGGTTGTGTTTTGCTAAACAAGGAAAATAGTTTGGTACTTAACTTGATAGTAGAATTTGTTTGGAATATCCTGTGTATAATATAATTGAGTATAACGCCATCTAGTGTGTCTAATAGGAGGTTATTTGTTTCGCAGCCATTTTATTATGATTCAACCATGCTCATTGGCTTTATGGGATGTCAACTTGTAATTGGTTGTTGTCATATTGAATTAAGGTCAATAATGGGCAGTTGGTTTACTCATCAGACACGAGGCTTTCAGATATCGAATAAAAGACGAGAGACTCTTTTTTGTTTAACGCGGCGCAGTACGTCGTGACTTTAAAAAGGATTTGATACTTGCGACCTTGAAACCTCAAGGTGCAGGTGCAGCATTGTCTACGCCTGCGTAATTTCTTAAATTACATATTATGGAAAACGTTATAAACGGTAGTTATGCGTTACCGGTTGCCTAAACTCGAAGTTCAAAATTGCACCGTCAAAGCTACAAGTTAAAGAAAACGTTTTCTTCAAAGAATTACAGAAGTTCTCTACGTCGTAATTGAATATGTTTAATATGTACTGTACTATAATGTTCATGGTTATTTAATATTTAACTGTAATTGCACAAGTTAACAAGGAATGCAACGTAGATGTGGCGTTATCAGCACCTCTTATCTTTTCGGATATTAGCTAAATATACCTCGTTGTGCTCATATGTTGCAATATAGAAGGAGGGGAGACATTTTGCTTTGCTTTGTGCATTCTTTTTTAATCAACTTAACACACATACAAGCCTTTCTTCTGATGGAACACGCAATCAATATATTCTTTTTGCTTTGTCTAAGTTTATAATCTTTGCAATACGCGCGTGTCGACCGGTGAGCTTACGCGGGCATGAATAGATGGAGTGCCTTATAAAATAAGATTCCCAGAATGGTGTTTAAATTCTCGTGAGAGCCTCAACGATCCGAGGTGTTGATAAGGGTGAATATCTTGTTGAAACAAAAACTTGAAGTTTTGGTCGCTTACCTCATGATATCCATGTCCAATCGGCTGTGCTCTGGGTCGAGGAGCTCTGAACTGCGTGATGCGAGGGATGACTAGAGGTGGCCTCTGTTCTCTACTGTACACTGCACATTCTTCTGGTGTTATCCACTGTAGACAAGGAGAAGTTTATGTTAGATACTGGCAGAAAAAATGTTACACTTACTGTAATTGTTTTGGTCCTGGCAGACGAAAGTTGGAAATTAAAGTTAAAGCCGCGTTGACACGGTCCGAGCATGCTAGGAATTTCGCGGGCTACCCTGGCGTTTCCCCCTTAACCTTACGTTCCAGAGAACCTCTTCTGCTTCGTTCTACAAATCTAGCTGTTTCACGCTCTGACTACTTTTGTTTTGGTACGAGGCGCTTGTTTGTTTTTTACTCGGAGCCTACTCGTATCCGAGCTAGCTCGGAAAAGTAGAACACGATCCGAGTCGACTCGGATCGGATGCCGTCATCAGAGTGAGCTCGGATTATGTGTTGCCACAATACGAGTTGCGTCCGAGTAGGTATCAGAGTCCACTCGGTCCGAATCTCCTCGGACATTACATTTCACAGGCCAGTAAAACAAACCATCTGAGCATGGGATGCTTATAGTTTTGAGATTTGAAGCGTTGTTGGGAAACATTATTGAAGTGTATCATAACAAAAAACAAGATGGCGGACTTAGTTCCGATTTTGGCCACGCAATAAAAGATACATAGGTGCAGTACTCAGAGTTGCTGTCAAACATCACTATGAAATTCGAACGGCGACGGTGTCAAGGTATGAATCCGAACAGATTAAAAAAAAAAAAAATTAGCTGAAGTCAGTTGAGTAAAGTTCTAATGTTTGAAGTAATTTGACAGTATACACTACAGACATCCACGTACTAACATCATAAAATTCGCAACAGGCAATACCATTCCTATCCATTAAGACTAAATGCTAATTGATGGTGAAACACAATGATTTCCTTTCACGATCATGTTTCAGCTTGCTCAGTGTTCCTTGTTGCACATCCTGCGTTGGTGGCGCTAGATGGGGATCAATGGAAGGCCAGTTAACACCAGTCTTTATTGTACTTACTGGCTTCCCTACTTCAATGGTTGTAATCCCTATGTCTTTCATGATTGATGCCTACTTGGTTTTATTCGATAAGTTGCAGCGAAAATCTTTTAATATGGCATTGGCATTATTACAAACTTCAATGGAACTGATTTTTCAATTAAAAACTCTCTTATTTAATCTTGCGTAATTCAGCAATTTTTGAATGGTAACTATTAAAATAAATGCGAAAGTAGCCCCGTCTGTCATTCAGTCTGTCTGTCTGCCTGCTTGTTACTTATTCACGGCATAACAGCTGAATTAAATTTGAATAAACGGGAAAATCAGGACCTAGATTAGAACGAATAATACTTTCATCCCGGTAGTACCTATATTCTCACGGGATAATTTACAACCTCCACGCGAGTGAAACTGTGGGCAGAAGCTAGTTACTTAAATAATAAATATCTATCTCATCAGTAATCTGTAACAACACAAGATCAACTACAACATGATTTATTTTCACATACGTCTTCGGTTGCTAAGTCACACTCTATTGAGTACCAATCATTTGAGTTATGTCTGTCTTTGTATCTCGAAGTGTCAAGACACTTGGCTGATGCAGTTGAGGTTATGAGCGATAGATGGCGTTAATTGCCAATCAGAGTTTTAGAGATCTATATTAGATCTCACTTGCCATCTTGGCGAAATAAAAGTACAAGTGGTACATCAATCTTTATTGGATAAATTATAGGTATTATTTAGACAATAGATGAAGTTTGTTCTACCAGTTTCTCCTAGCTAAAGCACTTGGAAGTGAGGTTAATTTTAACGTTCAAAAAGTGCTGATCATCAGCCTAATTTGAAGAAATTTGATTTGAGTAGAGATTGATTAGCCTTAGTTCGGTTAATGAGTCAAAACAGATCGTTAACTTAGCAGTCTAGTCTATTCGCAGCATAAAATTGTAGTAAAAAATATTGGTCTTTGGAGCTTGGAACAATGAATGGACACAGTATCCTTGAGTTTATTACACATTAGTACTTATACAATAGGCCTTTAGGTACCACTGGGCCAGAGGTCCTTATTAGTAGTGGGTCGGATTCCAGGCCAACTGAATTTTAATAATTACCAAATGCTTAGCAAAACTTCTGTTATGACTAACAATAGACCATTTCATACGTAATAGGTCCATTCCACACCTACTTTCTAAGAGTATTTCACACGCATCTACACAATTAGACAATAATGATCATCTTTTACTAGGCACTTAAAGAGTCTTTACAATTTGGAATTTTGACATTTAACGTCAAATAGGAATCAGGAAATGTCGTATTGCATAACATCCTCCATTAAAGACGATTTTAAAATGTATTACAATTTGATTGTAATGTTATAATCGTTTGTAAATGTTATAACGTTCCGTAATCAATGCCTGTATAGAAGGCCCAATAAATCTTGAGATACGGCGAAATAAGGAACTACATTTTATTGTGCTGATTTTCACTTGTTTGCGTTGCAAGCAGCGCCTCAATAAAGTGTTAAAATATACTGGTTTACTGACATACTGTAAGTCAGTCTCGTAGGTTACCGATTTGTAGAAAAATGCTTAGTAATGCATTCGAAGCCGATGGTGACCTTTTGGCGAGAAATCGAAGTTACTCTCATTATATTGATATTTAAGACTGTTTTGGAGATGTAGGAAGTGATGTGGTATTTTGTAACATAAGAGAAAGCTCCAAGATTGATCTTGATACGTTGCTATAGAAATCACCATGGGCTTGGACAATAAGATAGGGAATGAAATTGTAATGCAAATTCAATCTTGAGACATTTACGAGATTGAACTCGTAAGAAGAGTCTCGTTTTTGAAATGTTGTTCGAGATTTCAACCATATTGGTCAAGATTACGGACGAGATTCACTCTGCTCAAGCTGGCAAGGTTTGGCCAATTAAAAATTGCCAATATGGGCCCTAGACTTAGCAGGTGAAATCTCGAGTTGTTAGCTTGAGAGATTGCATTCCATAAATCTGATATATGTCCCATATAGGCATAAGAATAATCAGCCTATAATGTTCCTACTGCTGGGACACAGGCCTCCTCTCTATTAGAGGGAATGGGCGAATTTTTGGTTCTACGACATGCCGGTTTTCTCACGATGTTTTCCTTCACCGTTTTGAGAGCAGTGGTGATGAAATAAATTACACAAAGTAATGGGTTCGAACCCACGACTTACTGTTCGTAAGTCGGGGCCGCCACCATCGGGCCACCGCTGCTCTCCAAGACTGTGATGAGTTGATTTTATCTATCAATCAACACCATAATATTAATGTGCTTCTAGAACAAGTAAAGAGTTTAAGTCTCTTCCTATCTTTATGACTGCATCGTTGGTCTAGTGGTCCTGGGTTCGATTCCCGGGTCGGGCAAACTGTTATTGAGTTTTCCCATCAGGATTTTTTTAGTAGCAGCCACGGAGTGTACTTGTGCCCGGTTGATGGCAATAGGCTCACCCCCTAATACATAGGACTTAAACATAACAGATGAAATGTGGGTGTACTATTAGGTAAACTTCTGCCGAACCTTCGGGGATTACAGGCGTGATGTTATGATGTTTCTACCTATCTACAAACAGCGTAAGCAAGTGACATACTACTAATAACACGTAGCTAATCCCTGACTAATAGTAAGTACCTTGTAGTACAAGTATGAATAGAAAACACGTGCACTGGAAAAATATTTACGTCGGCCAGTGTTGAAGAAGTAAATACAGTCTTTATTTTATTACATACACAGTAAATAATAGTAAGACTACGAGATGGAAACTTCAAAAAAGCTGTATAAACATAATCTTATGACAGCTGTATGTATCTTTAAGAGTGTTAACGTTTTACGGCATTTCATACAAACTTTCAAGTGATTTTTTTTCGAAATGACTGAACCGATTTTAATGAAACTTCGTAAGTACGCATAAGCAGTAAACATAAGTCTAAAAACTTGAAAGAAAATTTTTCGAAATGTCTTAAAAAAAAAAAGATAATAGGAAATTTCTGTTCCTATGGTAAATCTAAAATCGGTCTAATTTAGCTGTAACACTATTTTTCGAAAATGTTCTCCGTCAAGTTTAAAGACTTATGTATTATGGTCGAGGAGTCCCGGACTCCGGAGAAACGAGTCAAATGTCTAGGACCCCGTAACGAAATTAATCAGAAAATAAGTAGAAGAATAAAAAAAGACAACATAATGATAATAGTCCACAGATCAAGTGTAATGAAATCCAGCTCTTTCTTGTCCGATCTACAGTTAGGCTGCCTAGTCAGATTCCAGTGGCCTTGGTGCCACTTCCCATTCTAAACGGCACCCGGATATTGGTATTTGTAACTGACCTGTAGGTCGTTCATGTGACTCACTCTCTGATTGGGACAACGCCTCTTCTAGCTATGACGTCAGTTTAAAAGAAACCGATGATTGTCATTTTTTTACATCCTTGGAAACGATTACTGAAGAATTTTTTGCTAATATCCAAACATGTCATAGAAAACAATATGGGTAGTAGGCTAGATGGAGTCTGCTAACACAAAACCCATGTTCAAGATATTATGCATCATAAATAGAATATATTAGGTACTAAATTCGTTTATGCAGCTGAACATACAGAAAAGAAATTAAGTGGAAGCTTTTGTCGAGAAATGGCTAAGCCTCGCTGATAAATTGTAATCAATTATTTAGCTTAGTTTCACTACTGCAAGATAAAGGGCTCCATTTAGTTAAAACTCAGCTTAGCAGTTTCTGAATTTGGGTAATAAATTATAGGCATTAACCTTTACCTCTAATCAATGTCACATTAGGACCTTAGAACGCATATCTTTACGGCTATACAGCCCAACAATATGACAAATAATAATCTAACAAAGAAATAGCAAAGAAAAACTAAGCTTTCAAATGTGACTTTTATGACTTTAACGCTATTGTTGAATTCTCCATCTCTTTTAAAAATTGTTTCTTTTAAACATCTCAACCTATCAGCCACCATAACAGCAGTGTCATCATCATCTGACCTTAATGACGATGCAGCAGGGTTTTTCCATATTACCATAAAATCTTACGTCTTTCCTTCAACGTCTACCCACAGCCATGAATCACTCAAATCATGAATGAGATGATGCGATTTCGGAACCGGTTACATACAGTCTCCTTGACCCTAAAGACTAGTTTGCGTTGGAGTTTGTTTACAGTGCTATAGTAGATAAATAAAACCTGCTTGATGGTGTTTTGTTTATAGATGAAGTTATGAATGGTACTGATTGATGTGTTGATGCTAATGAAGAATAGGCGTCTGAGGTTATTGGTCTTGTAGGTGTTGGCAATGAAACATTACGTTTAGAGACAAAACTTGATAGACTGTTTATCATTGAAAGAGATTCATCTGACATAGTAAAGACGGTAGTTCGTATGGAAATAGTATCTAAAGGGCCGGTGTTCCGCTTTTGAAAGCATGTAATAAGATTAGTTCCAGAAAATGAGACTGCAGTAAGATGATTGAGAGCAAAGGGATGTCATAAAAATTTAATGGATACAATATTTTAGTATGTTTATATACAGAATCACATCAAACTGTAGTAGATAAACTATCTACTAATTAAAATCCAAAGAAAAAGTAATTTAATCAACTGCCGAAAGAAAATGTCCACATGTAAGTAACACAACTACATAAAACATGTTTCCGTTCACGTCGCACAGACCGTGACTCCAATAGATAGTGCTAAACAAATACATATAAAGTACAGTACCAAAGGACCACAATGTCAGACGGGAACTATTTAACATATCAAGGAAAACATTAATTACAATCAAGAGAATAAATCATCTCTATCAGTTATATCACAAGCAATAAACTCGAGATACGCGACTGTATGTCTTTGCTATTCTGATCTAAGGAATCACTGTACGGCTTCAAATTCTATTTATTGCATTCGGAGACGCGGTTTAAGAGTTACATGTTTTCTTTTGTAGGGTTAATTTTGGAGCTGGAATAATCAAGGTTAGTCTGTCTACTTATAAATAACTATTAGCGACATCAGCTGAAGTTTTCTCCGATGTAAAAGTCATCCTAATTCTAGCACATTCTCATTTAGATCAGAGCACATTGACAGTTTCCAAAGTTGTTGAAGTGCTATTGCAATAGTTACTCCTAATCGTAGATGTCAAACCATAAAAAAAATACATCGGGCTTCGACAAGCTTCGGGTCTTTTTAGAAAAACAGTGAAACAATTACTCATGGATGAGGATGACATACTAATTTGTATTCATGACAAAACCTTCTTCAACTCAGCTGATAATGCTCACTTATCTTGACCAAGGTCAAAACAAAGAATAAATGTACAACTGGTAGTTATAACTGAACTGGTAGCAACTACCTAACTGTACCATAGAAGGATTTGAAACACAGTGTTTCTCCATTCCATTGCCTCAAAGTCTGTTCCGTTGCACATGCAAAACAAGACACGATGAAGAATAAATCTTGCAAATAAGTTGCATGCGCTGATTTCGTTGACTTCAAGCAGTCTGGCGAACAAAGTAAATTACGAGAGGAACTCATTCATTATTTGCTATCGTACTATCATAAAGTAAATGATATCAAGCCGTTATTGTTTCTTCTAATTGACATGTGTTGTCTCTGTCACACTGAATAAGAATATGAATGAATTGATGATGCGGGCGTTCAATTAGGTGTTAAGGGGAAGTTTGATACTGTAGCTGTGAAAGATGCTATGGGAATCTTATTTTATAATAACATTTTATGACAGGGGCAATAAAACATAGATAAGGATGGTATCTTCCTCTTTCCTGCATGATAACGAAAAGAATAGACACTCTTATGAAGGTCTTTAAAGGTAAATCCAACTTGACAGATGCAAAACTACAATTAAAAATCTCGTAAATCAGTAATAATCCGTTTGCCTTTCACTTTCCAGCCCAGTGTGCTTTCCATTCTTTTAATACCCCTTAATAACATGATATCAAGAGTTGAACCACCTTATTGACCTTACAAGTCAACGCGAATGGAGCTCCCATTCATGAGTTCGATGCTCTGTCCCTCTCTGGCACAGCGTACGCTCAGCTTGCGAAACGAGACAGGTAGTAAAGTCAATGAGAGTCAATTAACCATGATACTTAATTGGATTCGCTGTAGGATACCATTTTAGTCGTGTATTCTTAATTCAAGGAATTATTGGATGAGAGTGAAAAAGTTTCTTTACTGTATGTGACAGACGATGAGCTCAATTGAAACAAAAAACAAGCGATTGATAACTTGTTTTGAAGAATGATGGGAAACTGGCCATGCGTACTTTTTCTTGGGAGCTTCTCAGATTCTCACCGAGTGACATATGATAGTTGTATACGGCGGCGTATGTTCAATGGTAGCTAAAGTTTAGTGCACTATCAAATGAAAATTACATAAACAAAGTTACTTTTTTATGGGAACAATGGAGCAAACAAAGTTGGAATTCAAATTGTAATATAGTTAATGACACAATTAAAGAAATTAAACCACTATAGACTTATTGATAAACAAAACGAAATGTAACAGAGAGAAACCATTCCAGGCAAAAACGTTAAGAAACAAATATGAATTACCATCCGTTGACGTGTGTAACACAGAGAGGCACGTTCAAATAATTCTTTATTATTTTTTCTTTTAACAACCATAGTAGCCATATAAGAACACAATCGAATAAGACATGAGAATTTCAGTGATGCCATATGAGTGCACTTAGCCGAGCCTGCAAGTAAACAAACAATAGTATCTGTCAAAATATTGTTACTAGCAAACGGATGGTGGTGTATTGTTGGAATTAAATGTAGGAATGATGACAGAGTTACAATATGTGTTGCTATTGAAATTGTAAGGGACCATTCTCCTTTTATATTCGGTAATTCAGCAAGACAAGATAGAAATGGTTGTTTAGCTAACAAATGTTAAATTGGAGGCGAGTAAAGACAGGAAGGTTGTCTGACGAAATAGTATCGATGATGATAATGATGAAACAAACTGTTTGATACTGAATTGAATAAGGTTCGCTTTGTTTCCTATTTCTTGTATTATCAGTTACAACAACCCATACACTAAAATTGGATAATCTAGGAATGTAATAATTGATTGCAATAGGTTTAAATATACACCTGCAAGTCATAAAAGAGGAACTAGTGATAGAAAGACAAAGATGGATAATGTCTTAAGACCAGGGTTAGAAGCAGGACTGAAGAGAGGAAGAGATAGACTTCCGAAGTGATTCTGTGTGATGTGGCTTATTGTTCAAAGTGGAATCATAGATAGCAGGACAAAATAGAAACAACAGCCCCGCAATTTTTGATTCATAAAAATGTATCTAACAGAATAGCATACCAATTTAAATTAAATATGTATTAGAATCTAATTGAGCGCCCACAGCAGAGGGCAAAACATTTCATTTATTATCCTTGTTTTCAATTCATTTTAACAGCAATTTAGTTATTTATATCCATAGAACAATGTACATTAGTATAATTGGTTATTGGGTAAATCCCTATGAGATAGTTATTTATTTTTAGCCTTGGTAACCGAAACAATGTCAAAAATAAAATGTAGGTAGAGGCAAAGAGAATAATGTACGCTCAATTACAATTGCCTTGCACAAACTAGCAAAACCCAGCCCGGTTGTGCTCAATGATAACAATAACCATATAAACATTGTAACATGGTCTTGGAATGTCCAGAATCTAATTATGCTTTCGTAAGGAATGACTGCATTATCAACATTGCAGAATTCAGTAAAATAAAGTCAAAAAATCATCAAGATCATGTTCCTGCCCTTATCCCATTCTATTTGGGGTCAGCACAACACGTTTTCTTCAGAGGAATGAAAAACAAGAGCGAAAAAAAGCAATTGTAAAATTTTGGCACCAAAACAAGTAAAAACGCAACAATAACAGAATGGCAAAACGGACATAACAAAGCAAAATAATTAATAAAGCATTATAAAGGTTGGGTATATATCAAATAACGATAGTGACAATAATTTGCAACAAAATAAAAACAAAAACATTGTTATCAAAGACATCAAAACAAGTGAATATAACAATTATAACATTTATAAACACATTCCTGGTATTGAAACCAAATTCAAGGAATGACTGATAATTTTTGTGGTTTCCTCAATACCATCACGTTTACATTAAGTTCTAGTTTACTTTGTTAGGTATTTGATTAAATCAAGCACCACGTGACTCACAAAGGAGTGTTTCTTCAATACGTGAATTATCTATTTTATGTCTAATAGTGATGTCACCGTGTACACTTAGGTTAAGTCATTTTGTGGCGCCGTCTTCATTGAATCCGGTGGCAGAGGCGTTCCGATTCATTTTATACGACACTTCCTCACATTCCAAGAGCAGATAATATTTTGTTACTGTAGATAATAATATGTATATGGCCTTTTATTTAGGACGAAAGAAGCAAAAAATGTGACGGAAAGACAAAAATGGACAATTAAAGAGCAACATGCAAAAAGTGAAGAATACGGTAGTATTAAAGCAGGACTGAAAAGATGGACTTTCGAAAAGCTGATGTTTGAAGAGGTAGATTCTTCAAGAGTGGAATCATCGATGGCAGGAAAAAATAAACATAGGGACCACATTCAGATCGTCTTTAGGTTTAGCTCTTTCCACACAGGTCCTCTCTGAGCTAAATGGAAGGACAGAAAATGAAGAATTGGGCCCAAAGCAACTGCGAATCTTGCAGAAATTAAAATGTATCAAACGAATCCAACAAAATCAAGAAACAAGATGCAGAAAACGGTAATGCCTTACTACTTCTTTAAATAATATGATGAGGTGTCGTAAGATAGTAAATGGAACGGATATAAAAGTACATACCTACATGAAAGTGATCTGTTTTTGTCCAGATATGAAGCATATTTTTAACATCATAAGTGATTTTTCAATTCTGGAAGCTTTCGTTCACACCTTGTGGTATACACAACGCCCTATGGATGATGAAGAGAAGCAACATGTTAAGTGTTGTCAGATATGAAAATTTGTAGAGATTTAACGTAAACAAAGACCTTATAATATTTGGTAATCTTTTTCTTAAAAACCCTATAGGTCTGACCAATATGTATGAAAGCGGAAGAAGAAAAGGAATATTTAAACTACAGCAGTTGGGGTGGTCTCTAGTTTCTGTCGACGACATGGGAGAAAGGTCTGATCTAATCCATGTAAAGGGTTATTTCGGGGTTAACGAAATCAAGACAGAATTCATTGTTGGGATTTCCACTCTTCTTTCTTTATCTTTTTTCTCAATGTTGACGATTTCCACTACTCACTTCATTAAAAAATATTTTCGCTTCCAAGACATGCACATGCTCATTTCATATTAGGAAGAAACGATTAATCGAATTAATATTAGCTGAGTTTTCATCATCATACGCCAAACTTCACAGTATGTCCATGTCCACATTGTTTCACATTGTTTCACATAGCTCTTGACTCCACATTTTCACAAGTAGGTATCAAAGTTTCTCTCTAATACTTGCTAACTTTGTTTAATAATATCATTAAAGCATTGTGTTTTTGTTCGTCCTTAGTCTCGTTAACCGCAGGACGAGGTCCAATTTAGCTCCTCCATTTTGGATTTCCGATCATTAATGAACATGAGTCAATTTGGTCAATGAGAATGAATTCTATTGTTTCAATAGTTGTTGAACACTTGAATTTAATAGCTATGTCGTCACTATGGTTAAAAAGTATGTATTTGGGTCATTTGGTGGGTATTACTTTAGCTTTATAATTCTGTAAGTATGACTTCTGGAAACGGGCGTCCTCGGCAAAGAAACCCTTGGAATCGCTGGCTATCTGGACGATCGTTCTTGTCGGATAAGAGGAAGAAGGCGAAATGAAATAAGGACTGGAGGACAATGGCTCCTGGAGAAGACGTTTGCTCAGCAATGGCACAACATATCTATAGCCACAATATTACCGAAACCCCTATTCGAACAATGAACTGCAAATATTCGTTGAAACAGAACTATTCCTGTTATATTTCGATGATTTCATTCCCACATCATCACACCTATCTAAAACAAAACAACATACAACAGTACTTTCGCAATTTACCTAGAACACATAATTACAGTTATCAGTACACAACCATGCCTCGTTTAGACCGGTGCTAACTCGTTGCTAGTGGCTAGTGTGATTCAGAGCCCTGCGTGCGAGTTGTTACTTGTTTACATTACTGGCCTAAAAGAGCAATAACCTATATAACTGACCTTAGCCACTACTATTGGTGATTATTTCATGGCGTAATAATCTCGATTAGAACATTAGAACATCTGTATGTCACTGTGTTGAAATGCTATCTATAGGAGTCTGTTTTGTATGTAACTCTGCACACAGATTTAAAATCATTCCTAGTTTTATTATTAATCTTTATATATCTTTTAACTTGACTGCCTCGTTAGTCTAGTAGTCACAATCGCAACTGCTGAGCATGAGGTCCCGGGTTCGATTCCCAGATCGTGCAAATTGTTATTGGGTTTAGCATCAGGAATTTCTCAGTAGCAGCCACGGAGTCTCTATTTGTGCCCGGTTGATGGCAATAGGCGGCCCCTTTATTACATGAGACTTAAACATAACTGGCGCAATGTGGGTATACTTGTTAGCCCAACAAGAAGAGATTTCTATATTCAACAATTTAAACTTTTTGATTGGACCGAATTTCTGGTTAAAGATTATGAGTCTTCTTTGTTTTTAACGGTTTTAGAATACGCCAGCATCAAATATTGTGTCTTAGTTCTTAAAGTACTAGTGAGGACTAGTGTAAGTGTAAAAATCTGCATGATAAAAGTTGTCTTCAAAACCATACTCGTCTCACTCACACTTGAACTAACATCTCGAAATCGTTCGAGTTCCCATAGTAAGTTCCCGAGTTGTTTGTTCAAAGCATACAGGAAGTTACGGGCGTTAGTAGACGCGCGCGGAAGGAGTCGTCAATAATGCGTGTGCGCAGCATTGTGACTGGTTTGTTACCGAGTGTTATACGACGCGAACGTGGGGATGGGTCATAATTATGGCTATGTGTAGAATAGGTATGGAAATGTAGGGCCGATATTATATCGAATTGTTTATGTAAGGCCTCAAGTGCCCGTTTGTCTTTTTAAGTAACTGTAAGAAACACTGAAGTGAACATTATAAGGCGCTTTTATTAGGTATTCATTTAGGTGACGTGTATTGTTAGTGGAAAACGGGAAATGCAATTGTAAAAATAATACAGTAACTATAAATGTTACTCATGTATGGTTTTAGTAGGCACTAAAACCTTATGTGATTAACTTCTGTAATGACTAAAAATTGGGTCGGTATCCACACCATAAGCCATAGAATGGAACAGGAAATGACCAAAAAACCCGACTACAAATTTTATGTACCTTTAAAATTGTATTATTTTCATATTTATTTGTAATTTACTTTATTTTTCTTCATTTTGATAGCCTACTCGATAGGTTTAATTGAAAAAAAAAATTAACGACTTCCAATTTAGCGCCAAAAATCCGCCATTTTGTTTTTTTAAACACCTTAGCACACTTGGGAATTTGAGATGAATCTAATAATACCTTCCTTCATTCTTCATTATTCCTTCCGTCATTTAGAATATACGAGGTAATCAAGAAATTTACAAAGAAACATACAAGATACGCGCGAAAAACATAACCCTTCTTTGGCAGTCGGGTAAAAAGGTAAATGACGTTAGTATTACGCATTCCCAGGTATTTTATGCATAACCTCTTTTTAATTTCACCTACTTTTTTGCGTATTAAAAAAAAAAGTAAAGACCAGGCCACACTGTGGCGAATCTCGCGCGTGATGTGAGACGAGACTGAACGCCTTGATTACTGTAATGGTTAAGAGCGGCTTTCACCCAATGAAAGTGAACGCGATCAGAACATGTAAACCGCGTTCAAGAGCAAGGATGAAAGTGTTTAGCTCAAAACTCAGCCACGCGATCTCCACTCACTGTCATGAGCTGTCGCTGTCAGCGTCATTATTGTTATGAAATATATTGGGATTGTACAAATACCTTGAAAGAATCGGATATACCGGGTACATGCCCTACAGCCCTAAAAATATTGAAACTGAGAACTCGTCAAATTCACCCTAAGAAGTCAGCGGACTATTCACGTCATATTCAAAACTTCCATACAAGTTGTCAATCGAATTTTGCGCCACAAACCGCGCAGTTTCGACATTCAACACAGCCTCAGTTAAACCAGAGCTTAAAAGTTAATAAAAAGGTAGGCCAAAACAATAACCATTAACCCATTGAAATAGAAATTCTTTTTTTTTTTCTCAAATCATAAGATTCTTCATTCATTGTTCTTTAGCCAGATATAGACATTTATCTGGTGGATATGCCATTGTATGTTAATTATGGGAATAAATGTTACAAAGAAGTATTATTGTAGTTACATGATACGAAAGTGGAATTTATAATGGAGGGTTATAAAAAGACGTAACTTGACATAATTTTTGTAATTGCTTGTTATCATTAACGGGTAACCCGTAGTTGGGCATTCGACCAAAATACTAAGGTATCATAGACTAAAGAGAATAGTCTTTAAAGAGAATTTGCTCTTTAAGCACACATGTATAGTGGTGGCAATTTTGATCATGCACAGATTAAATAAAAATAGATGCCATTTAAAAAAATAAAGAGATCATTTTCATAAGGCATTTTCAATAAAGGGATTGTTCCCATTCCCAATTAACAATATTATTGTTTGTAAGATAGGACGAAAATTAAAAAGTTAATTTCGTTGATCTTTATCTGAGTCAAATAATTTAATTCAGTATGTTTATATTGAAGTAGATACCCCGCAATAGATAATACTCACTGATACAACTTCCAATATTGGCACTGTTGCAAAACATTCAATAAAACCAATCCTGTAAGTACCTACCTAATTAAAGTATATTTACACTTCATTTTACCTCTGATAGCAACCCCATCAGTAACCTTATGGGTACGAAAACAAAGATTAGTATAACTTTAACAGTGATGCTAAGCTAAATCGAAGGTAAAATAATTCTACAAGGACTGCTGTACAAGACGATAAATAATAATCAAGTTCTTATTTCAAAAAACAGAAAGGAAACAGACAGTAACAACATTCACAAATAAAGAGAAAAAAAAACTAATGAAGAACCAAACAGGTTTCAATTCATTTCCATACAACCTCATTATCATTTAGTATCGATGCACGAAGCTCCTAATATATCTCATTAAAGAAACGTGAAAACCCATATCAAACAAGGAAGTGACATTAACAGTGTATTATAAAACACAAAGAACATTTACATATCACTTAAGACCTCGACTTAGTATTCAAACGCTATTGTAAGGACTAGGCGTGTCCCTACCTAGGTGTTAGGAATGGTGCCACCGCAAGCGATTTGCGAAAGCGTCATCTGCCTAGCTTTTTCACAACCAAGCTGAGGTCGGCTTCCAGTTCCGGATGCAGCTGAATACCAGTATTTCACATGGAATGACTGCTTATCTGACCTGGACAAGCCAGTTACTGGATAATGCTCCCTTTGGTAGGACTGGTTGTCGAGTTGCGAAAGCAGATAAGACTTAACAAGCGGGAGATAGGGATAAGACTACATGATAGGTCATCATCTAATGGTGAGTAAAGGTCTCATCCCTTTTGTGCTATGCTTCCCTGGTCTGTGTGAGTCTCATTCAGGTCTTCCCTGCGGTTTTGTGTAGCTAGCTAGGGATGTAACTAAATCATTGAGAGTCATATGGAACAGTCCAGGGTTATCCAAAATTAAATATCGATCTGCCAAAGCGAAAATGCAACACACACCACATTTTTACCTTCAGTATCTAAAATATCTATCTAAAATGTCCTATTAGACTAATCACAGAATAAAGTATGAGCCAGCAATCCAACTCTACAATAGTATAATAATCATAAAAGTTAAAAGACAATAAAATCAGCACTACAGTTATTTCATTTACAATTCATGCACGGATTCGGTTCATTAGGCATTCTTCACGTCCTCTTCGAAACTATTAAACGTCACTTTACAAAAATTGTCGAGAACCAATTTAAAAGTTTTACAATCCATTTCCTACTAGTTTTTAAAGTTCTCTTAATTTGTCAAATCAATCTGACCGAAATACAATATGTCGTTGGAATGCTTTGGTAGTAGGTAAACTCTACAGCTAATGGTTAGTAATAAACCTAGATAGGTACTAAACTAAGTGCTGTTTATCCTTCGAAAACTATTTCAAATAAAAATATTAAGTCCGCTAGAACCGCTCCAGTGTTATCCCTCATGCCATTTGCCATTTTGCTCATCTCAATTTTTTAACGTGCAACTCATCCCACCATCTGCTTTATACGGCTATTCCAATGTCATCCCAACGTCAGTGACATCACCACTGTCATTGTGTCCTACCATTCCTTACTAGTTACAATACATCTCTTCATACGTCATGCCCGCCTAGTACATCCACATCTACCCGCTGTCAGTCGCACCCATCTCTACTTATACAAATTCTAACCATGAATCGCAGTCCTGTGTCCATATTGGATACATGAGTTAGCTCCTTGCAGGGCGTCCGTCAGTCTACGTGTCAAACTACGTGACTGTCGGCAGGCCTTTACCACGGACATTGTGATTTTAATCAAGTGTCATTTTGATTTAATATTGTTTTTGCTATGAAATATTGGACAGAAAATTATGGAAAGGTTTACTGAGGCGAATATGAATGGAAATGGAAGTGTTCACCACACTTGAACGACAATATTATAAATACGAAAGTAGCTCTGTCTGTCACCTTTTTACGCCTAAATCACTGAATGAATTATGTTTGGCAGATAGTTAGCCTGGTTCCTGAAGAAAGACACGTGGACGAAGTCGCAGGCAACAGCTGATATGGTCTATATTTATGAAGATAGTCGACTGTGTGGTTTCAAACAAAGAACCACACACCAGCTACCTCTATGGTAGTCTTGGGTGTTCTAAAAGATGACGCTGATTATTGGTCATACTTAACAAGTTTGTGTGGTATCTTCCAAGCATGGTGATCAATATCAATAAGCCGCTTATTGTTGCCTTCAATGGCAGACGACCCATGTTTCGCTTGGACTGATAATTATGTCGTAAAGAATACCACTATACTACCCACTCGACAAAGTAAAAAGTTAATGTATCCTTAATAGTTTAAGGGATCCTGTCAAGCTTCAAAAAGATTACAAAAAAACACTATCTAAGTACACTTTTAGAATCTTTCATCAAGTCTTATCAGATCCACTTTAAAAACTTTTGAAACCCCGGCCAAACATCCAACATAATTTTTAACATAAACGAAATTTTCGGCTTTCGTATATCGCCGACCACTTGACTTCATACGATTTCACAATCAGTTACATCTGAACAATAACTCTAAGCATTAGTATTCAGTTAATACGACTATAAAGGTGTGACCACACTCGACGCAGTTTGACTTAAGCCGGGAAGAAAGAGCTTACATCATCATCATCATCTACAGTGAGTTCACACACTGCTGGGTATAGGCCTCTTATCCAGGTTTAACCCGCTATGGCAACAATTTCTCTGCCCATCTCGCCCCCAGATGACCAACACATATCTTTTTTTTTCCTTGGACAGGAAGAGCTTTATTTCCACAGACAGAATAAAAGCGAATCAAAACGAAGCGAATCACGTCTTTTTCATTTTAATTGCATAGAAAAAGAAACTCTTATTGACCGGCTCAAGCCGACAAATGAGGATACTCCTTTATAAACAAAAACACGGTTTTTCGCAGAAGGGAAGACCCCAAACGTCGCCTGCGCAAAACAAGTAAATAAAACAGTTCTTGAAATCGGTAATCAGCTGGAGTGATCGCAATGCATGTGCAGTGCAAATGTCAAATAAAGATGCGCACTTGACATGGATTAATTACTTGCGGCATTAAGCGAAGTGACTACTGGCTGGATGTTTTTTTTTTATAGTTTGAACACAAAAGCCAAGGCATCACAAATACTTTGAGTCTCTGATAGATTAATCCCGAAGTTTGTATCTTAATTGCTGTATCGGGATCTGAAACTAACTAAAGATTTGAAAAAATTCAAACTGTTGTAAAGTATTTCTATAGTAAAACTAACCAGAATCAGAATCAGAATTTTATTTGCTCTGAAAGTAGGTACAGGTTAGGAGTTGTACATAAATTAATGAGATCGGCTACAGTCTACCTTACGGCGTGCAAATTATTACATAAGTTAAAATATTAATACAAGCAAAATAATGTCAACAAAACAAAATATAAATTAAAGTGAAGTCAATTAATAACATTATAATCCAAGCAAACCAACCACTGACTATGGAATTATAGGCCAATATATTTATTTTAAAGTATTGTTAACTAGCTTATGCCCGCGGCATCGCCCGCGCAGATGCGTAGAGTTCGGTAATAGTCTCACGGGATCGTACTACCGGGATAAAAAGTGTTAATTCAGGTAATAAACTATCTGTGTGCCAAATTTCATAGAAATCCGGTCAGCAGTTTTTACGTGAAAGCGTAGCAAACATCCAGACATCCATACATTCTCACAAACTTTAGCATTTATATTAGTTGGGTAATGTTTCTATTGCACATATCAAAATTCCATGATAATTCAGAGGAAGGCAAAACAAAGCGGAAAAATAACAACGTTTTCAGTTATTATCATAATTCTATGCAAAACATAACGTAAACGTCAAATCTTTCAACATAAATTACAATAATAAATAACTCAATTTCAGTAATTTACAAAGTTGAATAGATTTACGAAGCCATTTCAGAGAAAAACTCCAACAGTTTTTCCAACTACTTTCAGCTTTCAGAAACAAAGATAAATGAAATATTTAAACACGATCTTCCCGAACTTCCTGAAGATGTGCTTATGAAGAAGAAGCCCCTTATGGCCCTGCTTGTCGCATGGGCATGACGTGCATACAAACAAAATAACTTAACAATAATCATACAACGCATAACAAATATTATAAATACAAAAGGACAGAAACAAAAAAAAAAACAAGTTAACAGCTTGCACGTCGTGACTGCGACAAGCAGTTTACCACTCAGCATGATGCTGTGCTGTGGGCCCCCCATAGCACAGCACTGGTTTTCAGTGGTCACCCGTGAAGCATTTCGTATTTCTATAACGACACTCAACGGGACTCAATAAACATAAAGAAGTTTTAATTGTATAAAGGGTGTAAAAGTACCCTTAACGAAACCGAAAGGCGCTTTTTCTCCCCGTCATTGCGATCAGATTTCTCTTCTGGACCATACCTAGGAACCTTCTAGTTACGGAGATATTGGGGATCAAAGTTCCAACTTTTTCTCAATTTTTTTTTAATACAAGTTTTTAATATTATAACTTTACTTCAAATATCTCCTAGACCCCCGTACTATTCAATGCATCCATTTAGCACAATATTTTGAGTGCGTTACATTGAGTCCTACCGTAAAACGTGATTTTCACTCTAACAAAAAGTCGTTTCCCAGCAATATTTTTACATAGAGTTACTTTGTTTGATGTACAGAATGCTTGGTTCACGGCTTCGTGAAGGGTCCGTTTACACCCATCCTCATCCCTGTATATGGTTATAAATAATATACAGGGTGTCCGGTAATTAATGGATAACCTTGAAATGGGTCATCATAAAACTAATGGGCAACCAGAAAAAAAATACAAATTTAAAAAAACCTAGTAGTACTACCAAAGATACTTTTTTTAGTTCCTCTTATTTTTTTTTTCTTTTTTAGGGAACTTGTGAAGGACTACTTCCTATGGACGACACTTACAGTAAGTAAATGGAAATTAGGTATAGTATTAAGAAACTCGTTTGTCTTTGAGGGCATTGCTCTACACTAGCACAATACCCACCAATGGTAATACATTAATATAAAATAACAAATCAAAACAAAAACTTAACACTTCATGACTCAACAATGACGTACATATCTCTTCCTTTTCAAAACTATCACAGAGCTGTCTCAATCACTGGAAGTCATAACCACAAGTCCTAATAAATAGGCAGTAGAACACATGACTAATAATTATTACTATTATTTAACATAATAATATAATAAAAAATACTACAATGGGATCAAATCCTGTGTCATCGACTCATCGCATGACGTGGGCTGTGGATAAGTGAAGTAACAACCATCCATTGAACTATGATAAATGCTATACAACATTTCCTTGCCTTTTCCTAACTATTTTGTGGTCGGCTTCGAGTCTTGTCGGATGCAGCTGAATACCAGTATTCTACGTGGAGCGACTGCCTCTCTGAAATCTAAAACACAGCTACTGGGTAACCCTACCCCCTGATAACATAACATAACATCACACCTGTAATCCCCCAAGGGTTAGGCAGAGGCGTACCTGAAAATACACCCACATTTCGCCAGTTATGCTTAAGTCCCATGTAATAGGTGGCGAGCCTACTGCCATGGACCGGCCACAAATCCAGACTCCGTGTCTGCTACTGGGAAATTCCTGATGGTAAAACCCAATAATATTTTGCTCGACCCGGGAATCGAACCCAGGACCTCAAGATCAGCAGTTGCGCTTGCGACCACTAACGACGCAGTCCCCTTGACAAGACTAAGGATATCAGACTTTCGGGCTTCTGACCCACCCTGTCAAAGATCTATAAATGACAGCCGGAACCAACGGCTTATCGTGCTTAATTAATTAATACTTTACAAAGTGTGGTTCTAAAACGTTTTACAAACATAAATAAATATAAAAGCAGTTCGCGAAGAATTAGTCAATGAATACACGGCCATGAATTCAAGTGATGTCTCTATTTATTTAGCTCGTTTTTTCGCCATGCTTTATCAATATGACCTTCAATTTGGGACTTCATAACTGAAGTGCGTTGTTTGTTGCACGATTCAGAGCACGAATGTTTAGTAAGCGCAAATAGTATGATATAAGTTTTAGTGCATATTTCAGTACTCAAAATTTGGAGCCTTAAGAACAGTCGACATTGCAATTGTATTAACGCTTCCCTGTTTTGACATTTGCCGATACATCGAAACTTCAATCAGATTGAAAATATCAACAGACCATAGACCTTGTCGTTTTTTGACGTGTAAATTGAATCTTTTAATTGAATAAATCAATTACGAAGTTGATTATAGGTTCAAACAAATATCCAATCGTGTAGTTTCAAAAAATTTCATAACCCTACTTTTTGAATGCTGAAATCTGTATTTTAGTCTACAGAAAGCGATGTGTTTACATGTGCTCTGAATTATTCAGAGTAGGAAGCGAATATGCAGATGTCATGACGTCGTCTGCGCTAGAACTTATCAACTTGTAAATTTATTCTCGCCTCTGAAGAAAGGCGTCAAAGTTGTCGTGAAAACTGACGAATGAAGAATAATTTCTTCGATGTCTGGAACATTAATGACGAAAAATTTTGTAAAAAACAACCATCATTAATGATGAAAACCAACCAAGATTTTGGGCGGTACCAGAAATAGATCTAAGGCAGAGATTTGATTTTACTGATAGCCCGAGTTGGTTTATGGAAAATTTAGTAACACTGCCTCGTTGGTCTATTGGTCGCAAGCGCAACTGCTGAGCATGAGGTCCTGGGTTTGAATCCCAGGTCGGGCTAAGTGTTATTGGGTTTTTACGTCAGGAATTTCTCAGTAGCATCCACGGGTTGTTGATAATAGGCTCGCCTTCTATTACATGGGACTTAAACATAACTGGCGAAATGTGGGTGTATGCGGCTTTTGAGATTACGTGCGTGATGTTATATAATAAAACTGCAGCTTAATTAAAGATAAAAGTGCCATAATACAATGACAAAATGAGGTAAAACAAATATATTTTTTTGTGCCGACATCTCTTTTTAATTTTTACTAGACTTAAAACCCTTTAAACCAATTTTCCCTACACTTTAAAACAACCAGTGACATCAGTAGAAACTAGAAGTCATCTGTTTTTAAGGGAGTCCAAAACAAATGACTGCTTATATGAAATGAATATCAGTAACACATTAAACCGGCTAGTCCCCTGTCAGTGCCAGATGCCAGCGCGACCTCAATGCAAGATAAGTGCTGTGTCCATTACACACGTACGTACTACAATATCTGTTTTACTAGTAAAGGGCCTGGCTTTTTTCTAGTAGAAATATCTTTGTTCAAGACCAGGTTTATCATGTAAAAATGATGTTTTATACTATTATGTCACCGCAAGGGGTTTCAGGAGCTAAGTTGAGGAGGTCACGGGGCCTGAAATGACCGCTTTAGCAAAATCATAATAATATGAATCACGAATTCTTAAAATGGTCACAGACCCAGTTAGTATTATGAATTGTCACTATCTGACCATTTTACGAATTGTTACGTGATTCATATTATTATCCTGTAATATTCTGCTATAGCGGTCATGGTAGGCCCCCGGATAGGCAGTCACTCCATGTAAGATATTGGTATTAAGCTGCATTTGGGGAGACTGGAAGGCGACACCAGCACAGTTCGGAAAAGGTTAGGTATGTTACCTCAATCGACGACCTACTATAATTAACATTTTTGATAAGCCAAATTGTTCACACACTATGTTTTTGTAATAGTAGGTATAAATTAATTATTAAACTGCCCATTCTACTGAATGAGTCAAAGAAGGCTTTGTGTATAAGGCTCAGTGAGACAAGGAATCACAGTTTTTAACCGACTTCCAAAACGAAGTAATATAGTATTCCAAATATTTGACTGCTCCAAAGGCGGTTCTAAAATATTTTCTTTATACTACAAAGTAGCTCTTGAATTTAGTGTTGTAAATGTAACAATGGTAATCGGTTGTCGCGGTATGGGCATGTGATGCGGAGGAATGAGGAAAATGTTGTGAGGAAAGTTTTGTGTATGAATGTGGATGGGTATATGAGTAGAGGCAGACCAAACAAACGATGGATGGATTGTGTAAATAATGATATGGCAAGAAAGGAGGTGTCTGATGAGCTGACGAGTAATAGAGAAGTATGGAAGAAGAAGACATGCTGCGCCGACCCCAAATGATTTGGGATAAGGGCAAGAGAATGATGATGATGATGAAATGTAACAATAGTAATAAATCGTCTCTGAATCACAACATTTCTGATAGATTTATGTTTACAAATTATAGATTTCGTGTCGAGTCCGCGCCGATATGCTATCAAGCGATTGATCCCGCTCAACTCAAGCACATAGCAGACTATTTAAAGCTTTACCACCCTTATGGACAACCAGGGAAGCGTAAACTGTGATTGAAACGTTCGACCTTTAGATCCGCACTCTCCTACCTGAGGACCTTTTCAGGAAGGCACCCTAAATAAATTAATTTTGTCTTTAGATACATGTATGACTCACTTTGTCGAGCGCTCATTTATTATTATTATTTTATAATGAGCCTGATGTGTCCCACTGCAGGGCAAAGGCCTCCCTTCCCCTTTTTCCATTTATCTCTGTCTTTGGCTATTTGGACTCAATCATTTTGATAAGAGTCCAGTTCGTCACGCCATCTCCTTCTGGGCCTACCACGTCGCCGGGTTCTGTTGTTCGAAACCCAATCTGTTGCTACTTTGGCCCAATTTTGATGCGACATGCGGCAGATGTGGCCTGCCCAGTTCCATTTTAATTTGTCGGGTGCTTGATAACATAATTCTTTACTAAAGCTAAACATTCAGAAGAAAAAATCAGAGCTCCTTAGTTAAAACAGCCTTCATCTCAAATGGCATATCTATGTGGGAAGAAGAGCAATTGACGGAGATCTGATGTTGATTAAGTTAAAGCACTTGTGGCAATAATTGGTATTATAGAACTGCTGTATCTTAATTATGTTGCTCTCTTTTAGGAGGACCAGGCCTCTCACGCGACTGTCCACCCCTCTATCGAGACAACGTCATGTTACTAGATTATAGATCACAAATACTACATCCCTTACTTATTATAAATGTATTAATCAAAGAAGTGCTTGGTTACATAATCAACCATTTGATCAGCGCCATGATATTCGCATATAATGTTATTGTTGATTGGACCTTTACTACTTTCAGATAGGTTATAAAGTACTACAACAATGGCCGGATGGTCCAAACAAATTGCCCCTTCTTCTTTAAGAAAGTCATCATCTGCCTAGCTTTTTCCCAACTATATTGGGTTGGCTTCCAGTCTAACCGGATGCAGCTGAATACCAGTATTTTAGATGGAGCGACAGCCTATCTGACCTCCACAACCCAAATAGTACTGGGAAATACTATACCCCTTGGTAAGACTGGTTGTCAGACTTTTTGGGCCACTGACTACCTAACGACTGTCAAAGATCTACGAATGACAGCCGGGACCAACGGCTTAACGTGCTTTCCGAGACACGGAGGAAACTCGGTATGTAATGGGCGGTCACCCATCCACAACTTAGGCAAGCACGGCTTGAAATAAAGATCGACCCGAGCGGCTGTTATTATTTAGCTACGAATTCTTCTTTAAGAAAGTAATACTTTTTATTTTGCCATTAGCATTGGCGAAACTGTACTTCCTGATTGGCTACACAAAAAAGGTAGCTACTACAATACTTAAGTTCCTCTACAATCGTAACTACCCATAACTTAGCTTACAAATGAATACTAAATGCATGACGTTCTCAAACCTGACGTCACCCATACTTAATACTAGCCGACCTCCCAAGCTTTGCCTGGTGACGAATTTTCATACAAACTTTCTAACTCTATTCCACCCGCTTAGGGGTTGAATTTTCCAAAATCCTTTCTTATCGGATGCCTAAGACATAAAAGCTTTTTTGGCCCGATCCGTCCAGTGGTTTGAGCTGTGCATTGATACTGTTGATGGTTAGTCAGGACAAACGATTTTATTATAAGTAAATATTTAGCAATAATTATACCAATAAGTGTCTTGCATGTAGGTGGATATTAGTAGTCAATGGTCGTTCAGAATGAGCTTCCTGTCCTTGGGCACACATGACCAATCAGTCGGAACCTCGCTGCCGTAAGTCGGTATATGGCAACCAATTACTACTTGATAGATTTATGATACTCCACTGCAACGAAATTGCTTAAGGCCGGGCGGAGATTGTCAATTGTTTTTTTTCTTTATTTAAAAACAGAAACTGGTATGTAGCACATTTAGTAGATTTAAAACAAAAAGAATGTTAAAAGGAGTTTCCAACATTTTTAGTCTTTTTTAAGAGTCAATATGAAAAATCAAAGTAATTCGGGGTCAAATAAAATTTGCTAGCATAACTTAACAGACGTGATGGCCACTGATGGTGATGATAACTAACTATACAAGGTGTAGTAACATAATAAATGCAAGTCCTCTCACGTGGTGTCTCGGACCATGAAACTGAACAACTATTGTTCTACGAGTTCTTGAAATTCGCAAAAAAAATGGATTTTCTACAGACAACAACGACAATGTTTTATTATGATAAAATCGTTTTAAGAAGATCTCGAGAAGACCTGGATGAGACTTGCACAGACAAGGAGAACACGCATAAAGGAGCTGGCCTATTCTCAGCAGTTGGTAGAAAAAGTTGTCAATGATGATGTTAAATATGATGATTTCAATATCCATCAGTATAAGTAGTCTATATGGAATTTGAGTTCCAGAAACATTTTGACAGCAGCTTTTAGGGTGGGCTCTAAAAAAAAACAGCAATAAGGCAACAATTAAAGCACTCAGCAATATCAGCTCATACATATAAATTATGTTAATACGTTGTATACAAGGAATTGCAACAAACTGCTCATTTATCGACCAACGACTTGTGTGTATTTATGTACATTTTTTTCTTTCCTTTTTTTGTTTCTTTCTTGCCAACAGTTGCTCATTGGATTGTGAACAGTTTCTCTAACTAATCAACAATGTAAATGAGTTCAACTTGCTGGTACAGGCTTGTAATGAGGTAAGTTGTTGACTTATTTATGACATTGATGGTATCGTCAGCTTGTTTTAGTGTTTATTTACTAAAGAGATAAGAATTACTGAGAATTTGTATTTCGTGGTTAATTTGTGTTCAGAACTGAGAGTTAACGTTGCAACAGATTTAGGTGTCGGTTAGTGTTAGTTAAAATAGGAATTAGGATTTTATTAGGAACTAGCGACCCGCCTCGGCTTCGCACGGGTGCAATATATGTATATAAACGTTCCTCTTGAATCACTCTATCTATTACTGAAAACCGCATCAAAATCCGTTGCGTTAGTTTTAAAAATCTAAGCGTACATAGGGACAGACAGCGGGAAGCGACTTTGTTTTATACTATGTAGTGATGTTTTGATTAAGTAACTAATATTTTTGTTACAATCCCGAAATACAAGAAATAAATTATTGTGTCCAAAGACAATTACAATATTTCATATTGTTCTACGTCAATAAATAATATTGCAGTTGCAGTCACGAAATCTTTAGAGGGCACACGGAAAACGTAACATATGGTTTCAGTATTTTACGTAACAAATAACGATAGTTGTAACAAGACATTATTTTTTAAATATTGTAGCTATTTAAAGATATATTGACTAATGTTTTACGCTTTTTCATGACACAGCTGTCAAAAATGACATCTACGATCCAGCTGTCAAAAATTTGACGTTCCGACTTGAGTACAGTCTACAGTCCTTTCAAAGATTATTACCGCTAGCTATTACGTTGTCTAACTTGGGGTTTGAATTATTGCTCTGTAGAACATATTTTTTTTTGTACACAAAGCTACTGTCAAAAATTTGGCGTTTTTTTAAGTTTTTAAAAATGTCTAAGACGTACGTCGACTTAATATAGGGGGTCAGTATTTTAAATTAATATGATAGTTAAATAAAGTCCTCTTGCATCTCAACAGTCTATGTATTGTTGTGCACTATATTTAGATCTATTGAATACTTTCGACGCGGACATGACATAAATTCCGTCCTGTCTGGATGACTGATTGACATTTTGTGACCCCGCTAATTACTGCGTTTAGACTTTGATCATGTACATGTTCTGGATGGGTCAGTGAGTTTCACTTTCATATCATAGGTGCTTTAGATTATGGAGAAATCCATTATTATATGGTCTGTCAATATCTAAGAATATTTAAATACGCATGAGTAATGTTATGATGAGCTGTATGTGTGTAAGATTTCTGAAAAAAAGGATCTTTTAAAAAAAAGGACGAATACTTAAAAAAACTGAGCATTGGTTTAATTTTTTTTAGACTAAACTGTGGTGTTACCGAGAAAACTAACTTGCCTCATATTATTGGCCTTATTCATTTTAATCAACTCGGAACAAAACGCCGAAAAAAAACCTTCAAATGTAATTTTACAAGACAAAAGAATTATAAAACAAAACGATTTCATAAACATAGATTACTTTCGAAGGTTAACACACTTTCAATAAATATATTTTGATACTAGACTATCTAGGTTGCCTACCTTCTAAACACCAATGCATGTCAAAAGTTTTAGCGTTTATTGGTCCATTGGCGCTTAGTATTTTTTGCCTCAACACTTAAGCAAGTGTTCGCGTGCAAAACATTGCAATGTGCGCTCTACTAGTCAATAAGGCTTATGATAATTGATTTAAATGTATTTGTTACGAAATAAAAGCTATAAAAAATTGTGATATTCAGTCCAAATTGTTGACAATGTGTTGACGTAACTGGGGCGATATATAGTACGTTTTGTTTTCGCTTTTGTGGAATACAGGAAAACTAAACGTTATTTGATTGCCTATTAAATCTGTCAAGGTGCAAACGTCAGGGAAGCCCGCGAAATTCAAATTTTCTTAGGTTTTTTTGCAATTTTCAGATCAGTGTCAGGTTGTATGTTCATTAAAAATGAGTCGCGCAAGTAACACGCATGTAGTTACAGAATTATAATCATTACATCATCAATACAAGCCTCTATGTTCATTCAATCCCATTGAATGAACATAGTTGTTTTATTACAAGGAGAAATCTGGAATAACCCATTTTTTGAGTACTTTGGATATAAATAAAATGGTACTTTGGGCAGTCTTTGACCAATGCCAATATTTTTTTTTTAATAATAAGTACTATAATAAGTTTTACATTATTATTCTAAATCATAAATCAATATTACAAAACCTCATAACTTTAGCTAATCTTAAAAACCAGTCAAGGCCAACAACTTATTAAATAATATTAATACTCTAATTAGGCCCATTAGTAGAAACAATTACTAATCTTCAGTAATAAACTAATGAATAGACAATCAAAGTAATTAACCGCAACTAAGTACAGCTACCTGAACTAATGACTTATAGGAAAACGCTAATGAGGAAGGCGTAAGTTCCTAAGAAAGCATCAGGTAAAATTAGTTACAATTATTAGGGAGTTAGTTCTTTCTTTAGATTATTTTTTCCAGGATTTTGAACCTCTGCCCCGTGGCGGTTAGGGTAATAGGCTCGCATCCTATTAAATTGGACTTAAATGTAGCTGGCGTAACGTGGGATGGTTATTAGGAACACCTCCACCTCTTCGGGGAATGTGGGTTGGGTTATATCTTGAGCTTTATTATTTTGTTTACAAACGACAAAAAAAATGCTAAAGCGTTTATTCGTGGTGACCTCCTAAGCATTACAAAAAATGTTCCTTCTGCCAAACTGTAAAGTAGTTTGTTGACTGTAGCTCCCATATACATACATATTACCTAAATCCCCAATAAAACCCCCTTTTCAGTTTCTCTCTATTTTTGAAAACAATTAGCGTGTAGTAATAAATATTCAACTTAATACTCAGTTACATATTGGGGCAGTCGTGTCAAAAGTTAGTAAAGTGCGAATTCACGAAAATTGGACCAGCAGTTTTTGAGAATGTGAATGGATATACTTCTAACAAGTTAACAAGGACAGCCGTCGTTTTACAACATGTAGACATGTTAACTTACAAGTTTTATGGTAGGCTTTGTAATAGCGAGATCGATGCATATACATATACAAATAAATAAAATTGAAGTGTCTATTTGTAATTTCAAAATCACAGCTTTTTACTGAATGCATAATTACATTTATGAAAGTCTGTATGTCTGTTTGTTCCGGCTAATCTCCGAAACACCTAGGACGATTTCGACGGGACTTTTACTGGCAGTTAGCTGATGTTATAAGGAGTAACTTAGACTAATTCTATTTTAGATAAAGATTAGAATAGAATTTCTAACACAATCCGATTCAAATAGGTAAATAATATTTTTATAATAATTTCACGTGGACAAAGGTAAATACCATGCGGAATTAATTAAAACAATCATGATTGTTACGATGAGGCCATGAATTGTTTTACCACTTATGACAAAATGTTCTTATTCATTAAAATTCTGTGCCCATATTGACAAACTCATTACGACGTGTTAAAGAAATAATCAACTTTTACTCAAAACAAAAAGTTCCATACTCTAGTGTTTGTGGGGAATACCTTGAATATTTATAACCTAGCCTTTAGTAGTTTAGTTTTCTCGATGTTGAAAATCCTCAATGGATGCCCTTCGCCCTGGGGAGAGCGGAGGGGTCTGTCAGACTCGTACTGACTAAAACCACCCCGGTGTTCCCTCGCACCTTAACAAACTAAGCTATTTTTTTATTATTAAAACAAATCTCATGTATCGGTTGGAGAGTGAGGAAAGAGTCCATACTAAATCCCCCATAGTCCTTCTGGTCCTTACAAATCAAAATCAAAATGAAAATCAAAGCATTTATTTCAAGTAGGCCAGTTACAGGCACTTTTGAACTGTCGAAACAAAGACAACAATGAAATGTAGCTACAGTCCCAGTCACAAGGCATAAAAACTGTGAAAGTACTGTAGTTGCCCATTCCCTATGCCCATTCCCTTACATACCAAATGTCTTTAAAATCAGTATCTCATCATTTTACAGTGCCTTATTTTGTTAAATCTGCGACCCAAAATTCATTAAAAGCACTAAAGAACTTCAGGTAGCTAATTTAAACTGGTTAGGTTACACTTTAAAAGGTGTCTTGAGGTTTTGGAGTGGCACTTTACTCTAACGAGATAAGTTCCTGATTAAATTAATTAGGAGCTAAGGGCAAAAACTGCTACATTTTTTTATGATCTTGATCTAATGTAACATTGCCTAAGGAATTAAATAAATTATGAAAATTTTTAATTTGGTATTTTATGTAGACAATTCTAAATATTTATTCATTAATTAATGGGTAGGCCTTTAGTGTGGGATGCAACTTGTGTCGATACTCTTGCGCCATCCCATCTTCCTAGCTCATCGTGCTGTGCTGGGGCTGCGGCTGCGGCTGCAGAGAACCTCAAGCGGCGTAAATATAGTAACCTTATTGGTAACTATATTTTCGAGCCGTTTGGGGTTGAAACTCTGGGTCCGTGGGGTCCGAGTACTCACAGCCTTTTCAAGGACATTTCTAAACGTTTAGTTGACTCTTCCCGTGACCCAAGGGCTGGCTTTTACCTTGGCCAAAGGCTTAGCGTTGCCATACAGCGTGGCAACGCCGCCAGTCTTTTGGGTACATTACCAGTTGACTACGTTGAGGAGGAGTTTTTTGACGCCATTTTTTAAGTTTATTTTTAAGTTAGTTAGTTAATATAGGTTATTTTAATTTATTAATGTATATAATTATGAAAAAGACATCAACATTAAAATAATTAGGTAAGTACAAATACCGAATCAAAAATTATTTTTGACGTTTTAATTTAATTCAATAATGTTTCTAATTTAATGTAATGTAACGCTGTTAGGTTTTAGCTATAATTTATGTTTTTATTTTTGTATTTTCGTCTATTTTTGGTTTTTATATGGGTCTCGAACCTGAAATAAATGGAATTTATTATTTTATTTGCCAAAAAGCCAAATTAAATTGGATTACATTAAATTAAATTTTACTGAATTGATTAATTTGGATTGTTGAATTCGTTTTGTTTAGATTTGATTTTTATAATGACTGTTTTTTTTTTCTCTAACAGTCGTACTAACATAGTTCTTAAGTGCTCACTACTAACCCATATTGACTCTGGTTCGAAATAAATGTTTTTGATTTTGATTTGTTTTGAAAAGGGACCAAGGTACAACTTCCAATGACTGCTATTTATAGTGCAGGAAACAGAAACTACTAAGGACGTAAATTACTAATTTTGTTGATGTTGGTACATAAGCACCCTTTGCTAACACAATTTCAATGAAAATCTGAAGGAAATTATAATTCATTACTGAAATGAATTTTTCATATAAACACTAACCGTGCCTTGCGTTGCAATGCACCTTTTTTAACCTACCCAACCTACCCTAGCGGTGTGAAACATAGCTTAAAACCTATTCTCATACCTACCAATATACATAAAAAATTTCATCAAAATCGGTCGAGCCGTTTCGGAGGAGTGCGACCACTAACACCGTGACACGAGATTTTTATATGCAAGAAGATTTACTTAAATGTTTGAAAAATTCACAATCGTAATGGACATTGTTAAATTAAAAAAAAGGCAATGTGTTATGTAATTACCCGGCTATTGAGCTTTTTCCTTAGACTTCTAATATAAACACAACGTACTACGTACATAATTAGATTAATTAGTTATACTATTAAACTAACTGTCTCTACTACAGTACACTCTTGCACACTAGTTCAAAGGTTTTATCAATACATTGTATACATACAGACTAACAAAACTATATCTACATACATAGTACGAGAGGTAAACAAACTCCAGTCCAGATATTAATGCCACGTGCAACTGGCAACGATGTTTGGTTTAGATATGAATATGCACTGAATGGACGTGTCTATAGTGGGTACAGTCGTGGCCACTAATATGTATGTAATGGGTGTAAAAAGACCCTTAACGAATCTGAAAGGCACTTGCTCTCCCCGTCATTGCGATAATTTTATTGTTGTGGACCATACCTGGGAAGCTTATATAGAGATAGATATTGGGGTCAAAGTTAAAAGTTTTCTCAATATTTTAATACAAGTTTTAATGTTATTACTTTACTTTAAATACCTCCATGACCCCTGTACTACAGGGGAAACCGACATTAAAACTAATATTAATTTGATTTGAATGAAAATTTTATCAATCTAGGGTAATTTAGGAACAGTCACGTGTTGTATTTTCAATGTCACATGTTGTATTTCACAACTTTTTGTGTGAGTTCCATTGAGTACCATCGCAAACTGTGATTTTTACCCCAAAAAATTAAGTCTTGGTTTGATGGTTTGATTAACAGAATGCTTAGTTGACAGCTTCGTCAAGGGTCCGTTTACACCTTGTTTAGGGCTATCTACATTCAAGCTCAAATTTTTCTATCTACATTCAAGCTCAATTTTTTTTTTAATGTACTCGATTGACTCGTCGAATACTATGCTTATAACTACATCAAATTATCATCAATACAATAGGAAGGAAATCTCTTTTATATGTTGCTTCATGTAGACATATTAGCGCTTTTGACTGTACAGCTAGCTCATATGCTCTCTAACCCATTTTGGTCGGGGAAGCGGAAGAATATGCAGTAAGCAGCTGGTTTGGGAGCTGTCAAATTGTTCATGTGAATATTGGCATATTAAATTGCATGGTCTTTTTTTTGTGCTTATTTTTTTTTCTTTCTTATTTTGTTATTGTAGATGTATTAGATGTTGAATGGTATATTAAGTTGCATCTAGGTCAAAAAACTGATTTTATAACAACCTCATTTTTTTGGCTCAGAACATAAATAGAGGCATACGATTTTTATTGTTTATTTACTTTGTGTTAACTAAAAGCATAGATATTTTAAATGGAATTAAGACGTTGAACTTATAGATTTATTTTTAGTAAATAAAAAATATTATTGTAACCATCAATTTAATTTCAAACACACCCAGACTTAAGACTCCACCCTTTTTCTCTTCAATCAAATTCAAGTCCAACAAACATTCAATTCATAAAGAATGCTCCACTGAGCAAGTCGGTTAACAATAGCTCCGTAAAAGTCCACAATGGTACTATATGACAGTATGACGCGTCTTAGGATATGACATCATGACAGGCAGGCTGGTTTAATTATAACTTCTGAACATCGCGACAAAGCTTTGCTGGGTTGAGTAAATAAAATGAAGACAGCAGGGCGAAAATGGGAAGTGACGTATGCACTGGGCATGCCTTTAATGTAAATAATCGAGGTACTTTGGTGTTAGATTATATTGGACTATGTGAGCTAGGGAATAGGGTGTTCCTGTATTAACACTTAACACACTTGTGACCTGTAATATTCCCTGTATCAATAGATAGTCTCCGCTAAAATTGGCTGCCATGACCAAAAACAGCAAGGAGAATTATTACTTTTAAACGACAATAAAAATGTCGCTTATGTTATTTTGGCACGTCTCCAAAGTCAGGTAATATAATTATTAAAAGCTTAGTTGCCAAAATTCTTTCTTAATGGTGTGAAAATACCTCTTTCGGTAATATGGTCCTTCGTGGAAAATATACTTAATAAAACTATGTCGCTTATGATGTTTTTGCTCAACATTACCGAGGCCAGTTAATGAAGTTATTAAAAGAATAATGTTGCCATTATAAATCTTAATTTGCCAGTGATTGTAAAACAAGGCATACGTCGTGTTAGTGTTTAAATTCCGTAATTATTCAAGTAAATGATGCGTTTAATACCAAATGACTGAAAAATTGCGAGCAATTTAAATTGAATTTGTGTAAACGTCAGACTATTTTCGTTTTCGTGTTTAAATAAGAACCTCTTATCGTTTTAAAAGCTAAACTGGTATCTTTGAGTTCAATTTGGAGCGAAATTTTATCTGAGGCTACGCAAATGACACAAAATTTATTTGGCAAAAAAAATGATAAGATAGATGACATTAAAACTAGCAGCTGTCTGTCGCTTATATCATTTCAAATCTAGTATATTTGACCGTATACCATAGTCAGATTATACAAAATCTGTTGGTTCTAAGATCTAAAATCATAACCAAAGGAAAAATGACATTAATGACTAAAGACTCAGAAAACAAAATCTCACAAAACATTTAGCATCAATCTTCACAGCAGCAGTGCGTAAGAGCCACATTCGTTGGTCCACGGCCTTGCAAGAGACGTTTATTAATCTATTCAGGAGCACTTTGGATCAAGATGAATGAAGCCCACGCTATTCATCATAGCGTAAGTGAGACCAAGGAGGCTAGAATTAGCATAGAGTTTCTTAAGTCAACATTCCTATCTGAGACTCGGTTGATACTGAGTCTCTTGATAGAAGGATTGAATAAAAAAAAACAATACGGAAGAATATAGCTTCTGTATGGCGATCTTTTGGAACGTTTTCAAAATAAGAATTAACGCCGCCATATTTTTATCCATTGTTGTTTTATAAATGTTTACCAACAGCGCTCTCATGGCAATTTCATTCGAGCCCTATAAGATTTTTGTAGAACTGTTTACTTGATTCTGTGTAGAGCGCATCAAGAAAAACAAAACGAAGGAATTCTATCTGGTTTATTGTTTTTAAATGATGGGTTTTACGATATTTTTGCAATACCAGCATGATTTATGCAATAACAGGTAGTATCCAGTCCACGTTAATATTCATACTCATTATAGTTACTTGCAATCAAAGAATTTAATCACTATACGCTTGAATGTTATTTTATGATTCATCTAGAAAACTACCAGCTTGTCTATGTTATGATAAAACTATGCATTTTGTTTAGTATGTTTGGTATTTCTCCTTGGATACTATAGAACTTAATATATCTTCATTGTCTTCTGTTAATAAATTAGTCAGATATCTACGATATGTTTGGTCTTTGGTTTAGATACTTAAATATCTTTAATTCTTCGCATCGCATCTTCAGCGAAACTTGGTCGTATTACCATATTTGCAATGTACAAGATACTTATCTTAGAAGTGGTCCTACATTTTTGATTAATCGTGCTTTTGGATCGCGTTGACATAACTTGAGTTGGGATTGCACTTTTTTATTTATAAATCTATATCGCTGGTTATATCGCTGGTTTAAGACACAGTAAAGAGATTTTTGGTCTTTAGATACCTTTCTAACAGATATACGCTCGTTATACAATTCATGTTCTTCAATTTCATCCTTTTTATTTTTAATCGATGTCAAATAGTCCGTAGTTCATTAAGTATTTGGATTTACCATTTCCGGATTTTCTATTACAATATTAAAATTCCTGTTTAACGTCGTTAGTGTAATTAGTATTACTTATTGAACAACATTATGATGCCTTAGTCATTGTAGTTAAATAGAAATTAAAAGCATTAATTAGTACGGGTGACGCATTGTTTATATAATTTATCCTACTTGTTCTATCAACTATAATAATGACTGTTGTTACGTCCTCAAACTGACGAATATTGTCTTCTACAGTACAATGACTGAGTCAAGCTCTTGTACTTTAATGTTTATCAAAATCATTGTTTAATCTTACACTCATTTTAATTTAAACATTACTCAAGCAAGGAGAAATTGCTTCCGTTCTCTCAACATTACAAAACTCAACTTTAGCGTCTTCGAAATACGTTTGACTCTTCTTTAACAACCACTTTTCGTCCTCTATAAATGTTTGTTCCTCAACAATAAATTAATTCTTAATCAGAATTCAAGGTATGTCGACATTTCAAGACTTCCCATGACTTTCTTTCACATCCTGCCTTTTATCGGTTGTTCAAGATAGTTACATAAATAAACTAATTTTCATTGATACGGAAGCTCATCTATTGCGGGCTATAAAACTGACCAAGCAAGCAAATAAAACGGTTCATTGGCGTAAAGTTTTACGGTGCATTTTCAATTTTATTGTTACTACGATGTTTTCTTGACACATTTTCGGCTACTTTAAATCGCTCAACAGCATTTATAAACTCTTTTAAATCATCATTAAGATGACCATTATTGTTTTAAGAATTAATTGCATATTCAAATAGGATTAAGAAGTATCAAAGATGTCTTCTGAAAACCATTATTTTCTTGTCATAATTCAGTGTTCTTCTCTCGCTGTACAGCATTAATGTACTCTTTTAAATCATCATTGTCGTCTTTTACCGCTTTTTGAATACTCTGAATTTCAATTGGATTTAATAGTTTCAATGAAGTTCTTCGAATGTCATTCCTTGAATTTCTTATTACGTTATATTCTTCTCTAAAATCCAATCTTATTCTTTGAAGTGATTGAGTAACGAAAGTCAAACAGGCTTGCAAAATATACGTTGGTTAGTTTCCGATTTCAGGAAACATCAAAAGTAAAACCATGTTAACTACCATTTTATACTGCTGTTATATTTATTCCAAGACGTATAACTATTTCTTGTTTATTTTTTATATCTGACGCAACGAAGAACATACCAAAACAAAATGTTGTGTTTTTTATATTTATTTAGCCGTCAGTCTTCAATCATAAATATTGCACATTACTTCATACGATTTATGTTTGTATTGAAAAAGTTGTTGTTATAAATAGTGCGTCAGATAGGCTTGGAGAGAATAATGGTAAGCAATGATTTGCATTGATGAGATCACTATTACTTTTCTGGATCTTCCTATGTATTTGTATGTTTTACGCGTAAATGCGTCCATGGATTTGAATAAAACTTCGAATGAATTGAATGAATAGGTACGTAGAGTATTTTTTTTATCGGTAAATGGAACAGTTTCCCTAGGATACAAGGGAAACCGCAGCTAACAGCTAGTATTAACACTTGTTTATTTCTTTTATCATAATATTATGATCTGTGCGCTATAAATAGTTCACCCTACCCCTAGTGATGGATTGTGAGCAGAGAAAAAGGGATTATATCCGACAGGATAGGCAGCATCCACCTGTGTACTGATTAAATCACAGAAAGCAAACAAACTTGATTTTCTTAAGGGTTGTCGAAGACAAACTGAAATGGCGGAGTGTTAAAGAAACCTGCCATTTATAAAGCAAGTTACCTGGAATTTATCAAGTGCATATACTGCACCTTTATCCAAAGCCGATCTTATTTTGATTCAAACATGTAATGAAAACAACACAGCCTTAATTTACGTTCTAATTAAAGATCAAACGAAACATTCGAGCAGGACCTATTCACACTCAAGGATAGCCTTTCTACGCAACTAACAAAGCTTATTTACATTTAATGAATAAACACTTACTTCGTCTTCCTCGTCATCGTTAAAGAACGGATCCAGTAGTAGGTTCTTCCAATGAATAACATCCGGAGGTACCGCGTACGCGTCGTGGTCTCTCAGATTCGCGTACATGGGACTGTCACGGCCGACACCCTCAGAACTGGCACTGATCGAACAACTTTCCACTTCAACACTACCACCGCAAGAACACCCCTCGTCGGTGTAACTATATCCATATTCGATCTCCTCGTATATATTCTCGTCGGTGATCGCGTCGCGCACTGGCTCGTAGCCGTCGTCCGCCGGCTTGTCGGGCGTCATTGCTACTGAGCCACTGTCAACACACCTGTCCTTACATTCTCCCACCTCGTGCAGCGAGTACACTGAATAACGAGCAGGTATAAAATCGCTCGCTGTGTCGAACGATAGTCGCGATACTGTAGCGTGGTGCTGCGATAAAACGCGACGTATTATTTCGTCGGAATTGTGAAAGCCCGTAGAGTGGGCCCACACCGCGGCGTAAGGGTTAGCTTCGTTGTCGTCAGTACTACACTCTTTGTAACTCCAGCACGTGCTTTCTGAATCACTCGACGATTCACTCTCGTGGTTATTCGATTCCATATCTGAAATCAAATTGTCGCACATCGATTTTAGGCGAGCCCGCCGCGGTGGTACCGGTGTGCCGATGCCCTTGTCGAAGATCGTGTTTACGTTATTATTCACTTTGACACTAGACGGTGTGCTCGTCACGAAAGAGACGTCCGATAGGGTCGATTCACATTCACTCTCACTGTGTTTTGTTTGTTTTTCTTCGGTCATGCGTTCCAAACATTCGTCGAATATGTTGAGAATGCTGAGGGACACTTCTTTCTCGGAGGGCGCCAGGTGGCGCTGGTACTCATCGAGCTTGTAGATCTCCTTGCCGAGCTGCGACAGTATCTCGTCGAACTTGCTGTCAGAAGTTTCGGGTTCGGGCTCGGGCGGTGTGACTGTAATTAGCGGGTCGTACTCCTCGATCGCCAGCCGGATCGTCGTGAGCCATTCGATAATCGGCTGCGCTGTCTCGGAGCGCAGTGTGTCCGCGACTGCGTTCGGAATCCAACTTGCTAGTTCACACATTTTACCGCCGCTGCACGATAACCGGTGTATGAATCAACACGCGGGATTCCGCGAAACTAAGCTTTGACGTCTCCATAGCAGTGTAGAGCGCGCGTACGATATCGACGACATTTGCACTCGACCGCGATCGCTTATCATTATTTTCCTAATTATACACGACATGTTTGATAGCTGACTATTTTCGCTCCTCTTATTTTTGGTGAGACATCACTATATTTTTCAAAATATTTTCTGTCACAGCACTAAAGGGTTTTTCTAAAAAAAAAATACGAAAAATTTTAGGCGGTAATTTTGACACTGACAGTTGTAAAGTTCGCGCGCTTTTTATTATTTTTTAATTTTAAATGATGTAGCGGAAGCGTCCGCGCGCGGCACGTCCACCACGATAGTGGTGCGCCGTCCGGCAATTAATTGGATGCGTTCATTCTGCGCTCGCGTCTGTGTGACCGATATTCTACGTTATTTCTGTGGCAGCTGGAGCAAGCGTGGCGCAACCACACTAAAACTAAATGCAATGTGCATTAGATAAGACAGATCAGGCGCCGAGACATGTACATATTTATTGCTATGTTTAATTGTATTGATACGGGCGTAAAGTCGTGTGGTGGGCCAATAAACTTAAAGCAAGTAAGTATGTACAAGCATTGGAGGGCATAACAATTTAAATTCATTACCATATGTGTTCCTGTTCGAGTTTCAAGCAATATTTGTTTAAATTTAAATGTGTCTATCTGTTTTGCTCGATATTTTCCTGTCCTGAACTTGGGAACGCCAAATGCGTCTAATAAACTCCTGTGCCAATTTAAAACCTATTCTCTAACCAATAAGGAACATTATAGAAGTGTGTTGTTAAATCCTCTGAACAGGATAATCGTGAATAGCGATTGAACAATAAATTCCATGGTAATTTGCCATGTGTTCTAGATTTTGTGAAATACTGTAAGTCTACCGGAACTGATATATTTTGTCTCTGTGACGTTGATGCAAGTTGCAGGCGTCATAGAAGTGACTAAGCACTCATATTAGGTACTTATCTACCTATAGAGAGGTATACTTAATGTCAAGATTGGACAAAAGCAACATTACCCTACCTAGTAGCTGGATGCCTTATACAAGGTGCAAGGGACACCGACGCGCCAACGCGCAACGGTTACCAAGTATTCGGTTCATCATACTTGCCCCCACATAATTAAAAATAAATTTTAAATCAGTTTTTTTTTTAATATGCAGTTTCCTATAAAAGTGCAATACCTACACAGTCAATGTTTGGAAAAGCTGTTTTTTTTTAGCCTGAATTGTCCCGCTCCTGGACAAAGGCCTATATGTTTATTATTTAAAAAAAAATATATAATTATTAAATTACCGATGATGTTCATGAGTTATTGTTAGTTTGCAGTTGTGGGCCTATTGGCCTCGTACAGAACCAATTTCATTTGTTTTATCTTTTTCTTAAGTTTATTTTTTTCATAATTTTTGTTTTATTTTTAACTAGCGACCCGCCCCGGCTTCGCACGGGTGCAATATATACATATAAACCTTCCTCTTGAATCACTCTATCTATTAAAAAAACCGCATCAAAATCCGTTGCGTAGTTTCAAAGATTTAAGCATACAAAGGGACATAGGGACAGAGAAAGCGACTTTGTTTTATACTATGTAGTGATTCCACCATTTTTTTTTTGGTCGGTTGTCTAATACAAACTTTTTCTTTCTTTCTTTTCTTTAGTTCAGAATGATGTACCAATTGTACCGATCACCAATTCTGCAAATTCTTGTTTTCATATCTCAAATAACGTTGCCCCAACTTCGGTATATCTCCTGTATCGTGGGTGCGTTTACATAAATTTAAACTCACATACACAAACAGCCAGACCCGGAACAACTAACGGCACGCCCTACAAATATTTGTTTCATGCGGGAATCGAATCCGCGACACTCATCGCCACTGCGCCAACCGTACCGTCAAATAATTCTGGTATAACAAATCTTAGAACTACTGTGGAGAGAGGTCCTCCACAACAGTAGTTCCTGGCTTTTATGGTTTTAGATCTGAAGCAAGCCCACTTTGAAACAAAAGTTAAGAAGCTATCAAGTTATATGCTATTAAAATGAAGGAGATGTTCCTTTGTTTCGCAATTCCAAACTACATCAAACGACTTTTATGGGCGTAGTTTTTCTTAAAATTCACTTTGAATGTGGTCGCAGGCGCAGCCCACAGAAGCTAGGGTGACTACACTTTGCGTAAGTTACGGACTTGACACCAATATTGAGTTGAGAATGACCACAGTTCTTGGTAAGAATAGTAGGTAGAATTGTGAGTGAAATAAATTTTACAATGTATTTTTATTCGTTTCAGATGAATATCTTCGAAGCCACGGTTGGACCTACAAAATGATAAAGAAATTAATACATGTAACTAAGTTAAATTGATATGATAACTTGTAATAAAACGTATAAAGAAGACGGCAAAGTTAAAAAAAAAATATCAAGGAAGTTTGTGATGTATGTTTGTTTGTTACTCTTTCACGCAAAAACTACTGAACGAATTTTGATGAAACTTGACAGTAACATAGCTTATACATCAGAATTACACATAGGCTATAATTTAAAAAATTATATTATTTTTATTTATTTTATTATTGTGTAAAAAATCTAATTAAAGCAGGCGAAGCTGTGCGCTGAGTCTAGTAATACATATATTCTACTTTTGGGATGTTACCTACAGTTCATGTTTCATGTGAAATATATAGTTCCTAAAAAATTTGAAAAAGAAAGGTATTCAGGCACATCTGGTGAGACTACCAGCCGACCCACATAAGTTTGTAAAAGGGCTGCGATGGGATGATGCTACATTGATGACCTAGGCTGAAGCATAATGTTTTAAATTCATCTTCCGGAAATTATTTCAAGCAGGCATCTACAATTTAAAAAAAAAGTACCTCTAAAGATTGTAAAAAGACCCTTAACGAAGCCGAAAGGCAGTTGTTCTCCCCATCGTTGCGATCATTTTTTTTGTTCTGGAACCTGGGACCCTTCTAGTTACGGAGATATTGGAAGTCAAAGTACCAATTTATTCACTAGTTTTTTTTTTAATACTACTTTTTAAGGTTTTAACTTTACTATAATTACCTCCATGACCCGTTTACTAATCAAAGCATCCATCAGCACCAAGTTGAGTGCGTTACATTGAGTTTTACCGTAAAACGTAATTTTTTATCCCAAAAAAAAATTGTTTCCCAGCAATAATTTTTGCGTAGAGTTACTTAGTTTGATGTTCTTATTGATTGGTTGACGGCTTCGTGAAGGGTCCGTTTACACCCTGTATAGTATAGATTGATACTACATGGCTTTCCCACATATCGGGTATGTCCCCTTTCCGGAGTACCATTTGCGGTATACTGATAATTTCTATTTTAACATTGAACGGGAAATCCTTAGAATAAACTGTTTACCTTCAGTGATATTTTTCCTACTATATCATTGTTTATCCTTTAATGTTTTGTTTTATTAAGAACAATAGCATATGTTGGATTGGCGGAAAAAACTATATCAATGGATTATTTTACCTTTTTAAAGTCACGGATCGTTTGCACTTACGAAAATGACATTCAAATAAAAAAAATAGCTCAGCACTGGTTTTCTCTTGCGGTTTGCCGTCCCGGAAATTAACAAAAAAGAGAGCGAGCGAAGCGAGCTCAAAAATTTTAAGCACCTCCGATAGATAACATTTTTTTTTTAACTATTCTTAAACTCCTTTATTTTAAACCTTACCAATGTATGCCTCCATCTCAAAAAGCAAGATTTCGCCTGAATTTTTTGCTGCAGCATTTTGAATCTGACGTCTTTTTATGCAAAAAAAAAATGTTTAACTTAAATAAGCTAATCTAGAGTAGATTGTTACACTTGACGCTTACGTTCTATTCGTTAACACATTGAACGCCATGGTGGCCACCGGTGAGCGACACTATACTTTCCATATGGGCTGACGCCGATTCGCGATTTCGACAAATTTTACACATTATATTTTATTGGCTCATACGGTTTAAAATAGTCAAAAACCCCACTCTAAATAATTATTTCTTATTACTATCCAAAGAATTAACGAAATAATTGCTGCCGTACACTGGTGACCACCACGGCGCACGCCGTAGAAAATCTGCATTTCGTTCGCGCGGGGCCGCGGGGGTCGGGGCGCCGGCCACACCCCGCACCCTCCGGGATTCCCGGAAGCACTGCGTGCGCTAGACACGCGCCATTAGAGAGTAATCGCATGCAAGGTCACGCGCATTGTTTATATTTCTTATTACATAATTATTTTGGATTGTTTTAGTGAAAGTTTTACCCTGGTTATCTCTAAAGTGAATAAACTGTATCCTGCCTGAGTCTAAGGAAAAGTGTAGTGTGAATCATGGATGATTTTGAAGACTTTGAAATAACAAATGACGATTTGACGCAGATTGATAATATTGAAATTTCCTTGCTCAATAGTAGCTTTCAGTTAAGTTCGGAGTCTGAGGAAGAGTATGACTTACAACCACCTTTACGAAAGCGACGTCGACGAGTTCTGTCCATTACTGACACGAGCGACATTGAACTTGAAAATGCCGTGCCAAGTACTTCTGGTCACACCGCGTCGCTTCCTGCATCATCTACCATATGGCACCCACCAAAAGGTAATCAGCGTCGGATTATCCCGTACACTGAATTCCCAGGATTAGATCCACGACTTGTAAGAGAAAAATGGTCGGTAAGACCCCAGCAGATTTCTATCATCTTTTAGTACCAGACGAAGTATTTGAAATGGTGGCGGATTATACGAATAGCTTTGCTATCAATAAAGTCACAGGGTCTGGCGCAGCATCTAAATCTGCGCGAATTCGCCAGTGGAAACCAACATCCGCAGCAGAGATGAAACGATTTTTCGGATTGATTATTTTCATGGGGATCGTAAAATTACCCAAAATATCCGACTATTGGTCAAAAGATCCTGTACTTGAACAGAATTTTCCTCGAACAATAATGAGTCGAAACCGATTTGAGCTGCTGTTGCAAATGCTGCACTTTTCTCAGCAAGATGAAGACAATAAATCTAATAGATTACACAGGATTGAGAAATTGCTCGAAGTTGTGAACAGGAACTTCCAAAAAAACTACACCCCTTCCGAAGAGATCTGCATAGATGAAAGCGTGGTGCCTTTTCGCGGACGAATCATTTTCCGGCAGTACAATAAACAAAAAAGGCATAAATATGGTATAAAGGAGTTCAAGTTATGTACCATTCCTGGATATACATACAAAATAAATGTATACGCAGGAAAGAACAACGACGAAGTCAATACTACACCGTTGAACGTCGTTATGTCTCTATGCAGCGATCTTTTATACAAGGGACATACACTAGTGACCGACAACTGGTACACCAGTATAGATCTTGCCAAAAAACTTCTGGATGCAGAGACTCATCTCGTAGGCACGATTCGGAAGAACCGGAAGCATCTGCCAAAGGATGTAGTAAATGCTAAACTGAAGCGAGGCCAATTCGTGGCAAAGGAAAGCAGCGAGGGCATAACGGTAATGAAGTGGAAGGATAAAAGAGACGTCTTTTTGCTGTCCACAAAACACTCAGTGCGATTCCAGAATGTCCGAAAACGCAACAGAACTGTTTCCAAACCAAAAATAGTCATTGACTATAACGGCGCTAAGGGGGCTGTAGATATGTCAGATCAGATGGCTGCTTACTCAACTCCACTAAGGAAATCAATAAAATGGTACAAGAAGTATGCAATCAACCTTCTCCTGAACACAGCAGTGGTCAATGCACTGGTCTTGTATCAAAGCGTCACTGGCAAGAAAATACAAATGGCAGACTTTCGGCTAGAATTACTGAAGTCGTTTTGCAGCCAACAAGATGTTCCAGTTGCAAGACCTAGAAGAATGGCACACAAACTGCAACAAAAAGAAGGACAAGCCAGAACAAGCAGGCGAACATGTGTGAATTGCTACAAAATTAATGTAGCTACTTACGGCAGAAAGTTGGCCAAAAACAAGACTAAAAAGGTGAGAACGTTTTGTCCACAATGCCCGGAGAAACCTTTTCTCTGCATATCTTGCTTCAATGTGCTTCATCATTGACCAATTTTTTAGCCTCAAAGAAGAGAATTATGTTTGTTAACACTGATTTCATTTATGTGCCAAATATTCATGACAAAGTTTTTAAATTCGTAGTAATTTTTTGAGAAGTTTTTTAAGTTTTTTTCGAAGTTTGTTTAGTTTATTTTTTACTAAGTTCAAAAATAAGTGATTGCCTAACGTATAATAAAACGTTTTTAAATATTTTCTAATAAAACATATATTTTTTAAACCTTCTTTAATTTTAAAACCACATCTTGTGTACTTAGCCAAAAAATCAACAAAGGCTTTTTTTATACCTAGTGTCGAAACGAGCTAGCATGCGTAAACTGTTCTCCAGGGCCGCGCCGGGCACGCTCAATATTGTTTTGTACCGCCACTGTGTCCTCCAGCGAGAAAAATGAGTTCAAACACGAGCCCGTCGCGCGGCCACCGGTGAGCCCCACGGCCTGAACGGGTAGTATTGCTGTCGCTCACCGGTGAGCCCCATGGCCCAAACGGAACATCACCAAATTTGAATCGGCGTTTAATGTGTTAACCTTTAAAAGGTTTCAGATTACGACTAAAACGAATCCAAATAGATCAACATCTGGCTAGACTGGAAGCTAACCCTGAGATACTTGGAAAGGTTGGGTCGATGATCTTCCTTGACTTTTGTTGCCGTGGGAGAGCAAACCGTTGTACATTCTATGGTTTTTAGACAGAAAATTATTGTTACTACAGGCTGGGTGGTTGCCAGACTAAAAAAAAAAAGAAATCAATCGAATATGCAGAAATATTTATGCTAGTTTTTTTTTCTGTTAATTCACATTTCCATTAAACGTACCTTTATTTTTTAAACGTTTGAGCCATTTATTTAATCGGTATCGAACCAAATGTAATATATAAGGTCTAACTATTCATACACGAAATATTTTCAGAGAATCATTTAACGGCTATAACGAAGCCATTTCAAGGGATTTTTTTTTTATCTTAGTATATTTAAAAAAATATATAAATAATTTAAAATTACTTGACCCACAAAATAAATACTGGCTCCTTATTTTTAAACATCCATTACACTAGTTTACTACGTCGTATTTACCTACTGTCATTGTTAGAATATGGGAGTAAAAGTTTTATGCAAAAAGTCTCAAAAAGTTTTAGAATGATTATAATTTCGTAAAAAAAAAACTCAGATTATTTTTTTTCTTCGTTGCTGTGGCGACTTTACGACTTATAGAAGTTATACTTAAAATATTTCGTGTATGAAAAGATAGACCTTATATTTCGATCTATATTTCAACAAACCACTGACCAATTGACTGCCTCGTTGCTATAGTGGCTGCAAACGGTACTGCTAAACAAGAGGTCTTCGATTGGAGGGTTCCAATCCTAAGTCAGGTAAAGTGTAGTTGGTTTTTTCCATCAGGAATTTCTCAGTAGCAGCTCGGAATCTGAATATGTGCATGTTGATGGCAATTGGCTCGTCCACTATAGTGAAATGTAGGTGTACTCACACCATAGGAAAACCTCTGCCTAGCTCTTCGGGGATTAATGGTATGACGTTTTGCTGCGTATGTAGTAAACAAACGATCCATCCATGTTGAGTAGACGTGTGCAATTTTACAGGATGAACTAATGTAATGCGGAAGAAACATTTCATGTATTACATAACTCTTGAACTGAAATCAATTTAGTAATAACATTGTGAACATGCGAAACGACAATCATATCAGTTTCCGACTTTCTATTTTATTCCTTCAAAAATGGTTCATATTCTTATTTTTATAACCAAGGAAACCAAAAAAAAACCATCAAAGAAACTAAGTAACCAACTAAGACCAAATAAACGATGGATGGCCTGTGTGAAGGATGATGTGGCTAGAAAGGGTGTGACTGCTGAGATGACGAGTAATAGAGAAGTATGGAAGTATGGTATGCCGGTTTCCTCACGATGTTTTCCTTCACCGTTTTTGAGAGCAGTGGTGATGAAATAAATTACACAAAGTAATGCGTCTGCCTGGGGGCGCCACCCGCTGCTCTGATGTAATGTACAGTCTAAAGTAATAATTATGATATCTGTAAAATGAGACGACAGTTTGATGAACTTGTACAGTTTAATGTACTTACTTATTGTATGACCTTTTAATCCATATGTTGTAATTAACTAACAAACCAACTTAGCAGCTTTTATCCTAAAATTCCTCAACAGAATAGTCACCTCTGAATGAACAAAGTTAACTGCACCACAAAGCCCATTCATGAGAAATACCAATATTACCCCTCTTACTACAATATCAACTTAAAAATCTAAGCGTCAGAGTGTGATTTTATTTGGCAAGACTTATGATATCCCACTTCTGACGACGTAATATCAACTTTAGCGTTTAGAATATAACGTGTAATGTTAATTGGTAGGTGTTATGGAAGCATGATGAATGGCCACTGTTTCAGGAGTTCGCATGTGCATGTCAAGATGCTATGTTGAGGTAGAGGCTACAGCTTTCATTTCCTCTAAGGAAATGAGAACCAAAATAAGCTTGAAAGTAGGTGAATTTGAGATGATTTTATCTTAATATTATTTTATGTTTTCAGCGACGAAAATCTAATTTCATAATTTTATTTATTAAACAGTTTAACAACTAAATACTTTACTTATTTACAAAAATAAAATTTATTGACAATATTAAATAATAAATAAATAATTTATTTGCTAAAAACATGGTATAAAAGATGGTATTGTTAATAATGGGAAGAAACATGTTTTGCTTAATAGGTATAAGCGTGCAAATACATGCATAACGAAACAATCAGTCATCATGCGATTTTATGTTCCAGGAACTCCTTGACACTGTAGAAACTATTAGCAGAGAGCCATTTGTATAAATTGTTTTTGAACATTCTTTTATTTAATGTTTTTAATTCATTTGGTATTCTATTGTATACCTGGACACACAAAAACATACAGCTTTTATTATATTTCGCAAGCCTTGGGAGGACATCTAACACGAGTCCGTAGGGGTCGCGCCTTTTTTTTTTTTTAGGGTGGGAAATCATCAAATGACCCCCCCCCCACCCCGCTCTGGGCGGAGCGGAAGGGAGTGTCAGACTTGTACTGACTAAAACCCATCCATGTTCCTTCTTTGCCCTTTGTGTTCCAGGGCCGCGGTATCTCTTTCGAACAGTCCCGCAGCCCTGGCAGGCATCGGCCCGTGCGGACCCCTAGTACGGGTCGCGCCTGCTGCGAGAATTCACATCGCTTGCTTTCGCAAACAATTCCCTATGCTTCCACACAAACAAACAAATTTCAAAAATATAAAGGGACGGTAGTGGTAACAAATCAAGTTTCTTAAACATCGGCCTGCAAGATTCGTCGGGCTTAAGGCCACATAATGCTCTTATGCATCTCTTTTGTGCGACAAATGCTCTATTTTGATCAGTGCTGTGTCCCCACATAATTAAGCCATAGCGAAGCACTGATTCAACATATGCATGATATGTTGTTATAGATGTTTTTATGTTTGTTATGTTTCTAATCTGTTTCAATGCATATACAAACTTATTAATTCGTTTGGATACTGTATCAACATATGCTTTCCAGTTGATGTCTTGATCCGAGGTTACTCCTAAAAATTTAGTTTGCGTTACTTCATGAATTCTATGTATATTCATTTTAATGTTGTGTTTGGCATTATTTGATTTATTAAATTGTATATAAACGGACTATTTTAAATTTATGGATAAGTTATTTTCCTTTAGCCATTTTATCAATCTTTAAATCACATTATTAATTTCTGCCTCGTGGTCTTTAATTGTATTACTTTTTTTATCAGATGTCACAATAATAGAGATGTCATCAGCAAATAGTATAAATTTATGATTAGTTATAGTAGTTATAGAATTTATATACAATAGGAATAAAATAGGGCCTAGTACACATCCTTGTGGGACGCCTTGTTTATTAAAAACAAACCTTTCACACATCTCCCAACAACCGACTAAATTCCAAAAAAATAACACCCTGTAATTTGATCGACCCTATCGATTGATGCCGTAAAAGTACAGGGTGTTATTTTTTTGGAATTTAGCCGGTTCGATTCCCGAGTGTGGCAAACTAATTTTCGAAAATCTTTGAATGCAGATTTATTTCTTTTTAAAAATAAAGGAATGTTTCCTTTGAGTAAAATTTTCTATCTCCAGTATTTAGAGTACTTTCTCTCAAGGTGGCGTTGAAAAAAATTATCCTGTATATGAACACCTGTTTACGTGCTTGTTTGAGCTTGATTCACACTGACCAGAACTAATGAAATGTATCACGAAAAAAGTGAAAAGATGGCGCAAATTTGGTAAAAAACATATACCATCATAATCATCATTGGTACATTAATTGCCAAGAACTATCTAGCAGTAGCGAAGGGTCAATTTTTGTGTGGTAAGCCGGAGTACGTACATCTATTTAATGTGATTATTATTATTTGTCTATAGAATACTGACTGTGCCATTTTTCAAAGGAAAGGACTGGAGGAATCGAGTTGAATGGAACCTTCGCCACTGCTATCTAGTGTCTACTCGTGCAGAAACTGACTTTTTAAATATTATTGTGTGTTAAACCAGTAGGCGATCCACCTGACGTTAATTATTAGTTCATGACGCTATTAGACATCTGCAAAACTTGAAGCATGTGCAGTGTCCTGAGGCTCTGCAGGTGCGTTGTTATTGCACAGACAAAGACTGTTTTAAATACGTATGCACGAATACCAATCTAGCTATAAAACCAGTTTATTCGGATCTCTCATTGTTTGGGAAATCTATACAAAGCGAGGCCATATACTGGAAATGTATAGCTTCGTGTGTTCTACTGAGTTCACTTACGATCTAGCACTTTTCACCCTTATGCTATAGGTAATAAGGTTGAAAAGTCGACCCTCAGTGAACTAAGTAGTACCAACGTAACTAAAAGCTAACTTAAAAGTTCCCAAGCACTCCAAATTTCGATTCCAAAAGGTTCCGTTTGCGTAACTGGTTAGCAGTGAACGTTTGGAGCAGTTAACAGTTGAACTTTCAATTAAAGTTAGTTCAAGAGTAAAACAATAAATATCATTGTTAAACTTTACGAACATTTTACTGACCAATTTATTCCCTGCGCCATTTTGAGATTAGTTTTGTGCGCGAAAATCGACGCAAATGCGCAATTTAAGTATATTTACTTTCTTGTAACAATAGTCGGTGTAGTAAGTACGTAACATTCTAATAAGAATAGTAAAATTTAAACTTATACCCTCTTTGTTGTCTTTTGCAAGACCAAGAAAGACTCTTAACAATTTATTTTCCATCCACCCGCATTCTCCAGTCAACCCGTGATCATGGCGCTTCCAACAGCGTCGAAATATCAGGAGCTCAAAATAATGAACAATCACGGAAGATATCCCGTAAGTGACAGTATAAGTATAGTTGTAAACCGTTAAAGCTTAAAACAGTGTTAGTAACATTTTGTTTTAATTCTGCAAAAAACTAGATCCAAGCTAGGATACAAAATGTAGGCACCACTTTCCCACAAAATATGCACATGTAGAAGGTGCGAAAATACTAGAAATATGTAGAAAGAAAATCGAGACAAAGTAATTTATGAAACTATATAAGAATTTATTTGCACTTGGGTATTTAAACAATGATAATTACAATAACAAGGTGGTGACATATTTACATTAAGAACACGAATAACTAATAGAATAATACAAGATAGTAATATTTGTTTAAGAATCAAAAAGAGGATTGTAAAGCACGAATTAGCATAATTTTCCTGAAAAATAATAAAACAATATATTGCATTTTATAAAACAACAGATTGCATTTTTAAAACAACTGATTGCATTTTATAAAACAACAGTTTGGATTTTATAAAACAACAGGTTGCATTTTATAAAACAACAGTTTGCATTTTATAAAACAACAGTTTGCATTTTATAAAACAACAGATTGCATTTTATAAAACAACAGTTTGCATTTTATAAAACAACAGATTGCATTTTACAAAACAACAGATTGCATTTTATAAAACACATAAAAGAACAGATTATAGTTATAGAGATGCAAAATTCAATGTCGCATAAAGCAACTACAGAGAAAAAGGATACCTAGTTCAAGATCATTAAAATAAGTTTGTCATTAAGTAATGTTAAATAATAATATGTTCTGTATGGTGTCCGGACGTAAAGAATAGCACCATCCCATATCTTCCCGTGGGTGTCGTAAGAGGCGACTAAGGGACTTACCAGAGAATGGGCAGCAGCGTTCTCTGATTCTACAACAACCATACTGCGATCGCCAACCCGCCTGCCAAGCGTGGCGATTATGGCAAAACCCCCCTTCTTGGGGGAGGCCTAAGTCCAGCAGTGGACTTTTCGGCTGAAATTATGAATGTTAAATAATATGTGGAAACAAAAAAACTACTGTCCTACAATAAATAGCATTATTCAATAATAATGCTATGCGTTAGAGCTCCGGCAGCCTATGATACATTATTATCCTAGTAACATTATTATACTTACATTGTAAGTTTTAGATTTTATTATTTAAAAAAAATATCGATGAAAAATACCATCTCATTGTCTGTTCATAAAGCATCAATTACAGACATTGTTTGATTGATAGTTTCAACCGTAACCAATCAATCAATTGACATTTAATACTACGAAACAGCCATTGATTCAAATAATTTATGACTTTCCTATTTATAGAAGACTAGCTTACGCCCTCGGCTTCGATCGCGTGGATTTCGATAATTGTCCCACGGGGTCATACTACCAGGGTAAAAAGTATCCTATGTGTTAATCCAGGTTATAAACTATCTCTGTGCTAAATTTCATCCAAATCCGTTCAGTAGTTTTTGCGTGAAAGAGTAACAAAAATCCATCCATGACATACATCCTCACATACGGATTTATAATGTTAGTAAGAAGTAAGACTTTCAAACACGAAAAATTGCCTATCATACCACTGAATTTACTTTAAGACGCTTTACGATTTATTTTAGTCGTTAAAGTAAACCCTTAAGTAACATAGACAGCATAAGCATAATCAGCCTATAATGTTCCCACTGCTGGGACACAGGCCTCCTCTCTATGAGAGGGAATGGACTATAATCCACCACGCGGGCCCAGTGCGGGTTGGTAGATGTCACATGACTTCAAATTCTTGGTTCTAGGACATGCCGGTTTCCTCACGATGGTTTCCTTCACCGTTTTGAGAGCTGGTGATGAAATAAATTACACAGAATAATGCGCCTGGGTTCGAACAAAGACTATGAGCTTTAAAGTAGTGACTTTAAATGGAGTTACGAGTTTATAAAACTAAAAGTTGCCGGCTAGTTAAAACCGTCCTAGACTGTTTACTGCAAATTAAACGATCATCAAGCTCACGTTGGTAATTAAAACATAGTTCATTATATTAGCTTTAAGTTGTTAATTTTTCAATTTCCTGTAGGCCTTATTGCTTTGCTTTATAATCGGAAAACTTGCCTGGTATAAAATGGCTTTTATGGGAAAAAGTTTAGTACTTATGGAGGTTGTTATCGCTAACCTGAATTACCAGACAGACACACCATTTTATTCTCGATTAACAGTAGATCTAGTCTTTCATGGGTCTTTATAATTAAACTGCCATTATAATGACGAAAATCAAGATTTAAAAAGTGTTCACGAACTCTCTCTCAATGTGACTGATTTCTTAAAGATGGTAATCATCAGGTTAAGCAGTGCTTGCCTAGGTTGGTCTGTGGATGGGTGACCACCCATTACATACCGAGTTTCCTCCGTGCCTCGGAAAGAACGTTAAGCCATTGGTCCCGGCTGTCACTTACAGATCTTTGACGGTCATTACAGGTAGTCACTGGCCCAAAGTCTGACAACCAGTCTTACCAAGGGGTATCGTATTACCCAGTACTAACTGGGTTATGGAGGTCAGATAGGCAGTCGCTCCATGTACAATACTGGTATTCAACTGCATCCGCTTAGACTGGAAGCCGACATTAAAACATAGTTGGGAAAAAGCTAGGGATGATGGTAATCATCAAAATGTGCCAACTAATATCAGTAACCGATATTGTCAATATACCGCCGTAAGATCATCAGTATGGTATTTATGGGATAATCACATGAAGTCACATCACTAAAAGTCTGGCGATCGGCTGACGATAAGTCTGTTATCAATATGTGCAGGATTGAAATCTCCATAAATCAATGAAGCCAGAAGGCGACGCGGTAGACCTCGCAGAAGATAGCGGAACGATCTGGACCGAACTAACGACCAGTGGTCCACATTGGCCCTGGATCGAAGTATTTGGAAGTCATGGAGAGAGGCCTTTGTCCAGCAGTGGAATGACACAGGCTAACAGTAAGTAAATCAATGAATAAGAACATAAAGCGTATTACGTGAGCATTAAAAACGCCAAAACAACAAGCCGAAAAAACACACCACAATTTAATCCACAATAGTGTCCAAAAACGACATGATCTTCTAATTGAGCTACATTGGTCACAATTAGTATAGCTGCTGGCGAGTCTAAATTGCCTGAATTGGTGCTCGACCGGGTGACTGGACCGAACAGCTGTCTCTCAACTGTCAAGAGCACACACACTTTAGAGAGCGCTATAGTTATCGATCTACAAGTTTTTAAGAGGCTCTTAGAAGAGAGTGAATATTAAAAAGAGATTTGTCTCGTTGGTCGAGCGGGCGGGACTGCTGAGCATGAGGTCCTGGGTTTGATTCCCGGGTCGGGAAAGTGTTATATGGTTTTTTCATCGAGAAATTCTCAGTAGCAACCACGGAGTATGGATTTGTGTCCGGTTAGTTGCAATAGGCTCGCCATTAACCGGGCGGTGTGATGTTATATTTCGTTAATTTGGGAGACACAATGAAAAGGACTGTATGGGTTCATCTAAGTCTGGGAATGCCAGAAGAGATAGCACCGTGTTTCGGGCAACAGCATCCGTATGCTGTGTTTTGATAAGTGATAACGCGTGTACCACGAATATATGCGGGTTTTCCTCATGATAGCGTGAAAATCGATGATTTCGGACATTGTAAAAACCGTATTTGGTCTGTACTTATGAGATACCGAAGTATAACTACTATTGGCTCACAAGGGCATTGGCTCACTGCCGCCGAGGTCTACTGAAAGATAAAGCTGACAGGAAATTATACAACGTGTTCCGGACGATACACATAAACTTCGACCAGATGTTCAGACCACGGAAATAAGCATTTTTCATTATGGACACATTATTGAATTCTTACCCTTTCTTACATAGCTCAATAAAATTTCATTGAATGAAATTACAAATATCTTTGTAACGAAGCCTTTTTAAGTACTACTTTCTTTGTAAGATTTGATTTGTAAGAGCTATAAAAGCGTTTACCAAAGTTTATGGATAACGTGAAGAACACTACATACATATAGCATGAAGTCATAACTCATAAGATAGAGCATAGTCTTTGACAGTCCATACCGGTAGCCGAAAACTAGTCTTAGCAAGGGGGTATCGTGTTACCGAGAAACTGATGAAATTTGTAAATTTCTTTGTGCTTCAATGAAAGAGGCTGGTGTCCACGACACAGGTAACCCTAGTGTGGAGACCAGAGACCTATTTTTGGTGTGATGTACTTCTGAAACAATACAGTTATTTGTAAACACTGTTTTAAGCTTTCACGGTATACAACTAAACTTGACACTTGACAACCCGCGCTCATGGCGCTTGCAACAGCGTCGAAATATCGGGAGCTCAAAATAATGAACAATCACGAAAGATATCCCGTAAGTGACAGTATAAGTTTAAAGTTATTTGTATTTGATAGACGTTTGCACCCTGACAAACAGTGGTATTCAGCTGCATCTGCAGATCGGAAACCGACCCCAACATAGCTGGGAAAGTATAGGCAGATGATGAGCACATACCAGCAGTCACCTGGCGGTTTTGCGTGGATATGATGCATAGTTTATCCTTTTTTTTTAATTTTTCGGATGGGAAATCATCAAATGATCATTTGATGATTTCCCATCCGAAAAATTCTGGGCTCTGGGCGGAGCGGAAGGGAGCGTCAGACTTCTACTGACCCATTCATGTTCCTTCTTTGCCCTTTGTGTTCCAGGGCCGCGTTATCTCTTTCGAAAAGTCCCGCAGCCCTGGCAGGCATCGGCCCTTGCCGTTGCGGACCCCTTCTTTGTTGCTGACATGTTTTTGAGCACGACCGCGCCGTCGACACGGCCTGTCGTCATAAGACGGCCGGACGTCGAGCTAGCCCATTACTCACCGTATAGTTTACCCTAAGTACTTATTCTTTTGTGCTTTTATTTAATGTTATGTGTCAAGAATAGGGCGCATCCTTTTGCCATGACTCATGTTGTGACAAAAAACTTACGTAAGTGAATTTTATGGGTACGTACTCCTGTTTTTAACCCGCTCCTCTGTAAAAATATGTTTAAATAGCCTTCAATTCAATCAACCCGAAATTGCTAGCACTATTAAGTATGTAATCAAAGTGGCTTCTAGCCCAAGACAAGCTTTTTATGGGAACTCCATTAATGTATCAATATAATAGCTCGTAAATATTTTATTACTATCCACTACGTTCGTAAAATGGACGAACTTAGACAAATATAATAAATGCCGAGTGGTGGGTGGTTATTTCAGATGCTTCGTCTCAAAGAGAATAATTTTACATAGAGCATTGTCAGAAAAGTGTAAGTTGTATAATTAGCAACGAGGTCAATCTAGCTAGTCATTATAAAGGGTGTAAATATACCCTTAACGAAGCCTAAAGGCACTTGTTCTCCCCGTCTTTGCGATCATTTTTTTGTTCTAGACCATACCTGGGAACCTTCTAGTTACGGAGATATTGGGGGTCAAAGTTCCAACATTTTCACTTTTTTTTTTTTAAATGTATGTTTTTAATGTAAGACTTTTACTTTAAACACTAGTACTATTCAATCCATCCATCAGCACAATGCTTTGAGTGCTTTTCATCGAGTCCTACCGTAAAACGTGATTTTTTACCCCAAAAAAAAGGTCTATTCCCAGCAATAATTTTTGCGTAAAGTTACTTAGTTTGATGTACAGAATGCTTGGTTGACGGCTATGTGAAGGGTCTGTTTACACCCTGTATACAGGGTGGAACTGACACCGACGCGAAAACGGTTACCACGTATTCAGTACATCATTCTGAGCGGCTACATAGAAATTTTTCATCACTTATTAATAAAAAAAACAGCTGTTCCATACATTTTGACCGCGTAGGTATTGCACTTTTGTAGGAAACGGCTGATTTTTTTTTAATAACCGATGAAAAATTTCTATGTGGAGGGGGCTCAGAATGATGTACTGAAAACGTGGTAACCGTATTCGCGTCGGTGTCCCTTCCACCACGTATACACTAGTCTATTGAAGTATCCGTATGATATTTTTATTCTTTAGGAGGCCTTTATTGTCCCAATGCTGGGCAAAGGCCTCTCTCATAGCCTACTACACTTCCCTCCATGCGCTTTTCTCTGGTCAATCTCTCACAAACGCCTCTAGGTCGTCACGCCAGCGTTTTCTTGGGCTCCCTCGGCGACTAAGATACTACACATATTTTTACTAAAAAACTGGATTTTTTTATTGGACCTTACTAATATACTATATAGAATAAGTAGAATAAACATAAATGCTTAAAATAAGCATCGAAATAAAACGTCAGACTAAGCTGTTTAGATTGGCTATCTCCTTTCTAGAAAATGCATTATTTACAGTACACATTGTAGTCAAAGAAATTCATGTCAAATTCATACAAGGTAGGCTCAGTGGCGAATAAAAAAAACATATAATTGCCGTATTTCCGTGCAATCCGATATGCAAGTGTAGAAAGCATAATTAAGTATGTAATTAGCTTTTTACATTAACCACAGTGTTCTCTGTTCATCTGCGATGCATATCATGTAATGATGGTGCGGGTTCGATTCCCGGGTAACGCATACATATTGATAATGCGCACTACGCGTTGCCGTCGTGTTCTGCTTCACAGACACGCATCATTTGTTTTTTTTTGTTTATATTATTTGTATTGATCTTGTGTTCTTCTTTCCTATCTTAGATGTACCTGGCTAATGAAGCAAAAAAACTTGCTCGTTGAGCCCGTTGAACTTTACTCGAATTCATGCACCCGATTCATTTATTATACTGGCCAATGCAATGGAATACGAGCTAACGACGAGTAGTTTGAAAGTAGGCGAGTACTTGCACCAGTACCCGAAACGATGAAGCCGGACGAGTTTGTCCGAAGACGGGTGTACTCGAACTCGTTGATTAACACTTGGTCGTTCGCCCGAATTCCATAAGCAATCGAATTCGGGCAAGCGACCAAGTGTAATCGCCATTAGGAACATGAAAATAAAAATGTGATCAAGTTGGCTAAAGATTGATAAGACTGAGTAATGTTGCATTTGCTAGAGACTTGACTGATTCAATTGGAAGCGTACGTACTTATACCTCTTTTGAAATCAAATTAAATTAGCCAGTAAAACTTCACGTATAACAAATTGAAAAAAAAAATGGAAACTAATATTTACAACTTAATCTAACTGCACCTTTTGTTGACAAAATCAAAAGTGATTGTAGTTGAGCATGGATTATAATGCAGCTAGAGGCTCGTAGATGCCAATAAACAAAAATATAATAAAAGTGCTGGTGGCATACATAACCTCCTCTTTTTTTAGAAGTCGGTTAATAAATTGACATGACGTGACCTGCATAAAAATCAACGATATTTTAATAATGACTAAAGGGTTACCTACATAGGGGTGTTACCTTTTTAATTGATACGAAATGATATCGTATTATTAATCGTATCGCCCGCATGATAGTTTCAAAACATGATAGTTATTATTTTTATCACTATAGGGGTGCGAATTAAAACATAAACGTACCTATTATGTCTTCATTAGTAGAAAAATAAGGGCAATTTATAACAACAAGATTATATCTAATATCTATATAATCTGTGTGACTGATGAGATTTGCAAACGGCAAAACCGATGAACTTCAATACAAACTTTTATCTCCCAATTTTTTTTTTAATCCTCTTCAGTGCTTGCCTTCGTTATACATGTAAGAAAAACTTCGTAAAATTTCATGCTGCTAGGACCCAAAGTAAATGAGATTTAAATGAATGAGTTCAGTCAAGTCTTGGAAAGACAATTCCTTAAAATATTATATGCGGAGACTCCAGTGATGCAAATCCTTGACAACAGAAAAGCTTAAAAAAAGATATGCTAGATACTTTAGCTCTCACCAGTCTGCAGGATAGCCGTCAGAAATCTATCAATGATGATGTAGACTTACCTGAAAAGAGAAAAGAAAAAGAATAAGCATTGATTTGTAGTAGAAACGTGTGAATGTGCTGTGACATAGTTCGACTGTCACCAAATAAATTGGAATATGAACAGGATAATGATGACTTCAGGATCTAATTGAGTGAGAATCAAAGATCTCTCAGCTAAAACTTAGATTATGAAAGACTCTAAGTTATGTCTTTTACCAACTTCAGAATCCAAGGATGACAACAAAGCATAGAGGGCCGCTTCCAGGCTCCCTACCTCGTCTACATCCTGAAAGCTGAGGGTTTCAACGTGCCGGAGGATGTTCACGCATCATAAGAGTGAACAGGAGCAGCGCGGCGGGCTACGCGCGGGCGGAGGGGTCACACAGCTGATCCTGCCACTGGCCGGGCCGCCGTTACTCGCCTACACCACGGTCATCGGCGCACGTACTGTGCTATTTATTCGAAGTCTGTATTAAACCAAGCGAAATCCAAGTGAGTCAGACTTTAATCCATATCTTCACTCTCCACTTTTGGCAGTTTGTGTCATGGCTATCCAGTTTTTTCAGGCCACTTTAATGAGATCGTCTGTCTACTTAGTCGGTTGTCTTCCCACATTCCTCCGTCCCTTCCGTGGTCTCTATTCCAGTACTTTCTTCCCCCATCTTCCATCCACTCTACATATATGGCACGCCCACTTCCACTTTCTTTTTGCTATCGCTTTTGCTATGTCTGTAAGTCTCGTCCGTATCCGTATATCGGTGTTTTTCACCCGGTCGTAGAGAGTGATGCCCAGCATGGTTCGTACCAAAGCTTTCTGAGTGAATTGCATGCGGTGGACAGTGTATTTGGTGAGCGTCCAATGTTCAGCCCCGTACGTTATGACTGAGAGGACACACTGTTCAAACATGCTACGCTTTAGGTTCATGAAAGACTAACATAATATTAAGACGATAGCAGAATCGCGCTAATCTTCAAGTAACTTCGAACTTTCTCTAACGGATCGGAGGCCTTCGTAGTTCGTACACACATCTAAATTGAATATCTCACTAGTCGAATACAAAGTTGTATAAATAGGTACGTTCAGCAATCGTTATCAATGTTTATGTCTAAAAAAATAAAACAAAAGAGTCTTTTACAAAAAGAACAGAAACATTATTTTTACTTTGTATTTAATCAAGTTATTGCGACGTTTAGCGATAAACTAATGACCTGTAGTTATTGAAATTGTAAGATGCAAATATAAAACATGTTTCCTGAATGATATTTCAAGGACTTTTTTTGCTAAAAATTAACTGCAGCAAGCTAGTTAATTAGCTAAAATGCATGACACCTACAGTTTCTTTTTTGTTCAGTAGAAAATGACGACATTGCCAGTCTTATTTGCATACAATATTCATAATGTATTCGTCGCCTATGAAGCATAAAAAGTGACACCAGTCAGCGAGTTAAAATTGTAGAAATCTTTAACGAGGCCGTAATTATGAATATTTTATTTCTGCTTCATTATTTCAAGTCATAAATTAATTATGCTATTGTTGAAAAAAATGTAGAACGTGGTAGGTCGCCATGAGCTACTTAGCTGATTAATAGTGATTACCGATTCCAACTTTTGAATACAAATCTTTACCTGTTTTTCCAGATTCATTGTGTAGTTTAGGCTAATCTTTTTATCTATAAGCAATCACCAAAGAGTCGTCGGTAGGCAGGCAGGGACTCGACATCTTAACTACGCTCAACTTATTAGCATCAGCACACCAATAGCGTTACACACTTACAATCACAACACAATCGGAAGGATTTTGAAGTCAGTTCTTACGACTTACGGCATTTCATACAAACTTTCAAGTACTTTTTTCTCGAAATGACTGAATCGATTTCAGTGAATCTTTAAACGCATAAGCAGGACACATAAGTCTAAAAAGTTATCAGAGAACATATTCGAAATGTCTTTTTAAAAAAAAAAAGATAATTGGTAATTTCTGTTTCTATGGAAAATCTAAAATCGGTCTAATTAAGCTGTAACACTATTTTTCGAAAATGTTCTCTGATAGATAACTTTTTAGACCTATGTATCTTACTGATTCCTGCCGTATGAAGTTTCATTAAAATCGGTTCAGTCATTTCGAAAAAGGACTTGAAAATTTTTATAAAATGTCGTAAGTCGTAAATTCATCTGCATAACAACTTAGGTAATTGATGTTATTGAACCGTCAAAATTATCAAAATGTAAGGCATTGCCATCGAAATATGCTACGCTATCTTGCCGTTGTTCAGCTCAGTTCCATGACCTTCCTAGTTCACTAATTATTCAAAACCTGGTACCAGATGGGAAGTAAAACTTAGAATCCTTCAAAGTTCTGCTTACTAACTCCCAAACTTTACCGTCACCAGACGTCCATATGTTACAAAATATGAATAAACATTAAACATTCTCCCGTATTACCATAACACCAATGAATGGATCCAATGAATCTATCAGATGCCCTATTTGTGTTTAAAAATATATCTATTATTAGTGCACGTCCGCTGCAAGGCACGTGTTAATATAATTTATGGGTTTTATCCCCCATAGAACATGGGAATCGATCGGTGGGGATGCATTGAGGATGTGGTGATAGTCTACTATTTGGGTGGCCGGAGAAATGCTTGGAAAGATTTATACTTCCTTGTAATTAATATTATTTGTATTTTGTGGACTTGATCAATTTATTTGATAAGTTTATTAAACTTGTTTGTTATTGTGTGTGAATTCAAAACTAAATATAATAGGCATGCATTATGAAAAAAATATTTTCTTCAAAATATTAGTTAATTTAGTTCACGACACAATGAGTCGATTACGCATAAACACTTTTATATTTAGATTGAGTACCGTTTATTTTTTACTTAAAATAAGGACAATAAGTCAATAACTTGTTTATCTACAGTGCAGAATATGAGAATACACCACAACGAATATTATTGAAAAGAACCGATAAAAGTGGCTTTTGGCGCCATCTAGCTACATTATAATGAACTACGTGCAAGCTTGGAGTATTCAGTGACTCAGTATAACTGGCGATGTTGTATGCTTTAGTTTGCACACGATCGAACTAGATGGCGCTAGCAGTTCTTGCTTATAAAACCATGCTGTTTTGGTAGGAAAATTAAAATTCACACGAACCTTTGAACAATAGTGTAAAATGAATTATTTATTACTTACTTAAAACATTATTGTATAGAATCAATTAACATAAATTCTTCTTTATTATTTACATTATGTAGGTACTGAGATATAAGAATATAAATATTATTTTATTTAAGAACTAGCTAATTATGTGGCTCAGCTGTTTTTTTGGATTCACAGATTCAAAGTTTATAGACATAGTCCAAATCCAAGGACGCCAATTATTTTAACAACACAAAACCCTATAAAAAACTCTAATTTCCTCATACAATAATCTAATAGACCAATATAACATGCATTAGTAAGAAACTTATTTCAAAGTGACCTTCATCAGCACATTTCCGCTTAAAAAATACTTCAACGTGTTTCATTTTGACAAGCCATATAATTCATCCTATAGATTCGAACCTCCTTTGATACCAAGACATGGCTTTAGCTGATAAATAGGACGCATTAATCAGATATTGAGACGAATTTAGTGCTTTCTCTGGCCTCAAAACTGAGTCCTTTCTAAGAAATAAATCATCGACCTTGCTAGGTCAAAGCCTGCACACACAATGGCCGATCTAACGTTCCGGTGCGCAGGCGCAGTCAAGCCGTGATTTATGAAATTGTGGTTGCGCAAGCGACTGTAATTGGATCTGTGCGATGATTGGTTTGGTTAACAGTGGGATATTCGCATACCTGCCTGCTTTCTCTGTTGGTTTATGTGGGTGTTATAAAAGGTCAGAAAGAGTATTTGAAGTTTTGAAAGCATGTATTATTCTTGAATTATTTTTACTACGGACTCTTTTAACGTACACATCTTGCTACATCGTTCTCACATAATTTACCATCTCAACATAATTTATGTAACCAAGTTAATGTAAAAGTATTCTGATTTAAAAGAGTGTCCATGGAGTTTCTTGCCCGTTCTTCTCCTTAGAGATCTACGTTAGGGAATGGGCAACTACAGTACTTTCACAGTTTGTATGCCTTGTGACTGGGACTGTAGCTACTTTTCATTGTTGTCTTTGTTTCGACAATTCAAAAGTGCCTGTAACTGGCCTATTTGAAATAAATGCTTTGATTTTGTACTAAGTTGTACGTACGTTTTTCCATCAGGAATTTCTTTAGTAACGGTTACGGGGTCTGAATTTGTCCTCGGTTGATGGGATGGGAAGGACAAAAAAAAAAAAAAAAAAAACTCGCCTGTAAGCCAAGAAGGGTTAGGCAGTGCCTAACCCTTCTTGGCTTACAGGCGTGATTTTATGTCTTTAAATCCATTTTGTTGGTTTCTCTATTACTAAAATACCAACTTTCAAAAACCGAGTGTAGAATATTATACAGGATGTAAACAGACCCTTCATGTACATCAAACTAAGTAACTTTACGCAAAAATTATTGCTGGAAAACGACTTTTTTTTTACCAAGTACTTCATTTGGTGGTTTTGGAATATGGTTTTATGATTGATTATATTTGAGAATGTAAAAGAAAAAAATACTGATTAATTACTTATGTTTGGTTCTCATGTGGGCTGTAAACCGTTTTTATAGACATCCTATATGGTATGTGGTGTTAGGCAGCACGCAGCAGCTATCAGCGAATGATAGGCTACCCACTGGCGCCGCCCACGCAAATCCGACTAATCTAGGAACGACAAAAGCATCATTAATATTTTAATTAATTACTGCGTTGTTTTGGCTAAAGCAGATTCAGAGATTTTTTCTAGTATTTATGGTCCGATTAAAATAGATGGACACACTTTTAGAAATCATTCAGACCACCAAAATAAGGACAATGGTAAAAAAATAAGAAAAACGCTTTAGATACTTACAAGAAAAAAATCAACTAACGAAATTACACTATAAATGTTGGTTACCCAATGATTTTAGGTCAAAATAAAATCACTTTGATCAGTGTTTTTTTTTGCTTGGATATCTTTTGTTAGACGTACTGAACGATGCGCTGTGTTAAAATTTGTCCATCTATTTTAATGGGACCTTATACATAAAGGGTGTAAATAGACCCATAGCCGAAAGGTACTTGTTCTCCCCGTCTGTGCGATATTTTTTTTTGTTCTAGACCATACCTGCGAACCTTCTAGTTACGGAGATATTGGGGGTCAAAGTTCCAACTTTTTCACAAGTTTTTTTTTAAATACATGTAGGATTTTTACTTTAAGCACGTCCACGACCTCCGTACTATTCAATCCATTCATCAACACAATGCTTTGAGTGCGTTCCATCGAGTCTTACCGTAAAACGTGATTTTTCATCCCAAAAATAAAGTCGTTTCCCAGCAATAATTTTTGCGAAAAGTTACTAAGTTTGATTTACAGAATGCTTGGTTGGCTTCGTGTAGGGTCTGTTTATACCCTGTATAATTCAATTTGTGCTGCTAAGTATCCACTTATAACTGACAGAGCACGCTTACAGAGTAAGCTATTAAGTATGAGCTAAGCAGTTTTATGCAGTGATAGCCAAGTGGTGTGACCGTCGGACTGCCGAAGTACCAGGTCATAGGTCTCGAGTTCGAACCTAAGACGCACCTCTGATTTTTCGGATTTATATGCGTATTGTGTAATCATCACTTGCTTCGGTGAAGGAAAACATTGTGAGGAAACCAAACCAGCATGCCTGAGAGATATTTCTCGACGGCATGTAAAGCCAAATCAGAGGCCCATGGGCGGTATAAGAACTCTGACACCAGGTTAGGCACTAACCACGCGAAGAAAAAAGTATGAGCTTTGTTAATGAGGTAGGCAAAAAAATATCAGCTGTCCCATACATTTGTTCAGTTTGATGGTCTACAGCATATCCTTTCATATGACTATACCCTTTCTGTTACACTCTGTATACTTCAACTTAAGTCTTTTATTGTCAAAATCAGATAGGTAGGTACCTATAGATCAGTTTACAAGTCGTGGATTTTAAAGAAACTTCAAGTGGGCCAAACATTTGTATGACCTACAGAGAAACATGTTCCAAATCAGGTAGTTAGCATTGTTTGCGTACGTGATGTGTATGAGTAATGCCAGGCGCCGAAGATGCAGAGAATCTTAAAGTAGATATATAGAGCTCCAAAAGACGCGACAACTGTGTCGGTGACCTCGGAATTTTGCCGAAGATGAGAAAAGTAATGTATATACAACATTAGTTTTAGTATATGCGAAACCTGAAACACGTCTAGTATTTTTATGTAAAGATTCTATGTAGGTACAACATTTCAAAACTGTATCATGAAAACTCACAAAGTTATAAGCTTGTTCTGTTACCTGGTTGTCTGTACAAAAATGTGGTCACCACGCAGCGTGACCGCGCGCGCGCCTCCAGCGTCATCTTGAGCTCATTGATAATAATAATTTGGCAGTAGGTACCTAAATCAATGCGATAGGTACTTAATGTCGCTCGGTGTCCAAGTTGTAACTTTTTTTAAATATTTTTGGGACAAAATTTAACATGGTTTAAAAATTATTGGAATCGATTCAGTTACTTATTCTGAACAAACTATATTCAGGTTTCACATATACTAAAAATAATGTTGTATAGTATTTATAGACTAGACCAATATTAGATAAATGAATCTGAGCTCGTGGTTAAATAATAACAGCCACTCGGGTCGATCTTTAGGTTAAGCCGGGCTTGCCTATGTTGGTCTGTGGATGGGTGACCACCCATTACATACCGAGTTTCCTCCGTGCCTCGGCAAGGACGTTAAGCCGTTGGTACCGGGTGTCATTTGTAGATCTTTGACAGTGGTTAGGTAGTCAGTGGCCCAAAAAGTCTGACAACCAGTCTTACCAAGGCGTATCGTATTACCAAGTACTAACTGGGTTGTGGAGGTCAGATTGGCAGTCGCTCCATGTAAAATACTGGTATTCAGCTGCATCCGGTTAGACTGGAAGCCGACCTCAACATAGTTGGGAAAAGGCTAGGCAGGTGATGAATCTGAACTAAGGTTGTGTTGGGCCGCCTCGTTGGTCTAGTGGTCGCAAGTGTTACGGCTGAACAGTCCTGGGTTCGATTATCATGTCGGGCAAAGTGTTATTGGTGTTTTCCATCAGGAATCTCTCAGTAGCCGCCATGGAATCTGGATTTATGGCCAGTTGAGGCTCGCCCCCTATTATGGCGAAATATAGCTGTAGTATTAGGTACACCTCTGCCTAATCGGGTATTACAGGCGTCACGTATATGTCAGTTTGTTTCATATTTTTGAAGTAATACGGGATTTGATAGGGAGGAGCGTGTCGGTAATCGTTACCTACACCCATAATTAGTGGAAGAACGTGTAATAAGCACGAAACAGAGCCAGTCACGTGCGACCTTGCATTTCGTCCTTGGTCAATATTTTCCAGCTGGATACTTTGCCAGGATGGTCACAAACATAACCCAGGCAATGTGGGGAACAGTGGCGAAGGTTCCATACAACTCAAATCCTACCGGATTCCCTTTGAAAAATGACACGTCAGTATTCTATAGACAAATAATATAATCACATTAAAGATATGTACTCCGGCGTACCTCTTACAAAAATTGACCCTTCGCTACTGGTGGGGAATCAGTATAAACGAGCTTATTATTACCAGACAGGGCTCGTGGCTAAATAATAGCAGCCACGCGGGTCTTTTTCAAGGTTAAGAAACCCTTACCGAGACCAGTCCGTGGATCGGTGACCTTCGATTACATACGGAGACCTATCGTAGGAATAAAAGCCAGATCCACCAGCTGTCCGAGATACGGAAGGGCATGACTCGTAAAGGTAAAGCCATTGGTGAAGTGCTTTGGTTTGATTCTTGAAAGCTACTTGCCCTCTAAACTTAATCAGATTCTACGGAGCTTGTCTGACCGGCCTTGTATCACGGCCTTGGTAGCAGCTTTCCAGCTGGTTGATCGCAAGGATGTCAGAAGGTCACACGCTCGACACCGATAGCAAAACCGGTAGTTATCGGTTCTTAATCGATTAGTCACCGTTGTTTTGGCTTTTAAAAGTTTGCTGCTGTCTTCAAATTAATTTGTTGGTTTCTAACGGCGACTGTTTTTAATTAATATGCTGTCTTCTCATCAGTTATTGAAAACTGGTTACGAAAACCGTGTGAGAATATGCTATGTGGACTTCCAGACGGCGTCATGGCCTCTGGTTGGAGGTCTTACACTCAAGGCACCCACAGGATAGTCCGGTTAAGCAAACAGGTTCAAATGCGAGATGCCATACATAAAAAAAAAACTGCGTCATGGCTGACCTCGAAGGAAACAGCGGGACGACGTGCTCAACAAAACATGTTCCACATTGAATCGAGGAGAGTCATGGGAAGAGGCCTTTGCCCAGCAGTGGGATTACACAGGCTAACAGTAACAGTATGTGTACTTCACTATCCTGGCGAGATTTCTACTAACATCATCATCATCTGCCTAGCCTTTTCCCAACTATATTGGGGTCGGCTTCCAGTCTAACCGGATGCAGCTGAATACCAGTATTTTACATGGAGCGACTGCCTATCTGACATCCACAACCCAGTTAGTAATGGGGAATACGATATCCCTTGGTAAGACTTTTTGGGCCACTGACTATACCTACCGACTGTCAAACTGAGATTTCTACTAACAGAATCCACCAAATACCACTGAATTTATCTTATTTCTATAGATGTTGTGGACACTTGTGAAGGCAAGACGCAGTCATGTGTAACGATACGGTCAATGGCCCACCCAGTAGCCACGCCCAACTGATCAGGTTTATTATTATACATAAATGGGTAAGTATAATAATAGGTATTGGTACATGTTAAGTAGACAACTGATTAACAGATGCGTGGGACTCTCAGATCCAGAGGAATTTTGTGCATAAATATCAAAACAAATCTAAGTGCACAGATGGCTGAGTTAGTGAATGTCTGAAATGCAGCTGAAAACTGCGTAATAAAATAAAATCTTATTCGCAAAACTTGCAAGCGCGACTGCTGAGCATGACGTCCTGGATACGATTCACAGGTCGGGCATAGTGTTAGTGGGTTTTTCCATCAGGATTTTCTCAGTAGCAGCAGAGTCTGGATTTGTGCCCGGTTGATGGCAATAGGCTTAGACTTAAACGTAACTGGCGAAACGTGGCTGATTATAGGATACACCTCTGCCTAACCGTTTGGGGCGTGATTGTATGTTATGTTATATTTTACCTGTTTTAATGGTAAATGGTATTAATGGAAGTATCATTCGATATGAGAAAGCATCTGCAATCTACAGTTAAAAAAACTACTCATAATTTCAGTGAAAGATTTAATTGGCATCTAAAACTTCTCTTATAGAGATTTTATGAAGTTCTTGGTACCTATCTACAGCAAACAGGTGACTCATCAGACTTCTCAAATTGTCAAGAATTGTTTGCGGACAGTTCTCTAAGATTATCATTAACACTAGAAACGAGATATTTACCATGTTTACTGATTGTTTTGAGTTCCCGATGATCCCGTGATCACGGATAAACAGTGTAGTGTGTGTGCGTGTGTGTGCGTCTGTATGCGTGCGTGCGTGTTTGTGTGTGTGTAGAGTACAGTGTAGTGTATAGTTCTTTAAGATATGCTGGAGGACTTGTCTAAGGTAGGTAAGTAATTGGGACATTCGTTCCGAAAGTATAATTTCAAGCACTTGATTAAAAAACACACCCAGAAGCGAAAAAGTAGGCAATCCTATGTTTACGTTTGCAATTCAAAGTTAATGGTCATTGTTCCATTAAATCCTTAACTGGGAAGTTTAATCAAAGGCGTAGTTTAACTAGGTACATTAACTACTTAATTGCACTACTATGACAGTAATATACAGGGGGGAATGGACACCGTCGCGCAAACGATTACCATGTATTCAGTAGGTAGGTACCGACGCCAGCACATCAAGCTACCCGAAACTGTCAAAATTTCCCAATCAACCTTGAACCTAATGCTTCAGTGATACAGTTGTAAATCTATTACATAAATTTGACAGATTTTAGTAGCTTGATGTGCTGGCAGTCTGTACATTTACATTTTTCATCGGTTATAAAAAAAAAAACTGGTGTTGCCTACAAAAGTGCAATTCTTACACGGTGACAATGGTATGAAATAGCCGATTTTTTTTTAAATCGCTTTTGAAAAATGTCTGTAGGGGTAGGGTAGAATCGATATTAATTATACGGTTCAAAGTCGTTGTTAACTAGTAAAAAAGTAACTTAAGTTATTACCCGACTACGGTAAAGCCAAAAGGAAGGGTTATGATTTTAGCAGCCTATGTATGTACCTATGTTTGTATTTTACTGTGTTATTTATGTTCCCCCGTAGCGCCTAAACTATTCAACCGATTTTGATGAATAAGGTGTCAATCGATCCGTTATTATGGCCCGGGTAAAATAGGCTACATTTTATTCAGTAGTCGTTTTTTTTAGTGCTGGTATCACACAAATTCTTGTTCATAAATAAAATGGATCGTCCCAAAATAAAAGTCCGTTTGAGCCGCCATTGATTTTGTTTCTAATTCGGAAACTGGTGGCTGTCTATTTGGTACGGCGCCAAACCGTCTGGCCCAAATACTAGCCAGTTTATTTCTACCCTAACAACTTTATCTCGTGACTTTCAATAAAAAACTAACCTTAAAACTAGAGATCTACAGTCCAAAATAGCATAACAGTAATTCACACTGCAACAATCCGGTACTGCAAGTGAAAATATACTCTATCTCCCAGGCAATAGTATTCAAAACCGTTCCTAAATAAGTTTTTAACAAGTTGGAATTATTTGACAAAGCAAAAAGGACTTTATGACGCACGAAACAAGATTTGTAATGAGTCTGAAAGTGGGAAAGTTGAAATAGTTTTGACATTTCAAAATTAGTGTTGTACGACTGAAAATACGGTCATAGTTTATTTTGGGAATGTCAAATGATTTATGAAATAGGTGAACTGCTAGTTATATTATATCACACATGTTGGTCCAGTGGTTTAAAGCGCGACTATTGAGTACGAGGTCCTAGGTGTGATTCCCAGGTCGAACAAAGTGTTATCGAGGGTTTCCATTAGGAATTTCCCAGCAAACAGCCAAGGAGTTTGGATTTTTGCCCAGTTGGTGACAACAGGCTCGCTCCCTATTGCATGGGAGTCATGGGACTTTAACAGTATTAAGTAGTTCCACAGTTTAGTGAAATAAATTGTTAATTAAGGGCATTACATTGCTCGATGACCTTGATGATTTGATCCCTGTACTGGTTTTTGTTGACTTGCCCCGCACATTTCGCAAAATTTCGCTTTTTATTTATTATTTAAAAATATTAAAAGAAATAACAGAAAAAAAAAACAATACAGATTGTTAAGTATATCATTACGTATTTGTTGTTACAAAACTCATGCCGATCTATTCAGCCGTTACAGAGATAATTTACAATTAAGGTTGGAAAAGGACCTATTTTCTACGATTAACCAAAAAAAATTGAGAAGGTTTATTAAAATTTTAAACAATACAATTTATTTGTGATGAACTTAACTATAACATACTTTTTTTTACACGGAAAACGCACGAAGGGATTCATCAACAAATTTCTTTGAACATACGCTGTTTTTGGGATTTGAGCCATGTAATGCCCTTAAGATTTAAGTAAATAAATAAAAATATTGTGTAAAACTTGGCATGGCAGAGTGAGTCTGTCATACTCACGTAAAAGTTTTGCCGATGGTGGCGCTCACTTTGCCATGCAGTTATCAGTCAAATGTCTCTTCAATTATTATATGTATCCAAAGTTTAGTGAAATAAATTATTAATTAAGATTTAAGTAAATAAATAAAAATTGTAAGCCTGAGAAAAAAAAAAAGAAAAATTATAAGGGATGGTCTCACGTACATTTTTAAGTTACCTAGTATAATGTAACGTGTCCAATGTAGGAGCACGCATGCAAGAAAAAATACAAAACAGATAAGCAAACAATGTAATCAAGTAAAAAAGAGCGCGGACCTCCATGTCTGCGGTAAAAACTAATTAAAAAAAAAAAACAGTACTAAGTACACCTCTGCCTAACTTATCGAGGATTACAGGCGGGATGTTATGTTATTCTTAGAAATAAATGGTCTTTTTTTTTTTCTTTTCTGTCCTACATACCTGTGTGAAAGTAAAGGTGTTGAAATACAAATAAGGCCACTTCCATTAAACTATTGAAGTACCTAATATCAAGATATTTAGTAGTTTCATTTGATTAGTACTCATTATCCAAGACTACAAACTTTTACGATTGCCATTATTATCCACAGGGAATAACTTGTCTATGACTTTATGGGCTCGCAACACCAACATCAAATCATACGACTATACGAATCATCGGACTTCAGAGTTTCTTGTCGTAAATTCAAAATAAAATATCAAATCCGTTTTCCCTCAAGATGTTGGCGTTTCTTTCACCGTTTTGGGAGCAGTGGTGATGAAACAAATCATCCCTGAAATTCTAACACCACGTATACCTTGGTTTTATTTGTGTTTACTTCAGATTAGATAGACGCGTTGCTTGTTTCTCATTGGCTGGAACAACACGTCTTCCGATTCTCTAGCAAATGGCATCAAAATGTCAAAACATCCAAAAATTTACTTAAGTGGTGTTAGAACGACGGAATTGTACTTAAAATGCAATTAAGTCGTTGAAGTTGTAACCAAAATTCCATAACAAACTATCTAAAGAAACTATAGCCATACCGTATCGTAAATCGTCAATTTCTCACAATCTCCCACAACAATACCACAATTTGTTTTCTCGCCTCTCGTACGGTACGCAAAACGGATTAGCAATTAATAAACAAATGCATTGTCTATCAAAAGAACCGTTATATTTCGTAGGTTATCTGCACCCACGCCAGACACACAGACAGACAAACGATGGGAAGTAGGACACCGATAACTTTGAATTGATTTGCCGACAGTCAATGCAGATTGATAAAACAACCATTAAAACATGTGAGTCAATAAGTAATTGTGTGAAAAATAAAGATTGTGTCCATAAAGGCATGTAATCGAACATATTTTGAAACAGAACCAGGCGTGAATAAATTATAATGATGGGCCTGTGACACGTCCAAACTTTAGAAAGATTCCACACATGGCTACTGGGCTAGTGGTCGAGACGACGACGCTCAAGGTATAAGCCACAGCTGATTTTTTTTTTAAACTCTTAGGTGCCATATTCACGGTCAGGTACTGTCATATTAGCATTTGGCAGTATGGCTAATTCTATGGTGATGGTCAGCTATACATATAATATGTATTTCAGGGATTAACACCCGTAAATCTATTGAATTTTTTTAAAAAGCTAAATATTTTATTATTTTATGTCACATAAGCCTAGATGGGCACTTATAAAACGTCGACAAAAAGGTGCACGGTTCGGGGTGGTCGTCATTTTTATTATACAATTACAAATAAAATAAAGTTACAATTACCAATAACAAAACACAACAGCTACAATAAAGCTAACCTAGCTTAATGTACCGAAAATGAAAATCACAGTAATATGTAGTGTCATTAAAACAGAGGAATAATAATTGTAAAAACTAGGCCAAGTGAGAGTCGTACTCACACGCCCACAGGGTTCCGTAGCACCAAACCTTCAAAATATTTTTATTAATATAATAACCATATCTTTCTTATGTTGTATTGTTATATTCAACAGCATAACTAAATTTGTTTTTCATAGTATGTAAGCGAAAAACAAAGTTACTGCTGGAGTTTGATGAAAAATTAACATATCTCATCAAATTTTATTCAAACCAATTTTCGTTGAAAGTTTTTTTTACGTTCTACAATCCTACATTTTTTCAGAATTTTCCTCTTCTTACTTTAGAAATTAGAGCACACATTTTACTACTTTGGAAGTGTCTCTCTTTCAAGCGATTGACTTTGAGACAAAACGGTTTTAGGAACCTCCAATGACCTCCTTGTCATTTTAAAGACCTATCTATACACGTATAGGTTTGATGACATTTATTTTTTTAGTTTCAGTTCCATGTATGGGGAGCCGCCCCTCAATCTTTTAATTTTTTTATTCTTGTATAAAAATTGTAAAGCGGTTCACAGAATACATCTACCTACCAAGTTTCAACTGTGTAGTCCTAATAGTTTTGGAATAAAGTGGCTGTGACATACAGACGGACAGACAGACAGACAGACATGACGAATCTATAAGGCTTCTGTGTTTTGCCATTCGGCTACGGAACCCTAAAAAAAAAGGATTTTCTTATGACCACTCAACATTATAAACTGTACATTACTACCATTACCAAATAGTCGACTCAAGAGAAAAGAAAACTTATTTTGACCTTCTACTGTCACAGTTTGCGGTCTTCTATTTCTTAAAGTGCCAACAAATGAAGGTTGGCAAGGTTGCCACTCAGCGTTGTGTTTCTCTTTGTAAGCAAAACACTATGGGCACTTGTAGATCTTCATTCAGCGCCTATTTTATTTTTGCTATAGCTAGTTAATTTAAAGAGTGAAGTGGCACTACAAAAAAGTATATACCTAGCTACTACAGCAATATAGTATACAAGTAACATTTAATTAAAAGTATCAAAAAGCCCGACTACTAATTGTATTATGTACCTATATATATATATTTGTAATCTCCTTTTAATTTCCTTCATTTTGATACTACCCTACTCGATAGGTTTGGTTGAAAAAAAAATATTAGCGACTTTTAGCGTCAAAAACTCGCCCTTTTGTTTTTTTTTTAAACACCTGTCTAAGGACACGGGTGTTTGAGACAAATCTAATGATACCTTAATCGTCGAAATACATCCAGCCATTTGAAACATACGAGGTAATAAAGAAGTTTACAAAAAACAAACAAAGAAACATAGTACATGGTACGCGCGCAAAACATAACCCATCCTTGGCAAGCGTCTGGTAAAAAGTACAGCGCCATCTATGACACAAATGAAGAACTGATATCAAAATTCTGAATCGCGCTATTAAAGTTCTCCGAGACTTAAGACCAGATACAAAGAAAATCCCGACAATATTATATACTCCAAATGTCGAAAATACTAGCTTAGAAGTTAGAAGGTATTACGACAATTCCGTAAACGGGCGGAATCCAGTTGGATCGCCGGCATTTTTCGGATGCCACCAGACAGCGAGCCAAACGCCCCACTGACCTTTACGTTACGACTATCAATTGTATTGCACATTTCTACGTGAATGGTATTTCCCTCATTATATTATACCTAATGTTACTACACTATTTATTCAACGGTACCAAATTCTTTTTATTTTCTGTCCATGAAGTTTCGTACCCGTTTTGCTTCGTAGGAACTCACCATCATTCTCCTGCCTAATCCCAATCTATTTGGGGTCGGCGCAGCATGTCTTCTTCTTCCATACTTCTCTATTACTCGTCATCTCATCAGACACCTCCTGTCTTGCCATATCATCCTTCACACAGTTCATAGGAACCACTATGCTTTGGAATAGGATATTATCACAATTTTTGGCACCTTGACAATTCAAATGTGCCTGTAATTGGAATATTTGGTAGAAATACTTTGATTACGATTGTTGAAGGAAAAAAATACAAGATCTGTCGCTTTTCTTCAATAAGTTCGGAATATGAGATCATAGGTTCTTGGGCAAGCCACTTTTAAGAGGAGTAACAAGAACAAAATAATTGTTGTAGAGTATCCAGACGAAAGAAATTAAAGACTAGACGGATATTTAAAAAATATAAATTTCGTGTTGAATTTAGAACCTCCTCCTTTTTTCGTCGGTTAAAAAACGAGATATTACACACAGTACACACAAATTAAAAGAAGTAAAGATCATTTCCGACAAAATACATAATTTTATCACCAGTGCTGCAGGGCGTCAGGAACACAGGAATGATAACTTACCTGAAAAAAAGGAAAGAACAAGAATTAGTATTGTGATCACATTCAAATCCACTCAAACAGAACCTCACAAGCATCGGAAACTAATCAAAAACTCATATAAATGTACAAGTGAAGAGAAAGTCGACCACGAACCCATGATGGAGGCTATCAATTAAAACCCGTATTATTCACTATAGTAAGTATATTTTGTTACATGGGTGCCTAACGGGATCCTCGCGACGAGACCAACCTGTTTGGAAGCAAGGTGCAATGTTTAGATGAAGTATGTGGTACATGCGACGGCACAATATCAAGTTATACCTACCAACATTCCCAGTATAACCTGACCTCGTATTATTAAAGACTTTCTGTACAATAACAGGTCACTTTATACTGGAATGTGTAGCTTGATATGCTGTCGTGTCTACTGTCTACGTAACAGTATGTAGACATCTAATAGCCTGGTAGAAGTTTCTTAGTTAATTTTGGTTATAATATTAATGTACTGGACCTAACTTTAGCTGTTAGTTAGATCCATTGGGAATTTTCTCGGATCTAGGGTTAGGTCCCTGGAGGAAATGCTTAGGAGCTAAGTAAAAACAAAGGTTGGCCGTTAATAGATACTTTGGGAAAGCTTTGATGAACATGTCTTCGTTCGCGTTCATTCTTCTTTCGATTTCAAGGTTTTTCTTCCTCGTTTGTCGTAGAATCTTCTAGTGTCGTCTCTAAAATTTGATTTCTCGACAGGTTCTTCCACAATTAAACTACTTTCGTTCATTCTTTTCAAAAAACACAAAAAAAAATGTAAAATTTCTGTGTATCAATTTTGGTGAAAAAAGTATTTAAAAAAACTTGTGAAAAAGTTGGAACTTTCACCCCCAATATCTTCGTAACTAGAAGGTTCGCAGGTATGGTCTAGACCAAAAAAATGATCGAAATGACGGGGGGAGAACAAGTGCCTTTTGGCTTCGTTAATGGTCTTGTTACACCCTTTATTCTATTCTATTTCTATTTAAACATTTCATGAACCGTATCTCCATTAATTCCTATTAAAACAGCACTATTACCTACTCTATCAAACAATCTAGCATCACTTAGCACTCTAAAATCATCTACATTTTCCTTCATACCTAATTGATCTCCCATGACCTAATTATATAATTACGAGTCAGCGACGATCGTACAATTGCCGTTAACAAACAATTGTTTTGCAACTGTCTCGGTCTGTTGCTAAGAGGTTTTCATGTCGACCGGCATTTAGGATAATTGCTGTCGTGACGGCTTTGCAAAACATTATGCTGTTACAGCTGAAGTGCTTATCTAAGAATGTTCTTGGTATCATGAGGTAAAAACGCAGGAAAATATGGTAATACTGTTGTTGTATCAAAGATGATCTTGTCATGAAAGACGCAAGGCGTAATAGAGCTTTGTATGACAGGTTTAATGAACCTTTAAGAGGATGATGAGCCAGAATATGTTATGGTAAGCTGTAAACACAAAGGTAATGCTGAATGCTCTTCCAACTTTCGAGTAGGTATAAATTATTCCGAACTGTTCATTATAACATGATCAAAGTAGCTTAGTGTCAAAAAATCGCCGGAATCTTAAAAAAAAATTAAAAGCCTGTCTACATTCAAACTCCTTCACAAGTCTGTTCTTTATAAAAATTAACAACGTGTTTCCTACATCCATAATTCATTTTAACTCTCATTATTAAATGCATTAATCGATCTTATTCAGCGTTATGCCCACTCCAATTACCTTCAAATTTCTTTCGACTTGTCCTGTCTTTGCCATCTTAGTTCACTTCAGCTTCTTGATGAGGTTATTTCATACTGCAGTATTCGTCTTAGATAAGAGACTTTATATCTTCGTCATTTGAAGGTGGTCCATCTATACTAACATTATAAAGAGGTAAAGTTTGTATGTTTTCATGTAGCGGATTATCTTCGGAACTACTGAGCCGATTGTGAAAATTCTTTCACTGTTATGAAGTTACATTATCCCCGAGTGACATAGGCTACATTTAAAAGGGTAACGCGAGTGAAGCTGCTAAGCTAGTTACACATAAAAACAGCTCACGTACATCTTTGCGTCAGATTATCCCTCTTTAACTAAAATCTAGTATTTCTCTGTATTATTTTTTCTTAGACATTCCGTAATCACAGTCTCTTTGTAAGTTTAGGTCTCAAAGTATCTTGTTCTTTAGATAAATTTATATCCCAGAGGAATGCTCTGAGATGTGTTTGGTAAAGTAGTGCTTTGAAATAGTCAAATAGATTTGACGTGTTTCATTTTACGTCTAGAATTCTCTTTTTTATCGTCAGATAATTTGAGCATTTTATCCATTTGCCAAAAACATAACATATCCGTGCTTCTTGCTAGCGTGTCGATGGCAATGTAAAATTGAATCAGCCCAAAATTTAGCGACGAGTTTGGCACTTTTAGTAGCTTCCATCAGCTCCTCAAATGTACAAGCAACAGGAGAGGCAGGACACTATATTAAGTGTCCCTTCCTTTGTGGAACAACACCACAGGGCTTTACACTCCAAGGCTGACTCATCTATGAATCTCCACCTGAACAGGTTTTCTTTGCTTCGTTCACCCTGTGTTCGGATTATATTTAAAGACTTCCAGGTCAGTCATAGCAACTCGTGTCCAAGAATTTGGCACGCCGATAGTTTATAACCTGAATTAACATATAGGATACTTTTTATCCCGGTAGTATGATCCCGTGGAACACTCACCGAACTTCACGCGGGCGAAGCCGCAGCAACAGCTAGTTTCTCTATATCTTTGCCTTTGTCTCTCTAATTCTAATCCATCTTCCACAAAAGAACTCCTGGATTTCAATTCTTTCTTTATAACTCATCCTTTCAGAAGGAGTTTATGAATTAATATTCATTCCTACACATTTTCATTATCACGTACCACCCGAACCAGTCAGACTACCTTACCCAGCCAAGATTACCCGTCTATTGACTAGATTATTAACAACAAGGTCGATCGGATATCACCGTTAGCTATTATTGCTTTCGCGCCAATGTAATTGTAGCGCAAAGGTCATTAACTACAGCTAACGAGAAAATGGCGGCTAGACAGACAGCCAGTTTGTAGATTTATTTTAACTAAAACTGAAACAGCAAAAAAAAATGTCTGCGATAATCTGAGTTTTCAAGACAAGTTCTTCAAATCAAAGGGTTTTATGTTCGGTAGCTCGCAAATGCAAAAATGATCTAATTTTAAAGGTTAAATTTGGGCCTTGGACGACATCACTAGGTCAGATAGAAATGTAGTAGTTCCATGTAAAATACTGGTAGGTATTCAACTAAATCCGTTAGACTGTAAGCCGACCCCAACATTGTTGGAAAATGGCTAGGCAGATGATGATGTACCTATAAGTGGTTTGCTTTTGGCTATTACCTCAGTCCCTCAGCCCCTGACTCTCACTAATAATGTGATAAAAAGTACTGGTACGATGTAGTCAATCAAGTGTCTTGCTGAAGAAGTTCCTAGTGGAATAATCCACTAGGAACTTCTTGTGGTGTCGTCGAACCTTCAAAATCTGATAACTAAATCCGGACACAAAATCTTTATTTAATATCTTCCTCCTCACCACGATTAACAATGATAACCCATCAATCATCCCAACCTTAAAAGGGCAGTGTTAAAACATCGTTATATTCAAGATTCCATACACGTATCTTCAAAACCATGATGACCATGAACAGAACTTTAGTGTCTTCGTAATCATGATTGATCGCTTTAGGAACAAAAGAGGTACCTATGCTTACACGAAGCTAAATATTGACGGGTGGTCAAATGGGAATATCTTTGGTGCTCTAAGCATTGGTGCTCTTGTGCTCGAACGGGAATATTTCGATGGCACATGCGGGCAGACTTCATAATCATAAGTCGTCATGATTTATCACTGACGACGATTCATCAAGAATCGATAACACTGACTGAATTCGGGCTGGAATGGTCCCAAGAGCAAAAGCCTCCTCTCAAAAGCGCGAGAAATGACGACTCTTGATGTCAGCGTTCTGACAATTTTCGAGCAAAAAAATCCTGCTGCTGACGACATAAATTACTTAAGACATTGAAAAAGCTGCTAAGGCCACACTATCTTTTAAAATCGCATTTTTTTTAGATTTGCAAACATCATAGCCACCTCAATACGAAATAATAATGAAGAATCCAGTGCAAATATTGACACAAAGGCTTTTCAAAAGGTTCGGCCTGCACTTTTAAATAACCTTTTCGACATTTGTTTACAAAAACTTTATCAACCGAAAACCAACCTTCTAATGTACATAAAACATACCAAAATAGAACCATAACAATATCCGATTATGTCTATGAAATTTCTCCTACACTGCGATCCCAAAATACGTCGGAATGGGCTCGAAAGGAGGTGGGGGACGATCCATCATCCGACGACCGACCACTTACAAGGGGGCGGGAGAATGTTGCCAACTGCAGAAATAAAATGTGCGAAAATATCGCGAGCGAATTGTGTTGCCATATATTTTGTAGGCTGAAGCCTCGGGAGATAGAGTGAACACTAATGTTGTTACATACCTAGATGAGAAACACGACATGTTTATCATATGCCTTACCTGTGTTTAAGACTGTCAATATCCACTGTCTTCATACGCTTTCTCAAAAACAGTTCCAAGTGTATGTGTAGTGTGTACTTTTTGTGGATTATTGTAGTGTGGGTCCTGACCTTAGCTGGTCTATAATAATGTTATAGTTTAAAAAACTAAAAAACACGGTTTAGAGTGACGTAATTTTATTATTCGTATTTTAGTTTTTATTTTTTTTTTATCAGTAAACCCTTTCATTTGATACCCATTTTATACGAATGTATAAAAAATAACTAGTTCGCCATCTTTGGGAGTCCGTCATATTGAATTCAGAATGACGTCATTTATCTAACCATGCATTGTCATCCAAACTAAACATGTTTGGAAAATTTCAGCTCAATCTGATACCGGGAAATGGGTCAAATTTAACTTCTACGATTTTTTTACACGCTTTTATTAGCTTTACCAGTAACAAACAATTAGTTACAGGTAAAGCTAATAAAAGCGTGTTCAAAACTGTAGCGTATTACTGTATTTTAATTCCAATTTTGTGTATCTGCTTATAATATTATGTGTTCAACTCGAAGTTGAAAGTCTAAGCGCCCAAATCCAGACATGAACAAACCATACGATTCAAAACAATGCGGTCAAGGTCTACATCCAAATTGAAACATAACGGATGAACTTTCCCAAACGACAAGCACATTTGGAGGAACAGTCATTTGGGCCTCAATTAGACATTGTCGTCGCGTCACCCTCCATAGATGAATAGATATTAGCCGTAATACACCAATTGCTAAGTTCCGGGACTTTAACAGGAACTGTCATATTGTTGGACAATTCTTCCTAGATTACAATAAACAGGAAGAATTCATTGCTACAGTTTTAAATGTTTCTAAGAAACGTTTTGGTAAAGTCGTACGTGGTAATCCCAGGATAGTATGATATCAGGAAGGTCAAAATCACTTATCGGCCTGTATTGCTAACCAATTGGCAATAATTGAGGCGTTATGACATCAGCTTTCATTTTAACTCCTTCATGATTTGAGTGCTAAGCAGTATTTGGCTCGTAGGTCCAACTTCCTCTTTTGGAAGTAAATAAACTGGCAGTGCAATGAGGAACATAATTATTAACCTGTCCATGAGAAAGGTGAATTTAAATAAGGACTTCAAATCTGGAATTGAAATAGCAAGTTATTTTAATTCTAGATTTCCAGTACTGTCAGACATATGCATGTTCTACTACTTTTTTTAATAAGCTTCCATCAGAGATCCTCATGGTTTTGATAACAATATTGCTAAATTACTGACTTAATAAGAGTGTATAGGACAAGTTTGTAACCAAGCATATGTTTCAACCCCCTCCCCCCACCAATAATGCAATTTTACTTCCCAATGCAAAACAAGACCCCAAAAATCAGCCCACTTTGGTAACCTCATAACAATATCTTTCAGTTCATTAAAACTAAACGCTTACATGACTCTATTTTTGGCAACACCACCCTACAGGGGGCTGTGGTAATACCGCCTCCCCCAGATTTGGAGGGGAGGGGCGAGGGTGGATGCTGCAACGCGCCAAGGCCACTCTGACCTTGACATTTAGCGGGTCGCCGAGAGGAAATCCCTGTGTAACTGTATAGACATAGTTCCTACCTATATGTCTGATACAGCCGCTGTGCGAAAATGTACTACAGATTTTTTTGAACAGGGTATTTTAAGATAGTGTACCATCGGCATACACATGATACTTAAATGTGACTAGTGAAATGTGTGTGTATTATTACCGTGCCTCGGAAAGCACGTTAATTAAAGCCGTTGGTCCCGGCTGTCCTTTTTAGATCTTTGACAGTCGTTACTGGTAGTCAGAGGCCTGAAAGCCTGACAACTAGTCTTACAAAGAGGTATCCTATTATCCAGTACTAACTGGGTTGTGGAGGTCAGATAGGCAGTAGCTCCATTTCAAATACTGGTATTCAGCTGCATCCTGGTATTCATTCTCAATATTGTTGGGAAAAGGCTAGGCAGATGTTGATGACCTATGCCTAACCTTTTGGGATTACTGGCGTGAAATAACAATGTTGTTAAATCCCATGTCAGAAGATCATAATGAATTAAAGACACAATTAGGAGGTAAAGCTTCTAGGGTTTCTGTATTCTCAAAGTGACTTTGAAATGACTAGATTGAAAATTCTTATTACCTATCCGTCTTTGAAGTTATTAATTAATAAAGTTAGTAATGAAGTGGTAAATTGGTTAATTGGTTTAGACTTTACCGGTATAGTTGAGATTGAAACTACAAAAACAATAGGAGACAAAGCTAAAGTAGACCTAGATGCAGTACAGCAATCTGTAGAACATAAAACTACTGAGGAAATCCCTGAAGAAATCAGTTGAACACCTAGGTTTAGATAAAATTGAACTTACAATCAGACTACAATGAATTTTTAGGTTCCACTGCAGAGAAAAGATGTAAATAGGAGATGTTATAGCCTAGCTAGTAATTTTAAAAGTCTTATAAATAATCCAGGTTTCTGTGTAGTTTCTAATACTAAAACGATTAATTCCGCTGTATAGAACAAAAGATGTTATGATCAAAGTATGTAATTTAGTGCTAATCTCGAAAATCACTGAATCGAATTTTATGAAGGTTGTCAGTTGCTTCTGCAAAATACTCTTTAAAATTTATTTTGTTTCTGTAATAACTTTTGCACCTGTTCTAACCAAAGTAGTCCCTGGAAAACAAAGTATAAAAAATACTCATCAGAGTGCTTTAGAAGTTTTCGTTCGTCGAATCATCATGATAATTTCAGCCAAAAGATGTCTACAGCATAGTTAATCCTCATCAAGTGTTATCGCCATATTGACCAGTCCTGTGGTTCATGAAGCCAGCGGTCTCCGGCTGCCTCACTAAGTTATTGGTCCTCCTTGTGGAAGACCTACCAATTTTCGTTAGCTTACGTCAAATCCGCGCAAAGGACAAAAATATATAATAGGGACTATTCTAGAGTTGATGTTCAAATAATTGGAGAAGCACCCGAAAAATAATGTCATTATGTCATTATATAGGTTACTATGACGTCTTAAAGCAGGAGTAATTCCAGTGTGGGAAAGAAGCAGAGCTATACAGGTCGTCTAGCGCCATCTCTTTCCCACACTGTAATTATTCCTGCTTTAAGACGTCATGGTAAGACCCCCTGGGGGGCAGACCACCAGATTCAGGCATTTCGATTTTTGACAGATTTATCCATTTTACTTTCTTAATGCTTCACGGCGTAAGTATAACCCAAAAAGATGGTTTTGCCTGCATTTAATTGTATTTATGAATATATTTGACAATTCCCAATCTACATAAACATTATAATTTTATCTTGGTGAATTTGTTATTGTGCGGTCGGCGTAATTTCGATGGTGGTTACACATGGGCTGTAAATATTATTCCAGCTTAATGAACTACGCCCAGAAACCTAACTACAAAGTTGACACCAATATCAGTACCGTCCTAATATTATTTTGTTAGTTAATTAATCGGTGAGGCAGGAAAACTCAAGTAATTACCTGCACGGTAGACCGTGCGTCAGTGCGTCACTGGTAACAGAACCAGTTGCTTAGTGTATTCTTCTTAGCGCGTCGGTAGCAATCTGTGAAGATTCGGCCCAGAACTTAGCTACGACTTTTACGCAATCACTATATCGTCTATCAATTCCTGTAGTGTGTAGGCATGCAGCATGCAGGACACGATATAATTTTTCCCATTGTTTGTGGCACTACATTTTGCAATACCAAACTAGAATCGTCTTTAATTTGGCAGATATTTCTGAGATATATAAAAGTTTTAAACAGACCACAAACAATTCATCATCATCATTCTCTTGCCCTTATCCCAATTCATTTGGGGGCGGCGCAGCATGTCTTCTTCTTCCATACTTTTCTATTACTCGTCATATCATCAGACACCTCCTTTCTTGCCATATCATTCTTTACACAGTCCATCCATCTTTTCTTTGGTCTTCCTCTACTCGTATACCCATCCACATTCATACTCAAAACTTTCCTCACAACATTTTCCTCATTCCTCCGCATCACATGCCCATACCACGACAACCGATTACCACACAACTTTTCAGTCACCGGCGCCACTCTCAGACTTCATCTCATATACACATTTCTTATTAACAAACAATAATAAAATGTTAGTTTGAATTGGTACCTTTTTCACACCGAAACTTTAGCAACATTGTTGTTCTAATTGCTTTGGCAATAGTCGTAATGCAATAAGGTCAACGACCGCAAGTTGTCAACCGTCCAACGATGTAGTATGTAATTTATAAGAAAATTGTCTAGTAGCAGCTATTATCGTACTAACAAAGAAGTTTTTTTTTATTGCCTCGTATGTCCCACTGCTAGGCAAAGGCCTCCCCAATATCCTTCCAGGTACTTTTCTCCTGCGCCACCTCGAACAAAAATATAATTTAAATGTGAACGAGCATCTTACAATGGGGTGAAAAATGTTGACATACAACCCTGAAACCAGCCGTAACTTCGTTTTTTTTAGTGTTTTCTGTTTTTCGTATGTCACTTTAGCCAAAGTGAAGGTTAGGTTAGGTTAGAGTGTTAAGAAATTAATAAGGAACCACATACATTCATAATTTATTATTCAAAACATCTAACTAAATAAAGTAATTCGTTTTTTAATTAGAGCCTAACTAATTTAAATAATTGTAATGGTATAATAGTTTATTCATTATTAAATAGGAATTATATATATTATTTTTTGTTCGGAAACCAGTAATATCGAGAGTCTGAAAGGAAGCAGGGAAGTCCCGTACAGATGTGAATAACTTTGTGTAAGAAAATAACCGTTTAAATTATCATATAGTCACTAACATTTTCCTTCTGTTCTCACCATCGAATCAGACGGCCTGTCATAGATAAAACTGAGGCCCTTACAGGCAACTAAAGTGACCAGCTATAAATTGCTAATGTTAATGAAGAATTAAAAAATGTTTGGGATTGACGTAAAATATAGAAATAATATGTCAGTAACTTTTTTTTTTTTTTTAAATAAACGTTGCCCTACACTAGGAATTTCTCCTGTATCGTGGTTGCGTTTACAAACATTCAAACTCACGCACTTGCTTATTATAAATGCCCTCAGGTCTTCAATCACTTGTAGATCGCCCACTCATCTGGCTGTTGGTCTGCAAACGCTAATTCTACCATCTCTACTCAACCATTTCTTACATCAAAAGTCTTCACCCCGGACATAATACTGGTTCATTAATTTTGCTGTCAGTTATGAAAGAAATTTGGTCTTCTGTTCCGGAGTAACCAGGTTCTTTATTTGCCACAACAGAGTCACAAGTTGTCTTCTCTATGTATTCCATTCTCCACAAAAGACCGCATCAAACACACAGCCATCTAAAATTCGCAACTTTTTCTAACCTGCCAGTCGATCGTCGGCGCACTAGGAAGCGTACGCGCAGCCTAAGGTCATCACACTCATTTAACTGGCAATCGACACGTTACTCATCGCTCCGTGCAACGTACACAATGCTTTTATTACGGTAGACTTTAATTGCTGGGATGCCCCTGACGTTATTTCTCGATTATGATATCTACGCTTTAGGTAGTAACCTAAATGTTTTATTGAACCCAGCCTGTTGTGCACAGGCTTCTCCCCAAAACACGCCACAAAATCAGGTCCTCCGTCTTCCGCATTTAGTCTGACCCAATAATCTTTTAAGGTCATCGGTCCCCTTAGCTGGAGCTGGGGAGCTCGTTGGTAAATAATAACAGCCGCTCGGGTCGATCTTTAGGTTAAGCCGTGCTTGGGTAGGTTGGTCTGCGGATGGGTGACCACCCATTACATACTGAATTTCCTCCGTGCCTCGGAAAGCACGTAAAGCCTTTGGTCCCGGCTGTCATTTGTAAATCTTTGATAGTCGTTACAGCTAGTCAGTGGCCCAAAAGTGACAACCAGTCTTACGAAGGGGTATCGCATTACCCAGTACTAACTGGGTTGTGAAGATCAGATAGGCAGTCGCTCTATGTAAAATACTGGTATTCAGCTGCATCCGGTGACTGGAATTCAAAAAGGCTAGGCAGATGATGGTCTATCTAGCTGGGGGGCTTCCCATATGCTTGCCGATATGCGGTCTCCACTCTGGGACTTGTCTGTTCTATTGGCAGTGGACTGCGATAGGCTGAGTTGATTGAACCTAGCTTGTTGTAGTCCGTACTGGATTATGGAGCGCGTAAGTACCATATCTTACATACCTCACGGGTTGTCTTCCGTTATTCCTCTCTCTGTTCCTTGATTCAGTCCTACATTGTGGGAACCTGGGGACCTGCTTTACTTGTTTTGCCTCTTCAGTTTGTATTCCCATTTCGTCTTTGGACTTTGCTTTCTATGAGGTCATGAGATTCTTTCTAGTCATATCTTCTCAACAAATACATAAATCTTTGTAATCTTAGCTTTTTGTAATAGTCAAGAGAAGCCACTGCCTACTCCTGATAGTCACTGAAGACAGTCATAATCCCGTAGTCATGAATTCGGAATAAAAATACCACAACTAACTACATAATAGGCCAAATTATTTTTTAACCGAAATATTATTACCAAGCAAAAAAAAATCTAATATTAATTTTACTAAAGGTCACAAAATTAATCGCTATTTTTAGCTTACTCCCACTGCTAATAAACTGTGTTCATCCAGTAAAGAATAAAGATAAAAAATATTACAGAAATGATCGTAGAAAAGATAAGGCTTAAGGCTGACTAAGTACTAAAAAGGTTAGGACAATGTAGAGGCTTGCCCACAAGAACTGATTAATGAAGGCTCTGAAGATGGAAAGATAAAGATAGGAATATCGATTTGTGATAAATTAAAGACGGTACGTGTAGGAGGGGGAGCAAGAGAGAAGATCTTCATACGGTGTTAGCGTGATGAACTTACGATAGCATGCATTTCACATCGTTTAGCAAAGAGGTCGGAATTTACCAGGGATACATGAACCCTAAGTATTAGTCCATTTTCATGACAATTTAAAAAGAGAAGGTAATTCCATTGGATTGTTACTGAAAGTAAAGAACTAGTGAGATAAAACGATGCCGAGACAAAAGAATTGAAGACTAACTTTAGAACAAGCCATTTGCAAGCACTCATAAAAATCCAATCTCCTAGACAGCAGTAAAAGAGAAATTAGACAAAAAACAATAAGAAATTCCCATAGAAAGTGTTAACAAAATGAGACTTTAACAAAAGGCTTATCCATCTATCTATTATAAATATTATCAAGATCAAGTCAGACGCATATATTATATAACTGGTCGGTTCAACTCTAGTTATCACCAAGGTTTCAATATTCAATAACCTGTCTTTAACTGTAGTTACTGGAAGCTCACAGTTAGCAGCATTTAACCGTGTCCACCTTTTATGCGAGACTAGTTTTTATGTGTTTATTATAGCACCATTTATGCATAAATACATAACATTGAACACACTAAACGAAAGATCTAAGAAAAGGTTATGATGATAACGTACTGTTTTACAATGAATTTTTAATGAAATCTCTGGCAGACAGCTTGAAAAAAATATAAAACTGTGATGCCTTAAGAGCGTAAATGAAAATTTATATGATTATAGATTTGTAAGTATTATAATGAGTACTCCGGACCAAGCTACTGTAAATGAAATCATTAGAGATATTCATGAAGAACAACGAAAAACAAATGGTATTTAAAAGTTAGATGCAAGTAGCAACGAACGGCATAATTTAGGCAATAATCTACTTTCTTGTTGCTAGCTTACTCTGGCTCACAATTCATGAGATTTCTGCAGAGTGCAATGAGTTTTTAAAGCATTATTCGAAGAACTCTTAAAACCAACTGGCAAAGCGACAACAAAGCATGACACGAAATTTTCGGTGAAATTCAAAACCGCAAGCAACTGATGTAACGGTTACTGGACACAATAGATCTTTTTTCGGTACACGTAATAACCACCATAAAAACGGGTAAACTACTGTTTTATTTAGACTATTCACAGCACACAAAAATACACTGTATTTCCTTGACGAAAATTGCTATAATCGCGTGTAATTCCTTTGTAAAAATGGCACGTCTCATGCATATTTGTAGCAGCATTTTAATAAGAAGGTGTCGAAATAAAGTTTAAATGTAATTAATGCGTCGATTACGAAAATTCTTGAACATTACACGTAAAGCAATAATTTTATTGTTACGCATATTAATTGTTATTAGTGTGGTCACAATATAATTGTTGTAAACCCAGAGTTTTTTTCGTAACAGTCATATTTTAAAAATAAGACCAATCTTTATTACGTAACACGACCAAGGAGTTTCCATAATAATTAACGAACTGGTGATGCTTCACAATTTCTTCCATCAAAATTACTAGTTGTCAGATGATTTCAAGATGACTATAATATGGATGAAGTGTGTATGATTAAGTAAGTAAGAAGTAAATCCTAAGATGACAGCAGAAGTTTATTGAAAGATAACTTCAAGTTGCCTAAATCCAAAAAATTCAGTAAATAACACAAAACCCATACAAAATACAAATTGCATTCACTTCTAATAGAGATAATAAACTCGACTAAATTACATCACCAAACGCCAGTATAGAGTACATTTCTATACTCTTACTATCTAAGTATCTACGATAATGGTTTCCAAGATTGGCCCGACGAGATTGGCCAACGAAGCGTCTTTATCTCATTACCTTTGAAACATGTGCAGTAGAGATGATTTATCAGGCATTGTTTCTTTTTTATCTTCGTGCGCTATTACTTCGCTTTTAATTTATTTTGCCTTTTTCTACTGTGTAACTTGGGTATTAACATCGTCATCAACAATCTCCTTGCCCTTATCCCAATTTATTTGAGGGTTAGTGCAGCATGTTATTTCCTCCCAAACTTCTGTATCAGGCGTCATCTCATTTATAGTTATTCCCTTTTTAGCCTTAACATCCTTAACATTTGGTAGTTTGTTTTTGTCTCTTTCTTACAGAGCGTCTAACATTCCTTTTGGTTTTAAACGTCACGCACGACTGATGATTTTGAACGCTAATTTAATGAAGGTAACTTAAGTATTTGCAAATTCTACAGGTGGATTCCTCTATCCATTATTTCATTTTGCAAAATTATCTTTTCTAGCAATCCATGGACGTGGACGTACGATGTAGCGATGTGTATGTTTTCAAAACTGCACCAGACATTACTATTTTATCTAATTCGTCTTCCGCCATTCTCTATAGTTTTAATTTGACCTGTCATTATTTTTAAAAGTAGCTCAAATTTATATATCTCAGATTGCATACAAATCTATTCTTAAATACCAATTCATATCAAGTATCGTTCGAGACCTGAATAATCTCCGTAGCATGATTGGCTAATACGATCAATTAAACATAAATTGGCATAATAAATGTTAAAAGTAGCAATATAATAAAAATAATACATGCATTATGTATATTGTATAGACAGTGTGGTGCAATATGGAGCGCGGGATTTAAAGAGCGAGTGAATGGACGGCCTCGAGTGTTGGATAGTGCAGTCATAAAATGGATTCGAGCTGCAGACATTTTGTTATAGTTTTATACATATGCTAAATAATAACAGCCACTAGGGTTGATCTTCAGGTTAAACCGCGCTTGCCTAGGTTGGTTCCTGGATGGGCGACCAGTTAACCACTTATAACATACCGAGTTTCCTCCGTGCCTCGGAAAGCACGTTAAGCCGTTGGTGCGGGCTGACAGTCGCCCGAAAGTCCGACACCAGTCTTACCAAGGGTTATCTTATTACCCAGTACTAACTGGGTTGTGGAGGTCAGATAAGCAGTCGCTCCATGTGAAATACTGGTAATTAGCTGCAACCGGTTCGACAGGAAGCCGACTGTGATAGGCTCATTCATGTACGAATGCCCTTTCTCCAAACCTTGGTGGTCAGGCATTGCAAAATTTTAGAGTGCACTAGGGCAACAACATTGCATGCTGATAAAATCTCCCTGCGATTACTAGTCAGCTTGCGAAGCATAGTGACTACAGCTCTTATCCCCCTTAGATCGTTAGCTGTTCATAGATATACTTCACTAACTACAGGGTCTATGACTTTGAATTCATTGTTATGTTCTCGAGGGTTAGAAGTTCTTATCGATGAATACAATCAATTTTACCATTGAAAGACCAACACTGAAATCATATGATTTATCCATTTTGGTTGTTTTGTTTTTAATTTTTTATTAAGTGATGGTTATGTACGATGATATGAGGGAGTAAATGATGACGTGACGGTTGACAGGAGAGAATGGAAGAAGAAAACGTGTTGCGTCGACCCCGAGTAACCTGGAGCAAGAGCAGTCCTATAAAACTGAATGTTCACGTGTGTGTTCGCTATATTAGGCACCTATAATTATGTAGGTACACAAAGAGCCCTTGATCTTACAATAATGCGATGAAAATCACTGATGTGGTGAATCTATTTGTAAAAGATCAAATAAGCGGGTTTCTTTCCTATCTTATTTTTAGAGAAGCCTCTTTGGTTCAAAGAGAAATTGAATTGAAAGGAAATTGTGAGAACATTCTATTTTTGGATATGAAAGTCCTCCTCAAAACGAATAGGTGTGGGCGGTTCCAAATTGATCTATAGTTGTCTTTTTGTTTAGGTTGATTTTGCCTATATACGGTATCTAGGTACTTATAAAGCAGCATTGGTATAGTGGTCGCAAGCACTAATACAAAGGAATGAGGTCTTGGGCTCAATTCTTGGGTCAAAAAAGTACTATTGGTTTTTTTGTACCAAAAAATGAGCAGTATTGCTTTTAACCGAAGCTCAAATCCAGACTACGGGGTTTGAACCTCGGTTGATGGCAATAGGCTGCCCCCATAGTACAAGCCACTAATCATATGGTGCAAAGCAGCGACCTTTGTCTAGTTAGACAGAGGTCTTTCAATATCTACGGCGACTACAAATGTGTGATCACCAAACCAGTCTTACCAAGGGGTATCGTATTACCCAGTACTAACTGGGTTGTGGAGGTCCGATAGGCAGTCGCGCCATGTAAAATACTGGTATCCAGCTGCATCCGGTTAGACTGGTAGCCGACCCCAATATAGTTGGGAAAAGGCTAGGCAGATGATGACTATAGATGTGTGATGTTATGTGGTATTAATCTTTAAATTTTTCTCACGATTAACTTAATCCAAAGATCCCGTAATTCAGGAAATAATCAATAGTTTAATAGACATAACGTATATCATTACTAATGTAGGTAGGTAGGCAAAAAAGGCAATTGAACAAGATTTCTAGCAGGCATCCGTCCGTTAGAGGAAGTTAATAGCACCGATTGTAGCGAAGAGGAAAGCATTAAACACCTAATTGTATAAATAGAATGATGTATGCTTATTATTTACATAATTTATTCTACCTTCTTATCTTTTGAGGAAAAAAAACCATTGTTTTAGAACTTCATATAACACCGACTCGGATGTATTAAGTAGTAGAGACCATCTCGTTGGATTAGTGGCTGGCAGCGTTACTGCTGAGTCCCGGATTTTATTCCCACGTTGGGCAAAGTGTTAATGTGTTACTCCATGTAAAATACTGGTATACAGCTGTATCTGGTTAGACTGGAAGCCGATCCTAACATAGTTGGGAATAGGCTGTAAGCAGATGAGTAAAGTTTTATTTGGTTCTTCCATAAGGAATTTCTCAGTAGCATTCACAGAGTTTGGATTTGTGTCCGGTTGACGGATCGCTCCTTAAAGTGAATCCATACTGCTGTTGCGCTACGTTGCGTCGCGTCGTCGCAGCGTTGACACTTGCGTCATTTCACATATATATTTTAAAACGTGCCACACCTCTCCGTTGCGTTGTCCAACGAAAATCTTGCGCTGCGACGTCGCAACGCAACGTAACGGAGTAGTGTGGCTATGGGACTTAAACATAGCTGGCGATATGTGGGTGTACTGTACTTACAGGTAGTAGGTACATCATCTCTGCCTAACCCTTTGGGAATTACAAGCGTTATGAATGTTATACAACATTAGTTTTAGTATATGCAAAACCTGATACACGTGTCGAGTACTTTTATGTAAAGAATCTTTGTACAAAATTTCAAAACTGTATCATGAAAAATCTCAAAGTTCTATGCTTGTTTTGTTACCTAGTTGTCCGCACAAAAACGTTGTCACCAAGCAGCGCGTGCCTCCAGCGTCGTCTTGAGCTCATAGATAATAATAATTTGGCAATAGGTACCTAAATTATTGCGATAGGTACTAAAAGTCGCTCGGTGTCCAACTTTTAACTTTTTTAAATAATTTTGGGAAAAAATATAACATGGTTTAAAAATTATTGGAATCGATTCAGTTACTTATTTTGAAAAAACTATATTCAGGTTTCGCATTTACTAAAAATAATGTTGTATAACACGGCTAACCTAAGCTGATAGAATCTGAGTCTGTCTATTGTTACATGTTCATATTATATCGTCCCCAATAAACTTTAAAACAACGAAAAACACAAAACCTGAAACACTTACAGTTTTGTTTACGGAAATGCAAAAGAAGACATTCCTTTCCAAAATAAAAACGTCATAAATTCTATCCATCTCTCTCTTCCCTTCAAAAGGCACAAGTGAGAGCGAGACAGATATACTTGTGGCAGCTGAACAAACTGTGGAAGTCGTTTGTGGCGCTTGCGACGTGAAAGTAAACATGTCGATTGTCGGTTAGTTTTTGTAACGTGCGCCGGCGCAGTCTGGCTTATTGTTTTGACGCAAATTAGCTTCACGTCACTAAATATACATTTTTGTATACTTTTGGTCTTACCTATAAAAACATCGTGAGGTAATTTTTAGAGGAACTGTTTATTATTTCTATAGGATCATGACAGATATAGTTTATTAGTTGATTAACCAAAAACCTGATCTTGAATTTTACAGGCCTAGAGTTTTTGAAGGAGGATCTTGACGGATATGATGGTTATCGTCAGTTAGCAGTGTATAAAACAAAATAAGGTAACAGGGTGTACCAATCCATATCTATGCCCCGATCCTATCGGTCACCGATCGAAATCTTGTAAAATGCTCTAAAAGTACTTATCATCTGCCTAGCCTTTTCCCAACTATATTGGAGTCGGCATTGAGACTAACCGGATGAAGCAGAATACCAGTATTTTACATGGAGCGACTGCCTATCTGACCTCCACAACCCAGTTAGTACTGGGTAATACGATACCCCTTGGTAAGACTGATTGTCAGACTTTCGGGCCATTGACTACCTGTAACGACTATCAAAGATCTATACCCAGCCACGAACTAACCTAGGCAAGCGCGGCTTTACCTGAAGATCGACCTGAGCGGCTTTTATTCTGCTATTAGCACTCTTAAAGTACTCTGAACACTAAAAGACTAAAAGCATGCCGTTCTCTGAACAGCAAACGCAAATTTAAGAGAATGTAAATGTAGGTGAAATGATTGTTCTATTAGTGGTACTACTAAAAGCAGCATACTAATGGCACCGTGCCAATGTTGTAATCGTGAGTTCGATTTCTATTATATGATTTAATGTATTGATCAACAATTAACTCATTAAGTATCCTTTACTTGCCAACACACGAACTTCAAAATTTTCACTAGCATCGTTGGTCATCTACTCCCTGTCATCTAAAAGAGTTTTGTATTCACAACTCAGCATAAAGCAGCAGCTATAAGTGATAGTCTAGTAGTGTGACCATCCGACTGCCAAGTCATGGGTCTCAAGTTCGAACCCAAGAAACGCATCTCTGATCTTTCGGATTCATGTGCGTATTTTATAATTATCACTTGCTTCGGTTAAGAAAAACATTGTGTGGAAGCATGCCTGAGAGATATTTCTCGACGGCATGTAAAGCTAAGTCAGAGGCCCATGGGCGGCATATAAACTCTGACACCAGATAACTAACTCACAAACGATAAAGAAGAAGAATCACATGTCGTCGATCTGAACATTACTAACCCTGTGGACCCTGGTCTGAAATAAAAACGTTCTATTCTATTCTATTCTATTACTTTGCAGAGTAATTTTGGGACCACACGGCAACCTTAAATTACAACCAACTATGAAACTCCACAGTGCATTTGTTTTGAACTGTGAACCGTGCCTGTATGCTGTACGAGACATCTCGCAAAACATCGACACGGAACAGAGACCAATCGAGGAACACCGAGGCTAGAAGTGCGCTTCATACGGGGTGCATGCATGTTCAATAAATCATTCCGAACATAGAAATTTTTCATCGGCTTTTGTAGGAAACAGCAGATGTTTTTGTAAATTGCCGATGAAAATTTTCTATGTGGGGGTTTTCGGAATGATGTAAGTACTGAACTCGTGGTAACCGTTCGTACGTCGATGTCCCTCCCCCAGTATACATTTTTTCGCACTCACTCTGAGTGGCCAATTCCCGACAGGAGACACCACAATAACAAAACACGATCAGTTCAAATTCTATTCCTTCTCGGTAGTACTTAGGTACATTACCATCTACATCTATATGTAGGCACATAGGACTGGCATTGTTCATTGTTCGAGCCTGATCACCCGTCGATTTATACCGTCTTGATCAAGTTGCGATATTACGCATTCATTTAAACTTGACTCTATTGTTACTTGGCGACTGTTTGGCACCGATGTTCCGATTCTTCTGTTTGTTTATAAATAAATATCGGGCAGTGTGTGGTCTTAGCAAGGAACAGGGGAACTCCCTTAGCAAAGTCATCGATTAAAAAATCTCAAACAAAAACGCTTTTGACGAAGTTGTCCTATCGCAGCATTGTCTAGGCCCTTTTTTTTTTAGAATGGGAAATCATCAAATGACACCCCCTCGCTCTGGGCGGAGCAGAAGGGAGTGTCAGACTTGTACTGACTAAAACCCATCCATGTGCTAAAACCCATCCATGTACTAAAACCCATCCTTATGCTAAAACCCGTCCATGTGTAGGCCCTAGACACTAGGGTGTTAATAAAATAATAGAATTCTCAAATCCATTACAAAGAGTCTTCAATTCAGACAAATATTCACAAAAAAAAATTGGTGTAAATTCATCGAACTATCTGAATACAATTAATGTAAGTAATATTGAAAGCGTGTTTTGACTTGATCAAGGGATTTACATGAATGTTTATTAAGAAGCCATTTTATAGCTCAGTTGGTTTACGAGAATTACATCAGATATCTTCTACGTTATTCTTTTACCGATTGACGCAATTATTTTACCAGAGATACGATCATATCCTGTGTTATTGCCGCAGATAGACGGAAATAGACAACGCCGAATATGACAGTCATTCGGATAATAACAAGCTTGAAAATCTGACAGCCTGGACAAAAGGAATCTGACATCGCGTTAAGGATGATTTTCACCAAACGGCTCGCATCGCATCGTATCGGAAAGATTACGAACGGATCCGGCGACAGGCGATCGCATCCAGCTGGATATCGACGCAGGCGACCGGCACTTGCAAACATATCCGTTTCTGCGCCTAGTCAAATAGTTTCATTCCTACCGTGTCGGATACCACGACAGGCGAACAGAGCCGATCACGAGTCGCAGCATGCTTTCGGCTACAATCGCGTGTCGCGGAAGACGCCCGCGGTCAAGCTGCTGTGCACGGCTTGGTAATATAGACTTTAAATACAGTGTACACGATTTAATATCGGTTAAAGATTGTAAAATCCGTTCCGATCCGATTCGATGCGAGCCGTTTGGTGGAAATAATTCTTTACCAAGAACTCGGTTGTGAGGGTCGGATATGCTATCGCTGCATGCAAAATACTGATATCTAGGCAAATAGAAAGAAAGAATGACAATTTTTACAAACTTTTCACTAAACGTCACATCACTAAAAATTAAAGCACACAACAATCAGGAAACAGCCATTGCTCACAATAATGCTGTTACACTAAACAACAAGATATCTTGTCTATATCCCGACTTACATCCAGATAGGCGTAAATAGAAGACTATATCTACTAAGCCGCGTGGGTCGCTAGCCGATACTAAATTTCCCGATAATGTAATTTTCGTGTAAGAGCTAGGTGTCCGCTCGCTGCCTGCTATAATCTTATTTATTGCTGCTATTATGAACATTTTAACGAAGTTCTGCTTTCAATTTCAGGATGTGAAAGAAGCCAAGTATACTACTACGCTACTGATTTATGTTTGTTGTCAATTAGAGTCAATTAAATTTACTACACATTATGCACATACATGTAGGTATGTATGTAATGATGCAGTAGGGTAGACTGATAATAAGGTTACACGAAGGTTGTATAAATCAGTTCCTAGTTTTGGAAATGATGCATTAGAAACTATAATCATTAATCATGCTATTGATAATTTTTAATAATAAGTTTATTTCGTAATCAACAGGTTTTAACAGATACATTGTAGAGGCCTTCTTTTAAGTATGGAATTACCTGTAACAGAAGACCTCCCTTTCCATATTTATGTACAAACATTTTACAAAGCCTGTTAATAATTAAAAACAAAAAACTTTAAAAAATTGTGTGTATGTGAGTGTGTGCGTGTGGTTATGCATGTGTGTGAATGTGTGCGTGTGTGTGTGATTGATAGATAGAATGGGTACTCTTTTATTATGTACACCATACAAGTTATGCGTATGAAAAAAGACATTTACAATGACGATGTCTTTTTTTTCAATTTTTATTTTATTTATTTACAATGAGCAGTGTCTTATCGATAAAAGCTATCTTACTTCTTCTTGCGTGGCAGTCGTTTAGTTTCTAATTTTTTCGCTCCTGGTTGCGGCTCCTGGCTTTACGCTCAAGGCACAGGATAGTCCGGTTAAGCTGACCGCAGCCTCATAGGTTGGCCTGAGAGATGCCATTAATAAATAAAAAAACATGCGTCTATCAGACTACACTCAGAATGTGAAACATTTAACCCCACAGAGAATATCGGTAGCCAAATTAAAGCAGTTCATGGCAAATTTATACTGATGACGAATCGGGAACATCAAAATTAAATAAAAATTCATTTGTTTTCGAATCAGGACTTCTTATATGGAAAAAAATTTGGTGACCAATCGAAGCAGTGACGAGTCGGGCATAAGCCGTGTTATTGGTCATCAAATAAACAAATGAATGGCCAACAAGCCAACTTTCAAAAAGGCTACAATACAGTTGTTTACTTTTGTTGTTATAAGTTTTCCTTACATAGTGTAACAACACATTTTGTCTCAACAGCTGGTAACCATAACCTTGCAAATGTCATTCAGGACACCTTGGCATTAAAATTCAACTAACTGTAACAGGCACTAATTTAATTCCCGTTTTGCGCAAAGTGTACAGAAATAACAATAGTCCGGGTTAGCCACGGAATAATTAGCAAATGGAATGCTATGGTGGTATGCAAACTCTAACAAAGTGCATTCTTTAATGTAAGATCACAGTACTACGATAAGATTCACAAATTTTACATCCGATATTCGGCGCTGGCTTTGCTTTTAAACGGTTAAAAATGGAAGATAAGTTGGAATATCCTTAATTGTATAACAAAAAAAAAGCCAAGCACGTGTCTAATGGTAAAACTTCGATGCAAGTAAGCATTTTGGAAGCAATGTCACCAGATGCTCTCGAAATCGACGATCGAACGGCTTCGCCAAACATCTTTTTCATCTCGACATTGCGATCATGTCCATCATCATAAAAAATACTTAGATAACAGACATGTTGGTTCATTTTACATCCCGTTTATCGTTGTCTATGTCTCTTCAAAGAATGTTTTATCTTATACGCTATATGCCTCGTACATGGTCACTCCATTTGCTACTTCCTCCGTAACGTTGAGCAAACAAGTATGCATTATCTTACCGTTTGTTACCGTCACTCATTGTGTGAGGTTCTCAGGTATCTGTGATACCAGACGTATCATTTTGCAATTACTTAGTCGTGGCTGGGGAAAGGTCTTCATTTTGTTCAAAATTAATGTCTGTATTTACCGCTGGTTTACAGGAAACATTAAAATCTGTTTAGTTATTACTTTTGTTAACGCCTACGCTTTCGCTTTTAGTGTTTCTATAAAGAGCCACGTCTCTTTTACTGTTTCGTTAGTTTTATCTGAGTTTCTGATATTAAATTTTTAGTATTGACATATCATAAGCAAATAACATTGTGTTGAAATATTGTAAAATTAAAAAAAAAAGTACAGTACATTAAACATGTCAAAGATAATACATATAGAATAACAAATTCAAAACGATAATGATACACCAACAATTAAAAAAAAAAAAAAAAATCCAGAAAAAAATACTAATGTTATACAGTCCTAATGCTGCTGCTAGTCTTGTATTATTCTTGAATTTTCAGCCTAGAAGACTATGGCATAACATAATTATGACGAAGAAGCCAATCAAAGAACTTAATACTCCTGGTTGGCAAGAATCTACATCGGAAAACAAGCAAAACAAAAACACAGTAGCATCTGAATGTGAATAGTTTCAAATAAAACACCACATCGCTGATTGAACACAAAACGTTGCATCTAAAATTATATACAAGGACGATTTCTGAAACTAAGATCTGTGGGAAATATAAATTAACAAAAATAAACTTAATAACAAAAGTGTTAAGAAACATAATCATAAAAACTTCGTATCTGCACATTTAAGGTCGCAGCTTCTTATGTATAAACATAAACTCTATTCAAATGCTACCAGACGAATTTTAGTAGCTATTAATCTGTTTATTACAGTCGGCGTTTCTCTCAGAATAATCTGAATATATTGACCATAACCCAGTGATATATAGAGTAGACATAATGATGTGAATACTGATGATGAACTAAAATGCAACGATTAATATGATAATGGAGGCCGTGTTATCATAAAAATACTTCCCTGACTGGCAGACGACACACCACCGCCTAGACTACCGAATAATGAAGCAAGGGAAGAATAGTCTTTGTAAAATCTGCTAACAGGCATGAGCTACTAACAGTTACTATTATTATATTATCTACTATCTTTCACTAGCTACTTCCCCGTTGCTTTGGAAGGAATTTCTATATCTTTGTCTTCGGAGAAACTCAACTCTACGGGTCGCCCTATGCTCGGGCAGAAGACATGTCGAGTTGTATAGAAAGAGCTTTGTCTATTCTTGGTAGAATAGATATGGAATTGGTCATGCTACGCGTGCTGATGCAGATTGAAATCTTTAATTTCCAAGGCTAATTAAGGGTCAAAAGCTAAAATCGTGGAAGGATTATCCTGTGATTATCCTCTTGTCCCATGTTACTTGGGGTCGGTGCAACATTTTTTTTTCTTCCATTCTCCCCTGTCAAACGTCACGCGATCATTTACTCCTTTTTCTTTCATATCATTCCTCACACAATCCATCCATCATTTCGTTGGTCTTCCTCTCCCTCTCCATCTATAGACATTTATCTTACAATATAATGCTATTTATTGGTGCTTATTTGGTTGAATACTAGCTAGATGGCAACTGGCTGAGACTTACTGGATCTGTAAGGTTCCAGGCCAGCAGGAGACTTGACAAACTGAGTTGATTGACTAATTTGGTTGACTACTAGTTCCCCAAATAGAACACAGATGAAAGAGATGAAGAGATGTTTGTTCCGGGTCTGGCTGTTTGTGGTACGTGAGTTTAAATTTTTGTAAACGCACCCACGATACAGGAGAAACTCCTAGTGTGGAGCTACGTTTAAAAAAATGTTTTGTCTGCTTCGTAAAACTCATTCTAGAGAAGTACATCCTTATCTCATACCAACTAGGATGACAATGCCAGAATAAATAGACAAAGGAAAAGGAAATATAAAAAGATGAGGTTTTCGGCCAGATATGAATTATTCCTATGCGTATAAAAAAATAGCGAGGAGTAGCGTAATGTTGTGAGTGTGTAGGAGTCACTTTAGTTACATAAAAGTGTTTTCATGTTGTTTGTGACGTAATAACAAGGAAGGCTTCCGTACAAAGACAGTTATTTCAGCATTCGTTCAACATTTATGAATATTTCAAATTTTATATCCATATTTGCAGATCATAAATTGTTACAAGATAATTTGATGCATCTGATTATGAATTACACGAATCTCTAAAAAGTGGCAAAGGGGCAGTCGGTCCAGTAGTCACCACAATGGTCATCTGCAATATCAGAAGAATCATAAGAAAATCGTGTCTAGGAGACAAATCTGAATTGTCTCAAGAACATCTCTCATCAATATGGGCACAGTTAGTATAATCAGCCTGTAATGTTCCTAGCTACACCTGGGGACACAGGTCTTCTCTTAATTAGAGGGGGTGAGCCATAATCCAACACGCGGGCCCAATGCTGACTAGTAGAGGAGGAGGGAAACTTACTGTCATGTAAATATATAATACTAGCTGTTTCCCGCGACTTCGTTCGCGTGTAAAGTTTGATAGCAATGTGTGAGAACGCATGCACAAATGCACAACTAATTTGATTATAAGGAAGGTACACTTTGAAACATAATTATACGATAGCTACCAAAACAAATCAAGTAAAAGAACGGATAATATGCAACCTAGGCTTACCAATATCTCTTAAAATATCAAGATGGCGTTGTTTGCAAGGACTCCAAATCAAATTAGAGACATTTCAAATTAGTTCTCTTTTTTGCCGTGTATCAAGTTACACTGGCCACGGACACAGTAACTCGGAATGCGCGTAATTCACCGAATGACGCTACCGTTAGAGGCAAGTGCGAATTAACTTTGAATACAAGTTAATGAATCCAGTCGAGGCAAACGGTCGTGGTCGATCGAGTGGAAGCTCTGACGTCTTAGTATTGAGAGAAATAGAATCGGTATACGATAGTTCTGTATCACTTAAGAAAGAGGCTCTAAAGAAAATTGAAGAAAACTACCTTTTAAAGAAATAAATTCCTTGTTATACCAATTAGACACTCTGTGTGTTACATTTGGTAATTCGATAGCCTCGTTGGTCTAGTGGTCGCAATCGGGTCGGGCAAATTGTTATTGAGTTTTTCTATTAGGAATTTCTCCGTAGCAGCCACAGAGTTTGAATTTGTGCTCGGTTGAGGCTCGCCCCCTATTACAGGGCATAACTAGCGAAAACTGGGTGTACTATTAGGTACACATCTGCCTAACCCCTCGTCGATTACAGCCGTGATATTATGTTATGTTCCACACTCTATCAAATCTCATTATATCATGCATGAATAATGTAGTTTGACACAAATCCTAGAAAAGTGACGCTAATTAATGTGTCCACGCCATGAACAATGGTCACGTTTAACAATTTATTATAAACAGGACTAATTAGCGTTACGAACGAGTTAATTACCTAATTAAACACAGCTTTGGGCCTACTGTGATAACAATGAGATAATCATGTTTTGTTCTTCTATAGATCAGTTGGGCAGCAGCCCATTACATACCGAGTTTCCTCCGTGCCTCCGAAAGCACGTTAAGCCGTTGGTCCCGGCTGTTATTTGTAGATCTTTGACAGTCGTTACAGGTAATCAGTGGCCCGAAAGTCTGACAACCAGTCTTACTAAGGGGTATTGAATTACCCAGTACTAACTGGGTTGTGGAGATCAGGTAGTCGTTCCATGTAAAATACTGGTTTTCAGCGGCATCCTGTTAGATTGGAAGCCGACCCCAACATAGTTGGGAAAAGGCTAGGCAGATGATAAGATCAGTTGGGCAGCATAGCATTTGATTTGAGATGATGTCTCTCTATTTATTTTATTTCGTATCTAGATACATGTATGGTGTAGTCAGAAGTCACAGTCTTACTAAAGGGTATCATGTTACCCATTTGCTACGTTATTAAGGTCAGTCAAGCAGTCGCTCCATGTTAAATACTGGTACCTATTCATCTTCACCCGGTAGAACTGGAAGGCGATCCTAACACAAGTGGTATACGGCTGATGATAATAAAAGATACATAGGTATGAGTAGCTGTTGCTCGCGTGAAATTATTATAAAAATATTATTTCTTTATTTGAATCGGATTTTGTTACCAATTTCAAGGGTTTTAATTTTTTTTCACTGAACCCTAATCTTTTTTCTAAAATAAAAGTAAACCTCAGTAACTTCTTATAGCATCAGCTATTTGCCAATAAAAGTCCCGTCAAAATCGGTCCAGCCGTTTCAGAGATTAGCCAGAACATACAGACAGACAGACAAAAATTCTCTTTTGAAATTACAAACAAACACTTCAATTTTATTTATTTGTATACTTATATAAAATCTCAAACTCAGTATAGAATAATTGACTATTTGTAAATTATTCTATACACAACAGAAACAGTTCAGCCAATGAACAAACCGTAGGTAATAAAGAAAAGAGAAGACTCCAGCAAGACTTTCATTGAGCAAGCGTTTTGAAAGTGCTCATAATTGTATTTATGCAGATATTCATGTCTCCGCAAGTGAAATGTGGAAGACTTGGATTCTTTCACGTCCACACGGCAATAACAATGAAAATATCATTGATTTCGTTACGTTTTCTTAAAAACATAAAGAATTTAAAAACACAAGGTGTAAAGAGGAAACAAATACACATCATATTAACACAAAATAGAGATACATCCAAAAATCTGAATGAACTTCTATTGGCTAGAAAACACATCGTAAACATGATCGAGGTAGCTGATGAGAGATCTGAAATTAAGGCAAATTCACCAATTTAAACACTTGTAAACACTGTTTTAAGCTTTCATGGTTTAGAAATACAACTTATACTGTCACTTACGAGATATCTTAACTCGAAACGGCGTCTTATCTTAAACGGAAACATAGTGGTCAATTTTACGTTTCAAGGATGTTCAGAATAGACACTTCAAAAGATGCGAAATTGACCCCTTAGTGTCAATTTCGCATCTCGGGAAAATCAGGTACTAAATCGGCCCGAGTGGAGACGTTGTGTGCATCGGCAGGTTAACGCCTTTGAAGAGAGAAGAAGGTCGCCGCTAGACTTAAAGCGTGAAGCGACCTTAACGCTAGGCCACCTGCAGCTATAACCTACAATTTCGTCAATGGTGTTCTGACTTGTCCGCTTTGTGCTCGGAGTTTCTTGACCAAAGTTGGGTATGCTAGCTACTTGTGAGCACTTGACAGAGGAGCACACCAAAGCTCTCGACAACCTCCCTAGAAAGCCATGTGCCAGTGGCTGTGGCCGAAATCGGCTAGATGGCGGCATCATCATCATCATCATCATCATCTCAACTCGTATTATAGCTCGCCATTAAGTTACACAGGGTCTAGATATTATAATTTTCAATCTAGATTTATCTTCAAAAAATGTCCGACGGATCAGACTATAAATAGAAACATGAAACGGTAAATAATAAATCGAAAAAAAAAGGAAATCGAATTCTAAGGACGTGATCTGAAAGGTATATTAGAGCAGAGGTATAAGAGGTTCTTTTAATGAAATCTACTAAATTCAGTTAGACACCATTTTAGTTTAGGTGGAGCTGGCCGAAATATAAGTGGGCCTCGCCGAGTGGCAATTGTTTTAAAGTGCTTCGGAAATCATCGAATAGAGTGTCAGACTTGTACTGACTAAAAACCCATCCATGTTCCTTCTTTGCCCTTTGTATTCCAGGGCCGCGGTTTCTCTTTCGAACAGTCCCGCAGCCCCGGTAGGCATTGGCCGTTGCGGACTCCTTCCTTGTTGCTGACATCTCTTTGAGGCCTGCGTGAGTCTAAAGACCTTCAATTTTCCATCTTATACATTTCTGTTCTGACTCTTCTATCATAAATATCCGTATCCGATAGAATAATGCTTTGTCAGGTCCCTCTGATTTTCTTCATCTATACTAATATTATAAAGAGGAAAAGTTAGTTTGTAAGTTTGCATGTAGGGGGTAATCTCCGGTACAAAGGATCCAATTCCAAAAAATCTTACACTAGTAGAAAGCTGCATTATTCGTGGGTGCTATAAATTATATATATATCATGCATATTAGCCGAGCTATCATAATTTTTGCGGACGAAGTTGCGGGCGAAGTGCTAGTATAAAATACAAGAAACTGTTTCTGACATAAACGCTACTTACATAAAGGTAGTTGTTACTTTTGAATAGCTTATCATTTAGATACCTTACGTTTCTAACACGGTCAACTTCATTTTTATTAAATAGCCTCTATTGTCCCACTGCTGGGCAAAGGCTTTCCCCATAGCATCCCAGTCTTCTCTCCGTGCGTTTTTCTCCAGCTAATCTATGACAAACGCCAGCGAACCATGGGCAGCGCCATTGGTCCAAAAGCATTCTATAGACATGGCCGCCAAATCCCACGTCAACTCAACAGTGTCATTGCTCATATCAGCGATTCCAGTTTTTGAGCGTATTGTGGGATTGCGAATTCTGTCAATTAATAGACTTTTATATTTCTCGGTATTTGTTTATGCGCCATTTTTCCAATTACATCTATTTATAATTTTGGACTCATGTATTATGAATTATTATGATCCTCACATCGTATTTTGTCTTGGTTTTTTAATGTTCTATCTTGTATCAATCTTTTTCCTTTTATATCATTAATTGTATTACATCCTGTCTCGTGATTTTCTTTTTCATCTAGTATAACTTCATCAATATATCTTCCAAGTTCCTTATTCAACTTGTTGATGTTTGTTTCAAAAGGAACAACGTTAAATAATGGTGGCTCCTGGTTCATACTGCTATAGTTACAGGAATATTTGCGACCATTATCTTGCGTAACGTCATATCTGCTTATGTTATATTAGTCAACTTGTGATATTGCGAAACTTCCCTGTTTCAAGGCACAAGGTCGTCGAAATACGATACTATTTGGACAATGCCAGTGGAATCGTATTTCATTGATTGTTATATTCGGTATTTGACGATTCTAGTTACATACAATAAAATTACATTTAAAAAGTGCATTGCACTTCACAATATTGCATGTGTTTAGTAAATTGAATATTTTAATCTACACGTGCAAGACTTCGGTAACATGAATATCCGTTTGTCTTGCTTTAAAATCCTCTTTCACATTATTCAGCTCCGAAAATAAAATAAACGTTTCTGTGATCTATGAGTAACTTCTTGTAGACACCTTCGTCATCACCCTCATCTCCTAGCTTAACTACCATATCTGTCACATCCGTAATTAGACCAATCTCGAATGTCAATGTCTTCTTAGCTTTAACAGCGTTTACTTCTTGATCTAGGTCTGCTCCCATGTCTCTATCATTTACAATAAGATCATCTACTCTCATTTCAACTTCTCTAATGCCTTTGAACCTCTTCTCTACATTAAAATGAATCAATTCATTACCAATGTCTAGTAAACTTGAACGGTAAAACTCAGGTCTATCATTACCTGTTCTTACAGCATAAACTTTGAGGTCCACTGCCCAATCACCCAATGTAGCGTGAAGCATATTAACTAAGATTTCTTCTACTAGAGATTTAAAATTTATTGCATAACTGGATATAACGGTGCTTACATGTTCAGACTCAATAACAGAGTATAAAAATCTCCGTTTGCATGCAAAAACTATGATAAACGATTTCCTTATTTACCGTTCGTAACTATAAAATTAAATTGATTCCTTGTTTATTGGATAGAAATGTTTTTTTTTATTGAGTTTGGTGAGGAGTACTCTTTGATTATTACGGATGTTGTTACATTAAATACTTTAGTAACATAACATATATCTATTGTATTGTATAACGCGCTTTGGACGCGGAGTTATGGACACCACGAAATATCTCTCAAGGATGCTAGTTTGGTTTTCTCACCATGTTTTCCTTCACCGAAGCAAGGGATATCTTTACAATATGCACCTGAATCCGAAAAATCAGAGGTGCGTGTCTTGGGTTCGAACTCAAGACCTACGATTTGGCAGTTCGATGATCACACCACTATATCACTGCTGCCCTGTAACTGGTCTATTTGAAATAAATGCTTTGAGTTTGACTCTGTTTAGTGTTCACAGAATTTTTATTATGATGAGAAACTAAATGACGTTGTTGTTACCCAACCTCGCAATGCTTTGTTTTCATAACGCAAAATGTGTTATTTCTTGCAATAAATATTTCCTTAATACCCACAAATGCCATTAGCCAAAACAACTCTAATTAGGAATTCCAAAACTTTTAGAATAATAGATGCGAAATACGTGTTTAACCTTTTGAACGCCACTGTCACATATACGTGACAAGCAAGTGCGTGCCCTGTACGCCCAACGACACAAATATGTGACAAAATGGTTGGTGAAATTGTAGCTTGGCGTGGAGGACACGCGCGTGTGTTTATGCTCTGACATTCAAAAGATTACTGAAATAGGTATGGTTAAACCAAAGAGATAAGTAATAAATAAACGGAACACAATAATATGTTATTTTATAAAATAATTATAATCTTACTTTAACCGCAATCTATGTCAACAAGTTTATACCTAACTAGACTTAAAAGAATCGTCATCTGCTTACTATAAGTGTTCCCACTGCTGGGACACAGGCCTCCTCACTATGAGAGGGAATGGGCTATAATCCACCACGCGGGCCCAGTGCGGGTTGGTAGATGTCACATGTCTTCTAATTTTTGGTTCTAGGACATGCCGGTTTCCTTACGATGTTTTCCTTCACCGTTTTGAGAACAGAGGTGATGAAATAAATTACACAAAGAAACGCCTACCTGGATTTGAACCCACGACCGATTCGTAAGTTAACTATAAGTTACCTACTGTTACCACTGGGCCACCAGTTTACCTACTTAGTCTCTCTTCAACTATGTTGGGGTCTTCTTCCAGTCTAATTGGATGTAGCTGAATATCAGTACTTTACATGGAGCGACTGTCTATCTGACCTCCACAGCCCAGTTCCTGGGTAATACGATACCCCTTGGTAAGACTGATTGTCAGACTTTCGGACCACTGACTAAATGTAACGACTGCCAAAGATTTACAAATCGCAGGCCGGACCAGCGTCATGGCCATGAAATTCATATTTTCTTTGGATTTTTGGAGATTTGTAGGTCGCGGACGGTGTCAGGCTATATATTGAACAAAATTGCGTAACCCTTTCGAGTCTACAGGCGTGATGTTATGTTCTTTGATTAAGTAAATAATGCATATTTATGCGATAGCAGCAATCGCGGTTGCTTTGCTATCATTCAAACTCAAACTCAAAGCATTTATTTCAATTAGACCAACACAGGCACTTTTGAATGTCAGAAAAACAAAAAAAGCGAGGCTACAGTCACAAGGCATAATAACTTGAGAAAGTACTGTAGTTGCACATTCCAAAGCGTAGATCTCTATGGAGAAGAATGTGCAAGAAACTCCATGGACACTCTTTTAAATCAAAATATTGTTACAAAATCTTCTCAATCTTTACAGGTTACATCATTCATGTTGAGATTATACATATATGTGAGAACGATGTAGAAAGACGGAGCATTTTTTGAAGAGCTCCGTCCGAAACTCATCATGAGATCTATATGAAATTTTAATGGGAGCATTTCGGAATAAACCCATTTCGAACAAAAAAAATTTTGGCAAATTCGTATGACGGAGTTATGCCCGAACATACATAAAAAACAACTTCCGAATTGATAACCTCCTCTTTTTTGAAGTCGGTTAAAAATTATAATAATTAAAATCATCAACACAGCCCTCTAAGCTCATTTAATCCCATAGAATGACTATTTCATGAAAAAGTTACAACATCGTATTTTGCATTAGATTGTACCTAATGAGTCGATAAATAAAGGAGATAGGGCAAAACAGTGATTCCATATTCAGCCACAATACATGCGTAGGTGCCTATATACCTATAAAGCTGCTAGCTGCGGTTGACATAGTGTGGCTTCAGCTTAGTTACGACCGATACAATAAAACACTGCACATACCTACTAGTACATATACCTATGTCTTTTTACAAGTAAGTAGCAGATTTATAATTAACTACCTCTTTGGCCGCGGCTTCGCCCGCGTGGAGTTCATTCAGTAAATGCCCCACGCGATCTTACTATCGGGATAAAAAGTATCCTATGTGTTAATGGAGGTTATAAACTATTTTTTTACTACAGTATTTTTTGCTTGTAAGAGCAACAAACATCCATCCATACGCACAAACTTTTGCATTTATAATAGTACTAGCTGTTGCCCGCGACTTCGTTCGCGTATAAATTTTTATGTGTATTATGTAAAAAAAAGCCTATGTTCTTCCCCAGGATATATTAATCTATCTCCTTGAAAAATATCATTAGGATCCGATCAGTCGTTTAGTCGTGAAAAGGTAACAAACAGAGTTACTTTCGCATTTATAATATTAATTGTGGATCAAGATTAATTAATCTAATGAATATGCATAATATTCGCAACTGGCAATCGTGTATGAACTAAAGATGGCAGCGTCAGGGTAGCCGGTGAAATTCAAATTTTCTTGCGTTTTTTGCAATTTACAGTTCAGTGTCAGGTTGTATGTTGATTAAGATATGATTCGCGACCGTAACAACTATGGCTTTACACAGTTATAGTCATTAAACTCATCAATACAATCCTCTAAGTTTATATAATCCCATTGAATGACTTTTTCATGAAATGGGATTAAATGAACTCGAGAGTTGTATTGATGACTTTAGGATTATAATTCTGTAACTACATCCGTGTTACGGGCGCGAATCATATTTTGTTTCACATATAGCCTGAAACTGACCTGCAAATTGCAAAAAAACGTAAGAAAACTTGAATTGCGGGCTACCGTGACGCTCCCACCTTCATCATCATCATCATCATTTCAGCCGAAAGACGTCCACTGCTGGACATAGGCCTCCCCCAAGTGTCGCCACATTGACCGGTCCCGTGCGACTCGCATCCAGCGGATCCCTGCAACCTTCACCAGGTCATCGGTCCACCTAGTGGGAGGCCTTCCAACGCAGCGTCTTCCGGTTCGCGGTCGCCACTCCAGAACTTTTCGGCCCCATCGGCCATCCGTTCTGCGAGCAATGTGCCCTGCCCACTGCCACTTAAGTTTGGCTATTCTTCGGGCTACGTCGGTTACCTTGGTTCTCTTGCGGATGTCCTCATTTCTGATTTGATCACGCAAGGAAACTCCGAGCATAGCCCTCTCCATTGCCCTTTGGGTGACTTTAAGCCTTCTGATAAGGCCCATTGTAAGCGACCACGTTTCGGTCCCGTATGTAATCACTGGCAACACACACTGGTCATAGACTTTCGTCTTGAGACACTGCGGTAAGTTGGACGAGAAGATACCACGCAACTTCCCGAACGCTGCCCAGCCGAGTCGGATTCGACGATTGACCTCTTTCTCGAAGTTAGACCTACCTAACTGGATCGTTTGTCCCAGGTAGACATAATCGTCTACAACTTCGAGTGTAGAGTCTCCGATCTTGATAGGAGTGGGTGTTACATGGGCATTCAACATGATTTTGGTTTTGTCCATGTTCATTTTAAGACCCACTCTTTCGGAAGCTCTACTAAGGTCATCGAGCATTGTACTGAGGTCCTCCATGGTCTCAGCCATGACCACTATATCGTCGGCAAATCGAAGGTGAGAGATGTACTCGCCAATGACGTTGATGCCTAGCCCTCTCCAGTCCAGAACCTTGAAGATATCCTCCAGTGCAGCGGTGAACAGTTTCGGAGATATGACGTCTCCCTGTCTCACACCTCGCTGTAGAAGGATAGGTTCCGAGGTCTGGTCCTGAAGTCGGACTGACATGGTGGCGTTTTTGTACAAACACTTTAGCACCTCGATGTACCGATAGTCGATTTGGCACCGTTGGAGAGACTGCAGTACAGCCCAAGTCTCGATCGAATCGAAGGCTTTCTCGTAGTCCACAAACGCTAAGCAGAGAGGCAGGTTATACTCTTCGGTCTTCTGTATAACCTGCCGCAGCGTATGTATGTGGTCTACGGTGCTAAAGCCTTTTCGGAATCCGGCTTGTTCGGGAGGCTGAAAATCGTCAAACCTGCGCGCGAGACGATTCGTGATGACTCTTGAGAACAACTTGTAGACATGGCTTAGAAGTGAGATGGGCCTATAGTTCTTCAGCCAGGCATTGTCGCCCTTTTTGAAGAAGAGTACCACCACACCCCTGCACCATGCCTGCGGCGTTTTCCCCTCGAGTATGACGGAATTAAACAGCTTCTGAAGGGCCCTAAGTACCGGTTTTCCACCCGCCTTCAGGAGTTCGGCCGTAATTCCGTCATCACCCGGTGCCTTGTTGTTTTTAAGCTGTTTCAGAGCCATCCTAATCTCGTACAGGCTGACATCCGGAATGTCTTCGGTATAGTGTCGGGTCAGTCTAGCTCTTGGGTCGTTAGCTAGAGTTGCAACGGGCTTTCTAGTTGAAGTGTACAACTGCCCATAAAAACTCTCGATCTCCCTCAGCAGCTCCGGTTTGGCGGATACGATCCTGCCATCGTCGGTCTTCAGTTTCGTGAGCTGGCTCTGCCCAATAGCCAGATCTCTTGAAAATACCTTGGAGCCTTTATTCCGCTCAATAGCGTCTTTAATACGCTCGGTATTAAAGCGGCGGAGGTCGCTCTTCAAGGATTTAGAGATCCGTCTATTGAGCTGCCGGTATTTCCACGACTCGTCTGAAGACTGCAGGATCATCTCACGCCGCTCCTTCATGAGCTCGAGAGTATGATCAGAGAGCTTTTTGTTGTGTACACGACGTGTCTTGAAGAACTTAGACCCAGTCGTATGGACAGTTTCCACGAACCCATCGTTGCATTCGTCCACTGAGCTTTCTAGGCACTCGAAACGATTCTGGAGTTCAAGCTGAAAGCTCTCGGGGTTTTGGATCTGGATCTGTGCTGGACGGAGCGTAGACTTCATCAGTCGAGACCTTTCAAGCTTTATATTGATGTTCAATGTGCCTCTTACCATGCGGTGATCGCTCCCGGTTTTCACCGAATTGATCACAGAGACATCATTGAACATTTGCTTCTTGGTTGACATGATGAAGTCAATCTCATTTTTAGTTGCACCATCGGGACTCTGCCAGGTCCACTTCCTGTGCTCGCGCTTTTTGAAGAAGGAGTTCATCATATAGAGGCCCTCCTTCTCCATAAAACTAGCCAGTTGGTGACCCCGGTGGTTCCGACGTCCAAACCCAAATTGCCCCACCTGCAGCTCATCCCCGTCTCGTTTGCCCAGTTTTGCGTTGAAGTCCCCCATGACAACAGTGAAGTGAGTTTTGAAACCATGCAGGGCTTTAGAAATATCCTCATACATGGTCTCCACTTCGTCGTCGGGGTGTGCCGAGGTCGGGGCGTAGACCTGTATGACCTTCAGCAAATATCTTGAGGATATTCTGAGTATAAGGTACACCACCCTGGTCGACACACTCTCGATCTTCACCACGTTATTCACGAGGGACTTGTGAACGATAAACCCAACACCACCCTGGGACTGCCGGTCACCCTCTCGGAAATAGAGCAGGCTGCCGGATTTCAGGATTATCGTGTCCTCACCCCCCTTCGGACTTCAGATAATCCCACAATACTCCATCGCAGCCTGCTCAATACCTCTTCGAGTTCCGTTATCTTCTCGTCGGTCCGGAGTGTACGCGTGTTGTATGTTGCCAGGTCAAGTCGTCGGTATAGGTAGCCTGATCCCTTCCGGGGATTCTTCGCACCCCTTGCCACGCCGTAACCTCGACCGCTACCATAGTCGAGGGTAGACGGGCTGCCGGGTACTAGGGGCCGTTTCTTTGTTGTGCTCGTCATTCGGGGGGTTTTGCCATAATCGCCACGCTTGGCAAGCGGGTTGGCGATCGCAGTATGGTTGTAAAAAATCGCAGAGAACGCTGCTGCCCATTGTCTGGTAAGTCCCTTAGTCGCCTCTTACGACACCCACGGGAAGATATGGGATGGTGCTATTCTGCTCCCACCTTAAACGAATTAAAATAAATAACTGAGGATCGTAGCAGCGATACGTTCTGTAGTTCCTATCTACAACAGTAGTTTTAGTATATGCGAAACCTGAAACACATGTCTAGTATTTTTATGTAAAAAATCTATGTACAAAATTTCAAAACTGCATCATGAAAAATCACAAAGTTATAAGCTTGTTCTGTTACCTAGTTGTCCGCACAAAAACGTGGTCAACACGCAGCGCGCGCCTCCAGCGTCGTCTTGAGCTCATTGATAATAATAATTTGGCAGTAGGTACCTAAATTATTGCGAAAGGTACTTAAAGTCGCTCGGTGTCCAACTTTTAACTTTTTTAAATATTTTTGGGAAAAATATAACATGGTTTAAAAATTATTGGAATCGATTCAGTTACTTATTCTGAACAAACTATATTCAGGTTTCGCATATACTAAAAATAATGTTGTATATCTACTCCCTACGGTAATAAGGCGTGAGTTTCGTCAACATAATTATGTAACCTAAGGATAAGCAGACACCTCACTCATCTATAATGGTGCTCTTCTAAACATAGCAGAGCATAAATAGAATAATTCATTTTGTTTGTCAATATTGTTGATGAGTCATTTATGTAACAATAAGTAGATCGTATTACTTGCTACTTATTTATTACTCATTTTCCACATTGCACCATATTTCGCTAGGCTGAAAGTGTCAGACCCGGTTCTGAATTTAATAATTAATTTATCATCATCTGCCTAGCCTTTCTCCAACTATGTTGGAGTCGGCTTCCAGTCTAACCGGATGCAGCGGAATACCAGTATCTTATATGGAGCGACTGTCTATCTGACCTCCACAACCCAGTTAGTACTGGGGCATACGATACCCCTTGGTAAGACTGGTTGTCAGGTTTTAGTTAGATAAGGTTATGTACAAATATTCCGCAACAATATTCCATGCCTTCTCAGGGCTAGGGAAGCCTGAGGCCCGGCAGTGGGAAGGTTATGGGCTGATTAGGCGTTTCTACAAATATTTACCACAATTTGAACTAGTAGCTACAGATAATGTATGTCAATGCGGTGGCGGTTACCTTTTCCTGATTATTTTGTAAGCAGCTGTTTTCCTCATGATATGGCTGGTCCTCATACATTGTTTTGAAAGAACTATGTCATTTTATTTTCTCCACAAAAAGACACGAAGTTGGATCTGACCTGGATTGGTTCAGTGACATCTTCAGAAACTTGAAGTCCAACAATTATGTAGCAAATAAAGAAGACCAGAACTCCGATGATAAAACAGAAGGGTGGAATGTTGAAATATAGTTCCCTACGGTCTCCACTCCATACATCTATACTTAATATTATAAAGCTGAAGAGTTTGTTTGTTTGTTTACTTGAACGCGCTAATCTCAGGAACTACTGGTTCGATTCCAAAAATACTTTTAGTGTTGGATAGCCCATTTATCGAGGAAGGCTTTAGGCTATATAACATCACGCTACGACCAATAGGAGCGGAGCAGCAATGAAAAATGTTGCAAAAACGGGGAAAATTTTATTTTTATAATAATTTCACGCGGACGTAGGTCGCGGGCGACAGCTAGTATTTTATAATCCTCAAGTTAATACTCATTGAATAATCGCCCGTCTTGTCACTTTAAATTCAATCAGCTGTTCCATACATTTTGACGTTAATTTATTATTCATGTGAACACAAGTTTATGAAGCAGCTGATTTTATACCACGATACCAGGTTCGGTTCCATAAATAAAATTGTTAATAAAAATGAGTACAATGACCCCTTTTTAGGTATTTTGTAAAAAATAACTAAGCCTAAAACTAAAAAAAACTTCAAGCATATTATTATTTCAATATAATAGTGTATTGAAATTTGTTTTTTTTTTACGATTCTGTTATGAGCTTGATAGCGAATGTTGTTTAGTATAACTGAGAATCAGGCCCTTGACGATTAACTGTGAATCGCCACCACATCACATCACGCCTGTAATTCCAGAAGGGTTAGCCAGAGGTGACCCTAATAGTACACCCACATTACGCCAGTCCCATGTAATAGGGGGCGAGCCTATTGCCATTAACCGGGAACAAATCCAGACTCCGTGGCTGCTACTGAAAAAATCATGATGGAAAACCCAATAACATTTTGCCCGACCTGGGAATCGAGCCCAGGAAGGATCTTATGCTCGGCAGTCCAAAATCAACACCCTGTATACGAAACCCTTGACAGCTTGTATGCTTTTACCTCCCTGAATAATATCCAACGGCTGCGTCAGTCACGGCCATCAAACAATGCCCGAGGCGCAATCAAACGAACAGGATGATCTTCTGGCAAGGGCACTCATTCAATTGCAGTCATCCTGTCGCTCCCCACAGCTTCCTGCTATCATCTGACAAACACACCAACCCATCAACCTTAGCACTAACACATAAGGTTGAATTTCCATCAGCGCTAAAGGCCACTGCGTAAATCTCTACGCGGATGCTGTCACGTAGTTTGACAGTTCGCTTGTTTATGTTTGTATGTGTTTAATGTATTGAAATGTTTTGTGGATGAATTTTCATAAATCTAAATGCGGTTTTATTCAGATGTAGATGGTCTCTTTTTTTTAAAGAAGATTGGCAGAAACGGTGACTTTTTCAAGGGCGCGTGAATGCCCATTTTCGAACTTATAAGAAATAGAGAATAGTTTCTGCGTACACCCATGGTAAAAAGGAGTTAGTCCTGGTTCGTCACTGTTCCGATTGATCACCATTTTTTTCCCTACAAAATGTCCTGAATTGTCAATATCTTGTCTTAATTTTTTTCAAGTACCTAAAAAAATTAAAGTGGAAATATTTTATAGCAGATTTATAATTAATTACTCTTGGTAATGTCACGCACAGCTATGGCGGCAATACTGAATATTTAACAACCACGTTTTACCGCATTCATACGTGGGTTATCACTGAAAATTCCAAGTTTTATAAGTAAGTAGGTTTCAAATTTATCAAAGAATTTATGTCACAATCACTACCGAATAACAAATTATAACAATACTATAACAATATTGTCTTTGAATCTTACCAAAAGAACTTAGTAGATATATTATATTTATAACAAACCATTCGATCACAACACAAACTATCGAACAGCTTCATTAAAATTTAAAATAGTTCTTCTCGCAGGCCGTCAATACCTATCCTGCCAGGGCTGCGGGACTGTTCGAAAGAGATACCGCGGCCCTGGAACACAAAGGGCAAAGAAGGAACATGGATGGGTTTTAGTCAGTACAAGTCTGACACTCCCTTCCGCTCCGCCCAGAGCGGGGGGGGTCATTTGATGATTTCCCATCCTAAAAAAAAAAAAAAAAAGGCCGTCAATACCTGTTAGCAGCCAAGACACATACCAAATAACATAATAATCACACCTGTAATTCCCGAAGGGTTAGGCAAAGGTGTTTCTAATACACCCACACACCCACACACCCACACCCACACCCACATTTCGCCGGTTATGTTTAAGTCCCATTTACCTAATAGGGGGCGAGCCTATAGTCAACCGGGCACAAATTCAGACTCCGTGGCTGCTACTGAGAAATTCCAAAATGAAAAACCCAATAACAATTTCTCCGATCCGGGAATCGAACCCAGGACCTCATGCTCAGCAGTCGCACTTGAGACCAGTCGAGCAACGTGGTGTGAACGATTTATATTTACAATTAAACTTCAATAGCAAACAGCATGCATTGAATTCAAAATCGATTTGCCTACAAACAAAACAGATTACTAACACTACGCTATATTTATACTATCATAACGTGTACGGAAGACCAAACACATTCGTCGGTCGAAACAAACATGCCTTCAAGTACTGCAACTTTTTTTTTATTTGATGGCATCTCGTAGGTCAACCTATGAGGCGGGCTTCTGCTTAACCGGACTATCCTGTGGGTGCCTTGAGTGTAAGGTCTCCAGACAGGACTTATGAAATAAGCGACAGCGCGCTAGGGGCACCCTCTGTGGGGTACGAGCTTCGGCTTTGGGCATCGCTGGGGAGGGCAGCAAAAGGAGAGTTAGGATCTGATTGATATCATTATTTAGGGGCTGATTTAAAACTACTGGTACAGTATCGCGGGCTGGCTCGAGCAAGGTTCGGGGGGGGGGGGGGGGGGGGGTAATATCCTTTTTCAAATTACCTTATTCATTGACATTGAAAATTACTACTGTTTTCTTCAACCAAAGATGATTTAACAACTTTTAAAAGTGTTTTTCTCCTACTGTTCTGATTAAAATTTTATGTTGTTACGAGCATAGTATTCTGGAGCTCATATTTTTATGAAAAAGATCCTATCTCTAAATAACAATCGTTATTTCTCACGAAAATTGCTTTTAAATTTAGGAAAGTGTAAACATATTGGTGGTCGTGACCGTACTTAAACGTTTTACTTTTAAAATAACAAAAAAACCGATGTTGTAGAGAATATTATTATGAATATACCTACTATGACTTCCCATCATCTGCCTAGCCTTTTTCCATCTATGTTGGAGTCGACTATCAGTTTGACAGGATGCTCTTGAATTGGAGTATTTTACATAGAGCGACTGCCGATCTGGTCTCCACATCCAAATCATTGCGTATCACGATACCTTTTGGTAACAACTGTCAAAGATCTACAAAGAACAGCCAGGACAGGTTTAACGTACTTTTTGAGGCAGGAAGGTCATAACTCATAATTGATGGTCACCCATCCCTGGAACGACCTAGGCCAACGTTGCTTAACTTTAAAAATCGATCAGTGCGAGTGTTATTATTTAGCCACGTGCCCCTCATGTTATGCAAGTCATAGACAATTATAATAAGGAACGTCAGGAAGTCAGCCGGACGTAGACTAACGAAAGTTGACTATAAAAATTAAACACGCTCAGTTTATTGTCTATTGGTCGATAGAAATTGATGATGATCGTTTTTGAAAGCTAGATTTTGATTGTTCGTTAGCCTTGATTAAGTTAAGTGAGTTTATAGTTTGTAAAACATTAAAAGTTAGGATCAATTGTCTGTCTAAACCCGAACTCGTCCCATCATAGACCTCATCTATCGCTTTACATCAGGCGTGATCGAGGTCAAGAGCAGGCCCATTTTGTAATAAAAAAATAACTCAGTGATACAAGAGTATACTCCAACCCCCGTAGCATCACACAAACTGTCATTTTGTCGACACAATGGCAGATTTCTTTGCACTATCTGTCATTTTGTCGATTCTTCCATCAAAGAAATCCTTGTCTACGGTGGTCATGCTACGGGGGCTACAGTAAGTACGGCTAAACTATTATCGAAACTATAAAGACGAAGACATTAAGCACAGAATAAATAATAGTAGGTACTTCTACTTCTTAGCGTGTCTAAATTGTGTCAGCCCAGAAATGAGCCACTAGTTTCGCGTCTTCAGTAGCGTCCATCAGTTCCTGTAATGAACAATCAACAGGACTCGCAGGACACAATAATAGTACTAACACATTAGTAAAAAAGATTCCTTTTTACACTGTAGCTATACAGGAGTTGACCTTTATTTAATTCGAAAAACTCATTAAAACAGTTGTAGTGTAGGCATCAAATATAAACAAATCAAAGATCATAATTTTTTGAAGTTCATCCAAAGATTATAGCCAAAACCATAACGTCATTTAAGTTCTCACACGTAAGTCAATTTTAGACTGTATTGACATTTTGATATCGTTTGCTAAAGAATCAGAAGACGCGTCGTTTTAGCCAATCAAAAACAACGTCTCTTTCTTATTTGAAGTGTACACAAATTATAAAATGGTATTGCATTGGTATGTAGTTATGCAGTTTTATCAATCTCCTGTAAATTTGCTATATTTTTGACTTACGAGGTTTTAGTACTTAAGCGACGATAAGCAGCTGCAAACAATATCAACAGAGTAATAGAAATAAACTAACATAGTAAGAAAGTACTATTAATTAATAAAAATCTTTGTTTGCAGCATGAATAAAAACTATAGACTGCACGTCGGCGTCGGTCCTAATGCAGCAATCATTGACCTTGACCTCGCTTGGCGTAGTACGGAGATTTAGTTGAATGCGAAGTACGAAATCCGTAGTTTCAGCTGCAGTTACAGGCATTTCCTACTCTGTATAACCTACGTACAAAACATTAGTTCGGGACCCGAACTGAAAATTAATGACAACACGATTAGATATTTGTTCCCACTTATGACGTTTCTGCCAGATGTCAGCGTATTACTATACAGGGTGGAAAGGACACCGACGCAAAATGAGTTACCACGTAATCAGTACATCATTCTAAACCCAAAAAAAAATCTGTGTCTAATGTGACGGGGACATAGAAATTTTTCATTGGTAATTAAAAAAAAAACAGATGTTCCCTAAAGTGCAATACCTACACGGCCAAAATGTATTGAACAGCTGATTTTTTTTTTTTAAATTACCGATGAAAAGTTTCGATGTTGTTAATATTTATTGTACCCTGTATTATATGGAAATAGTAATGTATACAGCAGAAAAGATGAACAAAGCAAAGGGCAAAGGAAACTAATCACAATAATAAGTTATAAAAATAAACAGGACATTAGTAACCCATGAGTGAACAGATTTAATGTGAATTTTCCCGTTTTTTTTTCCTATTTAGTTTTAACCAATTGTTTTTAAGGTGATTCAAATAAATTATTGATAAATAGTTGTCAAATTCATGTGTAGTAGTAGTAAAATTCATAGTAACAATTAGCAATAACCTCCGATATGATAATCTAGGAGGATAATGGATAATTTGAGTCCCTGTTTAAAAGTCTCTCGATTCTAGCACCACACAACCCAGTCTTACCAAAGTGTATCGTGTTATCCAGTAGGTAGCTCGTTTGTAGAGGTCAGTAAGGCAGTCGCTCCATGTAAAGTTCTGGTTCAATATCACTGCACCCGTTCAGAGTCGACACTAACATAGTTGGGACAAGTTTAGGCAGATGTGATGTTATGATCTAATTGTAATATTATTTTCAGATTCATTATCAACGTTATTAAAGCTATTTGATTTCGCTATAAGAACAATATCTTCAACTGTAGATCAAAGACATGGAATACCAGTTATCACCATCTCCCATCAAGATCCACCTCCTTCCTTGTGCCAATCTCTACACTCCTGAGACAGGAAAATCTAACGGCCCTTACCAAATGAGAATAATACTGACATCAACAAAATTAAGCTATGTACCTATCGGATCCGGTCCTCAGTATGGACATAAAATGAATCGGCAAACACGCCAGTGGGGGCACCGGTGACATGCCACGACCTACCCACCAGTTCACCCACACCACAGCGTGTTACTACAGAGCCCTGATGTTCAGCTCGAGGCGAGGGCGACATTCAATGTCTGATCGCGGCGGAGTTGAAACGTCTTGGAACTGTACCCGGTTCAATGTGCCCCGTGTTATTGTGTTAAGTTGTAATCTCAAGTAGTTCGTTAGTTTTGATAGAAACAGTGTATCGCACCTAGTGTGTTTTCATAGCACGTAACCCATCATCTGCCCACATGATGTACGAGCCTAACGGAATAAATCCTAACATATCCGACATACCTATAACCTATATCTTAATTACAAGTTTGTCACGTTCCAGGATCATACCTGTCGTCGTATTAAGTATGTTGATCCAGGGAAGCTACAAAATCCAAATGGATGGTCCGCCTTTGTGGTCTACTTATAATTCTAAGCGGGTTCCTGACGTTGCCACGCTTTCGCAACGTTCAACGTGAGGACTAAGGATGTGTTGTGACAGTTCAGGCCTTAGGGAATATGTAACATGTACTTCAGAGGACAGGAGAGATCCTTTCACTCATAACCGGTTTGTGAGGTATTCGTAGTTAAAGGTTTTGTCGTGCTATTCCTTTCGATACCTTGACACACTTCTTTGGGCACTGGCTTAAAATGTTATAGATAGATGACTTCGTCAAATCTTCAGCTATCAAGAATTAATACATCTGGCGACCTCAAATGAGGAGCAAGCTGATCATCATCGCTTTTATTGATAGGAAAAGAATAAGAAGACTTGAAAACGGAGAATGCTCATAAACAAGAAGTAGAAAGCGTAAGAAAATCCACAAACAGCAGGAGATCGATTTATCCTGGCTGTGGAGTTTAATTCATATTTATTCATATACAGCATTATTATAAACAAAGAATTATTTAAAAAGCTGTAATCAGTACTTACTTAATAAACATTTTTTTAATTACCAACCTCAGTCTGTCCCACAATGTCGACAAGTAATTCCTCTGTCCATACGTTTGCGTAAATAACGACATCATTTAGATTTCTTTGTTTGTATGAGAATTAAATACAAATGGGGCTGCGCGGCAGTTGTCTGGCAAATGTTGCTTCATAGGATTGTGTTGCCGCAGAACTATTTACATTGGAACTTGTTGATGGAAATAGGTATGTGGTCTTTGTGAGGCCTGTATTTTGCAAATGGGATACAGGCATTTGAAGAAATAAAAGAAGAAAAAGAATTGAAACCCGATGATTGATTGATTGATTGTTTTTTTTTTTATATTGATTTTTTTTTAAACAACTTTTTGTTTTTTTTTTAGTGTTTTTTTTTTAATTTGATCTTTCCTGTAATCTCAAGTTTTAAATACTCTGAAAATCTTATCTCAAGCCCGATATAATGTAGCTATCTGAGGGCGAAATTAAATAAGTTTTACAAGACAATTGACAAGGATAGGTTACTAACGATTATCAAAAGGTATGTAGGTGGAGCGATCATCTTGGTGGGGTGGAAGCTGCATACAAGGAGCCGAGGATCGGGATGTGTATTAGAAATGGATAATATTTTGTGTAGACTGATACACCAGGTAAATGTATCCGGATGATAATGACGAAGATAAAAGTCCGACCTTGTAAAAAAACCATCATATCAAACAAGTCATCTGCACTAATATTATAAAGAGGTATTTCTTTGTAAGTTTGTATGTAGGGGGTAAACTTCGGAACTCCTGATCCGGTTCCGAAAATTCTTTCACGGACGGGAAGCTACATTATCCCCGAGTGTTCTAGGCTACATTTAAAAGTTCCCGTGGGTTAATTTTCGTACATAACGGGAGCAAAACCGCAAGCAAAAGCTAGTGGTCTATAAAGTTGAAAACACCTAAATTAGAACTTCATAATCAAATTCACATTACACCAGAGATAAACTAATTCAAATCAACATCATCAGGCGTCGTATTTCTTCAAGCCGAACTCCCGAAGTCACACAGTATGAACTCGTATTTCAATAATAATAATAATCTCGGAAACCGTTTAACATTAAAAAAATAAGCGAAAACGTTCGTGTCTCGCAATAAAAGTCATCAATCCGTTCTTCAGACACGACAAGATTCACTTGTAGCTTATATCGAAGCAAAATACACTGTAATATTACGAAGTCAACGTCTAAATTTGATTATATAGACGGAACAATCATGAAGTAAGCCATTATTATATTTTCACACCAACGATAATAAACCGTTGCTAAATTTCAGCATATTGATGTTGCTCGAATAGTATACGATGTTTTTTTTTATGAAAACTAGATATTTTTGAAGCTATAAAACTTACAGACTATTTTTAAACATAAGTAAGCCACCTCAGACACTCTTTTTTTAAGAATGAAAGAGAAACTAAACAGAAGCATTAAAAATATACGATGAACACGAAAGCTGAGATAAAATAACAAAAACTTAAATCAAACTTTTTTAAACTTAAAAATAGACAAACTCTTTTTACAGAATTCGAATTTTAAAAACTAGCAGCGCTGGCTTTAGTATCGCCCACAGAGTACATTATACTAAGTATCGCCTTAAATTGCAAAATACTTAAAACTTCACACGAAAATAGAATACAAATGATAGCGTACTTAATTAAATTCATGAAACTGAAATAAATGACGTTATGGCTCCATGCGACGCGCTAAATTATAATTATCGCAAAATTCAAGGAAGTCCACTTTAAATACAATTATAACAACTTCGGAAGTCAATAATTATATTATGAAAATGGTAAAATTTGTTTGTAAGTTTGTATATAGGAGGTAGTCTCCGAAACTAATGATCCAATTCTAAAAAGGCTTTCACTGGCAGAAACCTACATTATTCGTGAGTGCTATATAATAAGGCTACCAATTATATTTATAATATCATGCATATTTGCCGAGATATCACAACTTTTGCGGACGAAGCGCAAGGCAAGGCGCAAATGCGCTGGAAGTGTTAGAATTCTATACAAACTACACTATTTTACTGTGTAACTCGTTCAATACAAATAGTTCAATTTATGAATAAACACAGAACGGTGTGACAGAACGGTCACAGTCTCACAGGGCCGATTCTCATGAATGGTCTTCGAACCGTTGAACCGCGACGCAACCGGTTCCTATTGTATCCGATATCTGAGTATTCTCAGTCCGATTTAAACCCTTTCTATGCAATAATACTCTTTTTGCAACAAGCAAATAGGTTTCCATGTTAAATCGTTGTCTCTGGTTACTATGAAGTTAACTTCACTTTATAGTAACCACTATGAAGTTAAGGGGGAGTTCCAAAGATTCGATTTTCAAAATCTAAAGACGCTATAACCGTAAATCGAAAATAGCGGTTTAGTGGTCGCAAGCATTACTGCTGAACAGTTTTATTGGTTTTTTCGATCAGACATTTCTCAGTAGCACCCACGGAGTCTGGATTTGTGTCCGGTTGATGACAAGAGACTCATCCTCCATTAGGGCCACCTACATGGGACTTAAATAAATTATAACTGGCGAAATGTGGATGTACTATTAGGTACACCTCTGCCAAACTCCTTGGGAATTACAGGCGTCATGTTATATTATATTATGTAATATGTAAAACTAGATATGTTTATTAAATATGAAGTACGATTAAATGTTTACTTTTTTATCTTCATGTCCTAGCTAGCTTATGAGCACAAAGTGTGTTAACAATTGGCGTGGGATATAGAATACAACGATGATTGGCATATGTATAAACACCATTATGATCAAGATTTTACACGTTTAACTTCCAATACTTTCTCTGACAAGTGAGAACTGTTATGTTATCATTGAAAACTTCATTACATAGCATAACATCACTCGTGTAAGCAAGGTAGGCAAAGCTATACCTTTAGTACCTAAGTACAGACGCCAGCACATCAAGCTACAAAACACTGTCAAATTTTAATATATTTTCAACTTTATCGCTAAAGCAATAGGTTCAAGGTTGATTGGAAAAATTTGAGTTTCGGGTAGCTTGATGTGCTGGCGTCTGTCAACCAGCTACTGTGTAATAGGGGGAAGGCTATTGCCATTCACGGGGCACATTTCCGCACCCCGTGGCTGCTACTGAAAAATTTCTGATAGAAAAATACAAAGTACTTCAAAATTGATCCATCGCAATATTAATGCATAACTTTAAATCAGGTAATCAAAGTGCATTAAATAGATTATTACTTTAAGCATTTCATTAGTCTCAACAGTATTATTTATTGGATTGCATCTGAAAGGTTGCATGCCGTTGCGACCTCATTTCGCTTTAGACTTCTTGTTTTCCTTTCACGAATCAAGTTTTTTATTTGTTATTCTAACAAATTCAATGTTGAATTCGATACCTGTTCGATATTAATATTCATTAGCCAGGTGCAATATAATAACGATATCGGTACCTAATAATATTTAATGCATTTAGTATTTTTATCACAAATGTCATCATGACACGTGACTAGTGTGACTGCACACATAATACCTATTTATAAGTAATCAATTAATCGCTTTCCTTTCAACCGTGTATAGTTTCAACTCGGTCCATCGATTTAACGTCGGAAAACTAATCACTGAATTATTAATTTGACCTTGAATCTCTGCGACAAGCCGGCCGACAAGTCACAATCAATTGATTACAATCTTCTAGTTAAATCGTATGCAGTGAAATCTCACCTTAACAACGTTCCCATTACAAACGAAATTCGAACGCAAACGTCATTTAAAAAAAAGTATACTTTTTTCGTTGAAACGGAATTTCAAACGTCAGCAGTCAAGTGATTGTCAGTTTGCTGTTTAGATCAAAATTATTAGTTACTAAATAAAATCTAAGTGCAACAGTGCCACAAGCATTACATACCGGTGTGAACCGTTCCTCCTCAGCATTAAGCAAATCTCCAACAGAAGATGCTTTCGCCTGATTCGCCAAATGCCTTCGGCTGTTCAAAACATAGGACAACTCATCCAGGTACCGAAGCGTCAAGTTAGCCATTTTTCACACAACACTAGCACTTTACAAACTGATCATTTACCACCACTCGCGTCAACAAAAGTCGGTAGTAACAATACTAACAATGAAATAGGAAACAGGCTTATTCACGTAAACAATACAGTGAAAATCGCGCAGTAAATATAACATGTATACCGCGCCATAGCCGAGTCGCAACTGAGCGCGCGGCGGCCGGCGACGACGGCTGCGCTCTTCAGCGGTCATAGAGTAAACATTCGTAGAAAGTTAATCGGCTGCGACCTTATTAAAGTTTTAGGTAAACACCTAATATCTAGATTAGAGCATTAGTTGAGTCACTACTTTAAGCTGAGGTTATGTCATTGAATATCTGGCCAAGGCCAAAGGTTTTAAAATTAATCAAGTGATCATACAGACAGATTCTAAGATGCTCCATATTTTATAGAAAGGGCTTTGTTAAGAAATTAAGGGTGATGCAATTAGAGTCGAAATCAAAGAGCAACTAAGTTTTATAGTCTGGCCACATGAAGCTGGCGTGGTAATTAAAAGAGACGAAATCATCTGTTTAATTACAGTAACTACTAACAAAACAGACGCTTACTTCAGGGACTTTTTCAACGCTTAAAACAATTTTGATAAATATGTAAATTTACTTGATCGAAATTTACTTATATAAAAAACTGCCTGTCTATACCCTACCTACTAAAAAGAACATTGGCAAAGGTATTCTTTTGAACACCACTAAGGAGATAAAGTATCGGTAATTTTGGATAAGCTTTAAAAGTCAGGACATTTTATTGAAGAATCTACATCTGTCACGAATGTAGAACTTTATAACAAATCTTTCCAGCCCATCACTGATAATAAAGCTAAAATTAACACAAACAATTAATACGCCAGGGTATCTGCAGCTCTACTCTTTGTCTGTAGATTCTGTAGTTGCATTTACAAGACTTACAATCCATTTCTTGCGAACATTTCGCGTGACGCTGACACAAGCCTCAAAGCCATTTCCTATGTATTACATAAAAGTTAGTCGGAGGACCTCGTTATATATTATGTGAGAGGTAAATATAAAGTAATTCACACTTGTATTTATAGTTCCATACTTGTTTCGTCAGAGAGTGATAATAAGAGCTTAATGAAGAACATAATGTCCGTAGCTTTGGTAATTTCGCGAACAGAAACTGAAACATTCGGTGTTCAAATGAATTCGGAGAATCGCATGTGACTAATAGAGTGATGAATATAAATGTTGATGGATGGAGAGGGAGAGGAAGACCAAAGAAAAGATACATGGATTCTGTGAAGAATGATATGAATGTAAAAGGAGTAAATGATAGTGTGACGATTGATAGGAGAGAACAGAAGAAGAAAACGTGTTGCGCTGATCCCAAATAACATGCGACAAGGGCAGCAAGATGATGATGAAGAAAACATAAAATTTAAAACCACCAGTGGTGCAAACTTCAACCAGAGACCCAAAACCGTTTACCAAGAACGGGGAACCTAAAACAGGAAACTCTTGGACTAAAGTACCCATATTTTACAAACACTAAGGTCTTACGTTAAAATTTACGACAATGCTAGTGTACAGGGTAACAGGTTGCAAGCCTATTGTTCATAAGCACCTGTACAACCAGTTTACCTTTGTTGACTTTAGAAATATGCAGAGAAAGAACTAAGGAGTTACTGACCTGTTTTAACATTTTAACTCATAATAGAAACAATAATAGTATAAGGAGCTCGTAGCTAAATAATAACAGCCGCTCGGGTCGATCTTGAAGAAACCGTTTTCTTTCATAGAGTGGAGGATTGTGTTCCAGCAGTACATTATAGGCTGATGCTATTGCCGTGTTAACAAAACGGTCATTTGATTTAGTTGTTATTACTACTACTGGTAGTATTTGCTTCGTCAAATTAAATATATTAAGTTTATACTATAAAGCACACATGCAAATTGAAATCTACATATAACAATTTCTTACTACTTCAATTTCAAGAACCCAAGAAAAAATTATTCAAACTAGGTACAAACATTTTCCTTTACATTAAATCCAACGAAATTCAGAATATCATGCAAACGATTATTGATGCTCACCGACATTGATAGAACGCACTTCTATCTGGTAGATAGCTGTCATTCACAGACATTTTCGGGATTTCGTAAAGCTGAAGAGATTTTCAATACCAATCCCTATATCAATAGAAATCCTATTAAATTCAATTCAGCAGGATTAAAGTGATGCTACTAAAACATTTTCAAATCAAACACTTGAATTTTGTTGGCTTCTGTAAAGGTGCAATGTACTTGTATTAAATGACGGTGTTTGTTATTTGTATCCAATTGCACAGTACACAATCTATGATTTTCAAAAATATCCTTGTAAGACTCGTACTTATTATCTTTAAACTTAAACTGTCACTTACGGGATATCTTCCGTGAATATCAATTATTCTGAGCTCCCGATATTTCGACGCTATTGCAAGCGCCATGATCGCGCGATGAGTTAATAATTGATAATCACTGAAGATATCCAGTAAATGACAGTGTAAATTTAGTTATAAACCGTGAAAGCTTAAAACGAGTCTTATTATTTATTTATCTTTGTCTTCTTAATCCTATGATTTATCCTTCTGTCCTCCTTTTTCAATTAGCTCTATTCGTTCGGTACAATCCTCGAATTAAAACATACGAAAATGAACTCACGCCTTTTTCGAAAACTTCAGAACATTATCTGCAACGATCTTTACTTATTAATTTCTTCCTTTTACTTCATCCTCAGTCATACACGGACAATACTACGAGTACCTGATCTTTATCGAAAATGAAAAAATCTCTTTAAAATAAATTTATTTCAACTATAAATCTCCTAAGTGCTCCCCAAGGCAGCGTACTATGACCGATACAAATTTACATACTACTCCACACCCATAGTTTCGAAGGAGCAGCTCCAAATTCCGAGAGTGCACGTCCGACATGATCGCGGTAGGTCAGTATTGTACCGGCTGCTGGCCCTTCGCTTCCTTTCACTTTCGCTCACAATCCAATTGTTACTGGAGCAGTGATTGTTATAGTTACATTTTTTTGGAAGTTCTGAGTCTAAAACTGCACCACGATTTTTTTTATTGTTGGTAGGCCTTATTTTTATTTTTAGTATATCTTTCCGTAATGCCTTTGTAACTTTACGAAACCTTTTACTTATAATATCAGTCCCACTTCAATATTGTTTCCTGCTAGGGAAAGAGCTTGCATTGTGTTATGCATAAGACTTAAAACTTTAAATATTTTCCATAAGTTAAACACGCTTCAGAATACAACAAAATCAATTTCAAAAAACCATGCTTTATTTATAGGATTCCGAAATAATTTCTTCAAAATGAATGTATCCAGATCAATGATGAAACATAAACTCCGATGAAAAAAGGTGCAATATGTTTTTTTAATACAATTCTTTCAATGCCAGCTGCGAGCTGATCGATTGCGCCCATCTGTCCTTAAGATTTTTTGTGCAGATCCTTTCAAAAACCAGTCCCGCAAAAAATACAAGGCTCAGAAAGTCGTGCATTAAACCATTTATAACAAAATTATTCGTATTGTCGGGCTTGTGGCAAAATAATGTCGAAACAGTCGCACTGTTCGATCGTCTAGGTATAGCAATGCTAATAAGGTCGTTCCGTGGATGTATGACGGATGGTCATTCATCCATCCATCATTACAAACGTAGAACGACCCCATGCTAAACCGTTAGTTCAGAGAGACGGCTGTCATTCGTACATCTTCGGCATTCATAGTCTGAAGCACCAAAGTAGTCTGACGACCAGTCTAAGCGTAGGTCATTGTCTTACCAATAGTACTAGGTTGTGGAGGTCAGATAGGCAGTCACTCCATGTAAAATACTGGTATTCAGCTTCATCTGGTTAGACTGGAAGACGATCCCAACACGGGAAAAGGCTAGACGACAGAAGGTGATAATTAATACATATAGTAACTTACTCTAGTTACTAACTGTTACGTATAGTGATGACAACAGAGATACGTGATACCAGCAGAGTTGTTTCATAACAGAGGCCACTAGAACCGCGGGGAACTCATTAGAAGGAATTGTGTTTACTATGTTTGCGGTAAACTGAATTGTTCGTGGTTAGTAACCAGTGCGGAGAAATATCTTGGATAATGTTGGTGTCTGCTGTGATTTTGTGGAATTGGAATGTCTAAATATAGACGTAGAATCGTTGATGCCAAAACAATTTATGAAGTTTGTAATCAAGGCTGGGCTTGTTATTTCGAAGATACAATAGGTTATTTATGTAATCAGTTAATGCGCGTAACTCCCAGGGTTTGTAAGCTTTATAGGTCATATATAGTCCCTTAAACCTCACTATCATCAATATCTTCCCGCCCTTGTCTCATATTCCTATCCGTTACGCTATCAATCACTCCATTTTCTTTCTCTCCTCATACAATTCATCCATATTTTATTTGGTAGTCCTCTTCCTTCCCAACCTCCAAACCTGACATCATATCATTCTCCTGCCCTTATTCCAATTTATTTGGGATCTGCGCAGCTTGTCTTCTTCTTCCATTCTTCTCTATTACTCGTCATTATCATTAGACACCTCCTTTCTTGCCATATCATCCTTCACTCAGTCCATCCATCGTTTCCCCCAAATCTTCCACCATCCAGCGATAAAATATTCGTTGACCTTTTCTGCCTCTACACTTAGTACCTACTTTGTAGCTATAGCTACTTTTGATGCAACTTCGACTGACCCAAGAACCTCTTTAAATATATTTTTCTCGCCGTCTTCATGGCCTTTCCCTACCCAACTTAACTCTAAATGATCACCGTCTCGATTGTTATCTTAAAATAATTGCTGTGCATCTTATAATTATGGCACAAGCTACTTATTAATTAGTGTAACGCTATTTACAAATGTTAATAGTTACAAAAAAATATGTTACTTTTCGAGGTCGCGCGTGTTTTCATGGCGTGGAACGGAAAATTACGTAATTGCAACTCACTGGCTTGGTTTCCGTGTAAGACTTGAGAAATGTATAAAAGAAAGACGTTTATACTGTAATTAAATATGGCTAGCTAGTTATTACTATCTTGGTTCTGGTTTTATATTAAAATCTAGAATGAAAATGGTTCATGTTCTCTCCTGCAAAAGGTATCCACGAACGTAGCTGAAGTTTCAAATTAATAATTTAAAACTTGAGCTAGGTTTCTCCACTAGTTTATATGCTAAGTTAAAAATCACGTTTAGAAGCAGTAATGTGGTAGATTGAGTTTAGAATTCTGTCTTACCTTTTGCACTATGTAATCTGAATATCATTAAAAACTTCATCTACATTATTAACAACTAGCGACCGCGACTTCCTTCGCGTGGAAATTTTGATACGTAAGTGTGAGAAAAAAAATGCAAAAGGCTAGACTATGATGATGAATGATGATAATGAAGTCAATGTTAGCTTAGTTGGAAGAATGTAATTCATCCGAAGTTATAAGTCATAACGCACAGTCGTAACAGGACACAACGCACAAGATTGCACAGACGACGTTAAACTAAAATAGATAAATAGTTTCGTCTGGCTATGAGCCATTTTTGATAACCCACATGCATATTGCGCAAGTCTCAAATTTAAACTAAGAATTTATAGATTCTGAACAAAATTCCATTAACTTTTGATGAATGCTAGAAGATTAAGATGCTGCAGGATTGAAGATACTTTGTCTAATCCGTTGCTAAAAAGGTAAACAAACCTCAAGGATAATATCTAATTGTAACAGCACTTCGCCAGATATCAGTTTCAGCTATGCTAAACCAGTTTCGCCTTGATGACCTTGAAATCCTATATGTCTAGAACAAACTCTAGTTTGAGGTTCCACTTCTCCTTTTCTTCAGTCATTATTTTTGACCTTATCACAATTCGTGTCGACGTAGCATGTCTTCTACACTTCTATATTAGCCGCCATCTCATGTGTCGCTTCCTTTCTAGCCATATCATCTTTCACACAGTCCACCCATTGTATCTTTCGCTCTTTCAATTAAAGCATTACTAGTACCTAACACAAATTCAGTGGTAACTACTAAGACCTTGACACACTATAATCCGACTCTTCCACTATATCCTTCATATCCGTCTTCCGACAGTTTCCCACCACAAAAACATACAACTGTCAACACCCACAACAAAAGACAAACGATGTTATAATATAACCACCATTAATAAATATAATCTTTCATAATCATCCACGCAAGATATTAATAAGTACACCATTGTTATTCCGGCGGCCATCTTGTTTGCGTTTCCGCTCGCTTTCACTGCGCGAGCGCAGTCTAATTAAACGTGAACGTGACGCGAGGTGTGTTGCAGATATTATGTCATGGTAGCATCGTACATAGAGTTGGCTTTACGCCTTGGAATTTGACAGGATGTATATTTGGTAAGGGAAGACGGATGAATATAAGAAAGGGAAAGGCTTGCGAAATCTCCATTTATCTTAGTTATATCTAAAATACAGTTAAGTAATCATTATCATATGGCATCTGAAAATGGCTTCATTATTTTCTAGCCTAAATTCTGAAAGAAGAACGCAACTAGAAGACTCGAACCTTCAATTCTTCTTGCCACTAAATGCATCTTCCATTCGGTATTTTTTTTGTTATTCACTATTAATCTATTAGAGGATATGAGCCACAGATTTTGAGAACCGCGTACGTCACGCTTTTCCTAGGCATTTTTCTTTTTTTTCATTCCGATGTACCTCTTACAAAAATTTACACTTGTTATACGGCATTGTTATGTAGCTAAGAAACTTGCAACGATCCTATGACGTTTACTAGTATCTTAACAACAATCCATCACCACAAAATCGTTTATTACTCCAATTTGGGGTTACCCAAGTTCAGCCCCAAACTATTTTTAGTTCCCCGCGTCACTATTCCGACAATTCTTGTAATAAAGCGGGTTAAGGTTAGTCGGCTCTGACGTCTTCCCCGCTTTCCTGACGTCAATTTGGGAGCATCTTCGAAACTCAGACATCTACGTCACTGGCTGACGTCAAGAGGAACTGTTCTGGTGAATTTGCTGGTTATAAGGGGTGGGGTTAATGTAATGGGTCACCTTACAGCTGTATAGCATGCCGAGTAAAGGTCATACTAGTACGGACAAGTTAGGGTCGCGGCGCTGGAGATCGGGCTCTGATAGATGCTTTACTCAAGCTATCAGAGTTTGGTGTTCACAGTCGGAACCTGAAGCAGTATGACATTGTGTTTGTAAATTGGCTGTCTGAAATCATATCATGATAAACAGAAACAGGCGAATATATTGAAAATGTAGTTTGATTTATTGTTTCTAGATTTCCGGTAGCCAAAAATGCAGTCAGGCTCATCCTAAGGTCTAGGAAGTCTTTTGCATACACGGCGCCCAATCTACAATGCTCAACTTGCAGACGGACTAATATTTTTCCACGACATCTACTATTCTTACAATAAAACACGTATCGAAGAAGAAGCGTCGCGCATTTAACTAAAGAACCGAACAAAAAGTCTCATAACGTAATTTGATGTACGCAAAGCACATCAAGCTACCCGAAATTGCCAAATTTTCCCAATCAACCTAGAACTTAATGCTTTAGCGCTAAAGTTGAAAATCTATTGAAGAAATTTGACAGATTATAGAAGCTTGATGTGCTAGTCTGTACCATAACTGTCACTTCATCCGCTGCCTATAATCAACTGGTTTAAAAACTCTATTTCACGGTACATTTCCCACAAAAACCTCGTATTGGGCACGTTTTATTGTCGGAAAACTGGATTAACTTTTGAATGGTCTAAAGTCCGACGCTTGGTACACTTGCCTGACACAAATTGTGATGAACTTGATCTGAATTAAACTAGTCGTTGTAAGAAAAAATCTAGACTAGTAGTCACTGATGTTAAAAATTTGCGACATAGAAAACAGGCAGGTTTTTTGAAGGCTGGAGGCCTTAACAATATTGGTTAACATATGCCTACCTTCTGCATAACCATAGAACACCCATATTTTGCCTGTTCTGTTTAACATAACACAACGCCTGCAATCCCCGAAGGTTTAGGCAGAGGTGTGCCTAATAGTAGGTACATATTTCGCGGGCGAGCATATTGCCATCAACCGGGCACAAATCCAGACTCCGTGGCTGATACTGAGAAATTCCTGATGGAAAAACTCTATAACACTTCGCCCGCGCTCGACCCGGGAATCGAACCTAGGACCTTATGCTCAGCAGTCGGGCTTGAGACCACTCGACAAACGAGGCATTCCGTTCCTGTTCTGTGTCCCGTTTAAGTTCCATGTCATCATCATCATCATAATTTCAGCCGAAAGACGTTCCCTGCTGGACATAGGCCTCCCCCAAGTGTCGCCACATTGACCGCTCCCGTGCGACTCACATCCAGCGGATCCCTGCAACCTTCACCAGGTCATCGGTCCACCTAGTGCCACACCACTCCAGAACTTTTCGGCCCCATCGGCCATCCGTTCTGCGAGCAATGTGCCCTGCCCACTGCCACTTAAGTTTGGCTATTCTTCGGGCTACGTCGGTTACCTTGGTTCTCTTGCGGATGCCCTCATTTCTGATTTGATCACGCAAGGAGAGCCCTCTCCATTGCCCTTTGGGTACTTTAAGCCTTCTGATAAGGCCCATTGTGAGCGACCACGTTTCGGTGCCGTATGTAATCACTGGCAACACACACTGGACATAGACTTTCGTCTTGAGACAATGCGGTAAGTTGGACGAGAAGATACCACGCAACTCCCCGAACGCTGCCCAGCCGAGTCGGATTCGACGATTGACCTCTTTCTCGAAGTTAGACCTACCCAACTGGATCGTTTGTCCAAGGTAGACATAATCGTCTACAACTTCGAGTGTAGTGTCTCCGATCTTGATAGGAGTGGGTGTTACATAAGTTCCATGTAAATGCAGGCATTACAGGTACAACTCCGGAATCCATGCTGCCACGGAGAATTTAGGAAAAATACAATAACACTTTTTCGACCTGGGAACAACTCCAGGTCTATTATGCTTCGCAGTAGCGCTTGACCAACGAACTAAAGATATTCGTTTAACATTTAAGACCTTGGTTGCAGGGATCCGCTGGATGCGAGTCGCACGGGACCGGTGAATGTGGCGACACTTGGGGGAGGCCTATGTCCAGCAGTGGACGTCTTTCGGCTGAAATGATGATGATGATGATGATTTAAGACCTTGAACTAATAACATTGTCATTGTCCCGGCATGAAAAAATAGAACTGACTGAAGTTTGTCTAGACTTGAAGACAAAAAAGTAACTAGATATGTCTAAGATAGTTCTATAAAATAATATATTAGAGAATTTACAAAGAATCACATTCCTTAATGAAAACGCGAAAAAAATACATAACATAACCCTGTGAATAACGACACGACAGAATAAAGAATGCTTGTCCTATTTCAACATCCTATCTCTCAAATCTATAAAGACTCAAGGACCATTCATCTTAACAATGATCTCCACAAACTACAAGTAACTTTGATCATAATGATATCGGACATTAGTCGAACAATTCACAATTCAAAGTACATTTATTACACAAAAAAAATCGTTTTGTAAGCATGGAGAAATAAGCCTTAATTTGCTCCTCATAGTATGCTTACAATAATGTGTAACGTTTGAGCAACATATCATAATGATATCCATCATGAAATTTAATATAGAAGAGCGTTTCAAACAGTGATTTATAGTTTTGAAAATAAATGTTCATATTGAGAGCAAATTGACCAATTTTGATGTAGCAAAACATGACTACTATCAGGTATTATGATAACTTCAATCAAATTTTGTATTTACTAGGATCTTTATCTATCAATCTCGTGGAATAATGATGTCTAAACAGGGTGTAACAGGACCCTTAACGAAGCCGTCAACCAAGCATTCAATACATCAAACTAAGTAACTTGCTTAAAATTATTGCTGGGAAACGACTTTTTTTTGGGGTGAAAATTCACGTTTTACGGTAGGACTCAATGTAACGCACTCAAAACATTGCGATGATGGATGGATTGAATAGTACGGGAATCGTGGTGGTGTTTAAAGTAAATATCTTACATTAAAAACTCGTATTTAAAAAATACTTGTGCAAAAGTGTGTTTGACCCCCAATATCTCCGTAACTAGAAAGTTCCCAGGTATGGTCGAGAACAAAAAAATTATAGCAATGTCGGAGAGAACAAATGCTTTTCGGCTTCGTCAAGGATCTTGTTACACCCTTTATTTCTGTAATTTCTTCATGGCACCCTTTTCTTGCTATTGGTATTTGGTTGCGTTATCGTGCAATAATGTTCTACCTGCAACCGCCTTTTTATGGCTACGTTAGATGTTCTGGAGGAGCCATTTACATTTGTATGAGATTAGAAAACAGCACCCCAATGGTTTAGCACACTTTTCTATCCCGATCTGAAAGATTTTGTCAGAAATTCGTAATACACATAACATAACCCAACATCACACCTGTATCCCCAAAGAGTTAGACCTAGGCGTATCTAGTAGTACACCCACATGTCGCCAGTTATGTTGAAATCCCATGTAATAGGGGGCGAAACTATATAATTCGTAATACATTCCGTCATTTAAAAAGAAATGATCTGCTCGGCAACGTAAATAACGCAATGAGTCTTGTTGAACTGTCAATATGCACAGTATTGGGATTACTAATGTGTTTCACAATTACCCCACAAATATAATTGAATATGTTTTCTGAAGCCGATGGTGAATCTTCCCATTAACACGATCGTGGGACCACAGGCACAATGTAAGCAACCATCCATGGTCTGTGGTCTACCGTGTACTCAAGACCCGCATGTCAGGTAACCCGACAACCGTTCCATTGCCCACATCCGGCACTTTGTTGTATTTACAACAATATACCACTCTTATTAGAAGGGGATAAAGTTGAGGTTGGTGTAGCATTTTCTCTGTTTGCTGTTTCTGCTTTAGCTGATGGGGCTTTAATAAAAGGTTTGGCGGAAGTATCGAATGACGCGATGAGTCGGACATTTTGTGCTATTGTGATTTTGTAAAAGATTAATACGTTCATGTTTGGTGTATATTGTACAGTTAGAATGTGAGTCATATGTGTATCTGAACTTTAATCATGGGAAGCCTTTTGTGTGTTGGTTCGCCGACTGTGTTAGTCAGCAATTTGTGGAACTCTAGAATTGGATTTGGTAACGGTATTTACCGGATGAGCTCATTTAAATCGTTAATTTATCTGTAGATAAAAAAATTGAGCGACAGTTCCAATAAACAATAGTATTTTAACAATTTTCCTAATACTTTAGTGTCTCGTGCTACACAATTTGTTAAATTCTGAACATTAACGTTGTTTATTTAGAAATGTCTCTCAAATTCTCGTCCTGCTGCCTGTCATTGCACCCTAAGTGATTTTTTTTTCTCTTATGAATGTTACTTGTATGGCGTATGTCAGTGGCGAAGGTTCCATAGAACTCGATTCCTACCGGCTTCCCTTTGAAAAATGGCACAGTCAGTATTCTATAGACAAATAATATAATCACATTAAAGATATGCACTCCAGCTTACCTCTTACAAAAACTGACCCTTCGCTACTGGTGTATGGACATAATAAAGACTATTTGGATGGATATTCTATTCTATTCTATTCTTAAGGTTCATTTTCAATTAACGAGATCCTGCGAACTTAACACTCGAAAGAAGACAAGTCTATCTTTGACAGCCCTCGTCTCATGTCTCCATAGTCAGACGGTATAAAAAGCAGTGTCAATTATCTCGAACAAATGTTACTACGAAGCCTTACGTACCCTACATTTCACCTCCACACATTTGCTAAAACTAACAAAGAAATGACAAAATTTGTCACATGTCATGTCGTACACTGTTATCTAAATGTTTCTGTGTCGTGTATAATCTGGAAACCCGGTCACCGTTTGACCATATTTGTTTGGAACGACGCTTCAAGTGTAACGGTAACTAATGTCGAGAGGCGGACGTACAAAAACTGCATTTAAGGTGGAGATAAGTAGCGTGATTTCATTAAATTGATCGACACCTAGCCTGCCTTTAGTCTCTGTCAAAGTAACAAGGGGATCGTCAATGATTGCATTAAAAAGAGTACTGTGATCGCTATCCTGTTTGCAAATGTTGATGATTACAGATTCCTTTTTTTCCTCCACATTTGTTTTAGCCGTCATCTTAACTTTATCATCTTTAAGATGAATTCTTTTCTTTGTAATCTTTCAAAAAGTATATTTTGTTTATTGCATTTTTTCGCAAGCTGATTCAAATTCTTTATGTAGGTCATTAAAATCATTTTCCTATGTTATGGTCGTCACCGCATGCAGCTGAATTCCTGTCATCTTTACATGTTTAGGTAAGTATACTAGTATTAGTATTTCCGATTTCAACATGAAACATAACATCCTCTTCCGATGAAATCCATCCAATCATAGTATTTACACCACTATCCCTTGAAGATCACTCGTTATGGCCACACGGACGTCTGCTCGCGATTATGTATGTTTTATGTAATTCATATGCTGAGCTATGATCGCATACAGATGATATCAAATGTGTACTTACTTTGTAATCTATCTTTACTTCCTGAATCTTAGTAGACGTAACTAGTTTGTTGTACAACTTGTGTTTCTTACTTCAGATCGTCAGTATGTCGTTATGGTCTTGTAATCTAAGTTCCAATGTGTCGGATGGGTAAAAGAAAGTAATTGTCTTTTCTGTTTCTATGGGAATAAATGGGGAATTTCAAACTCGAAGTTGCCAATGTTTTGAAGATTGTTAAGAGTTTAAACAGACTTGTTAAGTTGTAAATAAAGACTTGGCAGAAATAAAAAGAAACCAAAAGCAAATTTAAATCAATTCGGTACCGAGGACTTCTTAATGCATGTCAAAATAGTACTGCACTTTCGGATTTAGTAGTTTCGTGTTGAAAATCCAGCAGTGTTTATTTAGCTGTAGCCTAAGCCTAAAGGTTGTAACAACGGGTTTTTTAAATCACTTAATCGGGAGTCCTTATGATCACGTAAACGATCATGGCTGCAAAACAAATATTGGTTTCGCCTTTAACAATTCAGATGTAATCAACTTTTTAGAAAAAAATGCCACAAAGTCAGTGTCGTTGCCTTAACGTCGCCTACACAATCAAAACTATGGCGAATCGTCCGACGCCCTCTTATACTGAAGTCATCACTTGCCTCCTACTATACTCCTAGCTATTCCGTGACTCCCAGTCATTGGCAGTCGTTCTTCATCAGAGTATTTGCAGTTAACTACTAATCATCGTTCAGTTTAATTGATAGTTATTAAGTAGTAGTTTGGCCTAGACATAGATACGGAAAACCTCGAAAATGTTTGCTTGATTTTAATAGTATTATTGTTTCTGACTTCTTTCATTACAATATTGATGCTGCTAAAATCTGTTAAATTTTAATTTTCAAAACTATCCTATGTCCTAACCTAAATCATAGTCTACCTGTGTGCAAAATATTTCATCCAAATCTGTTCAGCCTTTAAGACGTAAAAAGATAACATATAGACAGTTACTTTTGCATTTTATAATATTAGTGTGGGGTATGGATTGATGCTGCTAAGATCAAAATGTGTGTTAGTGGTTAGTGGTATTTTTATTAATTCAATATTTATTCCTAAGAATATTATGGATTTTCTAATAAATACGTCCGTAGCAGATATTGGATAAAAGTCACTCAGCATGAGACTTGAATCGACTTTGAATTTGCCAGCTGAGGCATTCTCGCAAGAAAATCGAGAAACTAAAACTTCAAGTTCAACATTAAGTTAGATGTGTAGTTTAACTATCTATGATTTTATATTTATTCCAGAATAAGTAAAACTCAACACCAAAAAAAAACATTTCAAGACACAAACAAGAAAATCTTAATTTCATCGTCGTATTTTACTGTACACTAACATTTTCTACAAAACACATTGCACATCTCTCTTTTTTTTCTTACTATATCTCTTACTATACACTGTTTAATAGGCAAGAATAGCCTCTAATCGAACCATACAACAACTTTCTATTTTATAGTTAAACTAAAAAGTAAAATTACAATAGCTGCAGCGATTCACAGCCCACATGCTGCGATTACAAAGCCATTAGGTATGTGGGTTAACGTCATAGTTTTAAAACCATTAAAACAAATACTTGCATCCCTAATACGGACTTATACTAAGAATTTCAACTATTTCTGCCATTTTCGGAGAATAAAATTCATTAATTTTAATTGTCTCGTTGGACTGGGTGACTGCTAAGCATGAGGTACGGGGTTCGATTACCAGTACGGGCAGTGTTATTGAGTTTTTTCATCAGGAATTTCTCAGTAGCAGCCACGCAGTCTGAATCTGTGCCCGGTTGATGGCGACAGGCTCGCCCCCTATTACATGTGACTTGACAACATAACTGGAGTAATATTATAACACACTAATGGTACAAGGCTTACATGCATGATGTTATGTGTCATGTAAATGAAATGCTACCTACCTATATGCTTAACACCAGACATGCAGTACACTTACGTACTTACCTACATACAGTACATACGTATGCCTGTACCAACGATACCGAATTTATCTCGTCTAGACAGACATCGACAAAAAATACGCTTTTTTCAGAAACAAATGACGTCAGCCTACCAAATTGAGTTTATTTTATTTTAATTTGGAGCGTAAACTAGTAATCAGTATAAATAGAGGAAGCCGTAGAGGAGTGACCTTCACCTCTGAATCGAAACCGTATAAGTATTAAAATTGATTGGTTGCACTGCATTGCGGGTTCTACCAAATACGTGTTGTGAAATTTTAAAGGTTTCTATTTACTTCTAAAGGTATTTCTATAGGTTTATTTGTTTATTCTTATGAATTTGATAAAAAAATAACACATTAATAGATATAACCAAGGTTTTATTCCAGAATAAGGGAAGAATTAGGATGGTTTATCTGGATGATTTTAGATTTTTTACACTTTCATTAGCTTAAATAAGGTCAGTGTTCCCCGAAATTGTTCAACAACGCAGTGGAGTATGTGTTTAAGACGTTGAACTGGTATGGATGTGGGTAATAACACACAGTGACTACATCTCACACCTGAGATTCGCAGATGGCATCGTCATAATGGCTGAATCACTGCACGACTTGCAGTAGATGCTGGATGGCCTAGTTGATTTTTCAATACGCATTGATCTCCGTGTGAACTTGGACAAAACCGAGGTTATGTTCAAGGACACGTCACCCCAGACAACCTCAAGAGGACCAGTGTCCTCTTGAGGGTTGTTCGAGAATATTTTCACCTCGGGCCAAGTCTGCAGTTTGGTAAGAATAACTTTGAGAGGGAGGCAAACAGAAGAATTCAGCTGGACTGGGCGAGTCTCTCGTCGCGTATTCCACAGAGCCTAAAGACTAATAAAGTCTTCAATTAGTGCGTCCTGCCTGTTATGACTTACGCGGCCGTAACGTGACACTTACAGTAGGGCTGGTCCATAAATTCAGTGAGCTATGGAACGGGCTAGCTTGGAGTCTCTCTGAGAGATCGAATCCAGAACGTGGTGATCCGACAGAGAACTAAAGTTGTCTTCATAGCTCACAAAATAAGTAAGCTGAAGTGGCTATGGTATATTAGCCGTAGAACCGATGACGGTTTGGGTATACGTGTTCTTATTGGAGACCGCGAATCGCCAAGCGTAAGGTAACGCCCTCAGGCTAGGTGGAGCGGTGATCTTAGCAGTGTGGCTGGTAGCAACTGGATGAGAGTTGCCGAAAATGTAGCTAAGTGGCGTGTAAATTAGGAGATTTATGTACAGTAGTGGACTTGTAGGCTGGTTATGATAATGATGAAGGCCAGTGTTATAAGTGAAGTAGTATTGGGATTCAATGTCAAAATACATTTTACACAAAACAGTGAGAATTGACTCATTTCTAGGAACCATTTAACTTTGCTAAAACTGTTAGTAGGAAAAGATTGAACAAATACACGAGAATAACCGCCTATTTCTAAACCTATCAAACACGCTTCGAATGTAAAGGAATCAAAATCCATTATAAATCAGTCGTAGGAGTGCTACGACTGATTTATAATGGATTTCCATTATAAATCAGTCGTAGCACTCAAGTTCATTTACTCCTGAACATAATTAAGTTGTATTTCAATGGAGCGATTATAAAGAGCGTGTCATCTATCCAAAGGTAAATAAAAGACATAATAAACGAGGTTCCTTATTAGTATGCATGTCACGCATGGCGTGGCGAGCACAAATTGGACTACTGGTCACGGTAGAGGTCATGGTGATAAGCGGAGCGAATTTAGACGTGAAATCTTATTGGATAAAAACCTGCTCAGATAGAGATTCATAGATGACTCTACCCTGGAGTATAAATGAGGTCTTGCCCTACAAACGATGGGAAACTTGATGTCGTGTCCTGCCTGTCCTGTTGATTGCACATCACAGGAGCTGATGAACGCTACTGAAAGTGCCAAACTCGTCGCCAAATTTTGGGCTGACTCGATTTGAATTGTCATCGATATGCTAAGAAGAAGAACGATATGGGCAACTAAAGCTTGGTCGAGGATAAAAAGGACTAATTCAAAAGGGATTTGCTTAAAAAGTCACACTTTCTATTCTTTTATCAGACTAGCATTACGTGACAAACCTCAGTTAGCTACAAATCGTAACATTTCCTATGACAGATTAGATAGTATATCTCTATTTATATAATGTCTATTCTATTTATCACACATTGGCATAATCGTACGATATTATCAGAAGAAATCGTGGAGAGTAGATGACAATGTTCATGCAAATCTTAGCCGCTTGATGTCATTTGAAGGTTTGGGTATCATTGCGAGCGTGAGTGGACCGTGGTGGCAGATGCGGAGTAAGTGAGCCATAACTGAACACGCGACGTACAGTCGCCAGCACATCAAGCTACCCGAAACTGTCAAATTTTCCCAATCAACCTTGAACTTAATGCTTTAGCGATAAAGTTGAAAATCTATTAAAGAAATTTGACAGATTGTAGTAGCTTGATGTGCTACCGTCTGTACACGCAACGTTTATGCTGGGATCTCCTATAAAGATCATCGGTAGCATACAACGGCTTGCCGTAAGACCGCGATGGTTGCTATCAAAGCACCACTGATCATGTGGTCTCTTTTAAATGTTTTCTGCAACTTATAAAATGACCTTTACGTTGACGCCTTACCATGCACCTCTGAAAGCGCTTAAAGGAAAATCCGATAATCAAAGTTTTACCTAAAAATCAAAGTTGTTAGGAATCTTATTGTGGTCATTTGTGGTTTTCACTTTTTACTGGTCCACTTTTTAGATTTTCATTAGCTAAATAAGGGCAGTGTTCCCCGAAATTGTTCAACAACGCACTGCCAGAACATGGTCCGCCATGGTCTTCTACCATGATTGGCATGTGCACACGATTTCCAAAAATATTTTCGGAAAATCGCTTTCGCTCCGCTGATCACTAAGTCCTCACAATGACGGCGCACGGCAGCACACGTGCGCCACGATGTCCCGGATGCACGTGCAGCACACGACACAACACTAGTTGTGTTTACCGGTAAATAGTAAATACGCATAGGTAGGTACTATACGAGATCATGGAAACTTGACACATGTGTGACTGTGTAGAGCATTTTTATCAAGACCGTTAAAAGTGCGAAGTTGAGGCTCGAAAAATTATTATAGAAAATGTACTATACGGTGGACGATAGGGTGGAAGCAACACCGACGCTAAAACGCTTCCCACGTATTCAGTACATCATTTGAACCCCACCACATAGAACTTTTTAACGGTTATTTGAAAAAAAGAAACAGTTTTTGAAAATTTTGTGAATTTAGTGTGTGTGTTGAAAATTTTGTGAATTTTGTGTGTGTTGAAAATTTTGTGAATGGTTGGGTGGATTCGAAGATTAGCGTGCACGAATAATACGATTTAGTCGTAATTTGAATGTTTCTGTAACCTTTAGTTTCCTCTGCTATTTTTTTTTCGTTTCTAATATTTATTAATGGGTAATTGAAGATCTCGTGGAATCAATAATTGAATTCTACGATGATCCTATGACTAATAACTTCTTCTTCGGAAGAAATAACACTTCTGTAGGCACAGTCGGATAAAAAAAGCGATCTAAGAAAAACCAACAGGCATCGGGAAGTTACTAATCTGATAGTATCATTTAAGATGTGACCTTTAGCATGATGAAGCATACTATAAAAACACGTTACAAGCCGTCATCATGGTAGACAAACTTGCTATTTCAGCACGCGCATGACCGCCGTAAAAACGGATTTTGTCGACAAAACCCGTTTCTACGGTGGTCATGCTGCACGTGCTGCTAGGCGCTGCCGACTGTTTTGCTTCGCTTGAATTACAAACGACTAATATATGTATATCAATGACTGATTGTTATCCATTGGAATAGACCTAAACTTTTTTTTACTTCCTCGTCGGTTGAGAGGACGCAAGCGCAACTGCTGAGCATGAGGTCCTGGGTTCGATTCCCAGGTCGGGCATAATGTTATTGGATATTTCCATCAGGAATCTCTTAGTAGCAGCCACGGAGTCTGGGTTGGTTCCCGGTTGATGGCAATAGGTTCGCTCCCTTTTATATGGGACTTAAAATATAATTGGCGAAATGTGGGTGTACTATAGGTACACCTCTGCCTAACCCTTCGGGGATTACAGGCGTGGTATTATGTTATGTTTTCTGTTATTATTTTTTATCCCTTTTATGTATCACCAGTCGTATCGACGTCACCGTAATTCACCGTATTATGCTAAGTCCTAAGAATGACTACAACTTGCAAGCGACTAGTATCGATCGACTCGTGATATTGTTTCGTATCGCCTCCGTGACTCGATCACACGACTTATGACGGCTTTTACTTTCACGTCATTGTTGCAGGCTGGATGGTGTTGCCAATCTAAACATTGATATTGAATTATTTTAGCATAAGGTTCTGAACTGTTCTAATACAGCTTTTAGTTTAAAAGGCTACTTGATAGCCTTTTAAAGTATAACAACCAGTAGAAGTTGTTGTTGTGTTGTTGTTGTTGTTTTGTGGTAGTTGTGTTGTGTTGTTGTAGTTGTGTTGTGTTGTTGTAGTTTTTTTATTTTATTTCAAGAAATCTTTAAATATGATATTTTTAAAAACATCCTACCTGTTCTTATACTAATCTATTTGTGGTCGGCACAGCATCAGAGTATTATTTTTGTATACTTCTGTATTAGTCGCCATTACATCACACATGTGTCACGCAACCCTTTTATATTCATATTTTTTCACACAGTATATCCATCGTGTTTATGGTCTTCTTCTGAACTCCTCTTAAAGTCATCGCTATAACGGAAATTATTATGTCATTCAATATTATTTTTCAATCAGTTCGTTCTGGCAACACCGTCTTCGCACTTAGACCTGAGTAGAGTATGTTACGTTGCATACATTATGTGATTTTAATGATGGCACACTTTTTGTCTATGCATGCCTCTAGAATGTGAGAAAAGTAGAACTTGTCTATGATTGCACATGGTATTATAATGATTACGTTTTGTGTGGTCTAAAGGATGGCTGAGACTACCTTTTTAATTTCTTTTAGAGTTGTTTAAAAGGTTGCAAAAATCTACCAACGGAGAGCAGATTTAGGGTCTATTTTTATGGGTAGTAATAAAAGCTCCGAAAAAAAAGTTATGAGCATACTCAAAATATGAAATTTACTGCTGTATAATACTAATTTTCCGACAAATTATATGCGAATACAAATAAAGAAACGACCTAATAAAATACTGAAAATTCCGAAAACAAATACAGCATTAAGTGCTGACGTAATATTTTTCCACAAGCTTAAATTGCGTTTTACCGAAAACTTCAGTTATTCATTTTCATCGTAACTCACCTATACATTTAAAATTAACCTATAAAATAAATAAAACAGGAATAAAATCAACGTCAAGATAAATATCAAAATGTTGTAATAAGGCGTAGTCGATGTAGCCCCGCTACGCGAGGTCCTATTTCTGTCTGCAGCAGAGTTTAAAGTAACCAAACACGAAGAGGAAGGAACGAACGAACCTAACCTGTCCGGAGTCGAGATGCCTCAAGTCCCGAGCTCGCTTCGCTCGCTCTTGCTTTCTAAGATAAAGAGCTTTAGAAAACGACTATTTTAGCAGAACATATGTTTTCGGAAACATGGTATTTTTTCGGAAGATTAGTATTTTATTTGGAAATTCAGATTATTTTTCGTAGAATTGTTATTTTAATAAGCTCATCCCTGTTTGTTAAATTTAACACTTATTTAGCTTGGCTGTTCTTATTTAGCCATGAACTCCTAACAATAGTGAACTATTGTAACAAAATAGGAGCAAATAGTTGTGAAGTATTTTCTCATCGTAAAGTGATATTTGCGTAACTGCGCGCGTTGTAATGATGCGCCTGCCCATGCGATTGCGGTCTGTTTGACTTGCATCTTTGTTAGCACTTGTGTGTTAAACGATGTCTCTCTGTTACCGTTACAGTGACAGTGTATAATAAATTATACACTGTCACTGTAACAATTTAACATATGGATAGTAGAATGTATAATGGGTGTAAAAATACCCTTAACGAAGCCGAAAGGCACTTGTTTTCTTCATTATAACGATCATTTTTTTCTTCTAGACCATACCTAGGAACCTTCTAGTTACGGAGATATTGGGGGTCAAAGCTACAACTTTTTTTTTAAATACGTGTTTTAATGTAAGATTTTTACTTTAAACATCTCCGTAGTATTCAATCCATCCATCAGCACAAAGTTTTGAGTGAGTTACATTGAGTCCTACCGTAAAATGTGATTTTCACCCAAAAAAATAAGTAGTTTCCCAGTAATAATTTTTGCGTAAAGTTACTTAGTTTGATGTAGGTACAGAATGCTTGGTTGACGGCTTCGTGAAGGGCCCGTTTACACCCTGTAGATACATTTTGTAGGGTACATTTACGTCACTTTAACCTAAATCTTACGTATCGTCTTGAGATGACTGTATCTTCAAATCCTCTAAATCTCTCGTTCTATTTTCTATATCTACATATTAATATGATAGTTTAAAACAAAGTCGCTTTTTGTCGTGGCTCGAAGGCCCTAGAGTCCTAGACCGCAGTATCCTTAGGCATTTGCTCGCTAGTGACTAGAAGACAGATGTTACGGGTCACGTTTTGTCAAAGATATCGCTTCATTTACAATACTAGTATTCTGACAGTGGTGTTCTGACATGACCGCTTTGTGCTGTGGAGTTTTTGACCATAGTTGGATATGCTAGTCACTGGAGAGCAGCACACCAAAGCTCTCAACAACCACCCTAGAAAGCCATCGAATGCAATCGCTGTGGCCGAAATCGGCATCATTCAGCTGCATCTGGTTAGACAGGGAGCAGGCCCCAACGTTGAAGGGAAACTTTTATTTTAATTTTACCCTTTTTAGTTGTCATATCTCACACAAATCCTTGTCAAGTAACAAATTTACATTGTAACTAGAAAATATGTATAAGCATATAAATAGAGCATAACTCAGAAAATACCAAAACAAGGTTAATACAATTTATATGAGACCACCGCGCAAGCTTCCTCTACCAAATGAAAAAATAATTAAATCGGACGATCGGTAATCACGGAGAAATCAGTGAACATACATGAATAAAAAAAAAGATGCTGGTGGAAAACAAAACCTCCTCCTTTTTTAGAAGTCGGGTTAAAAGACTAGGCAGGTGATGTGTCTCAGAGACATCGCTCGACGAAGTCTTCGCACAATGTGTCTGACGACAACAATTTCAGGTCTTCAGAAATATCGTATCGTGTGAAGGCAGGCGACGCCTTTGGAGACAGGTGTCGAGGGGCATTGGTCCCCCAGTGAATTGCTTGTTGTAACGTCTGAATGGTAGACAGTGTATGACTAGATTTATGACCGCGGACGAACCAAAAAAGTTTATGAAAAGATTGGCAGAGCAGGAGGCGTTCTGTAGTTTTTGCCTGCCCTATGGGAAAAAAGCGTGAGTTTGTGTATGAATGTATGGTAGATACTTTAATAGAAATGTTCCGACTGAAACCGCGGTCAACAACTAGTCACTAATAATTTCCCGTTAATCAATGCATAGTGAGATTCAGGGTAAAACTTGCAAATAATGCAATTATTATGCGTTCGGCGTGCGATCACATTTGCATATAACCGATTCCACTCTGCATGCTTGAATAAATATAATTTGTATTAAACACAGTAAGGCATTGATTTAAAATGTACATCAATGAATGCACTCGGGATGCAGTTCGGGTTGCATTGACTCTTAATAAAAGTATCTCAAAATTAATTACTTCAAATTAGGCAGAGTCATCATCTGCCTAGGCTTTTCCCAACTATGTTGGAGTCGGTTTTCAGTCTAACTGGATGCAGCTGAATATCAGTATTTTACATGGAGCTACTGCCTGTCTGACCTCCACAACCCAGCTAGTACTGGGTAATACGATATCCCTTGGTAAGACTGGTTGTCAGACTTTTTGGGCCACTGACTACCTAACGACTGTCAAAGATCTACAAATGACACCCGGGACTCCGAGGCACGGAGGAAACTCGGTGTGTAATGGGTGGTACACCTGGTGTGGTGTGGTGAAACCTATCCACAGATCAACCTAGGCAAGCACGGCTTAACTTAAAGATCGACCCGAGCGTCTGTTATTATTTAGCCATGAGTTCCTCTCAAATTAGGCAGAGTATCAGCACTTATATCAGTCAAACTTACATGAGACAGAGTCTCAAAATGCCCGCTCCTCACCACTGCCTAGTGTTTTAGCTGGGAATCGGAAGTGGTGGGACAAACTCTCCAGCAAAGACACTTTGAAGTTTTCTGTACAATAACAGGTGCTAAATACCACAGCCTGCTATGGTTTAATGCAGGGCGCATTAAACGGGCTGTGGTATTTTATGGGATAACTCAGAAAGTAAATATCTACAAAAAGACAAAGCAACAAGACACATTAGACAAAGCCTCAAAAAATATCTTTATTTTTCGCGTTGACATCATTGTGTCAAACTATCGTCTAAGATAGAGGGCCACGTTTGGTAAAGATTTGGTAAAATGTTTCACGATTATAATTCACTAGTGTTGAATACTATTATAGTGGAGCTATGTAGTTCCGATTTTGACCATATCTCATAATATGTACAATATACACTTGTTTCCGACTCAATACGCTTGCGTTACTACGCCTTATTTCCACACTTGACCCTCAACCTATATCTTAGTTGTCTAAATATAGACTAAACCCATAAAAATATGTTATATCGAAGCCTAATCCTAGCCTAACGTAGCATGCCCGAACGTGTACGAATTATGACACATGTCATAATCAGCTGTTTGTCAAAGTCACTGTCGCTTTCATAACACGTAACGTTTCCCGCCTTTCTATGCGTATTGTCTTCCATTTATGAATCTGTAGTGATGCGAATGACCTGCTAGTCTGGGTACGTTTAATCGATTGTTTAGAGAGTTGCTGTAATCGATTCTTGTCATTGATGGTTGTGTTCTACATTGAAAATCATTATTACACTGAGCTCGTTTTAAAATAAAAATGTATAAATAGATAAGAGCGTGTAAAATATATTTTTAGACAAATGGAAAATTCATCATTACACACACAGGTGCTGAAGGATATTTGATTAATTCTGATTGATTAGGTAATTTATCAACGACAAATTGATTTATTTATTGTGCAACGTAATTTCCATCCTGTATATTCGCCCATGAGGCTGAAAACTACAATTCCGGTTCCCATGAAACCCACAACGTACATGATAGTCAAATAAGAGCAGCTATACTTAAGCCTCCCCTCCCTCCCGTCGACTTACACGATTGAACGCTAAATGCAAGCGAAGTCTTGGATCTCGACTCATCCGCATTGACTGCAACTTTCACCTTCGCACCGACACGTAAATATGTATATGTAAATAAGACATTGAAACGATAGTGCTTATCTTCGTAGGCTGAAATACTCTTTACTCGCTTACAAGAGTAGGGGAAGAGCAAAAAGCGATGGATGGACCTGCGAAAGATGATGTGGCTAGAAAGAAGATGACGACTAAACTAAAAGAGAAGAATGGGAGAGGACATGGTGCACCGACCCCAAATATATTGGGATAAGCACTACAAGATAGAGAGCAGCAGTGGCCCAGTGCTGGCGCCACCGACTTACGACCAGTAAGTCGTGGGTTCTAACCCAGGCAGGCGCCGATTACTTTGTGTAATTTATTTCATCAACACTGAGGAAACAGGCATGACCTAGCACCAAAAAATCGAAGACATGTGACATCTACCAACCCGCACTGGGCCCGCGTGGTGGAGTATAGCCCATTCTCTCTAGACAGGAGGCCTGTGTCCCAGCAGTGGGAACATATAGGCTGATTATGCTTATGGTGCAAGACAATGATGATGAGGTTGAAATACTCTTGGTAGGCGAGGATTAAGCAGGTACTCTCGACAAAGTCATGTAAGACTAGGTACATAACATACAAATATTATGAAATATTACATGAGACATAAACATTACTGGCGAAATGCCATAATTTTGTCTCTCTGACTTCAACCGATTGACGGAAATGGAACGATCTACAACATTAGTTTTAGTATATACGAAACCTGATACACGTGTCTAGTATTTTTATGTAAAGAATCTATGTACAAAATTTCAAAACTGTATCATCAAAAATCACAAAGTTATAAACTTGTTCTGTTACCTAGTTGTCCGCACAAAAACGCGGTCACCACGCAGCGAGCGCCTCCAGCGTCGTCTTGAGCTCATTGATAATAATAATTTGGCAGTAGGTACCTAAATTATTGCGATAGGTACTCAAAGTCGCTCGGTGTCCAACTAACTTTTTTAAATATTTTTCGGAAAAAATATAACGTGGTTTAAAAATTATTGGAATCGATTCAGTTACTTATTCTGAACAAACTATATTCAGGTTTCGCATATACTAAAAATAATGTTGTATAAATGCGTTTAATGATTTGTGGTGCAAGCGGGCCTCAAAGATGCCATTGTCTCCCTTAGTAAATATTTATTTGATGATAGCAGTTCATGTCTTATTAGATATCATATCATTCACATCCTTTGTGGTAAAATATGCGGTTGAGTACGAATAATATTAGTTTCTAAGTTCAACAGTCATACTTGACATTTAGGGTAATTCAGTGCTTAAAGGTGTCTTTGTGAATTGGGACATTTACTGGCAAAGATTTCTCACGTTCCCGTTTAAATTTTGTACCTCAAAGCGTTGTATAGTTGGGTAACTTAGGACAAATAGGTGCCTGGGTTATTTATTTGACTGTCGACGATTCCCCATCAACAAAATCTTGCCGGGGACTGAGAAGTTGTGTGGAAATCGATCGTCATAGCATGGGTATGGGTATGTGTCGCGGAGGAATGGCGGATATGTCGAGAGGAAGGCTTGAGTATCAATGTGGATGACTTATGAGTAGGACAACACCAAAGATGAATGGATGAAGTGAAAGATAATTTGGCTATTAAGAAAGAAAATAAAAAAATAAAACATTGACACAGGACAAAAAAAGAAATGGTTGAATTCACAATAAAACAAAAAGAGAGGACTACTAAAAGAGTGACTTTGGACGAAGACCGCTTTTCTATGGAAAAAGACAACAAGGATGCATCAAATTGATAGAAGTTAAGGCAGACGACTTTGTTGCCATCGGGGAAAACACCTGGATGAGACTGGCACAGGAACGTGGAGATTGGCACAAACAGGATAGGCCTATACCCAACATTGCGTGAACTCAGGCTGTTGGCGATGTAGATGATGAAAGGCAGAAGGATGACGACAATTCTCTATCATCATGAGGACATGCTTTGCAAGATATAAAATGATGATGGATGGCATATGAAGACTATCAGTAAAACTTACGTTAGCAAATAGATCGCAAGACTAATCAGTATTTGTCACCTCGTCACGGACTGACAAGACTTCTAAAAATGCTTTGATAATGATTGTGAACAGTGATCCATCAATCATCGGTAAATCAACACGATTACAAGACATACAACACGCATGATTCACATCAACTTACCAAGTCAAGGCACTTGTTAACCGGCTAATTGTGATTGATAGCTGCTTAGAATGAATGAGAAAAAATAAACGCACCTACAATATGGGAATTCATTGTTTTTGCGCATGCCTCTCGCCGTACGGAGGAGTGATGTCCACTTCTTATCTTCCGTGTGCAAATTATGTGATAATAAGTGGACCTTTCTGACTCCAGAGAAGAGTTCGTCCGGAGCAGTACCTACCTACACACACCTTATTATCGAATTCTATACAAATAAATAAAATTTAAGTGTCTGTTTGTAATATCAAAATAACAGCTTTTTACTGAATGTTCTGTATGGTGTCCGGACGTAAAGAATAGCACCATCCCATATCTTCCCGTGGGTGTCGTAAGAGGCGACTAAGGGACTTACCAGAGAATGGGCAGCAGCGTTCTCTGATTCTACAACAACCATACTGCGATCGCCAACCCGCCTGCCAAGCGTGGCGATTATGGCAAAACCCCCCTTCTTGGGGGAGGCCTATGTCCAGCAGTGGACTTTTCGGCTGAAATGATGACTGAATGCTTATGAAAATATATACTGCACTTATAAAAAAGCATATTTTATTCAATTTTTGTCTGTCTGTCTGTTTGTTCTGGCTAATCTCCGAAACGGCTGGACCGATTTTACCGGGACTTTTACTGGCAGATAACTGATGTTATCAAGTCTAACATGGGCATACTTTTATTCTAGAAAAATAATTAGGGTTCGGTGCAAAAAATTAAAACCCTAACAAATTCCGATTCAAACAGCTAATCTCCGAAACGGCTGGACCGATTTAGACGGGACTTTTACTGGTAGCTAGGTGATATCAGAAGGAGAGGCTAAGGCTACATTTATTTTAGAATAAGAATTAGGGTTCCGCGCAAAAAAAAATAAAACCCTTGAAATTGGTAACGAAATTCGATTCAAAAAGGGAAGTAATATTTTTTATAATAATTTCAAGGAAGGTCGCGGGCAACAGCTAGTAGTAAAATATAAACACAACCGAAAAGGTTGGCTGAATTTAAAAAGTGTAGTAGCGAAATCATGCCTTGATAAGCCAGACTGAACCAGTTCATAAAGATTACGGCTGTCAACTTGACACCTAATATTAACGACCTATCAGCTGGATCTCGCAGACAATTACAGCATTCATCCAACAATTTATGCTTCAATATGATATATTAGCCTCGTTTTTCAACGTCAAGCCATAGGCAGATGGCACAATCGCTTTCTAGCCTAGATACTGTGAGCACTAATGACTGACAGTACTTAGTTACGGTTGTCGGGCTCGTAAAGGTCTGTTTGTCTGTTAATTGATACTTTTCTACTAAATTAGACGCGTGTGACAGTTTTTAATCGGGTTATTAATGGCAAGAATGTGGTGATGGAGTTCAATAGTGTTTAGTTTTTTTACTGCAATAGATGATAGTATGTTGTTCCCTGGTAGACAAAAGGTTACAGCCAGTCCTATCGTTTTGTGGATGTGTGAAGGCAACATTGTCAGGAAAAATCAAAAGTTATTTGTTTGGGAATCTGTACTTTTTGAACGTCAAAATTGCTTAAAATACACCCGTCCTAAACTACTTTCTAGTCCTCTATTTAGCGTTTAGGTGGAGAGGTGACGGAACAAACTTCCTAGCTACACATCTGTCTGTTAAGTTCAATAAAACTCCAATAATTCTCAAAGCATCCTATTTACCTTCTGATAATCGCTGCGCTCAACATTACGGTAGCCAAGCCTGGTGATAAATACTTTTTCTGTCGGCCGTTCATTTCAAAGATCTATGAGACAGGCCGACTTCTTTCTGAAGTGAACAAAGGAACTATTAATAAAGACGTAATTTTTGTTTTCCGCTGATAGTTAAGGCCTCCCTCAATCCGTTCTATCGGTCATTATTATTCGCTACTGCTTTTCATTTCTTAAGAAAGACATCCAGGTCGAAGCGTCTCATCTCTTGCCTGGTCTTCCACGGCTCCGTGTTGTTTGTCAAATTTTCGGTCCCGAAAGTCTAACATCCAATCTTAACAAGGGGTATCATTTTACCCAGTAACTGGATTGGGGAGGTCAGATAGGCAGTCGCTACACGTAAAATACTGGTATTCAGCTGCATCCGGTTAGACTGGAAGCCGACCCCAACAAAGATGGGAAAAGGCTAGGCAGATGTTGACGCTTTGCTACAATTAGTACGCAAGTACTAGTAAAAGCGAAACTGCAAACAGACTTGCGCTAGCGCACCATTCAGGGCGGAACGCTGTCGCCTTTCACCGTCCGGTGCGTCTGCGCAGGGCATGCGATACTCCGGCACAGCGCGCAGAGCATGTTGGAGATGTGTTGTTATACATGTGTTGATGTTGGATGAGTCGTAATTATGTTTTATGGTATGGTTATGAGGTGATTTGTATAATAGCGTTCTTTCTTACACTTTCTTTTGTAGTCATAGATGCGCCCTCGCCGTACTTAGGTAGCGCGAAAAAGTGTCTACACTTAGATGAGCGAAGTCACACATAACGCATAAATTGATAGATACCAGGTAGCCGGGTGCAGTATGAGGGAGAGAGATAATACTATCCAAATCTCATTATCAACGACATAGAAACGTGAACATATTTTGGCGCGGTATGGTGACCTATGATTTAATCTACTATATATGTTTTTAGTATAGATCATTTACTTGGGAAGCGTGCGGTATGTTGCCTGTCCTGTGTATCAGTTGTTATCTCTGCATTTTCTTCCTTCTTTGTCATTTTATCTAAAATACCTTCTTTTATTTCTAACTAGCGACCCGCCCCGGCTTCGCACGGGTGCAATATATATTCATAAACCTTCCTCTTGAATCACTCTGTCTATTACTGAAAACCGCATCAAAAAATCCGTTGCGTAGTTTTAAGCATACATAGGGACAGACAGCGTGAAGCGACTTCGTTTTATACTGTGTAGTAATTTTGTGTTAGTTGAATTTTCTGTTGGCCTGGTTAAAATTCATCAATTTGAGATCAGCAGTTGCTTTCAGTTAGATTTACAATGTCAATATTTTACGATTGTCTTCAATTCTATCTAGCAACCGTAGCACTAGTAAGAGATTTATTTGCGTAAAGTAATATTTATGTATTTGCAGCTATAACAGAAGAATGGTTATTGCGTATTGTCTAAAATTAATCCTTCTTATTTAATAAATTACTGGGTTAGATCACCGAAGACAGAAAGCTAGTCTACGCTAGATTCATTCCCGAATCCTCTCTACTAGCTCATCACTTTCATATACATTGTAAACCAGGCCGTCCTTTATCTTGATTAATTTACTACGCCGTACGATGATCCTTTCTTCATTAATTAGGCAATGGCTCTGCCCCAACTATCCAATATACGAAGCCTTTGAGCCGTCCACTTACGTAGAGCCAATCCAATCTGCATACATCGACTCGACAGCTTATCCTTTTAGATTGAAATTAGGACAAGGTTTAATTTATAGCGAAGTTTCAATAAAAATGTATTTTACAAGCTTCTACCTACGACTTTGCCCGCTTGAAAGACACTATCGCACTTGGCGATAATGTGGCTTTTCATGAGCCAAGATTTTTTCAAATCGGAAGAGGAATTTCGGAAATTACTTGCTACATCTAAACTCACTCACTCTTTAAAATGTTACCAAAGATTTAAAAATCCGTTTGCAGCACGTCACAGCTAAGTGAAGGCAGCTTATAAACAGTTAAACTATTTGGTTCAACAAATACTGGAAACCAATGCAACCGTCACATACACCATGCCCTTTACGAACTATCACAAAGTATTGCGACATGCAGGGCGTGGTTCTCCTAAGCCAAGGAGTAGGGGGAAATGGAGTACTCACTCATAAATGAACGAATGTTCTTTTTTTTCTGTCAATTTTAATTCATTTTTAAAATAAGAATGGTTCATTCGCTCATGTGCGGATGCTTGGTTTTAGGGAAATTGAAATGCCAAAGGAGATCTTTTATCCTCGTGTTTCCGCGAGTCCTAGAAGCAGTTGTCATTTTGCAGAGCTTTGTTTTACTCTTTAACATTTTGTCGAGTCGGCGTCGTCAGTGGTATCGCAGAGGTTAATTTGGGTGCAAATGCTGGGGCATAAGGGCAGTATAAGCCGCATAAGATAATTTACGCAGAATTATAAGTTTATCGACATTCCGTCATGAGTTTGACAACAAAACACATCAGTTTTTTCCTAACCCAATCAGAGTGTGTAATAAAATTCGGGTCCAATTTTGTTCGATAGGACAATAATGAGCGTTTTAGCTAGCACTCCATTTATACATCTCAATGTCCAGACCGGACATAGTACACACAATCGGAGCGCGGAGTCAAACGGCACCATTTGATCCCACGACCCCAGGGCTCCGCCACTTCTGTACCGATATACACCGTAAATGTCAGACGACCATTACTGAACCGAGATTTGAGCCGAAATGTGTTTTATTTTGATCGTTCTAACATGGAACGTAAACAAAACTGGCAAAATGCGGGTATTTTACTAAGTACCTAGCAGTGCCCCGCGACCTTTGTTCGCGTGAAATTATTATAAAAATATTACTTACCTGTTTGAATCGGATTCTGTTAACAATTTCAAGGTTTTTAATTTTTTTGCACGGAACCTTAACTTTTTTTTCTAAAATAAAGGTTTGCGCCAGTTCTCTTTAGCCAAGGAGAGCGGAGTGAGGCCCTTGTCCACCGCGATCTCCCCTCGCTTTACATGCATGACCGAACATTTGTTCACACCAAATTCCACCCTGATGGAGCTACTGAAAGTTTCAGTTACCTTCAGTAGCTCCATCAGTTACAAATCGTTGGGGGCAAAGAGTTTCAGGTCATCCATGTAAAGGAGGTGAGATATAACTTGACCACCTCTCCTTAAACGATAGCCTAGACCTGAATCCTCCAGCAGCGTGCTAAGAGGATTCAAGGCTACTGGCTGCTATTATTATTATTATACAATAATTTAAGTTCCTGCGTAATAGTTTCTTTATTTTCGTTTCAATTGGTTCACAATTTTGTTAGTGTCACTATTTCTGACAATATTATAAATCGGTGGTGTTCGGTAATTATCCCACGGGATAGTACCACCGGGATAAAAAGTATCCTATATATTAATCTATGTTATAAACTATCCGTGTGCAATTTTCATCCAAATCCGTTCAGTAGTTTTTGCGTGGAAGAGAAACGAACCTCGTGATAAACTTTCGCATTTATATCAGTAGCAATATCATCATCTCCCTGCCCTTGTCCCATGTTACTTCGCCGCGGAACACGTTTATTATTCCATTCTTCCCTGTCAGTCAGCCGTCACAGTACCATTTACTCTTTTTTAATCGACTTCTAAAAACGAGGTGGCAAATCGGTGGCAAAAAAGTCAATGAAACAAACAAAACTCACCGACTTCCAGAAGTAAAGTTATTGTCCACTTTTTAGTGTTTTTCATTTGGAAGTCGGTTATTTTTTGCAAAAAAAAGCTTTATTCTTTCATTAGCTTTCTTCACACTATCCATCCATGTTTTATTTGGTCTTCCTCTCCGTCCTGTCCATAAACATTTATATTCTTAATTGTAATATGTAAGTATTTATAAACTTTGATGTTTCATTTTGTGTTGTTTCTTTAATTAAAATCGCTTACGTACTTTCACAATATAATCCTTTCCGTTTCCAGTTGCCATAAAGTAAATTATAAAAAGTTGGATTGTTTCCTGTTTTTCGAACGGACGGGTTTTATTGGCGCCTTTAGCAATTATATAAGTAATTCTGATGATGAGAAAATATGTATAAACTATGGAATGAGGTGTTACTCAAAGTTATAGGTATGGTAGCATGAACCATGCTAATTTTCATGAACAAGTGCATATTTTTGCATCCAAGCCTGGACCTTTTGCTAGGGCTGCGGGACTGTTCGAAAGAGAGACCGCGGCCCTGGAACACAAAGGGCAAAGAAGGAACATGGATGGGTTTTAGTCAGTACAAGTCTGACACTCCCTTCCACTCCGCCCAGAGCGGGGGGTCATTTGATGATTTCCCATCCTAAAAAAAAAGCCTTTTGCGCGGAATTCAAACTGAATATTTTACATAACATCTAACTACAATAAATACTAAACCAATCAATGTCGTCATTACGTATTATAATTGCATAACTGGGCCATAATACGAAGTGCCTGTGTTCTCTTTATTACTGACTGCCAAAAGGTTAATTTGCTTTATCAGATTGAGCTGTAACTGGGGCAGTTTTCGCCCTATTTCCGAGGTTAGAGTTTGATGCAACGACAGCAAACATGCTTAGAATAATCAGACTCTCAATCATCAGAATTCAGACGTTCCCACTGCATGGAAATTTTCGTCTAGTATAAGATAGGGTGGGCCATAATCGTCCAGTTGACCCAATGCGGTTGGTAAATGTCACAATAATTATGTCTTAATTTTTTTTATTCTTTGACATGCAGTATCAAGATGGTTTTCTAATAATTATGGAGTGCCAGCTCTCTTGAATATTCGTTACCATAGCGCAGTTCCACCACGAGGGCTTATATGTATGTGTGTGTGTGTGTGTGTGTGTGTGTACGTATATAAGTATGTATAAATTTATTACCCAATAAGTATTTTTGAATGAATATGTATATAGAATATACAGATATAAGCATATGACTAAAATCTTATCTACCAAATTATGTACGTAAGTATGGACTGCCTAGCCTACTTACATTACTTAGCTATCTCAAGTATTTTTTCTGTTTCCGTATAGTTTAGCTTCAATAACCATATGTGCTGCGTATACCTGTCACGGAGTCTGGTTTTGTGACCGGATGATAGAAATTTTCTCGGCTCTTTCACAAGGGACTGAAATATAACTGGTGAAATATGAGTATACTATTAGGTACACCTCTACCTAACCCTTCATGGATTACAGGCGTGATGTTATGTTATGTACTGCTGTTGGTGTACCAAATTTAAGTCGTTGTGGATACACGGAGCGCTTTGATTTGAAAATGATTAATTGTGATTGTGTTTTTGTTTTGTAATTGTGATTGCTTTGTTTTGTGATTTAAAAACTTATAAGTGATTGTCTTTGCCCAGCAGTGGGACAGAGCTGGATGACACAAAAAAAAAAAAAATTGTCACTTTTGCAATCCCCTTTGTTTCTTCTAAATTTTTGTCAGTCTGTTATAACGTGCAATCAGCTGAGGCTGACGTTTAAGCTATCGTCAATCTCATTCACTTGATAGATAAACTAGCGATAGCTCACATTCTATCTACGCTATCGATCGCTATCTGGTCTCCTTATGTTTCGTATTTCTTGGAAAATCTTTATATTGTTTCTTTGAAAATGTTAAGAATTTGCGGTATGTGTAAACGTCACGTAGTTGCAAGCATTATAATTACGCAGGTGGTCAATAAAAATACATGTTATTGATTGAAACACTATTAGATAAACATCATCTGCCCTAGCCTTTTCCCAACTATGTTGGGGTCAGATAGACGTAGACAGTTGTTACGGGTTAGTGGCCCGAAAGTCTGACAACCAGTCTTACTAAGGGACATCGTATTAACCGGTACTGAGTCGGTTGTGGGGGCCAGATAGCTCGCTCCATGTAAAGTATTGGTATTCAACTGCATCCGGTTAGACTGGAAGCCGACCTCAACATAGTTGGGAAAAGGCTTTGCCGATGATAATGAAGTAAACATTAAGTGTCCGCACTAATAAATATTGGTTAAAAACCGTTTGTTCTGTCCCCACAGACAAACCGTGAAAATGGTTTTTGGGACGTGTGGTTCTAAGTAAAGCTAAAAAACTTAATAAACTTTGTTTTTATAAATAAATAAAATAATAATAAAACTCAAGTATCTGGACCCTGTTCCCGATACCGGTGGACTACAATTTTTTATTTTTTCGAATGTTTTTTATATTGTTTTTTTCTAAGGAATATTTAAAAATGTAAATAATTTGTAAAAACATAAATAAAGGAAAAAACTCAAGTGTCTACCTGTTACGGTTAAAAAGATATAGCCTTATTACCAGACGGACAGACAACGAAGCCGTAGTAAAGGTGGCACTTTTTGCAGGGAACAAATCTCTAGAAACATAATAAGGGGCTTGGAAGATTTTTTTTATGAAGCCTGGCTGGCCTAACTTACACCATTTTAATTTTCTTTCAATGTTGCGGCCACGCATAACACCTATATTAATTGATAGTCAGTATCATTACAAACAAGTTTTGTTTGAGGCAAAATCTTCTAAAGTGTCACGTTTCCGAGATATGAGCTATCTAAAGTTCATTCACTGATGGCATCGTCAGCACAACTTTGATAGCTTATATCTCGGAAACGTGACACTTTAGAAGATTTTTTCTCATACAAAACTTGTTTGTATTGATGCCAGCTATCGATTGATACAGGTTTTATGCGTGGCTGATCAAATTAAAGTTGTGCTGAAGATGCCATAAGTGAATGGACTTAAACTTTAATAGCTCAATCTCGGAAACGTGACACTTTAGAAGATTTTGTCTCATACAAAACTTGTTTGTATTGATACCAGCTATCGATTGGATTCGGTGTTAAAAATTAAAATGGCGGAAGTTAGGCCTAACATTAAATTCAAACCCCCTTTACAACACCTGAATTTAAAAAAATTGTAGGCCAGTCTAACTAACCATATTTCCTTGATCAATAGCTATAGGAATACAACCATACAATATGAACTGAACTACAATGCCTAGTTTCATTTCATTGTCATCAGGTTGATTCACATGAGTAACCTTGGTCTTTAGTCTATTCTTATACGACCTTGGCGACCTTGATAATAGTGGCATCCGACTTTGGACAAAGGTTTGATATGGGTGCGGCTACAGTCATGCTCAGTTTTTGAATTTATTCTAAACTGAATAAAGAAAGGAGCTATGCTGCATTATTCAGTATTCTGATAATAAAAGATTCTCAATTTCATTGATTTTTCATAGGTTGGTCTAGTGGTCGCAAGTGCCACTGCTGAGCACGAGGTCTTGGGCTCGATTCCCAGGGGAAAGTGTTTTTGTGATTTTCCATCGGGAATTTTTCAGTAATAGTCATGGAGTCTGGATTTACCCCCTTATTTTATTACATGGAACATAAACATAACTGGCGATATGTGGGCGTACTATTAGGTACACCTCTGCCTAACCGTTTGGGGATTGCAAGCCTGATGGTTTGAAAACTTTAGGTAAGTTTGTCGGATCGTTGGTAAGGTAAGGTTCACTGAAAGGCTTTGTTTTAGACAAACTTCTTAACATAATGGTTTTTATCTAACAAATTGTAATCTGTCAATTCTGAAATGTCTTCTAATTCCAATGCAGCAATGCTTACCTTTTCATAGAAAAAGAGCATTAGTCCCATTTAGGCGCCATTGAAATATCGCACTTTTTACGTTTTAATCCGTGTTTGTTATCAGTGAAGTTTTTATCAGTTTGCAAGCGAGTAGTGTCATTGAACAAAACGTATTCATGTACGCGGAAAATATTGCCAAATAAATGACAAATCGCGAAGGAACGCAAAACAATCATGACAATAGTTTTGTTGTGCGATAATCCAATCAAATGTGCCGGACTGTCAGGCATAGTCCAACTTTATATGGACATTAATCTTCTGTTATTGTTAAAGTGGAGTTTTGTTTCCATCTAATTTACAACATCATCGTCTGCTAAATCGTTTCCCAACTATGTATGTTAGTGGTCGGTTTCCAGTCCAATAAGATACAGTTGAATACCAATCTACACCATAATTTTCTAAACGATTACGAGCACCGCATCAAAATTCATTAAGTACGTTAGTAGCAACGACTTAAATTATGTTATCCTTTGGAGAGAGATAAAGTACATAAAGTGTTACCTGAAAATCCCTATGAGATTGACCCATAAGCATTTCGGCATTTGAGGTCACCACAAGATAGTCCAGTTGAGCAGTATCGCAACCTTATCGAGTTGAATTGCGGGTGGCCATTGTCGAAAAAAAAAACGCTTCATATCATACGTAATTCGATAGACAGTTCGTGGAATTTCCAGATAAATCTAAAATAGTGACTCAGACATAGCAAAAATATCGAATAGATTAACTCCATTATTTATTACTTTAATATATTTTCAGATAAGACAAAACCTATTTGCTTGGAAATCATTATTGTAGCATGTAACTAGCGTTGATTATTAAGTTGGGCGTTGTTTTCGTGGGCGTATAGATAACATTTATTTGGATGTTTTGTTGTTATCATAAGACCAGTGCAGACCTGGTGGACTTCAAAGTCTTTGATTTACCAGTTTAAAATTAATAATCATTCAGGAATAGCTAACCCGAAAGGGCAGTACGGTACCTATAAATAGCTAAGCCTAGTCTGTAACAAAATCTTCTACCAAAACAGTAGTCCTGTTGTTCATCCTACCTTTTGTCAGGTCTCAGATTCCCCTTTGCAGAAACTAGTCATGCTCTCTTTAACAACTGCACAGCCATATTATTAACACTGCAGTTTCTATTTTAAATTGTCTATAAAGACCAGGGGGGCACCTATTGTGTGCTTCAAAATATTGTTATGAGACCTATATACATTATCTATCAGAATAGTGTGGTTGTATTTAAGGATGTTGTATGGACTTTTAAACTGAACAACTTTCTCAAGGGAACAAAATATATTCAGCTGTCTCATACAAAAAATTCAATACCTACTCGACTTAAATGTATCTTTTTAGCTTCGGTTCTGAAGAAAGCTGTTAGGCTACCTACTCTGTATGTAATATCCATAGTAGTTACCTAAAAAGGTCGCTCCTTAAATGTTCCCTTTCGAAGATCGCTATGACTGACAATGATCACTATGACTGACAATGATCGCTATGACTGACAATGATCGCTATGACTGACAATGATCGCTATGACTGACAATGATCGCTATGACTGACAATGATCGCTATGACTGACAATGATCGCTATGACTGACAATGATCGCTAGGACTGACAAATATCGCTATGACTGACAAAGATCGCTACGACTGACAATGATTGCTAGGACTGTCAAAGATCACTATGACTGAAAATGATTGCTAGGACTGACAAAGATCACTAGGACTGGCAATGATCGTTAGGACTGACAAAGATCGCTATGACTGACAGAGATCGCTAGGACTGACAAAGATCGCTATGACTGACAGAGATCTTTAGGACTGACCGCAGCGACACGACTAAACTGAAGAGAGATGCCGCTAAGGCCTGCGGTCTGCTGTCCCATTAGAGGTGTTTCGACGGTTTTTCCTTATAGAAAGATCACAATCTATGGACGCGCGTTCGGCACGGTCGACGCGAAAGGATGCGTACGGCGCGGCGTCACATATTATTTGTGCTCTTTTTGTATGGGCAAACCGTCGAACGCCGGCGATCAATATGTCGTGACTCATGACCCTCAGTCACACGTGCTAATCAAAACCATATTAGTCAATGATGAAGCAAAATTAAAGAATGTCGGTATCACAACAAATAACTAACGGTCCGTATATGTGTAGAAATCATTAGTTATCGACTCACACCGTGTCGTTATCAGCTAACTGCCGATAAGACGAGCAGTAATCTAATTGGTAAAATAGGGCAACTCGTGCTCTGATTACGGCTATGTGTTACTGGAGCGGAGAAATTAAGTTTTCAGTCGTATTGAAAATTTAGGACTAGTCGTAAATTGAACTGACTTAAATCGCTTATAATTTCAGGCGAAGTACAGAACAAAACGATTAGTACTTCCGATAAATACTTAATCAACAAAACTGACGAAGACTTTCCGTGTTGGTAGTCGTTGATTTTCATGGAGATATGTTTTCGACATGCTTTTAGGTAAATCTATATCTATACATCTATACATATAATATAATAATATAACATATAATAAAATCGTAGTCTTTACGTGTCTGTACATTACAGATTTTTGCAAAAAAATCACTAGAAGGTGCGAGAAATAAGTAATAGAAAGTAAACAAATATTTTTCTATATTTTTGTCTGTTCGTTTGTGCGCGCTTCACGTAAAAACCCCTCATTGTATTAAAAATCGAAATATTACAAAATAAGAAGCATTGTTGTGGGTATTATTTAGCGTTTATTTCATCAAAATCGATAAACAGACGCAAAATATATTAATTATTTTAATTTAGTTGGTAACCTCATACGCGATTTCTATGATAAATTAAATAATTTACGTAAATAGGTTTTAGTAGTCGTAGCGTAGTCGGAATGGCTGAAAATTAATTTTGTTTTATTTTTCCTTTTGTCTTTACTCTTTGCACTAAAAATTTGGCACTGAAAGAGAGGTTCAAAAATGAGAAATCTATCTATCCAAATAAATAAAAGCGAAAAGTCGTCACTCACTTATCATCGAAATATCGAAAACCACTTGACGTATAAAGATGAAATTTGGCAGGGAGGTAGTTTATAGTTAGTGGACGTCCGCTAATAACGTATTTTTCGACAAGGTCGGATTAAGGAGCTCTAAGGGCTCTCGCAAGTTTGTATGAAAGTCGCGCCAAATATCACCCAATCTCACGAGGGAGAGATAAAAAAAAAATATAAATATCTTATTTGTCTCGGCAAATATCATAAACATATTTCTCTACAAATTCTTTTTTTTTGTGAATTCAATGCAATCAAGCAAAGATTACCGTAAACTACGCATGTTGATAAATCTCACGTGAGAATAGGAGGGAGATGAGGGGGTCAAGCCAAATCTCACGACATCCTACCAAGGGGGGTCGAAAAATCGCCTCACGTAATTAATGGACGCTCTCTAACACAAGCATCTCCTTGCTTAAAAGGTGATCTCCAAAACATGTGTGTGACAACTTTATGTAATTGAAATAAACATATTTTTTTAACACTTTGCCCGACCCGGGAATCGATCCCCACGCTTATTGTCGCGCTTGCGACCACTAGACCAACGAGGCAGTCTCACACATGTACACCAAAATTTCCACGCGAACGAAGTCGCGGGCAACAGCTAGTAGGTAATATATTCACAATATCTATCAATTCTTGGTTGGGAAATCCGATTGTAAAATTATGTAGATCTTAGGATGTTTTAGATTTATGTAAGTATCACGAATTCGCGATATACTAAGAAAAGGTTGTCCCTCTTAAAAACTGTGCAAAGATTCCGTTTAAAAAAATACACACAACAATGACAAATAAGACCTAACAAAGATAACGTCGCTAATCAGCGTTCAACCGTGCTTATCATAGTGCAACACGGTACTATCAATCAGATAAAAGGTCCACTTACATATTTCGTCGAGCTGATTCTCCGAACTCGGTTCACGTCTTTCTTCTTTCCCCTCCTGTATTTGTTGGACTCTGGGACAGTAGACGCACCAGGGGTGGCAGCTGCCTTGTCTTCTAGCACAAACCAGTCAGTCACAGAACCTCTCCTAGCCGTCCGCACTTCACGTTTAATGCTTAACACTCTTGACAACTCTTTCTTAAAGTCTTCACTTGCTTCACTCACTTTATTCACTTGCACCACTTTCGGAGACGGCAAAGTTGTGAAAGAAGAACTCTTTCTCTTCTGCTTGATGGTCAAATCCTTCGACTTTGTGTACGGCTCGCAATCACTGAGATAAGTCTCACTGAATAACTCCACAGCCTTCTTAAACTCTTGGAAGACATTCTCGACAGATTCCGTTTTCAAAATACTTCGAGCGTTAACACTAGATCCAGACGTCGGGATTGATGTACTGGAGTTACGCGAGAGGTCTGAAGCCAGCTCTTTAATACTTTTAAGGCACACTCCGTCGTCACTGTCATGATAAATATTAGCTATATATTCGAGGCTCTCATTGGACGTCCATGCTTCTCCCATAGTATCACTGCTTCCAAACACATATGACGAACTGTTCTTCTTTATTCTTGGTGACAATTCTTCGTCCTCTTCTTCGATAGCCGCTCTGGGAAGGAATTCGAAACTCTTGCTGCGAGTGTAGACGGGCCTATGACCCTTTTCCCTCTTTTCAGATAGCTCTTTACTTCTGAAAAACCAGAAACGTTTGTTGCTTTTGTAGTCTTGTTCCGCTTTAGTGTCGGATCTCTTTGGTATTAGCCTCGGCGCTCCGAGCTCTTTTACTGGGTCTTCCGTTTTCTCGTCCTCCACTATGGTTTTCCATTTTGGCTTTTCCTTTTCTTTGTCTTTGTTAAAGAAACTTATTCTGGACAGTCTGTCGCGGAAGCTGAACGATTTTTTCAGTGGAGAACTGGAGATTTCTTCGTCGGATGATGACAGTCTCTCCGACACAGGTGATTCCGGAATGGGCAGACATGCAGATAAGAATCCGGATGGTTTAGCTACGGCGAGTTCATGAGATTGCGCTCGAGATGGCACTAATGGAGCTGGTTTTAGTTTGTCCGGGAGGTCTCCGAGCAGACCTCGCTCTATCATGAACAAGCTGTCCGCGTTGAGTTTTCTCAAGACATCAGGTCGTCTGATGATGGGTGGTCTGGGCTTATCTTTGTCCATGTCGGACGTCATCACCGGCCCGTGGTGTGTTTTCGACTGGCGCTTATCAACGGCGATATCTTCGAAACAGATAAGCGCTGAAAATATACTCTCATGTTTTGTGTGCTTAACTAATATTACTGTTTGATATACCTGCGCTAAATAATCAAAATACAATGGTCTAGAAACGTTACGTTTAGACAAGATTTATGTGTAAATACAGTAGGTTCGGTAGCTATAGTTTCATTTGTTCTTTCGATGTGTAAAGGCTATTCAGATTGTGCACTAGTTTACCACCTTGGGTAGGGTTCAGGATCGAATTGGATCATTACGTTACAAGTTTACGTGGCAGCAGCTGTTCGAAAGGGCGATAATATCGTGTTTCTCCAGCCGTCCATTACTGTTACAACAAATTTTGGGTAACGCGTAACTTGGGACGTAGCTACGATGTCAGATTTTATTAAAACAGCGACCCAAGCGGTAATTTGTTTTATTAGGAGATTAGGTTACTTATTACTTAAAAAGGAATACTTAGATCATCCCTATATAATTGTATCTTCATGTTGTTTATCGATGTCTTTCAAACAAGGAGGTGGCCAAGAGGCAGATCCAATATGTGCTCGTATGTACATATAAAGTCTTGCTATTGTAAAAGTTAAAATTGCACCAGCCTAAGAATTTCCAGCGAACACGAGAAATTAATCGTCCAACTTTTAAAAAGGTAAACTGATTACTTGCATCTTCAAAATCATCAATTCAGAAGGCATCCGCTGCTGAACATAAGAAACACCTTTTTATACATAATATAATTATCACACCTGTAATCACCGAAAGTTTAGGCAGAGGAGTATCAAATAGTACACCCACATTTCGCCTATTACCATCAACTGGGCAGAAATTTAGACTCGTAGCTGCTACTAAGAAATTCCTAGTGTTAAAACCTAAAAACACCGGCCGACCTGGGGATCGATCAATCGAAAGCAGGACCTCATGCTCAGTAGTCGCGCTTGGGACCACTAGACCAACGAAGCAGTTGTAGTATTTCTTCCATTGCATACAAACATTACTAGAAACAGGGGAAAGAGTCTCCCCTCTTTCAAATAACAAACAACAAGCCATTGCCATGATAAAGCACTCAAACTAATCGTGGCGCGTGCGGGTGTCGTAAAGAGGTACAATTAAGGAAATTGCCAGGAAGTCATTGGGCACTCGACGTAATAAAATGCAAAAGAATAATAGTTTTTCCACTTACATACGCCAACAAACGTGAAATATGTTTATTATTATTGTGTATAATGAAGCCACTCGGACGTACTCGCAACCGTCAAGGTGATTGATATACTCAGGCTTAGAAATTTCTGACAGCTACTGCAATAGTCCAGTCCTTTCACGGTTTTACCTGTGCCCTTGCGTCACTGTCAAACTCACAATGATCCTTATGGTCGTATCAATACGGACATTGTTGGTTTACTATCACTGACAAGTCTGTCAATATTATAGTAATCTTTGTTTTCCTGACAACAAGGTTGCTGTTGGACTACAGCTGCCAGAGGTAAATTAACTGTGAAGGGAATGTACCTACCTACTACGTAGTATTTTATTGTTTCATTTTCATTATGGAGGTAGGTAAGTACGTTGCGTTTTCTTTACGCAAGGAAATTGTCGTAATGTGTACAAATTATCCTTTTGAACGCCTGCTTTCTACATATATCCAATCGTTAATGTGTTCTGCAACTGAGGGATGAAACGCATGTGACTAAAAGAGTGATGTATATGAATTTTGATGGATGGAGAGGGAGAGGAAGGCCGAATGATATGAAAGAGAAAAGAGTAAATGATGCCGTGCCGATGGATATATTGAATAGTACACACGGCGGCATATGAAGCTGTACATTTCCAGTATAACTTGGCCTCGCTTTGTATTCCTCGCTTTCTATACAATGAGAGATCCGCATAAACTGGTTTTGTATAGCTGGATTGGCCGGCGTACGTACGGAGTTATGGAGGCATTAAATGTAAAGATATACCATTAAAAAAAAAAACTTGTGAAATATCTCTCTCGTAGTTAGAAGGTTCCTAGGTATGGTCTAGAACAAAAAAGTGGTCGCAATGGCGATGGTGGGGAGAACAAGTGCCTTTCGGTGTCCTTAAGGGCATTTTGACACCTATTATTATATAAGGTCTATCTTTTCATACACGAAATATTTTAAGAGTAACTTCTATAAGTAGTAAAGTCGCCATAGCAACGAAAAAAAAAATACCTGAGTGTTTTTTTTTTACGAAATTATTATAATTCTAAAATTTTTTGAGACTTTTTGCATAAAACCTTTACTCCTATATTCTAACAATGACAGTAGGTAAATACGACGTAGTAAACTAGCGTATGGATGTTTAAAAATAAGGAGCCAGTATTTATTTTGTGGGACAAGTAATTTTAAATTATTTATTTTTTATAAAAAAAAATCTCTTGAAATGACTTCGTTATAGCCGTTAGATGATTCTCTGAAAATATTTCGTGTGTGAATAGTTAGACCTTATATACACAACAAAGTTAACTTCCCAACAAGATGTTTGGTCAATCGTAGTTGTCATTGATAAATGGTCTTCATCCCCACATGTAACTTTACTGAAATAGGGAGGAACGAAATGGCTTGCGTTTGTGTAAACTATTTAGTTTAAAAGGAAGGGTAGAAAAATCAAGCACGGGAAAAACAATGCCCTTTTATAAAGAAAAAAAAAAACAAAATAAGGTTTTATCGTTTTCTAAATTTAATTTTCATATGCATTGTCGCTGCAGTAACTTTTAAACTGTCTTATTTTAATGGGAAACCATTTCAGACGCTCGACGCTCTGTAAACTGTATTTATTTTTCTATTGTTCATCCAATTTCACACTTTTCACTACATTTTCTTTTAACACGTCATTTTCTACTCTTATCAGAGACTGCAACTACATTCATATTTCTTTTTGAAAACTTTTATTCGCCGTTCGTTCATACACTGCACCGTTCATAGTTGGTACCTACCTAGATAGACTCTATATCTGTGGTTGGTACCTATATACCCGCACGATATTATAGGTAGGTACGTAGTATCTGTTTACAACATAACCTTGATACCATTAAGCACCTACAAGTAAAGTTAAATCGATACAAACGTAGCAACCATAGTTTGTCGTCAGTAGTAGACGACACTAAAACGCGATGTGATAGTTTTGTGAAAAAAAGTGCTTGAAACTGTGCTTTTAATGTGCAAAAAGCATTCTGTATTCATCTATGCCCCTCTAGTTTGTTTAATTGTGTTTATCCTTGGGTGTAGTTCAAGGGCAAGGAGCAAACAAGGTTATTAAGTGCGTGTTAGGCTGTAAAATTCCTCTACTAGACCTGGTGCACCGTGGACGGTACTGACCGTTACAGTGAATGGTCCTGGGGGTAATGGCATTATCACGGTTGGTAGCAGATGACGGCAGTGTGATGTTATCTGCTAGAGGATATTAACTCCTATGGACGTGTAGTAGATGACCTCTTTAGTTGCCGGCGCACTTTAAATCAGCACATCGAAGATTAAACAGAGAATTAATGTTACAGTTAGTTCCCTACACTATTATTTTTGCTATGTAGGGTTTCTTTCGAAAGGCGTACGTAATTTGGCGATAAGACGGGAGTGTGGGATTTTTACCTAAATAATAACACGCCGGTGGTCACCATTCACATAGGAAGAGAGAGAACAACCCTCATTTCTACCGTTAGGGATGGGTTTTTAATTTTTTTATCGCTACTCTTTCTACATCCCGAGCAACTGGGCTTATCCCAGTTGTAAACGTCCCTTTGTGGCCTAATCGCCTTGTTTTGTTGTCTCCTACACGCGTAACATGACCAGTGGTCATGCTTCGCTAGAATCAACAGTGGCGACCCCCAAAGAAAATCATCAGAAAAGAATAGCGGAGGAGTATGAAAAGCACGCGTAGCATGACCACCGTAGAATCGGGTTTTGTTGACGAAAGAATCGACAAAAGGACAGATTTCCTTTGTTGATCTGTGTCGTGTGCAGCTGATATGAAGGGAAGTGGTAATTGTGTTTTTCCGATTTACTGCTCCGCTATTCTTTTCTGATTAATTTCGTTGGGGGTCGCCACTGTTGATTCTAGTTTTCAGGAGTTTAATTGGGTTGGGAATAGTGTAGTTATTCTTTAAAACTTAAGAACATCGCAATTTATACCTACAATAAAATAAGAAGTTTCAATAAAACGTTGCACACAATCGAAACAAACTGAGGAAGTGGACATAATGGTGTTTTGTTACAAAATAATAACAGAGAGTCCGCGCCGTCCCGGTCTGTCACCGAGGAAGAAGTCCGCGGCTTGTAATGGTAAGATTGTAATTTAAGAGGTGATTTGAATGAAAACACGTGGCTTTATTTGCGAGCGAACTTTAGCCGGCGGCGTGGTGGTCGGATTCGGAAATTATTCCTTGGGATCGCACTACCGGGATAAAAAGTATCCTATGTCCTGACTTGGGTCAGGACCCAAGTCTTGTTCTGTGTGCCAAATTTATTTGATATCCGTTCAGCAGTTAAAACCTTTCCAGACAGAATTATTTTTGCATTTATAGTAATAAGTTGGACACCCGCAATAATGATTGCGTTTGGTGATTTTGGGTTGGGTCGAAGGCGCGAGACCACGTGGTCGATCACCGACCCGATGGACAGACTCCATCAAATCTGTCACCAAGACCAAGATCCCTTTGGCAGAATGTGCTCGCCATGCGGTCAATAGAGACCGATGGAAAAGGATCGCGAAGGCAGCGAATAACAACTAAGAAGAAATCATAGTAACAAAAATTATTAAAAAAAATTATGAATGTAATTTTTTTTTCTAAGTCTACGTGAGGATTTGTAATTGGCTTTCTGGTGACTATGGTTTTCTTTTTTGTTTTTTTTTTTATTGCTGCTAAGCTGTAAGTCCTCCATGTACTGAAATTGATTAATAAATAAATAAGTATGGAATGCATTTGTATGGGAAATTAAACTTTGAATAAGGATTGAAGGACAAAACAATGTTTACCTTGTGCTCTTGCAATATTATGTCTTCCTGGTACACGTGGAGCAAGAATGAATCATAGAATTAGATGACATACTCATTGATAATTGTTTTTTTTAATGACAACATTTGTATCCCTTGTTTAATATACTTTTTTATAATATTTTGTTATCTTTGTATAGAATCGTTTTTACCGATTGTTTGTGAATGTTTGAACCTTGTAGGCCTTGTAAATTCTTAGATTCTTGTTAACTTATTATGTTGTTTTACGTTTTTTGTGTAGTAGGTAAGCAACGACTTATTGTCGGGCCTATTGCTGCCCTCTCATACTTAAGTACTTAATGCTTATAAAATAATATTGTAAAACAAAATAATTTTAAAAGAGTAATCATGGAGTTTCTTGCCGGTTCTTCTCTATAGGACAGGACGAACCCGAACCGTGCACCTGCCCTGAGTTTTAAACATGCCCACATGGGCCAGGCCTATAAAATAAAATATTTTGACCCTAATACTAGAATTCGGGACTCCGTTATCCCTCCGTCACAGGACTGAATCTTTTATACCATCATACGTAGACGCTTGAAATTTTCACAAAGTAGGTATGTAATACTATCTATAGCCGGTATAACAATAAGTAATAAAATAAACAGCCTCGTTGGTCGAGTGGTCGTAAGCGCGGCTGCTGAGCTTGAGGTCCTGGGATCGATTCCCGGGTCGGGCAAAGTGTTATTAGATTTTTCCATCAGGAATCTCTTAGCCACGGAGTCTGGATTTTATAAATGGCATTAGGCTCGCCCCCTATTACATAGGACTTAAAACATAACTGGCAAAATGTGAGTGTACTAATAGGTAGTTACACCTTTGCCTAATCCTTCGGGGATTACAGGCGTGATGATGTTATGCGATGTAATTAAAATAAAGTTAATAATTTATGTGGTAAGCTAGCGCCTATCAAAACAATATTGTCAAAACACGAACAGTCATTATTTTAAACGTAAAGTTTCAGGCGCGTTCCATACAACACTCTGTAAAGGGTCATTTAATGCCCTACCATCTTGTGTAAGGATGTTTTTTAGGCTCTCTAAAGCTTACAAATTTCTAACAAGAAACAGGACGACAAAAATCCAAAGTTTCAAGTTCACTATAAAAAAGTCTTATTCTCGCATTGTTCCAGTACGCAGCTCCGTGTCACAACTTCGCTCGCTCGACTACGAGACTGGTACAGACCTATTAGACTCCATCCCTGAGAAAGAGTGGAAGCTCCTAGCAGCTCTAGCACGAAAGAGAGAAGAAGACATCGAGAGAGACAAACTCGCCGACCAGTTCCGACAGCTGTGGCAGAAGGAGAAAGCAGAAAGGGAAATTGTTAGTCTCTACTTGATTATTGTGCTGGAATAAGTAGTTTCCTTCCAGTCCCCGTAGTATGACCACCGTAGAAAAGGATTTCTTTGACGGAAGAATCGACAAAATGACAGATTGTGTCGACACAATGACAGATTTCTTTGCACTATCTGTCATTTTGTCGATTCTTCCGTCAAAGAAATCCTTGTCTACGGCGATCATGCTACGGGGGCAGGTTTACATGCTTCATCGTTTACCATAAGGACATCGATCACGCGAACCTATCACTTGTAATAAAATAAAATAAACAGGCCAAGTGCGAGTCGGACTCGCGCATGAAGTGGTCCGTTTTTTCCTTTTGAGGTACGGAACCCTAAAAACCTATATGGTAAGGTTCCTTTCTAAAGAGGAGCTCGGGGCTAAATAATAACAGCCGATCGGGTCGATCTTTAGGTTAAGCCGTGCTTGCCTAGGTTGGTCCGTGGATGGGTGACCACCCATTACATGCCGAGTTTCCTCCGTGCCTCGGAAAGCACGTTAAGCCGTTGGTCCCGGCTGTCATATGTAGATCTTTGACACATGTAGTCAGTGGACCAAAAGTCTGACAATCAGTCATACCAAGGGGTATCGTATTATCCAGTACTAACAGGGTCGTGGAGGTCAGATAGGCAGTCGCTCCATGTAAATACTGGTACTCAGTTGCATCCGGTTAGACTAGAAGCTGACCCCAAAATACAGGGTGTAAATAGACCCTTAACGAAGCCGAAAGGCACTTGTTCTCCCCATCTTTGCGATCATTTTATTGTTCGAGACCATACCTGGGAACCTTCTAGTTACGGAGATATTGGGGGTCAAAGTTCCAAGTTTAATGTAAGCTTTTTACACCTCCACCACACCTGTACTATTCAATCCACACATCAGCACCATGCTTTGAGTGCGTTCCATCGAGTCCTACCGTAAAACGTGATTTTTTACCCCAAAAAAAAATCGTTTCCCAGCAATAATTTTTGCGTAAAGTTACTTGGTTGACGGCTTCGTGAAGAGTCTGTTTTCACCCTGTATGTAGTTGGGAAAAGGCTAGGCAGATGATGGTAAGGTTCATTGTATATAAAAATAGTTAACAAGCGTAGTTTCAGAGTTTGGCTTGACAAATGACAATAGGCAGATGAGGCCAGCGCAGTGTCGAGTAGTTAATTGATATAAAATAAAATAACTTGATTTATAGAAACCTCAAATGCGCCATTATTCACTCACGAATATAATACAGGGTGTAAAGTTTTCTGTTTACGTTTCCCAGCAATAATTTTTGCGTAAAGTTACTTAGTTTGATGTACAGAATACTTAGTTGACTGCTTCGTGAAGGGTCTGTTTACACCATATAAAGTATGGTGTAGAACATGATCGTTTTATACAATCTAAACTTATGAAAGGCATGAAAAAAAAAAATATTTAGGTAAGCGGAACTCGCTCGCCGGTAAATGCAGCGATGGGGCATCGCTATAGATATTGCGCTGGTTAGGCTCTCGAGAGAACCTATGTCCAGCAATGGGGCGTCTTCAGACTGAAATAGTAATGATGATTAATGCATTAAAACTAACTTATTCAACTCCAGCTCGAAGCTGAAACCGTAAACCAGTACAGGCGCTACATAAACGAAAAGCGGCGTGAAGAGAAGTCTCGCTATGAGTACATGCAGTGTCAGAAGGCACTTGAGTCGCAGATCAAGAGACAGGAACTACTCGAGTGCATCCGGCACAAAGAACAGCGCACTGCTGACCTGCTCGCCCAGATCGTTGATGAGAAGGTAATTTCTAAGCGACATTCAGGCTGCCTGTCCACCGGAGCGGAGCGAGGCTGCGGAGCGGAGAAACGGAGAAATATTAACCAATAGGATTGCATGCTGGAGCGGAGCGGAAATTTCATGCAATCCTATTGATTAATATTTCTCCGTTTCTCCGCTCCGCAGCCTCGCTCCGCTCCGGTGGACAGGCAGCCTCAGGCAGGTGTCAAACAAACGAGTCTGGGAGTGGATACCGCGTATCTAGCTAACGTAGCGTGGGACGCTCCCAAGCTAGATGGACGAATAGCATTATAAAGGTGGCTGGCTAGCAGGCCCGATGGCACCTAAGAAGCAGTTTCCTGCCGGCCTCCCTTCGGGAACAAGGCACTCTACTGGCCAGGTCAGACTGCGGCAGGCGGAGGACAGTCTGATGTTGCGCAGCATGGTAGAGGTCGATGTTCAGCTGTGGACTGCGGGCAATAAATAGGCTGAGTTGATTAATTCTGCCAGGTGTGGTCCGAAAACGTGGGAGCGGGATGACTTTCGAGCGTTTTTAAATTCCGGACAAATTTTTATCATTCTTCTCGAATCCAATATGGATGGTGTGTTGCCACTTCAAATAAAAGGCAGAAAATGATTATTTTTGAACTTTCTTGTCAAAAGTTTCTTATACAAAAAAAATTAAATCTTTTTTTAGGAGTATGAACGCTAGTGCCGTGAATTTGTCTATGTTATCAGAATATAATAGGACTAAATCCATCTCCATTAACAATCATGAAGACAAGAGTGCCAAAATTAAAAAAAAAAACGGTCTCAGTTTCATGTCGATTTTTTATAATTCCTCAGGCTTGCTGCTTGGTAGGGAGAGCATTTGAAGAAGAGGCGCGCACTCTACTTGCTGCCGATCGACGTATACGTATGGACGAAGCCAAACAGTTCAGGAAACACGTGGAGCTCATTGATAAGCAGAGAAAAGCCGACAACGCTATGCAGAAGCGAACGACGATGTTGAGAGATGCCACTCAGGTACACCTTGTAGCTAGAAGATAGAACTGTGGCCCAATGCTAAAACAGGATGGAGCTATATGGCATACATAGCTCCATCTACCTTTCGCATATACGGACCCTATACGAACTTTTGACACAACGAAAAGTATTATGCCACCATACATAGTGTTAGAACTCGGCTGTTACTCAATGATATTAGACAATAATTACGGCTAGAAGACACACAGAAACTCTGATGATACTGTTACGAGCTGGGTATGGGATAAATCAAACAACCGACGTAACAGTACACTAACTCCGTAACCAGGTTGTGGTCAGAGAAACATTTGTTGCATATAAAATATCATCATTCATCGACATCATTTCAGCCGAAAGACGTCCACTGCTGGACATAGGCATCCCCCAAGTGTCGCCACATTGACCGGTCCCGTGCGACTCGCATCCAGCGGATCCCTGCAACCTTCACCAGGTCATCGGTCCACCTAGTGGGAGGTCTTCCAACGCAGCGTCTTCCGGTTCGTGGTCGCCACTCCAGAACTTTTCGGCCCCATCGGCCATCCGTTCTGCGAGCAATGTGCCCTGCCCACTGCCACTTATAATATATACTTACTGGTATTCAGCTTCATCTGGTTAGGCTGAAAGCCGACCGCAACATAGTTGAGAAAAGGCAACGCAGATAATAAAACAGTAGTATCGCTTAAATTCTTATTACGATAATTTAACTTCATCGTGTACCTACCGTAACTGTTCTTTCCAGCGCGTCGCGATACACAACGCCCTTTCCTCCTGGGAATCATCGCTCCTCCGTCAAGAAGTGACAGCGATGGACGCAGCACGACGCGCGCACCACGCTGCCAATGCGGCCCTGACAGACGCGCGCAGTGTACGACTCATGCGTGCCCGGGAGGCAAGGAGGCGGCGCGCGAAGAACCTGGCTGTTGTTACCCAGCAACTTAGAGATGCTATTAGGTATGCTAGATAAGGTAGTGGCCCGCTGAGGTTTCTAAAATCTTGTCACAGTTATTTTATCTCTGAAATAAACTTTATGAGAAGGCAAATAAAGTTCAGTACAGCCAAATCAGAAATAAAATAATGATGAAAGGACAGTTCAATCCTGTCACAGTGCTTTTTCCTAAAATTTTATTATTCACTAGCTGTATATCCGGCTCGAAGGACCAATGTTCGGGGTTGGGGTGAGATTGAGATAAAGATTATATAGAACTATATTTCGGTAATAAAGATACGATTAAAACTAATGAGGTGAACGAAATGAGATTGAGACGTACTGACAGTTTTTACTTATAGGTCATACATAAAATATTCAAGGCATAGAGTGCGGATCGCAATTATGCTGACTTTATTATTTTTCGGTGATTGACCTGAGGGTTTTGGAATAAGCATGACTGCAGATCCGTGTGACTATTCTGTGTCATATCAGAAGGCCTATTCGCCACATGAAAGATGATCACAGCCTTTGTGAGACGATCCCAAGCACAACAACTTGCAAAACTAAAACTACCTCGTGCAATGACAGGAGAGAGTTAACATCAGAAAACAAATATTATTATTTATGCTGCAATGAATGTAACGTCAAACTTCTGTGTGAAAATTCGGTTAAGGCAGTTAGGTTATCAGGTGCTGGTCTGTTGCGTGTGGGGAAGGCTGTTTAGTAAAAACAGAAGATTTTATGGTGTATTCTAGCAAATGATTGTCTAGTAAAATTAGCACGACGACATAAAATTATTATTTTTTTATTTATAGTAAATTTCAAGCACAATGTGTATTGTTTCCTGAATGAATTGAATTGAATTGTACCCGCGGCTTCGCTCAACGTGACCGCGTATTCTTTTGTCATTGTCAAAGTTTACGAACGTAAAATATAGCTGCAACTCATGATCTATTCTGGGTCCCAACGGTTAATAGCATTACAAACTAAGAAAAAAATCTTCTAAGTTTGGTTTTTCAACGCATTGTAGTGCATTCATTGCGCACTTATAAAGACTCTCCACTTTGGTCGCAGTTCGTCTTATTTATGTTACTCAAAGTTTTGAAAAGATTTTAATTGTAAATCTGTAATATTCTAACCATGGTGATACATAATAGGTATGTACTCCCATAGTTGTAGCAGCTCAATGTGAATACGGGGCTCCCGACCAGACCATGGCCGACCATGCTGGAGTGTCCAGTGTCCCTACACCTACGTATTAGAGGGTTTACTGTCAAAAACGCTATTGACTCGCGACAACGTAATCATCTGGGTGTACATAATTTCTTAAGACGTACCATCGGTCCGAAGGAAGAAGAAGAACATGGCAATGATATTAGATCTCGTATTTCCGAGGATGGAGCATGATGCTTAAGCGGATACTTTTCCAAGGACACTAGACGCAGGTATTATGCTGATCGATGGAACAAAGACTGTTGAAGCAAGCCCTTCGCCTATTCACCACATTTATGTTGACTATTATTGATATTTTGTTCCGAAGTTGAAATGCTAGAGCAGTCACATCTACACGTTAAAGACGTGCCGCGAGTGTAGCAGTTTCTCTTACGGATATTATTCCTCTTCACTCTGGGGTATCTCCACAATTGTAAATAAAGCCTGCCTAGTATCGAAAAAATGCCTAATACGGGGGGTATCCCAACTCCCATCTGTTTACCGAATGAAAAATATTTGTAAAATACATAAAAGAACATAACGAATGGGTTGCCTAATCATTAAGTCAAGAATATTTAAAATTGCGACAGCCGTGAGGCTTGACCGATTTTACTTAGACGTTAGACCTTCCAATCTCACTTAAGCGTAAACTCGTCGACCTGCGTATCCTGCCTATCCTAACCTATGGTGCTCAGACATGGTCTTTGACGAAGGCTGAGAAGTCCAAACTCAAAGTTTTACAAAGAGCAAGAGAGCCGTTGTGGTGCTTGTCATGACTGAAACGTCAAACAATTGAAGCTTATGGACATAATGCAATATTGTTCACCCATTTAAGAAAGTAGGGTGATAATCTATACCCTAACATTTGAAGAAGGCTGTATGGAAAATTTGTGCAAAATTTGTTCAGGCTCTATGCAGTAGTTTTTGCGCCAAGTCGGAACATCGATTTGGATTTTTACGATTTTATTATTTGTATAAAAGTCACCGTTTTCGTTACATTATGGTTGCTGGGGTTGCAGAAGTAAAATAATTGCGAAAGGCCACATTCGTCGTCATCTTGTATGTTCTTTGTTAGTACTCGTGTCGACTCGCTTCTACATTTTATGACCACATCTGCCAGTAACGTGTATGGTGCCTATAGTAAACGTCAACAGGTTTACTATAGGCATCATAGCTTACGCTTGTCCACCACACCGGTATGCAGGCAAAATCATTTTTTTGTAATTTGAAGTTTCTTGTCCTAAATAAACACCAATTTTAATGAAATCTTATACTATGTGTTACCTTTAGGTGCTAATATCTAATCATCATAGAATAGGCATTTCGTCCAAATACCATACGCCCCATTTTTGAATACTTTATCGTATGGATAAAGGACCATTTGGCGTATGGTATTTCCAAAGTGTAAATTGTTGAATGATAATGAAAACTACCTCTATGTGACTTGTATTTGTAGGTAAAAGTAAACGTAATCTTGTGTAACTTATTTTTAATATTAATCACTAATAAATTATTTACATCTAAAATTACATTTGGTTTGATTTTTAACAATCCTTTGTAAATAATCCCTATGTACAACACTCCTTAGAGGTGTATGTTCCTTCCAATATCATTCCGTCCTGCTCGCACATTTCGGGACCGCGAGAGTCATAAAATGTGCGAGTGGGTCGGTGATTTTTATAATTACTAGACTAGATTAGAAATGTACTATTTAGTACGAGATTTCTAATGTCTTGGTCATAAGTGTCGTGTCTTTTAACATTATACACTTCATGAATGCGCCGCCGATACGTAAGTTGGAAATGTAAATTGTCGACAGTTCAGTCAGATACTATACACAAAATCCAAATCAAACTGCGCCTTAAATACAGACCATCCACATTATCCACATAGCTATGCCTTTAGGGCGTTCGCTAAAATTCAAGGATGGGGGCGCGGGTGTACGCTCGCGTCATCGCGTGTCTGTATTGATAATAGCATGAGGTTACGTGTGACAGGTTTTCTATGAATATTTTGACAGCGGACACCCACTTCGTGTACCCGCGCGAGTTTCAGACGGCTTATGGACATGACATAGTATCGTTTGAAAGACGCGCGACTGCTCGCGGCGACGCGAGATTTCACCCGGCCCGAGCCATTCAAACGATACTATGCATTTTCTAATGGAGATAAAACGTAAAATGGCTTGACAGTGCACGCCGGGTCGCATCGCGTCACGTCTCGGTGTACGCGTTTATCGCATTCAGTGATTCAGCATTTATGCTGTGAACTATTTGAGGTGGTAAGCGGGTCTCAGTACACACTCATACCAGTTCCTCTCAAAGAAACCCACCATTTTTCATTCCCCTCCATCACCAGTCCCCAAATAATTCACATCACTAAGATCCTTCGTAGCAGCCGCGAGTCGAGCCCTAGCCTTCTTATACTTCTTCAGGGCAGCCTCAGCACCCAGGAGTAGTGCTGATGCTGTACTGGTGCCGGGTTGAGGAGGTGGCGCTACGAGGCCACCCACCTGGGCTTGTGAGATGATGGTCCATCGAAGGTTGATGGAGCCTGTTGATGTGAATATGTAGTTTGTGTCCTGTAGATGAGAGAAGGCTGGGCTATGAATAATGGTCATGCTGAGCATGGGACACTGGGTTAGATTCCAAGGTCAGGCAAGGTTTGACAGTTGCGAAATTCTCAACAGTAGTACGGATTGCAGATATGACCCCAATTGATGGTAAGAATGGTAAATCACATTTATTTCAAGTGTTTTGGTAACCCAAAATAAATAAATAAATTTTACACACTTTTACATGTCACATTATGTTATGTTTTAAAACTAGATGGAGCCGGTGTATCATACCTGACTACTCTGAGAAGAAACAGCCGAAATAAACTCAGAGATCACTGTCTCTTTTAAAGTCCAGACATTGGTCAAGTCAAATGAGGACCATGCAAATTAGTATCTGAGATGGTCTTTTGAAGAAAGAACCACGCAGATTTGAGTGGACCTGTGCAGTCTGGTGTGGTGGATGTCATGTGAATGTGACTAATGTAGTTATCACATTCAGTATACGCTCGTGTCTGTCTGTCTTGAAAAATAGTATGAGCAACTATAAAGAGGCGCGTGCGCGTGCGGCGGATTTTGTAAGGATATTATGGCAGCCTGCACCCGTTGTGAACACCCCAATCAGTTCATGATATTGGCCATCCCAGTCACCCGAATTAAAAATCAAATCACCTGCAACTGTGGTTCAGCGAGTACATTCAAATCCTTGATCAGGTGGCATCCCCCTAAGAAGAACCGCCTGCTCTCTGCTGCTACTGTATCCAACTCCTCAGGGCGGGTGCAAACCAGCTGATTGGAGTAGCAACCAGGGTCCAGGGCGAGGGGCAGGTAGCAGTACCCTTCGGTACGATGGCGACCCCACCAGTCCGATGATATGGCTTCGAGGAATAATTTTATGGGTGCTGGTTCTGTAATTAACAGTTTTACTTATCAGCTTAACAGCAATGTTATTTTAGTTAATTGAAAGTAAGAGAGAGAGAGAGCCTCGTTGGTCTAGTAGTCACAAGCTGACTGCTGAGCAGAACCCAGGATTTGTTCGATTCCCGGGTCGGGCAACGTGTTATTGCGTTTTTCCATCAGAAATTTCTCAGTAACAGCCACGGGGTCTGGATTTGTGCCCGATGAAAGGCAATATCGCCCCTTATTACAGGAGACTTAAAAAATACATAACTAGCGAAATGAGGTTGTACTGTTAGGTACACCTCTGCCTAACCCTTCGGGGATTACAGGCGTGATGTGATGTTAAACTCAAACTCAAAGCATTTATTTCAATTAGACCTACAGAGACCATTATAGGCACTTTTGAATGTCAGAAAAACAAAGAAAGCGAAGTTACAATCACAGACACAAGGCATAATAACTTGTAAAAGTACTGTAGTTGCCCATTCCAAGGCGTAGATCTCTATGGAGAAGAATGGGCAAGAAACTCCATGGACACTCTTTTCAATCAAAATACTGTTACAAAATTTGGGTTACATCATTCATGTGGAGACACATTTATGTGAGAACGATGTATAAAGAAATTCAAGTTAAGAGCGTCCAGAGTAAAAAGATTCAATCAACAGTTCAAAAAGTAAACAATGGCAGTTAGGCTCATCTAGCATCCAGCCCAAAGTCTTAGTCTAATGACTAATGCTCAGCAATCGCGATTGCGACCGCTGGACCAACGAGCATATTATTATTATTTCCTTTATTTATCTTCCTACATACTAATTACATTTTTAAATATTTCTTAACAAAAACCATATAAAAAAACATTTAAAAATATAAAAAAAAAATAGTAGCCCACCGGTATCGGGAACAGGGTCCAAGCTACCGGCGGTCAGGGCTCCAGAGAGAGGAACCTCCTAACAATACGAGCCGTGTCTAGGAGTACCGCTTTCTGAATCAAGCCCTTGATCCAGCTGCCTAACGAGAGCCTCCTCAGGTATTGGTCGAGGCTCTTGGCAATTAAGCCATGGGCTGATACGACTATCGGCACAATGATCGCTGAGTCCACATCCCACATGTCGACAACCTCGCGAGCCAAGTCAAGATACTTGATTTTCTTATCTTTCTCGGCTTTCACGAGGTTCTCATCATGCGGGACCGTTATGTCAACAATCATTGTGCGCCGCTCTGATCGATCCACCACCACTATATCAGGCTTATTGGCTACAATAGTCCTGTCAGTGATGATGGATTGATCCCAGTACAATGTGATACTGCCATTTTCGAGAACTGGGTCGGGCACATACTTATAGTACGGTACTTCCGATTCCACAAGGTTGTATTTTAGAGCAAGTTGCTGATGGATAATCCTGGCTACAAGGTTGTGTCTATGCAAGTACTCTCCGTTAGCCAGACGAGAACACCCGGAGATAATATGACGGATTGATTCGCCTGGACGGTGGCATGCCCGACATATGTCAACCGTACCGTCCTTCACAATAAATCTCCGGTAGTTATTCGTCATCATAACTTCATCCATAATTGCACAGACAAAACCGATGCAGGGCCCGGAAAAAGCGTCCGTGAAGCTCTTTACTCTGCCATACCTCCATGCGGTCGTTAGTGTCAAGCACTAAGGGTTTGCGCCAGTTCTCTTTAGCCAAGGAAAGCGATTAAATTATTATTATTTTTTTTTATCTCGATGGGAAGTTGGGTGCGACATGGTGTTGAATCGAAATCGAAACAAATGGTTGATAGTAGATAGCTCGTTTTTAGGTATCCGTACCGAAGGGTAACCAACGGAACCTATTACTAAGCCTCTGCTGTCCATCCGTCTGTCTGTCACCGAGCTGTATCTCATGATCCGTAATAGGTAGTCAGTTGAAATTTTCACAGAATATGTATTTCTGTTGTCGCTATAACAGAAAATAACAAAAGTAAATTAAATAATTAGGGGAGGCTCCCCTACTACGATGGTACGGAACACTTCATGCGCGAGTCCGACTCGCACTTGGCCGGTTTTATTTACTAACTTCCCGCTGACAGTTTTTTTTTATTAATGATTATTTTACCTCATCATCTGCCTAGCCTTTTCCCAACTATATTGGCGTTGGCTTCCAGTCTAAACGGATGCAGCTGAATACCAGTATTTTACATGGAGTGACTGCCTATCTTACCTCCACAACCCAGTTAGTACTCGGTAATAGGATACCCCTTGGTAAGACCTAATGACTGTCAAAGATCTACAAATGACAGCCGGGACCAGCGGCTTAACGTGCTTTCCGAGGCACGGAGGAAACTCTGTATGTAATGGGCGGTCACCCGTCCACAGACCAACCTAGGCAAACACGACTTAACCTAAAGATCAGTCCGAGCGGCTGATATTATTTAGCCCCGAGCTCCTCTAATGATTATTTTACCTAATCCAGTATTAACGAGTAGAGACAATTCCACAATATGTCCGTAACTCCATTGCTTGTTTCCATCGATGGTTACAGCTTCGCTCGTATGTGTTCTCCCCTGGAGAGTGTCGGTGCATTGAATGTCCTCTGGCACCTGAAAAAAACAGAAAATAACATTCATAATCACACACATCATCATAACTGTACACCTCTGCCTAACTTTTCGGAGATCTGGCGTGATGTTATGGTATACTCAGACTTCGTCTCGGCTTTAATCGTACACGCAGGCCCAGTGAGGATTGCTCTTTGAATTTTTGGTTCTGGTTTCCTCACGATGTTTTCCTTCACCATTTTGAAAGCAGTGATGGTAAATTAATGTTTTCAACAAGCTTTTATTAAAATTAAAGAAGAAAATTACGTTTATCTATCAAAATTGAACGCGTATACAAAATTTCGTGTTTATGCTATTAACCGTTGACCATCTCTCGTGGGGAGACGGTCAACGTCATGTCAGGTCATGTCTGTCATAGAAATATATTGTCACCAGAACCAAAGGTGTGAGCAAAATCACAGCTCAATCAGTTGGGGGGAACTGGTTTGAAATACAATTCCAAGATTTGATCAATACATACTAACTAACTAATAAGGCAAGGCAAGTTAAATAATAAACAAATTAATGCGCCTACAGCTCGCTCGTAAGTTGGGGGTTACCACAGCCATAGACATGTATAGAATATTCACCTTGATATCAAACTCTATGTACAAGTTGTCCATGTCAAAGTCTGTAGCAGTAAGTATCTCTATTGTGACGTAGTACTGTTTCTTTCCAACAGGGGGCATCACGAAGTTCAGCAAATATCTCTGTTTTCTCTCCCATCTTTTGTGAAGTTTTTTTAGCTGGAAATACAAATAATAATATTTTCGGTTATGGCATTATAAATATCACGACTTGACTAACACATACAGGGTGTAAACGGACCCTTCACGAACCTGTTAGCAACTCATTCTGAATATAACACGTAAGTAACACAGCGCCAAAATTTTTGCTGGGATTGGGAAACGACTTTTGTTGGGTTTTAAGGGTGTACTGTATTGCGATTAGATTCTTGCTCATATGAAGCCACACGGTCACATGTCCAGGTGAGTAACTGACAGTTATAATACACTAGTTTGACGGCATCTTGATTCCAGTGGTCATAAGCCCGACATAAGGCTCCTGGTTTTGATCCCCAGATTGTGCAAAGTATTATTAAGAACCAGTTGTTGCCCGCGTCTTCGTTTGCGTGAAATTATTATATATTACTTCCCTTTTTTAATCGGATTTTGTTAAAAATTTCAAGGGTTTTTATTTTTTTGCACGGAACCCTAATTAAATTATTTTTGTAAAATTAAAGTAGCCTAAGTTAGACCTTATAACATCAGCTATCTGCAAGTAAAAGTCCCGTCAAAATCGGTCCAGCCGTTTCGGAGACTAACCTAAACAAACAGACAGACAGACAAAAAATGAAAAAAATGTGTTTTTGCTATTAAGTGCCGTATTTCCTATGCATTCAATACAAACCTGTTTTGATATTACAAACAGAAACTTCAATTTTATTTATTTGTATACATAGTCAAGATTTGGCTTGCCCTATTAGCTTTTATATAAATTAGCGAAATGGGGGTTCTGCCTAACCTTTTAGCAAACACAACAGAAGCATAATATCATGTTCATTACATGCGTTTTTTAATATGAGTGAATATGAAACAGTCATACCAACATAACTAACTCTTCCCCGCACACATCCTCAAACTCAATCTCAACAGCGTACTGGTATCCCCATGGCACACCAGCAGCAGTCTCCATTGAGTACGGGTTCAGTTCCAAGCTGTTGACATCTGGCATCATGACCATGTAGTTGTGGGCTGTGTTGTGGTAGATGGAGAGGATTGTCACCTCCTGTTTGTAGATTAACTGACAGTCTCTGGAAGGATAGAACATCAAAGAAAATTAAATTATAACAGTATTTAAAAAAAAAATTAGTTATCTTGAACTAGAAAGATTTTTTTAATATTCTATCATATTGTAGGAAATAAATAGTGAGTGAAGTGTGAGGCTTGAATAATTCCCAATAATAGTGGAAAGAAGAAAGTATATTTTTAACACACAAAGTTCACAAAAAAATACCAGTTCCACAAGACAGAAGAAGTGACTGCAAGAATGTCAGAAATAATAGAGAACAGAATGAAAACTAACAGCGCGGAGGTTGTTTAAAGGATTTAAATATGTCGGATATGACAGGATTTATTCCGTTAGGCTCGTACATCATGTGGGCAGATGATGGGTTTCGTGCTATGAAAACACACTGGGTGCGATACACTGTTTCTAGCAAACTAACGAATTACTTGAGATTACAATTTAACACAATAACACTGGGCACAATGAATCGGGTGCAGTTCCAAAACGTCTTAACTCCGCCGCGATCAGACATTTACTGTCGCCCTCGCCTCGAGTTGAACATCAGGGCACTGTAGAAGCACGCTGTGGTGTGGGTAGACTGGTAAACAGGTCGCGTGATGTCACCACTGGCGCGCTTGCGATTCATTTTATATCTGTACTAATGACCGGATCCGACAAATATATGAAAAAGTTTGTAATGTAGTAGGTCACTACAGTATTATAGTAATTCTCTTAAAAAGTTGTAATGCCTGGCTTACCCTATATTACATAAAACTTCCCACTTCATCATAGTACACACACACTACAATGTTCACCACCAATGATCACATTCACTATAATGTTGGGTAACTACACACTTCTACCTACCCAAAACTGGTCATGACAATATTAAAGCTAGGCAAAGTAAGAATATAAATATAGAAAGTTTACTTTTTTTAACATAAAATATAAATAATCCTGTCTTCTTCTTTATCGTGGTTAGTGCCTTACCTTGTGTCAGAGTTTTATGCCGCCTATGGGCGCCATGCGCTCCTGGGTAGGGTTTAAAATAAATAATAGCTTTACTAAGTACTTTACGGGAATATAGGGAAAACTTACTCATTATAATCAGAATTATCAAACACAACATGCATAGCTGTCCATTCCTCAGTTTCCATTGCAATATTTTCTTCACTCTTGAACAGAAGAGTTGTTGAAATGGTATCACCTCCAAATACTCTTCCGACCACATCATTCAAATTTAACTTTTCCAAATATGAATCCAAATTAAGAAGACCACTATTTTTTTTCTTACAGTCAATAGGCAAAGGTAAATAGCAGTCTTCATCCACATAAGTGCATATCTTAGAAGGTCGGTACTCTATGTTCTCCATCATTTCATGATAATTTAATTCTGTATCTGTGATGCAGTTGTGAATTTCTGAATAACGCTGTACTTCCCATAAGCTGAAGAGTTTTTCTTGCCATTTAAAAGAGAATTCATCTGCAGTGTTTTCTAATTTTAAAAATGTATTGCCTGTAGTACAGGCTTCGAATTTTGGCAGTGATATGGTGCCATCTTGGGGCTTCAGTTTTATTCTAAAAAACATATTTAATTTGGTTATTTTAGTAGGTATATTTCTTATAATTCTGTAAAAACAATTTTAAGGTGGAAGCGCTAGGGTAACCCGCGCAATTCAAATTTTCTTACGCTTTATTGCAATTTGCAGGTCAGTGACGGGTTGTTTGTTAGTTAAAATATGATTCGCAGCCATCACAAATATGGCTTCAATGAGATATTTATTAAAATCATCAATACAACCCTCAAATTTGTTTAAACCCATTCAATGACAGAGGGTCGTATTGATGATTTTAATTATTACAATTCTGTATACATATGTATTACACCGCCTACGGCCGCGAAACGTATTTTAATCAACATGAAATTTGTATTTCGCGAACTACCCTGGCGCTTCCACCTTAAATACATAGAATGTAGTTGGGTCTCCTTGTTGCCTTATCAAAATAAGAGGAAACAGTTTCTAAAAAAATACCATAAAGACCTATTGTTGCCATTGTCACACACAATGGCAACAATAGGAAGAATTAAAAGACCCGTAGGTGCAAGACTTGAAACTGTTAGTTTTCGTTAACCGTTATCGCTACAACTACTATCACATTAGTAAGTAGTCAATGCAGTAAAACAAGTGTCTTGAAGCAGTTATTCAAGGATAAACTGTTCCGTACAATTGTGAAGCAAACAATAATTAATTAATATGAATAACTCACTTTATTTGTAAATCTCTGATATCCTTCTTTAGCCAGTATACACCTGAAACTTTATTACAACGGTTAAAGTCGTTCATTGTCTGACATATATCAGTGTATTCGAGCTGTGAAACTATTTTTCCTTCCTGGTCCTAATGTCCTATGTTTTGTTTTGTAAATTTTGTAATTGTATGCAGTTTCTAAAACCATCACCATGGCAACCGATGACAGCCGTTACAAACGCGTTCCTATAAACTTAATTTACGCATGTTACGTTGCATTCACAAATGAGAAAAATTTCGGAAATAATTATGAAATAATTATTAACTGCTCAAAAACAGTCAAAACTACTTCAATATAAATATTAAATAAAAACTCAAAAAATGAGACGTATGACGTACGAGATGCGTGATTAGCGCATTCTGATCATCAAATGTTGCCATCATTACTATTTTCTGAGACAATTTCATTCCGTTCATTCATGCATCCGTGCCAGTGTCATTGAGATAGACAGTGTCAAGAGTGTCAAACAAACCAAAGCCATTCGTTCGTTGTTATTTTCCCGTCAGTCGTTAACGGTACTCTGAGAGAGTTTGTCGTCTTTATTTCCGTAAAATAAACACGAATATAATAAAGATAATCGCGAAATATCTACCTTTTCCTACAATCGTTATCTTATCACGTATTGTGTAGGATTAATCGATCATGTTCAATCATCACTGTGCCTTGTTTACGGCTGTGTTATGATGTGCTACTTAGCTTAATTATTTACATTTACCGATATTTACTGTTGATTTTTTGAGTGAAAATGCCTTCTGGACGAGAGACGGCTGTTTCGATGCCGCTGACACCGTCGCGGTCCGATTTGTATTGGCGGAGGATTTTTGAAAAGGTACGGAATAACAAAGCAATAAAACTCCCGATAGACAGGTGCAAAACCAGTTGTGATTGTACCTACTATTTACATTATATTGATAACACTTATGTACAGATTTTTCTTAGACTTATTATGAAGCAAGTATTGTATCATACGAAGTAGCATAAAGTAGGATAATTACCATTCTTTGTAATCAGTTTGAAGTAATTATATCCTTACACAATATCTTGGTATTAAGTATCGGTTTTTTTATTCATTTTAAACTTTCTTTCAAATATGAATAGGTAGGCATACGTTGGTGGTACTTTGTGTTACACATCTTATAAATTAATTCAACCAACTCATTTGTATTATTATCTCCAAATAATAACTCTACGAACCTGTTAAATAATAGGCATTATCCGTTTACTGTGTAGCAAAAAAAAACTACATTAGCATAATGTTTGTCTATGACAACATATCATTGCTGACAAAATTTCAAATCCAACAATATCATGTAAACTTAAAATCGGTCATAGCAAAAACTACATTTAAATTGGCCAGTATAGAATATCAAAATTCACAAGGAAGTAGAATTGATTCTATTTCATCTCTATTGAATCTCTTTTAAGTTATGTCCTTTACTCATTTTTATGTAAAAAAAAGTGTGGAAAACTAGTAACCTTCTGTTATCAGGAACGCAGTCCCAGTTATCAGCAGTCAGGGCTCCACCGATATAATCCTCCAAACGGCATTTTCCAAAACCTGGGAGGAACACTTATTATTATATCAGTCCCTGTGTTTTTCCTAGACTCAACTGTCGAGAAAAAACTTCCACAGATTTTGATTTAGGTTGAGTTCATTTTGCTTTTATGAAGTTTAGAAATAAAACAACAGCAACAACAATCAGCTAGTTTGAAATGAATATGATGCAAAGCAATTAGAACTTATTACTAGCTACTTAAGACACATTATGATGCATGATCTATTATACTGTTAACTAGTGTGAATAAGTGTTAAAAGCAATATTTTTGCTTGTTATTTTAACTGCTTTTTGAAATCTTATTTTTATTGTGCAATTATGTATTGCGCTAATAATACTCATATTACTTCTAATTATGCACAATATTTATACAAAAGCAATTTATATTGTGCAATTTGTCAATGATACAACATTGTAAAAGTATTGAAGTGGTTAGTCATATCAATTATTTGTATGTAGGTGTATGCCTTAATTTTTATACCTACTTACTACTACTACTAGCCTCCTGTGCCAAGTCTGCATGTAGAAAGACGAGACAGCAGCTCATGTGCTTCTGCACTGCCCAGTGGTTGCAACATACAGGGCAAAGTACTTCGGTAAACCAGGTACTCTCCGTGAGATTATCAACAACATCAAGGCGATGCTGGGTTTTCTTGGGGAGTTAGGGTGGATCGATAAATTTCCCACCTGCACGCAAAATACTTGATAATACTTAATATGCTTTGACATGGAGTTGCGAACACCGGCCCGTTATACAATACAATATACAAATACCTACTTACTAAAATTATTTATCCTTTCTTTTTCTTCTGAGCTGTAACATTTTGTTTCCAACCAAACTCATCAATAACATAATAAAAAGCAAAGCTCACTGAGCCCACAGATATCAGGAAGTAAAAGGTGAATGAAGTCCTAATAATGACTTGTTACGCTGTGGTTATTAAAAGAAATTCTAAAGAATTAATATGGGCTTTTAGCTTTTCTTTAAATTATTTCATGAGGCATAATTTGTAAATGGTTTGTCCTTTTCAAATGCATAGGTCTCTACGAAGCACAAATGAATTAGTTGAGACATAAAATATAACAGTGTCTATACACATAAAGAGAGATTCAACTCCAAACTTCCGATGAAGAAAATGATGACATATTCTTTTTAACAAAAAAATTGCTGAGACACATAAATATCAACTTTATTACCTACTCAAATAAACAGTTTTTTGCTCAGAGGCACAATATTTAATTAAATCTAGTTGCACATTTTCATTATTTGTTTCACTCTTCCTTACTCTATTTTCGTACTGTACTAGCTCTAGTATTGGCACAGGTTCAAGCAATGAAATATTTATGAGACTATCTTCTTGACATATGTTTTACGATATGGGAGCACTCACCCCCAATTAGGTACCTACATAGTATACATATACTCGTAAGTAGAGTAATGATAACATATAATTGTATAATGATAAAATCTGGAACATTTTAATCATAGAAATCCGTCACTGTTCTTTGAGCCTGGCAAAAGTGAAATCTCCTGTTTATGCCAAGGCCCATCTTCTACAGAATTAGTATCTGTATGTAAGTATTTATTTACCTACATAGTGGGCACACTGACCCACTTCAAATTCTTGAATCGTGAATGCTTCAAACATCTTTCAAGTTTAAACATTCAGAATTGAAAATACTTTCTAGTCTGAACTGATTACCCCACTTCCCCAAATATTAAATTAGGCCCACACTTACGGAATAAAACCAAGACTGTCCCTTGCTGTCCTCCCCCAGCGACGCCATGAGCCGAGGCTCGTGCGCCACAGGTTGTAACCTTAGCTTGTAGGCCGTGTAGTGACATAGTTTTTATGTCCTGGCTGGAGGCCTAACACTCAAGGCTGATGATAGCCCGGTTAAGCAGTTGACAACCTCCCAGGTTGATCTGCGAGATGCCATACACACAGAAGAGCGCAGCTTTAACAGTGCGGTCTACTAAAAACATAATGAAGCAAAAATAAACAATTAGCTCATAAAATACGACACTCTCAATTAAAAAGAATGGGCGATAAAATTAGGGAGCATTATATCGTAAAATTGTGCCACCGTTCATCAGCGTTTTACTTTTAATGTCAAGGTCTTGAATCGGGAATTCAACAGACAAAATCAAATTAGATCTATCTACCTACCGTAATAAAGGTGCGCCCACAAGATCGAGTAAAATTATTTTTTTTTGACAATTTACACACAAAGTGTCATTTACTCCTTTTTCCTTCATATAAATTCCTCGCATAATTCATTCATCTTTTCTTTGGTCTTCCTCTCACAGAACTAGTTTCTGTACTGCCGTAAATTGCTCGGTTTTATCGAGATGTCATAAACGACAAAATTGTCCAGTATCGCGCAATATTGCTCAATTTAGTTACCTGTGTAAGCTCATCGTTAAGCTTTGCAATTTCGACAAAGGAATTCCTATTCGGATCTTACCTACTTAGATCAAAACCAAAAGTCAATTTAGTTACCCAAATTAGGCTGATAATCGGCACTTTTAGAACGTCAAAAATTAGAATTAGGTATGTACTTAAACAGCCCCTCAAAACACCCGCCCTTCACCATTTCCCATTATTTTAGAAGAAGGATAGTTAAGAAACCCTCCAGCAAGATGTTATCCAAGTTGGTTTACTACTAACATAGTTGGATAATCCAACTTAAGTATCTACCTATTCATTTATCAGGTTTTCCTCGAAATTACCATAAAATATGTATTCTCCTTCAACTTGGTATTCTATGTGAATCTGGTTTGACTAACGATTATATGAATATTGAACTCTGCAAATAATCGTTAATATTTTAAGCCGTCGTGTCGTTGTAAAACTTATACTCAACCGAATTTTCCTTGCTGCGAAATGTTTTTCTGCACTCGGCAAACCATTTGACCTTTTTTCCTTACCATAAACTTGGATGTCGTTTCTCGTCCTAATGTCCTAATATAATAAAAATTTCGGAAAACTAATGGCCGAAGATCCTAGTCGAGAATTCGAGATTCAAGCAATTTGGGCCAACGGGAAATCCCCAGTTGAGGCTGTTCCCTACGTTTAAATCCGCTTGTGAAAGGCTGGACTTCCCGTCTTTTTACAAATTAGTTTTTAATACAAATGTTCTATGAATCACATTACAAATATAACCATCCGTTCAATTCGAGTTGTTGATAATATGAGTGACAAATTACTAGCTCTACTGGATTCCTACACTATAATACAATACCCATTCATAATTGGACGTAGTTAAACGAAAAGGATCCAATTCACAACATGGCCAAAATTGACTTAGTGCATCACGTCATGTACCTGCGGCAAATAAATATATTTTCTTTCTTTCTTTCTTTTCATCAAACTGATGAAGAATATCAACACTTATTCATTTGGGTTGGTCGTAGGTTAGGTCTTTTTTACTAGCTGATAGTATTTTTTGGCCATGTTGTGGATTGGATCCTTTTCGCTTAACTACGTCCAATTCCGGATAAAATAACTATGCCAAAGAGCAATGTAATATTATTATAACGTACCACATGTTCCTACATATTTATCGGCACTTTCTTACGTATATCTACAAAATATTTACGATCAATAAATAACTGCAGTACGTAGCGTAATTTAATGCAAGAACAGGTTTATTTTCATTCATAGAGTCTGCGTTGCGTCATCAAATATTTGCTAAGCATAATACAATATTTTCATGACCGATAACAAAACTAAAACAATGGAAAAAGACGGAGGATGAGGACAAGAGCTTAATGATATAAGAGATTGTGATGACATCCGCGTCCTTGTTCATAATTTCCTATTCTTAGGTTGATAAAGAAGAGCTTATACTCGTAGCTTTAATGCAGATACTATCGATGCAGGCATTCCTAAGAAATCGTTTCCCATCAATAAAACCCATAATCACAAAGTGTTGCAGGTGTCTATAGCATATCCAGATCGAATAACTGATTGACTTCAAGTTGATGTAAACATGCTTGAAGGAAAACTCGGTAATCACGATTATGCTGAGTACAGACTACAGAAGTACAGACCGAGCCAAAAACTGGATATTGCAAGCTTTCTTTGGCCTTATTCGTTCGGTTTAGCGAGCGCTAACAAGCCCAAGAAACAGACGAACACTACCGTTCGTCTGAACCACACTTTATGAAACCAAAGAATATAAATAGTTTCTGATGTACGGAGTAATTCCATTGATGACGAATCATTGGTATTTTCAAACAATAAATTTTACTCGTTGCCAATTTTTATTACGTATTCAAAGACATTACTTTAGTCATTCTGTTTTTTAAGTAGATCTGGGTGTTTCCCTTGATTACCTGTACGTTATACAATTTATGCAAAAAGTCCTAGCTATCAACTCCGCGTTGATTGCTGTTGACCTCTTCAACCGGTAACGATAATATTTATGAATAGATTAACATTTTCCTTCTGGTATTATAAGCTTCAGCAAAATATGATTAATTTGACTGAGACAATGTACACAACCTTAGCGAACGCTTCGGTTTACTCTTCCTGACTTTCGGGTGTAGTGTATCTGCTTTCAAGACTGTTAATCTCGTGGTATTAAAAAGTCTATAGAAAAGCAGATGAACGTTATCTTAACTTCTACTACTGCTAGCAAAGTGTGGTAAGTAAAGAAGGTAGGATTTCGGATGAACAGTTGTCGTTAATATCAACCACTACACAATGCATATGCATTGGTAGAATCTGTCAATAAATACTGGATAACAAAAGAAAAAATGAATGAAATCGAAAGCATTGTAAGACCAGTCAAAACTCAAAAGTATGCTCGTAGAATTTCGTAGTTACTTCTATTTCAGTCTGCATCCATTTTCCTATGCAAGTCTTTTCATCCTACTTCTTAATGTTTCATATTTTGTTAGTGAGTGGAATTTCTACGCTCTGAATTCAAATCCCAGTCTGTTCAATATTATTCAAATTATAATAACTTTTGCGTCGGCGTTTCGGCCCACAGACTCTGAATCTTGTAAATAATGGACCATCTTTATGAGTCTTTCTAACAACATTGTAAATAGTTTTATGGCATCTTATTAACATTATGTAAAGAAGATTTATGTTTATTTACATAATTATCTTGTAATGCTTCTTATATTATACTAGACGTACCTGTGATGTTAGTTAATTAATGGAAATATCAATTAGATGTTAAACCATTGTTTTTACCGTAGCTAAATATCAACATAATCAGTAGAATCTAGAGAAAAACCACACTTCCACATAGTTACAGGCAGAAATCGCTGAACCCACACACGATCCTTACATACCCCTTATGCTTCATCTGCATAATCGACGGAGTACGATCAAACTAATTTTTATATGTCATTGGCTCCATCTCAAGGTATCACTGGTCATTCACTTTTCTTGTCATAAACTGGTTCTGGGTTAATGTAAGTACTTCGTCATCGGTATCTTAATGAAGTTTTTCAGCTGCTTTAGTGGTCACTAAACTTTGACGTGACGATATCTTACAAGAGAGATCCTACATTGATCTTGGTAGTAAGCCAAGACACGTTCATGGCATTACAATTGGTGTTAAAGACAAATGTGAATTGTGTCCGCTACGTAAAAACCTTTTTCCCCGGGTGACTCACGCAAATGACGTTGTATGATAATGATAAAGCAAACTTTAACTGTATGGTTTGCTCTTTTGAGAGCGACCTTTCAAGTTCATGACTTTTATTCCCGAATACAGTTTGAAATCCGGATGTTAAGTCCTAATCTCGAATTTAAAGATTTTCAGTAAGTATCTAAAGAGTCATCTACCGGTACAAAAATACTAGTGCCCACAAAATTTAAAATCAATTCGTAAAACGTACAGACAGACCACGGGATAAGCAAGATGTTTTACATTCACGTATATTTACTATTACTGGCAGACCAAACTCGCCCGATATCAACGACCTTGAATAAGTAGTATCCATTTTCGTACAAATCTGCAAATAATGGAATTGAAGTAGTTAGTACTCTGCATTATCTGAAACCTGTTCCCAGTCGAGGTGACTTCTTTGAGGGATTAGGTAATACAGAGCACTAAGCAAAAGAAAATATACTTAAATACGCTATTCGAAACTGCCAATCCTTTATTACCAGTAATTTACTTGTTTTCGGAACGATTAAATCGATGTAAGACTTTTTTACTAATCTACTAACCAGGTAGATAGAGCACGCGGTAATTAACGCGGAATGCGTGATGTCACAGACCAAACACGATGACTTACAGCAAACTTGTTCAGCGGCGAATATTTACACAATCAACTAGCCAAACAACCATTTGGGTCAAAATAAATTACTTGAGTACTGAAAGTGTGTAATTGATTTTCACTAGATTAATTTAATTATCCGAAGATTCCTGGTTAATTAACTTTCCCTTAGGTTATTTTATAAAGAATCTTACTCCTATTACAAATTTAAATGTTTGTTTGGATGGATGGACCTTTGCTACTCTTTCAAGCAAAAATGGATTTGGATGAAATTTGGCACACAAATAGTTTATAAAGTGGGTTAATACATGGGATGAGAGCAGCGGTGGCCCAGTGGTTACGGCCCCGACTTACGAACAGTAAGTCGTGGTTCGAACCCAGGCAGGCGCATTACTTTGTGTAATTTATTTCATCACCACTGCTCTCAAGACGGTGAAGGAAAACATCGTGAGGAAACCGGCATGTCGTAGAACCAAAAATTTGAAGACATGTGACATCTACCAACCCGCACTGGGCCCGCGTGGTGGATTATAGCCCATTCCCTCTCATAGAGAGGAGGCCTGTGTCCCAGCAGTGGGAACATTATAGGCTGATTATGGTACATGGGATACACTTTTCTCCCGGTAGTATAATCCCTTGGGACAATTACCGAACTCCACGCGAGCTAGCCGTGGGCATAAGCTAGTAATTTATCTTGTTTTGTCTATGCTGGAGGAAGCACTTCTAACGTAAGTGCACCACATAATTACGCTGCTTTAATTGTCCAGTAATTTTATACATCACTTTTCATAGAGCTAAGCTAGAGTAATATTTTGATTGGCAATAATTCAACTTCTATTAATACATTGTTAATTGATGAATTCCATGCAAATGACGGAAGTTATTTCAGTTACAACCACCATGAAACTAGAAAGCGTAAAAGAATTGCACGAAGTAATACGAGTCGATTTAATTGTCAGCTCTGCAGAACCAGTAACAGTAATTAGTGATATAATAACAGGAAATTGTGTCACATTAACAATGCCATAATGGACAGATTACGATCTTAATAAACGTCCATTAACTCACATTTTGAGTTACACGCATTTGTAATCCTATATCACATACAAATACAACAAAAAAAAAAAAACACAATTATCATCTATTTGCATATCGGGCGTGTTTTGTGACTTGACTAAAGCGTTCGACTTTGTTAATCACCCACACCACTTCATCCTAAATTACAAATACGGTCGATTTTTAGAAAAGCTTTTAGTTAAATTGGTTAGAAATAACAATATATCAATAAAAATTCAAGAGGGGTTCCCCGGGGATCTAATCTAGGACATGGGCATGGTAATTTCAACAATTTACTTTTAGTCAAAGGACTGTATGATATTATTGGAGTTTCCGAAAGATTGTATTATACGACTCTTTAATTGACAGTGTTGCTTTAACAAGCTTGGCGCAAGGACACATATTAAAGAAATCACTACCGAGTATACTACCGATACTGTCATTAGTCAATAATAAAACTTGAAACTCTGTTTCCATCAATTTTATCTCTCTTGTCGTATGTAAAATGGTTTAAAACTAATAATTTTAACTGTGAATCACGGCATTAATTCGTATAAAACAGCAAGTGCGCTTATGATTCATGATAAGCAACATACATAACAAACAATAATAAAGCTGCATGTCTCATTATTCCCATGTATTATAAATAATACATGGGAATAATGGTAGGCAGGCGCATTACTTTGTGTAATTTATTTCATCACCACTGCTCTCAAAACGGTGAAGAAAAACATTATGAGGCATGTCCTAGAACCAAAAATTTGAAGTCATGTGACATCTACCTACCCGCACTGGGCCCGCGTGGTGGATTATAGCCCATTCCCTCACATAGAGAGGAGGCCTGTGTCCCAACAGTGGGAAAACATACAATAACGGTAATACAAGTGCACTGGTATCTGAAGCAAAAAGATTACGATAGAGATTGAATAATGTAGGTATTACGTTTCATCTGAGTTACTATAAGCACTAAACATCTGTCCCCCTTCACACGCTTGACACAATTCCTGACAAAAACTCACCGTTACACATACCATTATAAAATCTTCATAAAAATTAGTCTAGACGGCTTAGTCATTGTCCATTTGTGTTTTCTGTGTCACCAATTGTTTCAATTCATATCAATGACATCTAGGAATCATTCCCCTTTGACATGACTCAGTATATTCCTTGGTATGTGGCAGCATGCTTTGATTATGATTTTGAGTTATTATGAGTGAATTGTGACTATAGAGTTGGGAATGTGTTGCTTCCTTTCATTTTTCGGGTATGAGGATTGCTATAAGTGGATCGGGACTCGGGAGTGTCGTAAAAGGAAGGGCGCTCTCAGGCTAGGTGGAGAAGGCAAGGTGGCTGGTAGCAGCAGAATAAGAAACTCCGAGAATCAAATTGAATGGCGATCTATTGGACAGGCGTAGCAGTGGAATGCTGTAGGCTGATGATGATACATACAATGAGGTGCCGCTGTCATAGAAATATGTCTAATTACAAATTTCACTTTGATAAAACAAGAGGGCCGTGGATTAAAATCTAGTATCATTTGGACTCTGATCTTGCCATTTTGCCGAGAACAGTTTGCTGTCTCCTAATTATGCTCACAAAAAAATTAATGTTTTGCTTCAAAGTCTGTAGTGAGCTAGCTTATTACACAAACTGTAGTTACTGTCAATTGTATTCAACTGTAATAACGTTTCAGGCAAGGGCTTATGATTCATGAAGTATACGATACGACACATTTCAAGTTAATAAATAACTGTTAGTTCGTTCGTCCTCATCATATTTACATTGATTGATAACGATCGTATGTGATATAATGTATTATTTTTTTAATTTTCTGCGAATAATTTCAGGGGCTTGATAAGTACTGGTGAATCACTTTCCATATCATTCCGGATATAGACTTGGTTATAAAGTATGTTTGATTCTAAAGTGTTTAGATATGCTATGATATAATATTTACAGTTTTTCCATTTACCTAATAACTTCTATCATAAGAGCCTACATCCTGGACGGTCCTAATAGAAACGTCTTAAAAAAATGTTTCTTCATGCCCGCGGGTATTCGATTGCGCATTTCTTGAGTAGCAGTATTCGAATTATAATATTTTTTTATGACTTCACTATTTAGACCACCCTGTTTGTATACATAATATTCGAAATAATAGGTTGGCACTATTAGTGTTAATAGACCACGTACCACGATCTATAAAAAGTTCACAATGTTATAGTAATTTAATTATTACTTTACTGGTTGATAAAACCGTGTGTAAAACATATTGGTATCTATGTAAGTACAGTCATATTTTGCTCATACCAAAGATTTGACATTTCCACTGCACAACGAAATTAATTAATTACATAACACAATCAATATAATTAACGTTATCAATGTTTTGTTCGAAAACCTTGCCGTGTTTTGACTTTACTTCGATTGACCTACCTATATTTTTCACTGATAAAATTAAATAAAACAGACTGAAGTCCAATTATAAACATTTTTTTTACTTCCAAATGCAATTCATTTTGCTCTGCACAATAATCGACGTTTCGTTTAAAGGAAAAACAAGTATCATAATAAACACTGTTTTAAGCTTTCACGGTTTACAACTAAACTTGTACTGTCACTTACCTGATATCTTCCGTGATTGTTCATTGTTTTGAGCTCCCGATATTTCGGCGCTGTTGCAAGCGCCATGATCGCGGGTTGACTAGAGAATGCGGGTGGCTCCCGCGATCATGGCGCTTAAGATATCCCGTAAGTGACAGTACAAGTTAAGTATCATAAATTATATCTCTACTATTATTTAAATGCGGTGCTGCTCTACAAATGATGGGGTACTTAATATCGTGTCCTACGTGTCCTGTTGTTTGTTCACTATAGGAACTGATGGACGCTGCCGAAAGCGCCAAACTAGTAGCTCAGTTCTGGGCTGACACAATTTAGATTGCCATCGACACGCTAAGAAGAAGATTATGTTAATGGACACACTCATTAAGGGCCGATCTCACAGTGTCCAGAGTCACCTCTCTGTCTCATCATTAACCTTATTTATATGGGGACTGCGCAGCATGTCTTCTTCATCCATACTTCTTCATTAGTCGTCATCCTTCGCCGTAGTTACAACGTTTCTAGCCTTATCTTCTTTTACACATCCTTCGTTTCTTTAGCCTTCCCTAATTTAATAGTCAACAGCCATCTAAATACTCTCTCTCTCTGGGCTCCGTCCCTCTTGTCTGAGGATCGTGGTCAGCATCAGAGTTGCATCTGGAGCGGATGATCTAAATGCTACATGAATTTAAAAAAAAATATGAATTTGTAATATTCTGCCTTAGTAAACCGGACCGACACCCATAACTCACCCAATTTCAAAACAACGTATCGAGAGCTCTCAGAAATCGGTACTGTATAACGAATTATCACTAACTTTCGAAAACTGTCATCGCTTACCAACTTTTGTACTTAAATGAGGCCGTGGTACTCGAACTCGCGGTTCAAAGCCATTCGACACAGTATCTAGATGAACGCGTGCTGAAAACAAAATAATGTTTTAACAAGAAGCAACTGACGACCTTGTAATATTAAACTTGTAGAAGACAAGGTTGGGGAATCTAGGTCTTCAATTTGTTGATAAATATTAATCAAAGAAATAAACTAACATTGTAAGCTGAACATAATTATATGAAGAATGAATGTAAAGCTTTAAGAGTAGTGGACCTGGGCCAAATAAATAATTAAATAACTTATGGAGAAGAAAAAGACATAGAGCAACTATCCTAAATAAATTGGAATGACCGATAACAGCAGTACAATGATGATGACGAATTTAAATAAAATATATAGTGCACGTCGCACCAGATTCTCATGATTCCATGGAGGTTAATTCCTAATCTTGTAGTTAAATGACGCTGGTCTAAGTTAGATTACGACGAGGTTTATTTAGATTTGCAGGAAAATCAATCAATACCTAAACTAATTAACGAGCATTCCGAGCAATAACGAAAACATTGAGGAAGCGAACGCTAATATTTCCTTAATTTCAACAATCATCAGGTTATCAGCTAGATTTGAAATATTTTGCAAACATTTCCTAGTAAAATCTACCAGAGTAAAATCTACAATCTCTGAAACAAAAGCAAAGATTTATTTACTAAAATATACGAGAAATATGTTAATAACTTCATCATCAAATATTGTTATTAACATACCTACATTCTTGTGGTTTGTGTTCCTTTCATAATATTTGCTTTTGTTTCCAGTTCTGTTATTAGACATTTGTATACCAAACTTGTGCTACATTGTATTCACGGAGTGTGTTCTGTTTTCCTCTCTTGCGAAATATGCACTTGCTACGGTAGCTTTCAGGGACTTTATTTAGGAACAGAGCGGTGGTTTTGTCTGAGAGAATGATTCACCATCTATGCATCCGTTTGATAACATTTCCACACTTCCTTCATAAATGCTTTGAGTATTCGTAATAATGTCGAAATAATCTATAAAGGCAGTGACGGTATAGGATGTCACTCTGTCGTACTTTTCGGCTCCGGGCCTTCCAGTGTAGCCAGAGCATACTCCGAAACATTAAAAACCCTGATGACCTGAAGCACCGAATCCTGACCCCGTCACGTGTCATCATCATCTTCCTGCCCTTGTCCCATGTTAGGGTCGGCGCAACACGTTTTTTTCTTCCATTCTCCTCTATCAATCGTCACGCTATCATTTACTCTTTATCCATCGTTTCCTGGGTTTCTTTTAGTATGGCGTCTTTTTAGTCACATGCGATTCGTCCCTCCTCGTCACATCAGACCCAGATCACGTGTATTAGAGCTTAATTACTTTTAACGTTCCCTATGACCATCACGAAATACCCAAAAAGCCTTTAGTAAAAATACTTCTCCTTTGTTTCCAGTACGACAAAGACAAAGATGGGCGGATCTCCTACGTTGAGCTCAAAGAGATCATCAACTCAAGAGAGTACGAGCACGACCTACCCGACAATGTGGTGGATAAGATCATGGGTCTCGCAGACCGAGACAATTCGGGATACCTCGACTTTAACGAGTTCGTCGCCATGATGCAAAACCCGGACTTGAAGGCTGTGTTTGGGCATTTTGTGGCCAGATACGTGCATTCCATCATTCCACATCGAGGGCCTGTGGATACTACAGGTAATTGATGAACAGGATCTGGGTATAGTCTCATTTACAGTCCTTTAACAGTTATTTTATCTTGGTTTTTACATCATTATCAAAATGATATTGATCTTTATATTAATTACGATATGGTTGCTATTGGGTGGCTGCTGTCTGAGGTAAAATAATTGTTAAGGACTGTAGATGTGGTGTATATGAAAGTCTAGTTGATTCTTGACTTTTTTATGACGAATGTGACTTCTACAGACTCTGTAATTATGTATAAGTATATCTTGGCAGACAGTAACAAAAATTTTATGACTATATGTGACCAGTTCTGCTATGTATTCACGACCTGCCAAAATATACTGAACATCTTGGATTGAGAAGAAGTTTTGTTTTACAAACGTAGATGTAACTGGATTAATATTCATACCACATAGTATAATGCATGGTGTTGTAATAGATAACCCACACATGGTATCAGAAGTGCATCATTGTACACATAGCGTTTGCCATAAGCAGAGCGACGAAACTGCCCAAAGACATTGCATTGCCCAGATGAAATCTACTAAGACCCCGTTCAACAGACGTCGTTAATCTGTACATGGATCACATGGCTGTTCCGTATAGATTTTTTTTTAACTATATACACATTTGGTTATTGGCTTTTGATCACAACTTTTTATGGTAAAATACCACTTTTATTTTTGTATCTTTACTATATTCTTTATCTTCTCTTGTTCTATCAAGATGAAAGCGCCAGGGCAGCCCACGAAATTCAAATTTTCTTTCGTTTTTTGCAATTTGCCGATCCCTGTCGGGCTGTATGTTGAACAAAATATGATTCGCGACCGTAAAAAGTATGTATTTACAGAATTATATATCATTAAAATAATGAATACATCCCTCTTGAGTTCATTTAATCCCATTGAATGACTATTTGATGAAAAACTTCCACCTTAAACGATTAAATTAATGCTATTGGAGAATAATTCTATTATGAGATACTTTTTTGGAGGCAGACAAGAGAAATCCCTGCTACCACGGAGAGAAAGCCTGTGTCAGAGCAGTGGAAACGTTATAGGCTGATTTTATTATGCCTTCAAAACCCAAATTCTTTGTTAAAATCAAAAGTGTTAACCAGTTCAATTTTAGCAGTTTCACGGTAATAACTATAATATAAACACAAAACACAGCACGTGTTTAATCACTATTGTTTTGTTTGCGTAGTAAATTCACGAGAATTGTAGTGACTAGGGCGTGTTTTAAAGATTTTCACTATTCACACTGGCACTATGCACTTTTTCAATCAGTTCGATCTCCATGTTTTTTTTTTTAATTCTGAATCGTACCTATATCCAAGTTACACCTACATTTTGAACAGCTTGTACATATTTTTGATATAGTTCTGTTTACTCGTAAATAAGTGCAAGTGATAAATTAGTAATATATGTATACTCTTCATCATTTATAGAATCTTAAGTGTGGTTTGGTACTTGTCTTATTTGGTAAACAAATACGGTGTCGCAGTGAGTCTGGATTTGTGTCCCGTGGATGGCAATAGGTTCGCCCCATATTACTTGAGAAATGTGGGTGTACTTTTAAATACACCTTTGCCTAACCCTTCGGGATTACAGAAGTAGTTTTTTTAATATAATTCATACCGTATATGTTTCAAAAAGATGTCAATACGATCGTACCTTCTTGCAAGTGTGTGATTGGTGCGAAAATTCGTGATTTTCACGATTATTTATCAAATATGATAAGTAAGGAAAAACACACGGTATCTTAGAGCGGATTTCAGCAATAAAACTGAAGGCGATCAGCACATCTAACCCGCGTTCAAGACCTATCAGCGTCATACTTGTTATGGAATATTACGTTCAGGTTGCCTATCATGACCTCGTGGGAGAGAGATGACGATAGTCGTGTTTTATAGCTCCATCCCTTTCCCACATTGAAGTAAGATTATAATTAAACTGCTAAGATGTGTGATCATGTGACGCTAGGCCCTATGTTTCATTGCTGAAATTCGCCCTAAGCACTTCGAATATAAATTGGATTGACATAGGCTAGAATGTGTCGAAAGTTTACACCTGTCTAAGCACGTGTGCTTCTTCAATTGACTTATCACTTGAACTAATTAGCGTGTAAACAGGTGTTATTAATAGACCTATTTAGTTGATTTTGATTGCGGAATGTGAATACGAGCTTGCGTAGATATAACATGGTTTTGTAAGCTTGCAGCCGATATGCAGGATGTAATTAATTATGCAATTGTATATTTTTCCTATAAAACGGCCGTTTCCTCACAAATAAACACATTAGTCATTGCAGGATTACCAATAGGCAACTTGGTATTATCTAGTTTCTATAACGTTTTTTAAAAAAATGGAGTACCAATTTACGAAATCCTGGCTCCAAGCTTCAAGCCTTTAGCCATAAAAAAAATCAAAAAATTAACAAAATGTTGGCATGGGTAAACTTAATGAGACCAAAACGATCCATATTTAAGTTTTCGTTCTTTTTTCAAAATGTCAAGTCATGGACAAAATTATTATTTGTACTTATGTAAATATTTCTCACTGTAAAATGTGTGATTTCATGCATTCTAGGTATCTAACAGAAGTGTAATATATATTTTAAGATAAAATAACAGCTAACTTTGTTCGTTAGGACCATGGACAGGTTTCCGGGCTGTTACTTCAAGTGATCGCGGCGGTACTTTCTTTTTAATGTTTTTTTTTAATTTGGTTTATGTTTTTTTTATCATTCGGCTTGTAGTTTTTAAATATACATGCTATTACTAAAATTATGATAAAAAAGTAAATTAAATTAAATAATTGTATCAATTTAATATCATGGATACAGTTTAGCTGTTAAATTTTCTATTTTATAACCTGGTATCTAAGAATCAATTTAAAAAGCGAATACAGCATGTATATTTAAAACTTATTTTAAACAGCAATGGGGGACTGCTGTTTAAATTCAAAATTGGCTTCTAAATTCATTCCAAATTCATTGTTGTCTAAATGTCAATGTTGTCGTTCATTTGTTTCCAATCATACCTCAACTAGCTGAGCCAAACCATAAACACAATAGATCATAATACCTATAAAATATAAATCTATGGCTGATTACTTCTGATCTCCTTTGTAGAAAAATGGCAACGTGCACTAAGAGTTTAGTTAATCTAATTTGCGTCTTAATTATGATTAATTAGGTTCACATTCCATAACTACAGTGTTAAATGGTGTAATGACTGCAGTTAGTCTGCAACCATTTTAATAATAAATTTCATGCGACTTAACTATAACTGGATCAATGTGGGGGGAGTACTTTAAGTACACCTCTGTCTGTTGGATCTACTCCTAAAACATTTAGCTAGATTAGGGCTGCCATAAATGCTGATACGTGGACATTTATATATTATATTATTTCCTTTATTCATTTTTCTAACATATTACTTACATTTCTAAATATTTTTATTAACAAAAATTATAAAAAACATTTAAAAATATAGAAAATAGTAGCCCACCAGCATCGGGAACAGATCTAGATATATATTATATTATTATTTTCTTTATTAATTTATCTACACATTTTTAGATACATATTTCTTTAAAAAAAACAATATAAAAATATAAAAAATAGTGGTCCGCCGGTGTCGGGAGCAGGGTCCAAGCTACCGGTGGTTAGGGCTCCAGAGACAGGATCCTCCTCACAATGCGAGCCGTTTCTAATTATCCGTACATTATTTTTTTGTATTAGGAGTAGGGTAAACCATGGATGATGATGATGTGGGCAAGATACATGTTTCGAGGGCTTTTGGGTTTATAAAGAGATATTTTAGTAGAGGTCGTCAGGTTTTTTTTGGCGCAAACACAAATCAATTTTAATATCTACTTAGTAGGACTGTACCAGTCTGGGGCTAGTTAGCTAACAGCACAGCCTCGTTTTCAATTGCGGTAAAAGCGGTTAAGATATTTCTCAAGACACATGCGGAAGCAGCGCCTTTAACACACGCGAGCTGAATAAACGCGAAATTTCACGATTTTGTTCTGATAGGCCAACAAAACCGGGACGACTGACTTAATAACCGGGGCACAACGTTCGTATAGCAGCCCTTTTTTTTTAATCTATTTATTTTAATTAAATCTAATTTGAAATCATCAAATGACCCGTTCTGCCCCCGTAGCATGACCACCGTAGACAAGGATTTCTTTAACGTAAGAATCGATAAAATGACAGATTGTGTCGACACAGTGACAGATTTCTTTGCACTATCTGTCATTTTGTCGACTCTTCCATCAAAGAAATCCTTGTCTACGGTGGTCATGCTACGGTGGCTAGGCGGAAGGGAGTGTCAAACTTGTACTGACTGAAACCCATCCATGTTCCTTCTTTGCCCTTTGTATTCCAGGGCCGCGGTATCTTTTTCGAACAGTCCCATAGCCGTATGGCAGCCCTAAGCTAGTCCTATTGCGGATTCAGAAATGAAACAAAGCTTTTATTTAAAAATGAACCAATTTTAAGGAAAATAATTTCCTTAAGCAATATAACATACGAATAGTCGTGGACTAAATTGATTGCATTGAATATGAACAATGGGACTCAAGAACGATAACGATTGTACCTATACAACTTACCTAACCAAACAATCCAATTTAATAAAATATAATTATTTATTTTGACTGCCTATTTGATCCAGTGGTCGCGACTGCTGATCATGAGGTCATTGGGTTCGATTCTCAGTTCGGGCAAACTGTTATTGGGATCTCTCAGTAGCAACAGCGGAGTCTGGGTTGTAGTCCGATTGATGGCATAGGCTAGCCCCCTATTAAATGAGAAATGAGACTTAAACATAACTGATAAAATGTGGGGCTACTGTTAGGTACACGTCTGCCTAACCCTTTAGGGATTACAAGCGTGATGTGTTTATGTTGTTGTGCAAGCAGATGCATGCTAGCGTACTATTAATGGTTTTTAGTTATTTTAACAAAACAATACTACACATGTCTCATTATTATTTATTGACGTTATCTTACAGTACGTGCTTAACCTGCAATGTCATAAATATATTTATTATGAGCAACCTTGACATGAATGCACCTAAATTATATGAAATGACATTTATATTTGTCAATTTTTCTCTATTGTTAAAAATAATTTGGGAGCGTAAGTATCTACTTATAAAATATTCTTGTCATGCGTAGGGAAAACCAGTCTTACTTAGGTACGCATGAAGCCGCATCAAAATTGGTTTATTCGTTTGGGAATTACGATGCCACAGAAAGATACACACGTTATACTTACTTAGAACACCTCTCTTTTGGGATCTGGGATTAAAAACTTAGAAGATACAAGCCTAATACCATAATAATAAGATACATTTTAATTAATGCCTAAATAAAATTATCATCGTTCGGCTTAGCGACGTGAGTTAAAATTCCCACAGTGTAATAATGGTTACGTAGTAATTTAAGTATCGTGCTTTGTTCGTGTAAACGGGCACTGTTTCTGTCAAAGTCATCATCATCATCATTTCAGCCGAAAGACGTCCACTGCTGGACATAGGCCTCTGTCAAAGTCTATTATTAAAATTTAAGAAAAAATGGCCTACGTATTTCATTCTTCATAGTTCTTCGGATAAACCCATTAAGGCCAGGATATTCGAGCGCAGAGGCATTTAGCGTTACTTACCTCCGCGCGTGGCAAGTCGCGCGAACGCACATTTCAAATGAACTCGCTGACACCGCTGTGCAAAAATTTCGAGTCACAGTATACAATTGTAACGGAGTCAACTTCGTTTTACGTAATTCATGTAAATTTTCGGGGGTTTAGTTTTTAGGGAAAACTCACCAAAAATTATTTATCGCATGGTAGGTATGCCATTGAAAACTTTAATATTTGACTCGTGAATATGCCCTTGATTCATTTGACTCTCCTATCATAGAAAAATATCGATATTTACTCGGCAACGCCATATCTTTACATATCGTGTTGATATCTTTTATATCCCCAATATAAATTATACAGGCTGTTGGTTACAAGAACGCAAAATGCTCTCTGCTTCCCGACATAAACACAACCGGCGAAATATTTGTGTGTACTATTAGGTATTCAGTGAAAATAGGCGTATTGTTTACGATGTTATTTTTTTTCAGATGTAATAAAACGGAAAACTTCACTGCGATTAATAGTAGAAAATCGTTTTTTTACGCTTTTTCAGGGTCTCATGCGAATTAGACATCAAGCAGTGTCATTAATTGCTGTAAAGAATTTACATTTCGCAACGCGTCGTTTTGTTTTACGCTAGGACATCCTGTATAATCATTGCGCGTAATAGTGCTGTCTGGTTATTTCCTAGCAAGTATTAGTAATTCAATCGTAATAAGATAACTTAAACCAGGGTTTAGATATGGAAGGTAAAACTGTTCTTATCAATTTGATTCAGATGGTTCGCAAAAGCCGATGATCTTACAGGAAATAGGTTCATATTCAGACCTTTTTTTCGGATGGGAAATCATCAAATGACCCGTCCCGCTCTGGGCGGTGTGGAAGGGACTGTCAGACTTCTACTGACTGAAACCCATCCATTTTCCTTCTTTGCCCTTTGTGTTCCAGGGCCGCGGTATCTCTTTCGAACAGTCCCTCAGCTTCGGTCAGACCTTTATGGACAAATATTGTGGACGCAGACACGGACACCTACATACAAATATGTAGATATTTATTAAAGTGTCCATCAATGTCTGGTGTCCGCAACTGGTGCAGTTTGTTCGTACCATTAGTTTGACTCTCATGTGGAGTATGGATTATCATCAGCAAGACTTCGTCTGCTGTCTAATTGCATAACGACTTGCATTTACACTGTGACTTCAGAAAATATATTTGCCCTTTTCTGCCAAAATTTTATCCGTCAAAATATTGGAATTTCTGATGAACGAGATATTAATTCTCTTGATAAAAATGCACTCCAACCAATCCGTATCTTATCCCACACACAGTGTTATCTCGACCTTGTACGTTGGTTAGTCACCGCACCCTGCCTGGAAATAATACCGATACGTAATGTTTATTTACGAAAATAAAAACGATTTGCATAACACCGAAATTCGTGAAAGATGCGTAGTAGTCAAAATAATTTTACATCTCTCTTATAAAAATCAATTGCCGTGCGTTATGCTGGTTTCACACGAGGGCAGAAAAGTGAGGCAGAATAGTGAAATAGAACAGTTTGGAAGGACAGCGTTTAAATTTTTAAATATAGAACAGTCCGTCCGCGAGTGATAGCGATGGAGCGTCGACGACGACAACGGCAACATTTACGCTGCTTACTCGAAAAAATTTGATGAGCTCTGGACGAGCTAATTGAAATTGTAAAGAACGAAATAAATAGGAAAGAAAAACTTTAGGTCAGACCCTGGCTGGCAAGAAGACTAGAGCTTGGTTGGTCAGTTCAAGTTTTAGAAGAAACCGAACTCGTGTGAAACCAGCATTAGTCTCCCGATGTCAGGACAAGGATTGCATGCAAAAAAAATTGTATAAAAAAAATTGCTACGTGCATATTTGCATTAGTAAATTGCACCCGTGCAGAGCCGAGGCGGGTCGCTGGTACATTATAAAGGGAAGGGGAAAAGGCTAAAGAAATCATGGACAGACTGTACAAACTAATCCGCACTCCCGCGTAATGGATTTTAGCCCATATTATTATAGAAAAGAGGTCTGTGTCCCAGCATTAGGAACATTATAGGCTGATTATGCTACGCTGAATGAAAGATGACTTCTGAGGCCACCAATAGAGAAATATAGAAGAAAAAGCGCGGCAACCCCAAAATTAGATAAACTGGGATAAGAGCAGGAAAATGATAATTGTGATGAAAAATTTGTGTACAATTCAAGCAAGATTTCACGAAACATCGAGTGGCACAAGATTCAATAAGACATTTTGTCCACAACCCATTGTTGTGTGGGTGAGTTGTGGTCAAACGGACACAATGAACTCATTATTATGTCAAGTTTTATTAAAAGTTATTTTCATTTAATAAATTCCGTGAATTGCCTTGCCAATTTAAAATAATTTTACTATTATAAATGCGAAAATTCGTGAGGATGGAATAATGGATGTTGTTACTCTTTCACTCAAAGACGGATTTGGATGAAAATTGACACACAATTATAGTTTTATAGCCTTGATTGACACGTAGGATCTGTGTATTAACTCCACGCGAGCGAAGACGGGGGCATACGCTAGTATTACATAAATGGCGAATCCGGAATTCAGGACGTTCAAGAAACCTCAATGTGACAGTTCATAGTTTATCAGTATCACATTTAATTGATTGCAGCACTCGCAAGTCATGTTAATTGACACTTCATTCCATATTGGCGCCTATAACTACCATCAATTGAATTAGATCGATAAGTCTGGAGCTAATAATAAAATATGTTGCTAAGCCCTTTAGCTAGCCAACGCTGGCTGAGAGTGACGGCAGATAGTGCTAGACGTTAATAGCGACGTCTGTAGCATTTCGTAAGTCCTCTAATCTATAGGTGTAGGGCCATTGGACATTCCAGCAAGTGGGCCATGGTCTGGTCGAGAGCACCGCATTCACACCGAATGTCAAAGCCTGATTGCCAAAGTGTGTTTGCAGCGGCCTATTTCGGTTATCCCTTGTATTGTTGAGATGTCCAGTCTGGCTATATGTCAAATTTATCGTGTCTGTGTCTAGCTCCAGACTGGCGTAGGACTGAACTGGACTTATTTATTGACGTAAATTGCCTTTGGAAACTGTATATATGCCGTTCAAACTTGCACAGAGTATAGAAGACCGTACAAGAAAGATATATTGTCTCTGTCAAGTTTTTCAAGTGAACGAACACCCGAGTTGCTGTCCAAAGTAATTGTACATTATGTATCTCTCGTAGGGAAGGAGATACAACGGCAGCTCCCAATAACTGATCAAATATTCCACGTAAAAGATGGGCCCCCAAGATATTCGCCTGGTCGTAAAGAAATGCGTACCATAGCCACTCGCACAGACGTGCATCGGTTCAAATCAAGAGCGGTGGAAACTGATACGAAACTACGATGGTTAGGTAAATGACTGATTTTGTTGTAAAATAGGGATTCTTCAAGGCATATCGAGTTCTGGATACGTTTGAATTTGTAAAGCGATGTCTAATGGGTTTAAAAAGACCCTTCACGAAGCCGAAAGAGATTTGTTCTCCGATAAATTTTTTGTTCAGAACCATACCTGTACGGGTAAAATGACCACCGTGCACCGTAGAAATGGGTTTTGTCGACGGAAGATGATCAACAATAGATATCTGTCATTTTTTCGATTCTTACGTCGACAAAACCCGTTTCTACTGTGGTCATGCTACGCGTGCTAGGAACCTTTTAGTTACGAAGATATTGGAGGTCAAAGTTCCAACGTTTTCACGAGTTTTTCTTTTTAAAAACATTTTTTTTAATGTTATAACTTTACCTTAAATACTTTCATGACCCCCGTTCTATTCAGTGCATCGATCAGTGTGTTACATTGAGTCCAACCGTAAAACGTGATATTTACCCCAAAAAAAGTCGTTTCCGAGCAATACTTTTTGCGTAGAGTTACTTAGCTTCACGTACAGAATGCTTGGTTGACGGCTTCGTGAAGGGTCCGCTTACACCTTGTATGTTACTCATAACTGTGTGACAGTTTTATTCTAAGAGAGTGACCCTGACCACACTTGTCGACGCGTTATTATCTTGAGCTGATCAGAAAGAGCGTTATTTCTATAAAAACGAATAGTTCGACGCGGTAGCAAGTCGCATCGTTCGAACTGAAATGTCGTCTTTTACGCTTTTATTGCATGGACGTCGAGCCCGAGTCCACGTCTACAGGTGTGGTCACTCTCGCGTCAAGGCTCGATGTGTCATTTAAATGCCAGGGTAGTAGTTTTTGTATTCTTCTAGTCATTGAATAATTATAGTTCTTGTATTCTTCCATAGACACGGAGTAACTTCTATCTTTAGTATTTGTGTTGTTGTATCGTAGTTAGGTAAGAAATCAAGTATTATAGTACTTAGCACACAATACATAACCCTCCTGATTGTTATCTAACAGAAACACTTATAATGTAATATATATCGCACTTCAGTGCTTAATTTATGAAGTTGATGATTGACTTGCTTTTGCTCGTTTCTTCGCTCCCAAAAATAACCGACGGAAACGTTCCAAACGTGAAGCTTATGACAATTAATAATGTAACTGCAAGTTACAGAAAGAATTTTGAAAACCGATCTGTAGTTTCGAACAACATACAAATGTGACCTCCTTATAATATGTGTAAAGATAATTATGATAATATCAATTTGGGACAGATTGCACCAATTATTCTGCAAAAGTATATATGTGGAAGGCTCATTGTGGATGGCGTTTCCATAGCATAGTCCCAGTCTTACCAATGAGGTCGAGCTATTTTGAAATATAAAATGACATAAAAGATTTTTGACCAATGACGATGTGCGATGGTTGGAACTAGACTAGCTATACTAGCGCCATTAGTTTCACAGTTACCTTCCCCATTAGTTAATTAATAACTATTCGAGTATGTGAGAAAAATCAGCCAGAACTGGTTCTTAAATAAATACAGGAAAGGAAATGAAGTAGGACATTACATTGTTCAGTTAAATTACCGTGAACTGAATTCCACGGCAGGATATAAATCAACGTAATTTCAGTTTCCAACTCAGATTCATACATAACAGTAGACGATTAAATAACACAAAAGAAATTTTGAATGAGCATTATTATCCCCACATTAGTTTTTTTGTGCTGTTCATCATGAATTCATGGCGAAATCCAAATAATTTGGCACCAAAAAGTCTGCACATTTTTTACTAAAAAAACCCATTTGAGACGCTTCTCTTTCAAAACCTTTCACTCGAAGTGAAACGTCTGCACATAAATGAATCAAAAGTCAAAGGTGTAGTTAGTGAACTAAATTGTACTAATCCAACGATGCAGGGTTTCGGCACTTCAACTCGCCTAAAAAATGATCGAAAAATAGATGAGAGGAGCAAATTAACGTTAATGCCTGTTCCATGCGGTGTGAACATGCAATGAAACAAAGATGAACAGAATACAAACCCGAGTGAATCGTTCACTCATGTGAAACGTCTGATATCGGCCTTAATAAGTAGATTTACTCGATCTCTTCTGGCGAAGAGCGACAGATGTGTTTTGGTCACAGTTTGGTTTGTGTGTGACTAATAAACTTACGTATTCTTTACGTGGGGATTTCCCAAAGCATCAGAATTTTAATTTATTTTTAAAGTATACCGCAATGTTATTATTGTTTAAATTGAGTATCCTTTGATGACTAACCCAGTCTATATTTTATGACTAAGTAAAAGTATATTGATTACCCACTTTCGTACACACCTTTATGGCTATGACGAACAAAAGTTAAAATCAAGTGTGACATATTACAAAAGTAAATTAAATACTGTCATTTCATTGATATCCCTGACTATCATTCATTCAATCAAATTGTCTTTGAATATACTGTGATCTTAATGTAGATGGCTATAAGAGTAGAGGAAGACCAAAGAAACGATGGATGGACTGTGTGAATGATGATATGGCTAGAAAGGAGGTGACTGCTGAGATAACGAGTAATAGAGAAGTATGGAAGAAGAAGACATGCTGCGCCGACCCAAAATAAATTGGGATAATAACGATATTATACTGTGATCTTAATACCCAGTACTAACTGGGTTGTGGAAGTCAGACAGCCAGTCGCTCCATGTAAAATACTGGTATTCAGCTGCATCCTGTTAGCTTGGATGCCGACCAAAACAAAGTTGAAAAAAGGCTAGGCAGATGATTGAAATTCCTAATTATGCGCTTGCGCTTCGTAGGATTCGCCTGATAGAGTTGTCTAGCAAAGTGTTGTTTGATTGCACTTTAACTTCGATTTTAAAGTAACTAATGAAACGGTGTGTTTTGTGTAGTTTCAGTAAGTATCAATACATAACATCCTACTTCCTACTTAACATTATAAATACGAAAGTTTGTGATGACAGATGGATGGATGTTTGTTACTCTTTCACGCAAAAACTACTGAACAGGTTTGGATGAAAATTTGGCACACAGAAAGTTTATAACCTGGATTATCACATAGGATACCTTTTATCCCGGTAGTATGATCCCGTGGGACAATTATCGAACTATACACGGGCGAAGCCGCGGGCATAAGCTAGACAATGATATTTATTTTACTTTTTATTTCTGAGAGTTACATCGGCAATTATGAACACAAACTATTAATAAATTCGCTATTAGTTTCAATACCGTGTCAAGTACTTGGCTCATTGTTGTTATCAATTAGTTTAATGACTAATGTCTCACCTTTAGTTCCTATCGATAACCCACAATTCAACGCAACGACACGGTTGGCGCTGTGACTGAGCGATTGGCTGCTGCTCTGCATGTCGCGGGTTCGAATCCCGCACGGAACAAATATTTGTAAGACCCACAGGTAGTTGTTCCGGGTCTGGCTGTTTGTGTATGTGAATTTTAAATGTTTGTAAACGCACCAACGATACAGGAGAAATTCCTAGTGTGGGGCAAAGTTATTTGTAAAAAAAAAAAAACTTTATTTCATTAAAATGATTTACTTTCAGTTCAGGGACTTACCGGGTTAATTTACTAGCGTTTTCATAGTAGTGCTTTATTAAATTGCGCCTATCGTAAAGAGCTGAAGTCTGACAACCAGTTTTAGCAAGGGATATCGTACCTAATACCCAGCAACTTGGTTGAGGCTTGTGGAGGTCAGATAGGCAATCGCTCCACGTAAAATTACTGGTATTCAGCAGCATCCGGTTAGACTGGAAGCCGACCTAAAATAATTGGGAAAAGGCTAGGCTAGGTGACCTGTTACGAAGATAAAAGGCAAAAAGATAATTGAAAGGGGTGTCCAACTATGAACTTGGTCATGTTTAAGTATTGAGGTTTTAACTATAGCTATATATTTTTTTTTTATGTAATTTTATTGTTTTATTTTATGTTGTAGCATCGTATTGGACTTGGTCTGTAATGTTGCTAAAATTAGTGGTAAATAAATAATAATAATTGAAGGTGACAATTTAGAATTTTTTTATGAATATGTCTCATTGTCAGTTGTGTTAAGTAAGTTCCAAATCTCACTGTAATGTGACTCAGTGTCTCAAATTGATGACTTCCTGACAAAAACTGATGAATCAAAAACATGACTGTAGCCTTATTTTAGGATTAATAGGGAAAATAACTTGACAACTGTTATTCATATAAAACGAAACAATACTTTGAATTCATTCTATTTACCAACTTATTCACAATACCTTTAACTACAAAACTTGAGAGAAAACAATTAAGTACATAAATAGGTAGGTATTCTTTTAAAGACCAGTCATAAGTCATACACCTGTTATTATCTCGAAGTTATATTTTAATTCGCAATTATTTCAATAATTGTGTCAAGTCATTTTATTGTGGTTTCTTTCTACGAGATTTTCCTTTTATAACGTTGTTATTTCAAAAAAATAAAGCGGTTAAATAAATAAGGTGGTACTACAGTACACACGGCCGCACATGAAGCTGTACATTTCCAGTATAACTTGGCTTCGCTTTGTATAGATTTCCTATACAATGAGAGATCCGCATAAACTGGTTTTGTATAGCTTGATTGGCCGTCCTGCGTACTTATTTATTTATTTAACCGCTTTATTTCTTTGAAATAACAACGTTTTTAAAGGAAAATCTCGTAAAAGGAAACCACAATAAAATCTTGACACAATTATTAAAGTATTTGCGAATTAAAATATAACTTCGAGATGATAACAGGTTATGACTGGTCTTTAAAAGAATACCTACTTCTCTTCAACGTTAAATCCCTTTTTCACTAACGCTAGGTGACATCTAAATGAGTGCCTAAATATGACTGCAAACAATATCATTCACTCTAGTTCAGGGGGGTTACTATGACGTCTTAAAGCAGGAGTAATTCCAGAGTGGGAAAGAGAGCTATACAGTTCGTCTAGCGCCATCTCTTTCTCACACTGGAATTACTCCTGCTTTAAGACATCAGGGGTATTACCATCACGTCTTAAAGCAGGAGTAATTCCAGTGCGTGAAAGAGATGGCGCTAGACGACTTGTATAGCTCTGTCTCTTTCCCATACTGGAATTACTCCTGCTTTAGACATCATAGTAACCCCCCAGGTCATTAAACTGAAGTACTTTGACTATGAAGATGGTACAAGACCATTCATTTCGTTCCTAACAGGAAAATTGTATGACACAGGCAATTGAAGAGATTATGTCGTACGGTATATAAAAAATATCCATTTAGCTTGTTAGTGTGAAGGGTATTCAAGTCATAGGGAGTTTTATGTTTTTTTTTTGATGCTCAAAGATCACGGTTTAAATATAATCATGTATCTTTTTTCTTTTGCTGAATAGGTCATTGTTTTTTTCATTCCTAACGGTTATTATTTTAGGTTATTATTTTGATGATAATTGTTTATTATACAGATATTCTAATAATCCCTATTGTGTTATTGTAGAAATATTTAGGTTAGTAAGAGAAATCTACCTGAACAGAGCTTCGACAACATGCAAAACTCAAATTGTGTGTAAATGTATTAGGTATTTTAAGTTCGTACAGTCCAGCCATTGTGTGTGGGACAGTACATTGTGTGAGGAATGATATGAAGGAAAAATGAGTAAACGATAGCGTGACGATTGACAAGGGAGAATGGAAGAAAAAAAAACCGGCCAAGTGCGAGAGAAAAATATTTTTAAGGCTCATTCATATGTTGTAATGTAGTACATTCAACGGCAAAACTAAATTTGTTTTTAATGGAATTTTAATGAAAAACAAAGTTCAAAGTACAAAGTTACTGCTGCAGTTTGATGAAAAAGTCCCATATCTCAAAAATTTAAGGGCATTACATTGCTCGATGACCTTGATGATTTGATCCCTGTACTGGTTTTTGTTGACTTGCCCCGCACATTTCGGTTTTTATTTATTATTTAAAAATATTAAAAGAAATAACAGAAAAAAAACAATACAGATTGTTAAGTATATCATAACGTATTTGTTGTTACAAAATTCATGCCGATCTATTCAGCCGTTACAGAGATAATTTACAATTAAGGTTGAAAAAGGACCTATTTTCTACGATTAATCAAAAAAAATTGAGAAGGTTTATTAAAATTTTAAACAATACAATTTATTTATGATGAACTTAACTATAACATACTTTTTTTACACGGAAAACGCACGAAGGGATTCATCAACAAATTTCTTTGAACATACGCTGTTTTTGGGATTTGAGCCATGTAATGCCCTTAACATAAAATCTTATTCAAACCAATTTTTGCTGAAAGTTTTTTTTACGTTAAATTAATTATTTAAATTATCCTCTTTACAAATTAGAGGGGACACACACATTTTACCACTTTGGAAATGTCTATCTTTCAAACTATTGGCTTTGAGAAAAAATGGATTCAGGTTCCTCAATTTCAAAGACCTATCTATAGACAGGGGTGTGTGTCAGTGTGCACGTATAGATTAGATGAAAAAAAAAAATATAGTTTCAGTTCCATGTACGGGGAGCCCCCCTTAATCTTTTATTTTTGTGTAAAAATCGTAAAGCGGTTCACAGAATACATCTACCTACTGAGTTTCTACTGTGTAGTCCTAATACATCGTTTCGGAATAAAATGGCTGTGACATACGGACGAACAGACAGACGGACAGGGCGAATCCATTGGGGTTCCGTTTTTTGCCACATGACTACGGGACCCTAAAAAGTATATTCTATCTATCTACGTATCTAAATGCAGCTCAATTTGCGATCCTAAATTGGACCCATTCAGCCCAGTCTGTCATTATGGAAATGTCTCAAATCATACAATTCCAGCCAGTGTCCACTTGTTAGAAGCGAAGGTAGTGGTCCATTGGATCGTTTCGTCACAGTTCACCCGTGCATAGCGTGGACCGCACTCAACTCCGAAGGTTTTGCCATAGTACGTCAAACACATCGCAATCAGGTGCACGCCTTTATTGCGAGTTTGCGACCTCACGAGTTCCCTTTTAAAATCTAACGAGAGGTCACCTAGTCAGAAAACTTTTTCAGTCTATCGAAAATGAAGTGGAAGCCGGGGGATACCAAGGTCAAGTGTACAATGTGCGTTTCCGTGTAGCAAGACCTTGTTAAAAAAAAAAAAAAGTTCTTTAATTATTTATTAAATGCAGTTGTAATTATGTAGACGTTTGGAGTATTAGTCGAAGGTTTGGTGTTAGTGTGGTACTGGAATGTGTAAAATGACAAATAGGTGTAGTTATAAAGTTTTGAGTGAACAGAAAAACTATGGGTTCAGTGTGTGCAAATATTCGTGGGAAAAGACGTTGAAGTACATGAAACAAATTGTTGAATACTTCGGTATGTCACCAACTAATATTTTATCAGATATAATGTTCTTTAAACCCGTATTAGCTGCACATTTTTAGGTCATCTAGATAAACCTACTTAGAAAACGTATTTTCTTTAACAATGTCCTCATTTAAAACTTGTTAGTACTAACGTTCAGAAACATAAACACATGTTCTAAATCAGTGTTTCAGTATAATCTATAAATTATCGCCTTCATAATCAGTTCAGTGGCTTGTATATTTTTCGCATTAACACTTATACATACAAGGATTCCATTTATTATGGCGCCCTTGGGCTTAATCATATGTTCTATAGAACGCTCACCATTGCATGTTTGTGTCTACCAAGGTGAAGGGACTATGCTCGTCTGTATGGCTTAGCGCGCAAATGTACTTAATTAAATGTCATCAAGTACAGTTTGTTCACGTTTGATTACCTCTTATTTGACGTCACTGTCAAAATCGCAACGTGCAGCGAGTTAAAGCAATTAGCTGATCCATCTTTGCATAAATGGTTGAGATTTTTTAGAAAACAAATCGATAGAATTTTATAATACTTTTATATTTTATTTACTTCAGTAATGGTGGGTCAGCTAATTACTATAACTAATTTCATTAATCTCGCTACAATTTAGTAGCATTTGGTTTGCTGCTACTGATAAGTCTGCCAGATGATAATGATGTTTATTCTTCTTAGAATAAGGTTGGTGTTTTGTTGTTGCAATCAGACGTAAAATAATTGTGAACGGACTGTAACCGCTTTGAATTGAAACGATACTAGGATTGCTATGATGCAGAGAAAAAAAAATTTACGTCATTATACAATGACGTTTTAATGGATGCTTGTTTACATTAAGATGCCAGAAAAAATTGGCCTTAACATATATTTTTTTTGCTATTCGCAAGTGGTTCAATTTTTATTTTAAGAATCTGTGTCATCATAGCTTCCTTATATCCGCTTTTATGCTCAGTTAATAACTTTAGTTGTAATTTTGAATGCAATTTACTAACAATATATTTTTTCTATGTTTCCCTTTTTGTTATGTTTGTCTTTCCTATCCCAAAAAACACAAATCCTACTTTAATTTAAACAATATAACGGTCGTTTTCTCGCGAAAACAAACAAAAAAATCCCAAAACTGTTGACCAATTAATTAAAATCAATTTGTCCTGTAACGTAACTGTCTCTAATTGGTTAATACATCCCGTTGCTGTCGCAATATACGTAATGGCTGTCACTCGGCCGTCTCGTGCTCTATTTCTGGTCCATTGTCGCCACATCATTGTTAAAAACTATTTTTAAAACGAAAATAAATTGGTTTTGTTCATTCAATAATGTGTGTATGAATGAATCACTATTCGGTATCGGGGATATTATTGATTAATTGTTTAAATGACATTTTTTTTTTCATGACAATGATATCGTCATAATTTGTTTTCGGAATCCCGTCACTGTAAATATCATTCACAAAAAAACACAACGCTAAAATTTTTGCACAAAAAAAAATACCTACCTATCCTTCTGTAAAATTCCCCCGCCCCACCCCATATTTGTTGCGTTATCCAGCATCCCATAGCCAATCATACTTCCGGTGCTCAATAGACGGAACCTACGAAGAACAGTACAGCTGCTGGCCACCAGCTGTCTGCATGATCCTGATCTCCTTGGTGGAGATCGTCCTGTTCTGCTACGACGCTGCTGAAGGGCATACACAAGCCAATGGAACTATTGCCAAGGCGTGCATCTATAACCCCCACAAGAGACAGGAGGCGTGGCGGTTTATTACTTATATGCTGGTGCATGTTGGGTGAGTAAGGAAAGTGGAGTTACTTTTTAACTAATATCGCTGCTAGTTCAATAGAAATATATCTTTATCGAAGTATGTTTTGAGTTAATCATACTTTTAAGATTTTACAGTCAGTAATTGTATAGTAATTCACTTGTTGTTATTTGAAATGTGGTCGATTTATTAAAATAATAGCTTAGTTTAGTGCGTCTGGGAGTTATACATTTGGGTCGAGTAGGTATTGAAAGTTTGTATGGGACAGCCGATAATTTTTTCGCATTTACGATCGACCCAAGAGACCAAGGTCGATTGGACCCAAGGAGAAAGTTGTTCAGTTTGATGGTCTGCAACATATCCTTTCATATGACTATACCCTTTCTGTAACACCCTATATTTCAATATGAATACTGATACTGTTAGCCTGCGTCATCCCACTGCTGGGCCAAGGCCAATATTAATAAAACACTTTTTTATTTATGTATTTGCTTTTTTTAATATGCATCAATGTCTCAATGAGCTATTGAAATTTAGGCAAATAATTTGGATTTTATATAAATCCGATTTTTGAATCAGATACAAGAGCACTTTTTTTACCTGAATCAAAACTTATATTTTTTTTTTTTTTTAAGGTTTCTTGTTATTGAACTAGAGCAGCGATATTATAGTATGTTAGGACTGAGGGTCGCATTTCTCTGCTTAGTATATGAGATAACTTTATTTGAAGTTTTACATCGTCTGTTTCTCCAAACGGACTCTAACTCAAGTTAACTCAACTCATGTAGTAAAAGTCTAACCAAGACGAAAATTCTGTAACTACTCAGTGGGAGATACAAGGTTGTGATGTTCCTTTGATGAAAATAGATGAGGACCTTATTGTAGCATTGAATTGGTGTCGCTAAATCTTAGAATGTAACTGGGTTATGTATAATGTTAAGAAAATGAGCACTAAGAACAGCATCATCCTGTCAATTATGTTCAACCGGATCTAAGATATCCGCCATGAATTGCGAACGCGGGTTGGTCTTAGTATAGTAACTTTTTGTCTGATGATGGTAAGGTTGTCGTGAAAAAACACGCTTTAGTTAGAGTGACGTCATTTTATTTCTCGTGTTCTTCTCAGCAAACCCTTGCATATCATGGGAATGCAAAAAAAATCTAGTTCGCCATCTTTGAGAGTCCGCCATATTGGATTTAGATTGACGCCACTTACCTAACCATGCAGTGTCATCCAAAGAAAACATGTATACCAAATTTCAGCTCATTTACATAGTTAGTTATAGGTGAAGCGTGTTATATAGAAATTAATTAATTAAAATGTAACTGTACGAAGACGACAGCGAAACTTAATGGTGGGCTGTACAGGAGGAAGATGATTTCGATGATAGCTCGCTTACTATTAAAACCACGAGAAACACAAGTGTGCTTTTATACTTATTAGGTACATGATAGACTGGAAGTTGAGAGTGTAAATTAATTATATTACGCCACATTGTGCGCTTTGTGTTGAAACTGTTACGTTTCACAAATATTTGCACAAAACTTGGCATTGTGTGTACCTTTACTAGATGCAAAAGCTCATTTTCAGTAACAAACACCGGGGTTTATTTATTTGCCATTATGGTAATATACAGTAATGAACTCGACCCTTTAAATTATTCTAAAATGGCCTACATGCAGTTTCAATATACAACATTATTTTTAGTATATGCGAGACCTGAATATAGTTTGTTCAGAATAAGTAACTGAATCGATTCCAGTAATTTTTAAACCATGTTATATTTTTTCCCAAAAATATTTAAAAAAGTTAACAAGTTGGACACCGAGCGCCTTTGAGTACCTATCGCAATTTAGGTACCTACTGCCAAATTATTATTATCAATGAGTTCCAGACGACGCTGGAGGCGCACGCTGCGTAGTGACCGCGTTTTTGTGCGGACAACTAAGTAACAGAACAAGCTTATAACTTTGTGATTTTTCATGATACAGTTTTGAAATTTTGTACATAGATTCTTTACATAAAAATACTAGACATGTGTATCAGGTTTCGCATATACTAAAATTAATGTTGTATGTATACGAAATCACTTTTTTTTTTGCATTTTTCCTGATAGAGGTCTACCTTTGTCCTAATTGGCTACTAGAGGAGAAGGTGCTAAACATTCGATTAACGAAAATCAGCTCTCTATCTACATACTATATTACACCTAGCTACTATGCCAGAGGGAAAGAGCCTCACGTCCCAGCCGCCGCGGGAGACGCCCTGGGCGTACCGTGACCGTAGGCGCGGGCCTGTGGACGGCGAGTTATGGGCTAGCTCGCCGTCCGGCCGTCTTATGACGCCAGGCCGTGTCGACGGCGCATTCGTGTTCCACGCGCGCCTCAAAGATATGTCAGGCCTGCCAGGGCTGCGGGACTGTTCGAAAGAGATGCCGCGGCCCTGGAACACAAAGGGCAAAGAAGGAACATGGAATGCCAATTAGTGTAACAAGAAAAAAATCGTTTAAATCAAAATGTGGTGTACTATTAGGTACAGCGGGGTTGGGGTTAGGTACCCTATGTTTTATGTTATAAAAATATATCAACACTTACCAATTTCTATTCCAGAGTGGTCCACTTACTAGTCAACCTCCTCGTGCAACTCTTCCTCGGAGTACCCTTAGAGATGGTCCATCGATGGTGGCGGGTCGCCCTGGTCTACCTCGCCGGGGTGGCAGCTGGTTCCTTAGCAACCAGTCTGACAGACCCCAAGGTGTATCTAGCGGGTGCTTCTGGAGGCGTTTATGCGTTGATCGCCGCTCATGTTGCAACTATTATCATGGTGAGTTTAAAAGTACCTAGATGCTCTTCTGTTTGAACTTGTATTATCAATAAATCACCCTGGTCAACTTGTTGGGGTCGCTACGGGGTCCCTAGCAACCAGTCTGCTAGCCAAGGCATATCTAGTGGGTGCTTCCGGAGAAATAAAATCCTCGTTGTCTGCTGCTCATGAAGCTACTATGTATTATTATGGTGAGTTTAGAGGCAGATGTTATGTATGAGCATGATTTTTTTGGATCGATTCCCAGTTCGGCAAAAATGCTTTTGGATTTTTCTATCGGAAATTTCTCAGAAGCAACCCGGAGTCTGAATTTGTTCCCAATTGATGACAATAGGCTCGCCCCTTATTATTTGGGACTAAACCATAACTGGCGAAATGAGAGTTTACTATAGGTACAAGTTTGCTTATACTTAGTGGGTTACAGGCGTGATGTTATGACACACAGAGTCGACAAGCCAACCCCAACCATATCCAATCCATGGACAGAGTTAGCTCTTCAATCTGTTTATCAAATGAAACTCTTCAATCTAAATAGCTTTTCCCCCATTAATTTCAACATATTCATTTCAGAACTGGTCAGAGATGGAGTTCGCGATCATCCAGCTGCTGGTGTTCGTGCTGCTGGCGTCGGTGGATATCGGCACGGCGGTGTACGACCGCTACTGGCGCCATCTGGACCAGAACATCGGATACGTGGCGCATTTAGCCGGCGCTGTTGCCGGTATGTATTCATTACTACATAATCAGCCTTTAACGGTCCCACTGCTGGGACTCAGGGCACAGTGCGGTAGGGTGGCATTCGTGCTGTTACTCTTACTACAACACCCTAACACCTCTTTACTGGCCTGTGCTCCGCTGCTCTCGTGGTCGAAAGCGTGACTGCTAAGCTTAGGGTCTTGGGTTTGATTCCCTGGCAGGGAGAAAGTGTATTGTTATTTTTCCACGAGGAATTTCTCAACCCAAAGTTATGACGTTGGCGATATGATACCCCCGTAACTTGCAAAGCTCGTTAACCCGTTGGTCCTGCCGTCCTGCGCGTGATCACATTGCGGTCATGTATTCCGGATTGTCATCCCAACAGACTTTGAGAGTGAGGGAAGCCAGAGTGCTCTCATGTTTGTTTTGATTGGCTGCCATGAATAAAAAACACCCAGGACTCAAATTGCCTTTCTACTGAACCCTTAGAAATATCTTAATTTTTCGAGATTGTACTTAATTTTTCACTTCTTTTTCCAGGTCTTCTAGTAGGCATCGGTGTTCTCCGTAACCTTGAAAGGAGGAAATGGGAGAAGCGTGTCTGGTGGGCGGCAGTCCTGCTGTACTTCTCTCTGATGTTGGCGGGCATTCTAGCCAACATCTTCTGGAAGGCCAGGTTCCAACCTGTCCACTAGCTTCTATGTCTTCACCGTTCTAAGTCTGAACTATTAGGTACCTGATGATACCTGGCTTCTTGTGTGTTCTGTGAAGTGGCTTGTATTGTAAGGCATGGCTTTGGAAGTATATAAGTTATTTATGGACGATTTACACAACGTTCCCAGAATATTCTTGCTTAGAATAATCGGCACATGATGTTTCTCCCGCTGAGACAAGCCTGAGATGGAATAGGGTAAATCCACCATACAGGCCAATTCGGGCTTCAAATGGACCTAAATTTAAAGTGTATTAGCGGCTTTTGCGAATGATTTGAACACTGTCCCAAGATAAACGTTTTTACGATTTTATTCAGATTAGAAATGGGCTTAAATTTGCAAAATAGGCCTTTCCGAAAAACCCATCGAATGTATGACCTAACATGGATCCGCGAACTAAAGTTATCTAAAAAAAAACGTGTGATGTCGTTTTGTCGTGGTTCCGTGTTCCGGCACGTGTGCTTATTGAATTAGTGCATCTTTATACTATGTAGTTAAAAACCTTTTTGAGACAAAGAGCTGTTTGAAGCCTAAAACATAAAATATTGATACGACCGGAATAGGCATTGTATTTTTGCTCTCTTGGCGGTATTTTAATAGTCAAAAAAAATGTCTATGGCCTGCGTAATGTTGGTACTAGCTAGCAAAGCAAAATAGAAGGTATTCTACGATGCATAGAGTGTTTTTTTCTGAAACTGAAGATTGTGATGTAGAAGATGGTAACTTAGTATTTTACAACTGAACATTGCGGCCTATTTCTGTAGTAAAATTGCTATTTTTGGAGCTTACTATAAGTAAATTATTTAGTAGGTATTTAACTTTTATGCCCCATGTATTAAGTATAATATACTGAACTTTATAGACTACATAAAACTCCATTCCTTTACAAAACGGTTTTTATGGGCTTTGTCAATTAATATATTTCACAGATTTACCAAAAAGATAATTTAAATTCAATTCAATTATTTTTAACTATTATCGAACAAACAAACTATAACAAACGAAAATTAATCGAATTTTGTTTTTTTTTTTAATGAAATTAAGTTCAAAAACTACTTTTTGAAAACCTTTATAAAAACACATTAAAACTTCTGCCTTCATAATAAATATTTAGTGTCTTTGGGTATTAAGATTTTAAAAGATTCTTCTTGTAAGCATGTATTTTTGTACGTATTATTCTCCTCCTGGCTTATACGAGTACACTCAAGTAAGTTGATATAATATGAATTTGTGATGTGATATCACCATACATACATAGACAATGTAAAGGACATCGTGACATAAACTCTTACCATAGATTCAGTACATCATTCTAGACCAATCAGCATTGAAGGAGGTTGCAAGCGTTATGTATGAAGTCTGTGTTGTCTGACTTCCGCCATTTTATTTTATTTTTCAAAATAGCAGCCACGCATATTACCTGTATCAGTCAATAGCTGGTATCGATACAAATAATTATTGTAAATTAAGTTTTAGGAAAAAATTAATTCAATAAAACAAACGTGCTCGACTTTCAAAACAGTAGGAAGTCGTTTTTTTTTATTCTTACCAGTATGTCTGCTGGCATATCTTCAAATGGCAAACAATTATTATAAGGGACATAATCTTCTAAAGCGTCACGTTACAGAAATATAAGCAGTTAAAGTTACATCCTTCACCTTAAGTTGTCACATTTCGAGAAAATTTCTTGAATTGTGACTTTTTAGAAGATTTTTTCTTAAACACTATTTTATGGTATTGATGCCAGCTATTGATAAATAAAGGTTTTATGTGTGGCTAATAAAATTCAATTTGCACTGATGGTCCTATCAGTGAATAGATTCTAACTTTGATAGCTACCAAGAAAAAATCGACTGGTGTTTGTTGGTATTGCACTTTTGTATGAAACAGCTGATTTCAACACATTTTACTGAATCAATTCAATTTTTTTCAAATTTAATACAGTTATGTGCCACGATGTCCCATCCACCTTTATATAGCCCTTGCAATTTACGAGCATACGTCATTTATTATAAGGTATAAATTCTAATGACCTACGCGCATTAGTAAAATGTAAAACTAATTATTATGTATTGTGTTGTCATTGTACAGTATTGTGTAACTGCAGTATTGGTCTGTGCCGTCCTGTAGCGTTGCCATAGAAACGATACTATATAGAAATTATCTAAGTTTCTTTGTATGTAAATAGTTGTAGGTAAGAATGTGAAAGCTTGTTTGTAAGGAAATAAGTAGCTATTTATACTGTGCTGGCCGATGTAAGAAAAGAAAACCGCTAGCCACTAATACTTTCGCAAATATAAAGGGTGGAAGGGACCTCGACGGTAAAACGGGTACCACGTATACAGTAGATCATTCTCGACCCGCCGGTTATTAAAAAAAAACAGCTCTTTCCTATAAAACTGCAATACAATCGGTCAAAAAGTATGGAACAACTGTTTTTTTTTAATCACCGATGATAAATTGGTGAGAATAAAGTACTGATTACGTGGTAACCGTTTTAGCGTCGGTCTGCCTTCTACGTTGTATTGTATGTTGGTTAAAATGTCACATTGGCATCGAATAGAGGTAGTATTTGCTGTCAGGTTATCTCTAGGCTGAACAGCAGTTTGTAGGTGCATTCAAAAGCTTCAATGTTCAGAAACGTATGCGTCCAGTATACGCTCGCTTAGTCTAAGGGGTTCACAATGAGCTAATTTGTTTAAATCGAGCCTGAAAGAGTATTATTCTACGAATTAAATTAAAATACATTAATTACTAGCTTTTCTTTAGTTTCTGTATTATAAAAGCTGCTAGACAAATATATTTCTAGTTGCAGTTAATTGTTGCTGATATGCCATTGTATTTCTATTTATTAAATCATTTATTTTGTAAATCATTAATTTCAGAACGCACAAAATCTCCATACAGTCTAAAGACTTATTTTTCCTCCAATATTGTTCCTAAAACTAACTTCGAATTTTAGTTCAGTATACAGGGTGTAACAGAAAGGGTAAAAAAATATCAGCTGTCCCATACATTTGGGTCGAGTAGGTATTGAAATTTTATGTATGGGACAGTTGATAATTTTTTCGCATTTACGATATTGGACCCAATGAGAAAGTTGTTCAGTTTGATGGTCTGCAGCATATCCTTTCATATGACTATACCCTTTCTGTTACACCCTGTATAAGCACAATTTCCGCACAAAAACATAAATGCTATTTTATGTGTGTATGTTAAGTCTTGACTGTCCTCTAAGGTATGAACGTGAAACAAAACACATCACGTGCCTTATTTAATATAAAAAATGTACATACTTACTAGTTTCTATGCATTTACTGTCGATTTCTACATTTTAATACTATTTTTTGTACACAGTTGTAATCATTTTTGTATATTTCCTATATTTTGGGTGTTGTTATTGTTTTTAGCATAAATAAATGAATTTGAACGTAACTGTTAGCTGCTAGTTGTCTTGTAATTGCCATTATATTGTATTATTTATGGTTGTTTTTATGTATAGAGATGTTTGTAAATGGTGTAGGGGCTCTTGGTTGGTCGCAGTTTACACAATGGTCAATGTTGGTCACAGTTAGACATTCAACTCTTTATTAAAAAAAAAAACAACCATGTCTGTTGTCATGCAGTCGGGTGATGAAAAAGAAAAAAATCGGTGAAGGTGTTCAGAATTATGTATTGAATATGTGTTATGTGGCACCCGTTTGTGCGTTGGTGTCGCTTCTACCCTGTATACAATTAAATCTAAACTGATGTAAAGCTTGCTAATACTAAAACTTCTAAAAAATGGAGGTTAATGTTAACAAGCCAAGAGCTTCACTGTGTTCATGTTAGTTTGTATGTTTTTTGTTGTATTTATTATTTTTAGAGTAAACAGATGTCTATACTACATTTAAATGGCTTGTTCGCCATTATTCTTTAGCTAGTGATAGTAACAACAAATAAGTCTTGACCAAGTTCTTTAAAGTTTTTTTACCTTGGACAGTATCAACCTTATTGTACCGGTAATAAAGATCATTTTGATTTTGCATGACTTGTCAGTTGGAACCACAGATATAGATATATATACAACATTAGTTTTAGTATATGCGAAACCTGATACACGTGTCTAGTATTTTTATGTAAAGAATCTATGTACAAAATTTCAATACTGTATCATGAAAAATCACAAAGTTATAAGCTTGTTTTGTTACTTAGTTGTCCGCACAAAATCGTGGTCACCACGCAGCGCGCGTCTTCAGCGTCGTCTTGAGCTTTTTGATAATAATAATTTGGCAGTAGGTACCTAAATTATTGCGATAGATACTTAAAGTCGCTCGGTGTCAAACATTTAACTTTTTTAAATATTTTTGGGAAAAAAATATAACATGATTTTAAAATTATTGGAATCGATTCAGTTACTTATTCTGAACAAACTATATTCAGGTTTCGCATATACTAAAAATAATATTGTATATATGCGCCTACGCTTCGCGTGGCCGCATTTTATGCTTAACGTAGCTACTGTCACAGCAAGCAAGTTACAACTCTAAAGCTTAATTCTAGACATTTAAAGAACAAAAACTTAGTCTATTTTGTATAGTAACTAAAAACTGCTTATGACGTCATAGTAGGTAGAAAAAAATGGCACGCTTGGTTTTCATGCGGATCGTGATACTTGCGTTATCTAGGTATATCTATATCTGTGGTAGCAACCCAATAGCAAGCTTATTTTTAAGTCAATAAAGGTCATTTTGATTTTGTCCGACTTGTCAGTTGCAGGAATTGGGTTCCTGGCAAACATTGCAACGAAAATAAAAGTGTAAGATTAATTTTTCAGGGGTTTCGATATTTGGGCTATTGAATGAGTTCACGTACGTTAAAAAGTAAAAAAGTATATAATCAGGGTTAAAAACATAGAGCACGGAAAACAAACAGGAATAAATAGTAAAACTAGGGAATCTGAGGGTTAACTTGGCGAATCGCGGAGTCATGGGCGGTATTGCCAGCGCACATTTTTTTTTAAGCCTTGCCTTTGATCTTTGCAGGTCATTTTTGATTGTGACAGGGATGCAAAATCTGCGAGAAAAATTGAAAGGACTTATTTTTTATTCACTATAAAAGTTTTCGTATTTTGAAGCCAAACTACCGCGGATAAAATATAGCCCCACTATAATAAATAGCTTTAACAGGATTTTATGGGCTTTTAAACCCCGGTACCAAAAATGAAATTAACGAGCAAAGAAATACATAATATTCCAAAAATACGCATAAAGTGCAGTACCTTGAGATTATACATATATTATTATACAAGGTTAAGTTGAATTAACTAGCAAAACTACTCACTGATGTGGTAGGTATCGATATAAGTTCGGTGCTCAGTGGAATCAGGCGTTACTTTTGAAATAAAACTAAACAGAACATCAGGCCTGTAATCCCCGAAGGGTTAGGCAGAGCCTAATTATAGTACACCCACATTTTGTCAGTTATGTTTAAGTCCCATGTAATAAGGGGCGAGCTTATTGCCGGCAACCGGGCACAAATCCAGACTCCGTAGCTGCTACTGAGAAATTTCTAATGGAAAAACCCAATAACACTGCCCGACCTGGGAATGGAACCCAGGACCACATGCTCAACAGATGCGCTTGCGACCTCTAGACGAACGAGACAGTCAAAAAAATTCAATATTTTGCACAATTTTAATGATATGGGAATTGATCGATGTCACAAGATAAAAAAAACAAAAAATCGATACCTATTACGCTGTAGAGTTTTTCTAGCTAATTAAATTTGACCCTTATTTTCATTAATGTAAAGTTTATTTGTAAGTGAATTTGTTAGAATAAGTTCCTGTGTTATCCTGTACCTACCTACTGTTTTATTTGCACAATACTTGTTGTATTATTTTAGATTAATAACGGCAGAAAAGAAAGATAATAAACTGCATTATTTTTATGTCTGTTTTGTTTATTTTACTACCATAATTCCACTACATCCCGAGTTTTTTACTTCGCGACTACACCATAAGCTAAGGAGCGAATTCCACTAGGCAAGTATTAAGTAACACCACCACGGTGCATGCTGTGCACGGGCACGCGGCGCATTTAACTACGTGGATTCATTTGTTTGACAACGTGGGTCTACATTTCCACTTCAGTACAGACTACACACCCAAGACTATGTACAACTGTAGCGTGCGAAGCCCACAGCAGCATAGTCGTGGGTTAATATTCGTGTATAGTGTTGTACCGCATGCACAGCGTGCATGGCGTTGACAGCGTTGAGCTGTCGTCAATTGATGCATAGCGTGTTTGCAGTGGACACAATCACATACATTTTCTTGCAAAGGGAAGCTTAACACACGTGCGTGGCCTATCCGTGCGCCGCGGTGGGTATGTGCCTTAAGGCTGCGTTTCCATCAGAGATGTGCGAGGGATGTGTTTGTTAAGAACCACTAGCTTTACCTAGCCTCGCTCAGCGCAGCTCTAGTGGAAACGGTTCAGCGGATCGAGGTTTTTGCAAACACAAAACAAGAGAAGGATGTGTGCTAGGGAGGGACGCGAGCGAAAAAATAGCAGTCGGTCTGAAACGAGCTCGCTACAAATCCTCGCACCGCCCATCTGCGCACTCTACCGCTCAGCGGCCTAGATCATCTCTGGTGGAAACGCCCACACTGTTCCACAGCCTCGTTACGCATCCTCGCACCACCGTCCAGCTACCTCGGACATCTCTGATGGTAAGGTACCCCAAGATACATTAAAATATCCCGGATGACTAGGTTCCCGTGCACACACTGTTCTCATTCATTACCACTCGATACTTGGGCAACAGCATTTTGAGGACGTTGAAAAATAAACCTTATGGGTAGGTACGTTTTCATAGTGCAAAAAGGCCTGCGAGTTGTGCCCGAGAGATTAATCCGTATTTATTGGCAGCCACTGTGTTATTGCGGTTGTGTCTGTTCAAGTCGTAGTACATAATTGGTTAAATGGTTCAAGTTCACAAATTATCCCACTGTAATTAAATTGTTTTATTAAATTTTATAGATAATGTTCTTCAGGAGTCTTTTTTGAAGCTCTGAAGGCGATCTCATGAAAAGTCTACTAGCCCACAGAATCCAGTCCAGCAGTATCGACTAAACATATGAAAACTAAACTTACGATAAACCCTTGTAGGGTTAATCGTAAGTTTAGTTTTCATATTTCTGTTTTCATATATAATGTTTTTTTTATATCTTACGCTAATTTTACGCTGTGTTTACTTATTATTAGCATTGCGTAAAACGCAACGCTTCTTAAAATGACACGTCAAAGAACACACTGCCCGAAATGATACCAACGTAAAATAAATTACCTTAAATCAGGGTCCTTACAAGTATTTGGTTCGGTGTGTAGTTTGGATTGTTGCAGTTGTTAAACTGCTGCTAATAACAAGGATTAGTATCTAAATTCGTAAGATGATAATTGGCCGAAAAACGTAAATATTATAGTTTTCGGCTAATTTTGAAACATTTTACCTTTTTGTTATTCGACGAAATTTTCTCAAACTCCAGGAATCGTGATAAATTGATGACTTATGAACCCACCATTCTTTAGAGTGGTTGGTGACGACAACAGCAGAGGCCTTTTGAATGGTTGTAAAATAATGATCTTTAAATTTTGAAGAAGTCTGGCAACACAGTTTTTCCCCGTCCGTCCGTCATCCGAACAACGAAATGCGTCAGCTGTCAATGCGTACAAATACCTATTGTTGCCCTTCTTATCATTTTTGTAATTAATTTACATTATACGTCGCGCCGCTTACCATGTTTACGCCGATAAAGTAGTGTTTACGTTTCTACATCGTCTGTAAACGGTAAAAACCCTCACGCACATGACTATCTCTCTATAGAGGAGCAAACATGTTGCTCGTTCACACGTGTTTATTTGTGTTATTTGCGCTATTTATTGATAGCTGTGTGCCCCGATCTATCGAGGAGAATGACGAACATTTCCTTGTGTCCCCTAAGTACCCGAAATACGATGATTTGGTGAAGTTAACTAGTGAATTGGAGTCGACGTACCCGGATCTGATCAAGTCGTATTCAATTGGGAAGTCTGTGCAAGGACGGCAACTGTTGGTTCTGCAAATAAGCGAGGATGTTAAAACACCGCACTATGAGCGGCCGTCGTTCAAGTATGTGGCCAACATGCATGGTGATGAGTCTGTGGGCCGTCAGCTGATGATATACTTGGCCCAATATTTGTTAGCCAACTATGGCAAGGACGACCGAGTCACGAAGCTGGTGAATACAACCGATATTCACTTGATGCCGTCGTTAAATCCTGATGGATATGAGATTAGTGAGGTAAGGAGCTTAATTATTAATTTAGACTGTATAACAATTCTTATAAGAAACTGGTCTCTCACTACAAAGCTAGTGGTGTCAACAGGTTTATGTGTATAGCTGGTGAATGCTTACAAAACTTGTAAGTGTCACTGAATAATATATTCAATACAACTGTAAGTATGGCAATGTCATTAACAAATGTATTTCTATTATAGAATTCAACAAATCTCAGGTTATTGTGACTGGTTTTGAAGTAATAAATACTGCTTTATAATTTCCAAAAATTACAGCTAAATGGAAAAACCCCACTTTGTTGCTAGCTCTCTAAAACATTTATTTATCCTAATATTCTTATAAAATTACACAGGTATGAAATCAATCGCTAATTTTTACGGTAATAATGAACATACAAAGGAAAATTTGTGAATCACTTTATTATTCATTAATTTAATATGAACTGCGACATACTCATAGATTTAAATGAATTTGCATACTTATGAAAACAAGATTATATTCTCATTCATTTGGTTAGTGTTATATTTTTTTATAAATAAATATGTAGAGAGGGTACTTACACCCCCATAACTTAAAGATATCCACTTATTTGGTTGTACCCAACAAATGTTGTTTGATCTGCAATAGTACACAAGAAACTAGTACTTAAAACGACACAATAAAACTGACAAATACAAACTAAACCGAACTCTGAACGAACACGAAAACTGAACTCTTAGAAGAGGCAATCACTTGGAGAACTACCCTGTTCTTTAATCACGTGATGTTCCGATAAGGGGAAGAGGTCAGAAAAAATCGAGATGGAGCTCCTCCATCTTGATTACTCATGATTTTTTCTCTGGGTGTATTATGATATAATTTTTTCATGACAAAAAAATTATTGGAACAGTTGCGCTTGCAGCCTCTAGACGGACGAGCCAGTCAATAAAACTAAATATTTTGCACAATAAATTTAATGATATGGGAATCAAGCAAGCGCGATTGCGACCAGTAGACCAACGAAGCAGTCTGATCTCTTCAATAATAAAAAATACACATGATGGTGGGAGTGGGTTTAAGGCCACCCCGGCCTTAAACCTCACAACATATCACCAAGGGAGAGGGGAGGTCGAAAAGTGGCCTCAGAAACCTCACATGATTAAAAGATGACCTCTTAATGGGTTAATTTGCATGACTCATTCATTTGGATATTGTTATTATATTATTTTATCATTATTATATATTTTTAGAGGGGATTTACTCATCACCCCCACATTCAGACAATCCATGTATCATACGAATTACTAGACAATATGATTGTTCCAATGAAAGTTATAAAAGCTTCATATCAATGGCTAATTTTACAAAGCAGTTCTAAATATACATATATGTTACACAAAAGGAAAATGTGTACCTCGCTTTTAATTGAATCCAATTAATCGATTATGTTCTATATACAACTGTTAAGGAATATTACAGTCATTTAAGTGTTAGAATAGTAAAATATATTAACATTCCTTTATCCATCTATTCTCTTATCAATTACATTTTTAAGTATTTTTAAAAACAAAAATATACAAAACATTTTTTTTTTTTTTTATAAGCCTAAGTTGTCCCACTGCAGGGCAAAGGCCTCCCTTCCCTCCTTCCACATTTCGCGGTCTAGTGCGATTGTAGGCCAATCCTTTGCGAAAGAGTCCAGCTCCGCCATCTCCTTCTGGGACAAAACATTAAAAAATAGATGGCCTATCGGCATCAGGAACAAGGTCCAGGCTGCCGGTGGTCAGGGCAGAGGAACCTCCTCACATTTTAACATCATGCTTATTATTTTTTCTACTATGACATTTCTGGGACCTTTATAATTATGTTGTATGAAGCTGCAATAAGAAAAATATACGCCTCGAAATAACTATAAATTTAATCAAATAACTATAAATTTAATTAAAACCATCTCTCCTGCTCTCATGAGGAGAAAGCGGAGTGTAGGCAATCAATGGCTTGATGGATTAAAACCTCTTTAATCATTAAAACCATCTCTCCTGCTCTCATGAGGAGAGAGCGGAATGTAGGCAATCAATGGCTTGATGGATTAAAACCTCTTTAATCATTAAAACCATCTCTCCTGATCTCATGAGGAGAGAGCGGAATGTAGGCAATCAATGGCTTGATGGATTAAAACCCCTTTAATCATTAAAACCATCTCTCCTGCTCTCATGAGGAGAGAGCGGAGTGTAGGCAATCAATGGCTTGATGGATTAAAACCTCTTTAATCATTAAAACCATCTCTCCTGCTCTCACGAGGAGAGAGCGGAATGTAGGCAATCAATGGCTTGATGGATTAAAACCTCTTTAATCATTAAAACCATCTCTCCTGATCTCATGAGGAGAGAGCGGAATGTAGGCAATCAATGGCTTGATGGATTAAAACCCCTTTAATCATTAAAACCATCTCTCCTGCTCTCATGAGGAGAGAGCGGAGTGTAGGCAATCAATGGCTTGATGGAACAAAACCCCATCCATTCGTCTCCATGGCAAAGACCTCAATGTCACCACTCTATTTCTATTTCTGCTGATGTAAAACAACTAAGAAACAGTCTTTGTTGAATATAATACAACACTACTCATAAGTTATCTGACCTGAATTATCCTATAGGTATATGCTCTACATTTATGTAAAAAGAAAGTATTATGAGTACATTCATTATGTTTTTAATACTGTATAAGTAGCAGAAAGACAACATCATAAAAAAGGCCTACTCAAGGTTATATAACAGTGAAGGCATTTCGGACAATCACAAGACAGTTTTTTGTGTAGGTACCTATGTTTTTGCATTAAAAAAAAGTTAAGAAAACTGTAAAATAAAACCTTTTTTTTTTTTTTACTTTTCCACACTCTAGGAATTTCTCCTGTATCGTGGGTGCGTTTACAAACATTTAAAATTCACATACACAAACAACCAGACCCGGAACAACTACCTGTAGATCATACAAATATTTGTTCCGTGCGGGAATCGAACCCGCGACACGAAGCGCGGCAGTCAATCGCTCAACCACTGCGCCTACCGTGCCGTCAAAGAAAAATATTTTAATACTGTTTGTATTAAAGTGTGAAGTTTACCCTTGGACAAGTTTATCCGTACTTGTAAATTGAGTTCAAGCATTATTTACTTTATTCACGAGATTAGCATACAATAAATATAAATGTTGATAATTTTGAAGAAATAATATATTCTCTAGTAATGTAGCTTTGTGGAATCCTGAATCAGGCTATAACGTTCCCACTGCTGGGACACAGACCTTTTCTCTGTGAAAGGGAGCCCGACTACTTTTCTGCGCTGTTATGCATAGTGCATCACAGCTCAGGTCCACAACTAAATGGTTAATGAAGGGATATCAAATAAATATATGAACTGAATAAGACACTAATGATAGTATCAGACGGTTTAAACACAAATTCAAAGCCATAAAATCGTATACACAAATAGGTAAAATTAGCATGACAAATAAAACACATTAAACAAGCATGAACCACAGAACTACATGCTTTTCATCTGTGCGTTGTTATACCTTTTGTTTAAAATATATTTTTATTGTTTTATCTCATGATCTACATGTACCACTGGCAGAGCATGTGAGGTCATTAGTAGTAGGCAATTAGATAATTGGCTATATTCAGGTTGCTATAATAGATATTATTACCGTGCTATAAGGCTGCAATCAGAACAAACACATTACCAGCCAGCCACCGACTATGAGCTAGCGTTGTGTCTTTTTACTGCTCTTCAAACTCAAAGTGTTTATTTCAACTAGACCAGTTAAAGTAGGGTTACCATAGGTACGTCTGGAAATATCTGAACTTGTCTGGAATTTAAGCTCAATGTCCGGCCAAGCAGGGAATTCTAAAATGTTTGGAATATCCAAGATGAAAAAAATTAAAACAATCTATGATAAAATCATTTATGAACTCAACTATAACATCAACAGTGTCATTTGCGTAAAACTTACTATATATATGTATATATATAATATACAATGTAAGAATGAAAAGGCAGAAAAAATATCTGTTGCACAGGAATTCACAGGACAAAACAAAAAATGATTAATTTAAAATAAAACAAAATTATATGCATAAAAAAGTAAACTTAAGAAAAATATAAGACAAACGAAATTGGTCCTGTACGAGGCCAAAAGGCCCCTATCTCAGCATGTAAGTAGCGTTGAGGAGGGTAAATTCACTTTTTCTTACGTTTTCTGTCATTTGCAGGTCAGTGTCAGGTAAAACTAATGTTGTATAGGGTAACTGGTAATTAGTGACCGATACTTAAACACGTTTGTACTCATGATAACAAACAACTTTCCCAAAGAGAAATTTTATTTTTATACTCATTCACTATCACAATAACACAACAGCCATATAAAATACGCGCGTACATACAGTAATCTACAGAATTATAATCATTAAAATCATCAATACAACCCCTATAGTACATTAAATTCCATTGAATGACTATTTCATGATAATGGCTAGCCTGCGCTTCCCCGTAATGGTTTTAAGTATCCTGTAATGTTCTGCAACAAAACTTTCTCGATTTATAGAAAACGAGTTTTATTTTACCGTAATTGATTTGAAATCATTGTCTCAAGTACTAACGAAGCGCGTGTTATTTTCAGTTTGTAAATTACCATGAGGTGCTAGCAAGAAATGCCGTATTGAACATAAACGATTGAACGGTACCGACGGGGTTAACTGATAAGCATTAGATTATTAACCAGCGTGATTTGTTGATCAATATCAAAATATTTATTTCACATGGGCCTTACAAAACGTTGAGAAAAGGTGCCCGACTGAAAAAAACTGAAAAACATAAAACAAGCACATTTTACATTAAACTAAGGCTGGAATCAGGCGGGCCCATTCGATTTTCATAATGTTATATTCAAATGGGCACCGCCTGCTTCTAGCTTTTTTCAACTACTTTTTTACTCGCCAATTATTTTATCTGTACCAACCCTTCCTAAAGTACAATATGAAGTGCTCGTATCAACTTTAGAGTCTTATCACCTTATTGACTGGGAAAAAGAAATTATTATTGCAACTGCACAACCAATAGGTCATTGACTTCACTTTAGATAATAGAACGCTACTCCATAAACACTGAAACTTTCCACTTACTTTAAAAGTGCACTACAAAACCTAAAACATACCTTAAAAGTAAATGAAATAAAGTCTTTAATCGTATGTCATAAATGTGTGAATTGATTGGCTTGAAATGTGGACTATAAAACTTAAAACATACTTTAAATACACTAAAAATAAAGTCTATAATTACATGTCATAAATGTGTGAATTAATGAGTTAAAGGTTAATTAATCGTCTTAATTATCAGGGTGCATACATAGTTTCGCACGGCCAATGCATCACATGTTGATGCATTCATTGGTACCTACTGATAATAATTGCAATATGTATTCGTATACACGCTCCTGTTGCTATCAAGCGTTGCTAAATATGGGTCTCAATGACCGTTACAATGAACGGTTCAAGAGAAAATTGTCGTATTAATAACACTTTGGTAGAACCAAATTTTCTCTTGATGGGCGATCACGGTGCGCGATTAATACGACACTTTTCACACGATTGGCATCGCATGTAGCGGAGATGAGAATATTGAGATGGATGTGTGGAGTGTCAAGAATGGATAAATTAGGGAATGAGTATATTAGAGGAAGTTTGAAAGTGGCTAGTTACAGAAAAATTGAAAGGAAGTCGTTTGTCTTGGTATGGCCTTGTAATGAGAAGGGATGAAACGCATGTGACTAAAAGAGTAATGGGCATGAATGTTGATGGATGGAGAGGGAGAGGAAAGCGAAAGAAAAGATGGATGAATTGTGTGAAGACCGATATGGAAGAGAAAGGAGTAAATGATGCCGTGACGTCTGACAGGGGCGAATGGAAGAAGAAAGCGTGTTGCGCCGACACCAAATAGAATGGGACAAGGGCAGGAAGCTGATGGCGATCACGGTGCAATCCGTTGTTGTTAAAGATATTCTGGCTAGAGGATGCTTCTGTCTGCCAATACTCTTGATGCTAAGCTCAAGACAGCGACGAATTAAGTAAAACCAAATATTTAAATCGAGTAAAACATTGAAAATGATTAAAAGCGTTAACGTCTTACGGCATATCATACAAACTTTCAAGTGATTTTTTTCGAAATGACTGAACCGATTTTAATGAAACTTCGTACGCTTAAGCAGGATACATAAGTCTAAAAACTTGACAGAGAACCGAATCTGTTCTCTGTCATCTCCACGTTCATAAATCTGGTCATACACTTCTATTCAGCTAGTATTGTTTACTTTTCTTCTATACTAATATTATATAGAGGTTTTGTTTGTAAGTTTCTATGTAGGGGGTAATCTTCGGAACTGCTAATCCGATTCCGAAAAATATTTCACTAACGGGAAGCTATTTTATCCCCGAGTGTCATAAGCTCCCGTTAGACATATATACGAAACGGGAGCGAAGCCGCGCAAAAGTTAGTTTGACATAAACATAGGTTCATTAGCGACTTTCTGAACGAATCATTATCGTGACCGGCTTATTACTTATGTTTCACATACCAATTTAAAACGTAGCAAGTCTTGTTATGTAAAGTTTCAAATTATAAGACAATTACAATGAGTAATCGGTTGCCATTGAATGGGCAAGTGATGCGGAGGAAGAAGAGAAATGACCTGAGGAAAGTGTGTTGATGGCTTTAAGATTAAGACCATAGACAGGATGAATGAGCTATGTGGAATATGGTAGTGATTAACTGAGATGACACATTAGAGAATTATAGATGAAGATGTCATAATAAATTGGTAGACGGGCAAGGGAACGGTGACAGAAAAATCATGCTTTCCCAGAACTATTGAATGACATAATACCTTAGTATAGGATTAGATTAAGTATTAGGTATTAAGTAAAATTCTAGACCTTATGGTCTAGATTTTTACTAGATATTAGTTACTGAATCTACAATCGCGACTGCTGAGCATGATGTCCTAGGTTCGATTGCGTTTTTTCATCAGGAATTTGTCAGTAGCAGCCACGGATTCTAGATTTGTTTCTGGTTGATGGAAATAGGTTCGGGGCCAATATCTGGTGAAATGTGGATGTACTGGGTCTCCCTTGTTTGACCGAAAGGAATTTGACAAATTTTCACTTCCCAAAAAATTTTTCGCATAATTTCATTTGCGAAATTATTACTTAGCAAAAAATCTATTCACAAAAAATTGTAACGCAAACCTAATGTTTGGGAAATGAACGTTTAAACTATAACTTGTTTACCAACTAGTACTTTTAACATTTTTTATTTAGTCAAATATTTCAGTTGGAATAACAGTTTTTACGCAAAATCAAATAAGCCAAATATTTAGGTTTTCAATTCACCCTTTCTTATTCAGTCAAATGCTACAATGACAAAAATGTGAACTGCTAAGTGGGTAGGAGGTAAATCAAAAATGTCGCTCAATGTGGGTTAGTCAAGCAAAACACTATCTAGTTCTATCTAGTTTTAACCTAACCTAAAAAGTAATTATCCTAATCTAAATAGTTCAGTTCCAGGTAACCTACTAAAAACAATCTCTTTTTTTCTATTGATGAAAGTCGTTTCTGGCACTCGCCGGCCGCTGCCGCGGCACCGCTCGCTTCGCTCGCTCGTCTCGTGCGTAGGAGGTCACAGTTTTAACCTAACCTAACCTAACAATGTTTTAACCTAACTATACTCCGAAATAAAATTGCTAATGTCCATTGCAAAAAATTTAAAATTGTTATGTAAAAATATTTTGCATTAAACAAATGATTATATTAAAATAAAATTGCATTTTTTAATTATATAATTCCCAAAAAATCTTATTTTTGTCTTAACAAATCATTTCACCAAACGTTTATTGTCTGAAGATTCTTTGCTGTAATAAATCATTTGATTAAAGACCAAATGCCAAAATGACATTATACTTGGTAATATTTTGCCAAGTAAAAATTTGACCAAATAAAAATATGCGTACTAAAATCATTCGAAACATTGCAATGGTATAAAAAAAGGTTGCTAAAATTTGTTTGGGTAATGAAATTTTGTCAAAATCTTTTCGGCAAAACGGCAGGATCCCGGATGTACTATTAGGTACACCTCTGCCTAAATCTTCGGGGATTACAAGCGTGATGTTATGTTAACTATTATTCTCTTCTCTTACAGGAGAACAACTGCGAGTCCCTACGAGACTACCTCGGCAGAAACAACGCTAAAGGCGTGGACCTGAACAGGGATTTCCCTGACCAGTTCGACAAGAACAAGTCCAATGATGACGAGTACTTGTACGGTGGTCGGCAACCGGAGACCGTGGCGCTTATGCGATGGGTGACCGGCAAGCAGTTTGTGCTGTCTGGCAACCTGCATGGAGGCGCTGTGGTTGCTAGCTATCCTTATGATGATTCCAGGTTTGTTATTATCAGTTGAAATTGTTTATTTTATTTTTTATATATATTTATTTAATGATATTATAGTACAGAGGTGTAACTTAATTCTAAACTAGCCAAACTTTTACGTTTGATGGAGAGAGGCGATCTTTTACATAACAATGAACCACCTTACTTAAAACTACTAGCTACTTCTTATAAATTTTACTGTTATGGTTTAATCTTATTATCTCACATTTTGATATAAGTTTTTGTTTAGTTGGTCTACTTATCGCAAACTTTACTGCTGAGCGTGGATTTCTGGATTCGATTCCCAGGTCGGGCGAAATGTTATTGGGTTTTTTCATCAGGAATTTCTCAGTAGCAGCCACGGAGTCCGCGTTTGTGCCCAGTTGATGGCAAAGGCTTGCCCCCTATTACATGGGATTTATAATCATAACTGACTTATCTATACTAATATTATAAAGCTGAAGAGTTTGTTTGTTTGCTTGAACGCGCTAATCTCAGGAACTACTGGTTCGATTTGAAAAATTCTTTTAGTGTTGGATAGCCCATTTATCGAGGAAGGTTATAGGCTATAAAATTTTACGCGGACGAAGGTCGCGGGCAACAGCTAGTATAAGGTTTAAAGGGACACTTCACGAAGCCGTCAACCAATCATTCCGTTCATCAAACTAAGTAACCCTACGCAAAAATTATTCCGGGGAAACAATTTTTTTTTGGGGTGAAATATCACGTTTTACGGTAAAACTCAATGTAACGCACTCAAAACATTGTGCTGATGGATGCATTGTATAGTAAACGGGTCATGAAGGTATTTAAAATAAAGTTATAACCTTAAAAACTAATTTAAAAAAAAAATTGTGAAAATGTTGCAATTTTGACCATCAGAGATATGCTCCAGAATAAAAAAAATGGTCGCAATGACGGTCTTTTTACATCCTTTAAGTATTTATTCGGGAATAAAGATCACGAATTCTTATAGGGGAATAAAGATCACTGTGCCCTAATTACTTAATTATTATTTTTTATTGAAATTCTAAAACAACTATGGTTTTTTTTTACCTTTGTATACATTCTTTTTTATCAATTATTTGTGAATGTGTGAACATTGTAGGCTTTGTAGATTCCCAGCTGCTTGTTAACTTTTTGTTCTACATTTTTTTTGTAGTAAGCAACGACTTATTCTCGGGCCTACGCTGTCCCCCCATACTTAAGTACAAATGCTGTATCCATGATAATATTGTAACACCAAATGATTTGAAAAGAGTAACCATGGAGTTTCTTGCCGGTTCTTCTCCATAGGAAACGACCAATCCGGACCGTGCACCTTTTTTTCGACGTTTTATAAGTGCCCATCTAGGCCTATGTGAAATAAAATATTTTGATTTTGATTATGTCATCCTTTCAGTACCGGCAAGGAATGTTGCGAAGAGAGTCGTTCCCCGGACGATAAGCTGTTCAGGCACTTGGCCAACGTGTACGCGTCCCGTAACGAGGAGATGCGCGCGGGCAACACCTGTCCACCGGAGAATTTCGATGAAGGAATCACTAATGGAGCGCACTGGTATTCTGTACAAGGTTTGTAACTTGATGGCTGATATTCTTTAATCTTAAGAGCTTTAATGTCTTACGGCATTTCATACAAACTTTCAAGTGATTTTTTTTTCTCGAAAACTGAACCGATTTTAATTAAACTTCGTACGCATAAGCAGGGTACATAAGTCTAAAAACTTAACAAAGATCATTTTCGACCTGTATGTATGTTTGTCCGTTTCTATGTTCCCTCGTAACTCCTAAACGGATGAACGGATTTCGATAAATTAGACGTCGTTAGATTTGTCTTGGTAGCGCGAGTGTCATTGGCTACATTGAAATATAAAAAAAGATGGCGGATTTCGTGTGCCATATCGTGGAGTTAAATTTTTTTTTTCTTTCTATACAATCGAGTGGGGTATCAAAAAGTTTTTCCTCATTCCTCCGTGGTGAGGAAAATCACATAATCTATACTAATATTATAAAGCTGAAGAGTTTGTTTGTTTGTTTGCTTGAACGCGCTAATCTCAGGAACTACTGGTTCGATTTGAAAAATGATTTTAGTGTTGGATAGCCCATTTATCGAGGAAGGTTATAGGCTATAAAATTTTACGCGGACGAAGGTCGCGGGCAACAGCTAGTTATGTATAAATCTTATTTATATTCACTTTTCCAGGTGGCATGCAAGACTTCAACTATGTTCATTCGAACTGTTTCGAGGTGACGTTCGAACTGTCCTGTTGCAAGTTTCCCCCCGCGACAGAGCTCCCGAAGTTTTGGCATCTGAACAAGGATGCTCTTTTGTCTTTTATTGAGCAGACGCATATTGGTGTTACTGGAGCCGTGGTCGATGAGGCTGGTGAACCTGTCAAGGTAAGTCCCGCTGCCTAAAAATACAAGGAAACGTCCTAACCAAACCGCTAAAATTTGTTGATTTATCTATGAAATCTCAAAAAACTTTCTGCTTTCGATCCAAAAATATAACACACACAGTAAAATTTTTTCGATCAAAATTAGTCAATCAACCTGCGCACGCTCTCTGTGTGATTTTGTCCATATAAGTACTATCACCATAAAAATGATTCTGACCACCGTAAGGACTATTCTTGCTTGCAGCGCCAGGCCGCTATAGGACTTTCACTTCCTTAGTCCTTTTTTTTTTCATTTTTATTGGTCGAAAAAGGCTGGTCAAACACCTGTGATCATTAACAGAGCCTGATTTTTATTTTAAACAAAACATTTTAATAGTAAAAAAATACGAGCATATTTTTCGGTCTACTGCTATTGTTCCGCACACAGTAAACAGATGTAGTCATCTCGTGCACGGGATTTGGTTCTAAAATGAGCAGATTATTTTTTTGATGATGGTACACACGGCGGCACATGAAGCTGTACATTTCCAGTATAACTTGGCCTCGCTTTGTAAAGATTTTCTATACAACGAGAGATAAACTGGTAATATAAACTGGTTTTGTATAGCTTGATTGGCCGTCGCGCGTACATGACATTAAACCCGCCGTACTCTCTGTGTGTTTTGCTTTTTAGGTGCGGCTAAAAAGATTCCGTTGTCACCATCATAATATACATTCCTCGCGATATGTTTATCACTGCCTTATCATAAACCTTTAAACAATAATTCCGATAGAATATTTTTTTATGAACACTCATAATATTTCCAGAACGCTCAAATCAGAGTGGAAAGCAACGATCATGTAGTTCGCACATCAGACCATGGCTACTTCTGGCGCATGTTGCTACCTGGACAGTACAACATTACTGCTGTTGCTTCCGGGTAAGTTGAATATTCAAGACAATTAAGCAAGTGAATGCTTGATACAACTCATTCTGTCTATTTGTACATTTCATACAAACTTTCAAGTGATTTTTTTTCTAAATGTCTGAACCGATTTTAACCTTTTGAACGCCAGAGCATAAATGCACGAGCGTGCCCACCACGCCAAGCCACAATTTCCCCTACCATTTTGTCACATATTTGTGTCGTTTGGCGTACAGAGCACGCGCTTGCTTGTCACGTATATGTGACAGTGGCATTCAAAAGGTTAATGAAACTTCTTACGCATAAGCAGGATACATAAGTCTAAAATCCTGACTTGAGAACTTTTAGAATTTTATTCATAATTTATTCATTAAAATCGGTTCAGACATTTCGAAAAAAAATCACTTGAAAATTTGTATGAAATGCCGTAAGACGTTAATGCTCTTAACCGTAGAACGAGAATCTTTGTTGTCCGAGGTTGCAAAGAAGACGGATGTTTGGTTGCTGAATTGTTTAACGATCACACGAAACCGACTGTCCTTCTGTTATAAGAAGGCGTCGAATAGTTCAAAATTATTGGTACTTTCAGTTCACCTTAGGCATGCCCTGCCACCTGGTTGACAGCAACGCCTATAGCCTATATACAAGGTGTAAACGAACCCGTCACGAAGTCGTCAACCAAGGATTCTGTAGATCAAACCATATACGCAAAAAATATTGCTGGGAAACGACTTTTTTTTGGGTTGAAAAATCATACAATCGTAGGATTCAATCTAACGCACTCAAAACATTATGCTGATGGATGCATTGAATAGTACAGGGGCATGGAGATATTTAAAGTAAAGTTATAACATTAAAAATTTACTACGTATTTTTTTTTAAGTGAAAAAGTTAGCACTTTGACTACCAATATCTCCGTAACTAGAAGTTTCCCAGGTATGGTCCAGAATAAAAAAATAATCGCAATGACGGTGAGAAAAAATTCCTTCGCCTTCGTTAAGGTCTTTTTACACCCAACTTTTTTATTAACCTAGATTTTCTTAAAAGGACCAAACAGAACCACAACTTCTTTTACAGCTACTCAATCCCGCCCTATACTACAATAACTGTCCCAGCGAACCAGTCGTCACCCGTCACCGTCAACATGACGGTCCACCGTCACCCGCGCTTGCTGACAGCCGGTAAGTCGCAGCTGCGTTACCATGACAACTCCGCTGTGACCGTGCTCACGCACTTCTCGGTGCTGGCCGTCAATCTACTGCTTGTGTTAGTTGTGGAGGCTTGAGGGGTACATATAGCGGTACAATTTGACGGTCACCAACCAGTCGTCACCTGTCACTGTCAACAAGACGGTCCAGCGTCACCCGTGCTCACGTACTTCTCGGTGTTGGCGGTCAATCTACTACTTTAGCTACATGTGGAGGCTTGAGGGGGTAGATATAGCAGTACAATTTGACGGTCACCGACCAGCACCCGTCAATGTCAACATGACGAAGCATCGTCACCCGCTCTCGCTGACAGTTTGTGAAAAAATGGACAAAAAAACTGTAACAGTTCATCGTCCATCTCCTAGACACGATGTAGTCTGGTCTAGGGTTTTTTTGCCTTGTCGACAGTTCGCTGTATGTCTGTCTCTGTCTAGCGAATGATTTTTATATTGACCATCAGGTTTTTGATGACCGTCAAATTGAAAGCTACTGGTTTACACGATCTTCGTTAGTTATCATAATTATTACTAACATTATAATTATGTATATCATAACACAACCACAGTACGTAACATCATTGGATCACATAACAATTTAGATAACTTACATAGTTCGAATTCTATTGTGTCTAATCTGTACTAGACTGTCAATTTCATCATATCCACTAACATTTGTAACTACATATGTACTTGGATCACGTGCAAAGGGGTCATTTAAAAACTTTCTTTAAGCTCTAATCAGCCTAGTAATAATAAACCTAGAGTCTTAGTCGTAAAGTCGATTTTTATCTGCTGCCTACCTCCAAAATCGTTTATTATTGGATACTATCTTCGGCGATTCTCGGTATCCGAAGATTTCCGAAGGCAACTTTATTCGTGATCTAAAATACAAATTACCTAAGCCTTTACATGGTTGTATACTACGCTTCTATTTCTGACTTTTCTTCTAAGGGTTAAAAAATAACTTTAGTATAAAGAATATCGCCATAACGTTCAGTGCCATTTAATTAAGAAAGCGCCTTTATCCCTTGTGGTAAACCAATGGTTCCAAAATAAAGAGTACAATATGCTTCTAAATAGAATTTATCGACCAGATATAATTAGTAAATAAGTACAGATCTCCCAGAAAAAATATACGCTTCGGTAATCATCGTCTATATTCGCTAATACAAAGGCACTATGTTGAGATTTATATAGAGCTGTTATATTATTGGAAATACATGCCTATTTAGCAAGTCATAACCTTGATTTAAGACCACTCCGATGCAATTCCGGATAGGTAAACCGACAAAGAAACGCTTCATACAAATGATGGGTGAACTGTTACAAACTGCATCAACATAGCTTATTCACAAACGCTTCGATTCGATTTCGATTCGGAAAGTCGTATATCTATCTCGCTCGCTTTCGTAATGCCAAAAAAAGATAGACATACGTAGCTTTTGTGAATAGCTATGCAGAACAGCCTTGCTTCTGTGGCAATTCGGAAATACGAAGATTACCGAAGCGCATAGTTTTTCTCGTTTAACTGTAATGTCATTCATTCTGCAGGTCTATTGCGTATCTCTGTTGACAGTTCATACTTACGACTTTTGATATACAATGACCGTTCTTGTTGGTTTCAACTGACGCTACCCGTGCAGAACTGTCATTGTATATCAAAACTAGTAACTATGAACTGTCAACAGAGATACGTACTGGAACACTGAGTAGTAAGTTATAGAGTGCGAGAATTCGTATTTTTTTACGAATATATAAGGTGTGTAGAAAGTACGTCCAGCCTATGTGGGTGGTTGCTAATGCAGCGTCATAAGGCTTGTTTCTGATTGGCTAGTGTCTTACGCGCCCAGTGTTTGTGTTCATTCATACAAACATTACTACTCCACTCTTACTATTCTTTGGTTAGAATAATTATTACTACTGTGGATACGTCGTATTCTTGCTGGTTTTGTGACTAGCTAAAGAGGTTTCAACTAAATGAATAAATCAAAAGAAATCAATATTTATTTAAATAATTTACTTTAACTAATAATTATGAATTTAATTTAAATGTGGGACCAGGGCGTGAAAATGATGATGAACTTGAATTTATCAAATATTTATTTTATAGATTTTGATTTATAGGCCTGCTATATCTTTTGCCCTTCTACCGAAACACTGCAAAGAAAAAAATATACAAAAACAATAAATTTTATATTTTTTTTTTCAAGTACTGTTTTCATCTTGTTTTTGTATTTAGTTGAAACATTAGTAGACATGTATGTAAAATCATCCAATTCATTACCATCGGGCTTCCTAACTCCATTTCATTTAGCACTAAGATTTAGCTTTTGTGACGTAATATTAAACTTAATGACAAAGCAATAAAGTCGAAACTAGTGTACTGCATAATCTAACCTGGACTATAAGCGTAAAAGGCCCAATTTGAATGAATTTTAAATTTAGAATAAGGATAACGGTCTATTGACCAGCCAGTGACTAATAACGATGTTGAATATTTATTTTTATTTATGATGAACAATTAAATATTAACTTTATTTTGTTAGAGATAAGTTTCAAATTATATTGCTCAAAATTTTCTGTTATTTCAGAAGTGAAAAGTTATTATTATTAGGTGAGCATTGAAAAAAAAAAGTATTGTGTCGATTCTCAAAAATTTGGTCTCATTAACGTTTTTAATGAAGTTTAAATCTTGTATAGTTTTTTTTTGTCTTCTAAAAGATTAATTTAGTAACTTTTACAAAATTGTTGTATATTTAGGCGTATCTTATAGAATATAAATAAAATTAAGGCTGCTAGTGAGTATTACTGTGCCAATAAATTAATAAATTATTTGATCAATTATTAATATAAATTCTAAAAACGGATCTCAGTGATTGTAATTAAATTATTTACTTAAATTATATTATTAGAAATTTCTCGAAATAAATTGTGATTTAAAAAAACATATTATTAGGATTTGGTTGTGTATATTTTGATAAGTATAAGGGAAAGTGTCATTTATTTATACATTCGTATTTATTTAGCGTTTGGTAAATTCTTGCAAACTTGTGGTCGTTATTATTAATATAATATTTTAAATGCGAAGCTCATTTTCGCTTGTTTTGTTGATATAATGGCAATAAAGAGTGGACACTAAGCGATTATAGCGATAAATGCGATTTCCGTGTCAATTTTAATTACTCTGTAGAATATACTAGTGTGAAATAAACTTATTTTGACAAAAAACTTAATTTGTTTAATACTTAAACTAAATTATTATATTTAAATATACACATATATTTACAGACTAAAAAGAACTAAAGTAATGATAAAAATAAGACTAAAAGTAAGAAAATATAAACATCTAAACAAAGACGACAATAGGACACTTAGGCGTCAAAGTATTCCTCCGCATCGCTGTCATCTGGAAACGTGCCCAGAAGACTGGCAGCATTGCCACGCTGAATAGCAATGCTAATTCTTTGGCCAAAGAAAGAGCCAGCCCTCTGGTCACGTGAAGTGTCGACCAGTCGGCGAGAGATTTAAATTAATTTAATTTTTTAAATCCAAACTTTTATACCATGTCTCAAAATGTAGTTTTCAGTGCAGCTAAAATTGTTTTATGAAATACTTAAATAACTTTGTCACTGCTTCGTTGACATACATAATTTTTGAAATGCCTCGTTGATCTAGTGGTCGCAAGCGCGACTGCTGAGTATGAGGTCCTGGGTTCGATTCCCATGTAGGGCAAAGTGTTATTGAGTTTTTCAATCAGGAATTTCTCAGTAGCAGCCACGGAGGTGGATTGGAGGGGAGCTGGATTTGCGCCCGCTTAATGGCAATAGGCTCGCCCCCTGTTATATGGGACTTAAACAAAACTGGCGAAATGTTGGTGTACTATTAGGTACACCTCTGCCATTCCAGGCGTGATGTTATGTTGTAACTTTGTCATTCCAAAATAAACCTACATTAAAGCTCCTTAAAATTGAAAATAGTTTGCAGCGATTTACCAAACGATGTGTAATAAGTTGTTTGTACATAGATGGCCGTCAGGCGATGTATATGAACAATAAACGTCACAGGTACACAGTAATCTAACGCTTTGTTTTACTTAACACCTTCAAAGTAGTTTGATTCATATTGCGAACATACATTTTTTAGTTATTTAGTATCTCGAAATATTTTTTGTAGTACTATTTTTAATAGAAATTGATGTCTCGGTTAAAGGCTAAAGGTACAATTCAGCAAAGCCGCTCATACGTAATGATACACCACAGTCACACGTAGGTTTTATGGGCAACTTTTTTTTAATTTAACACTAAAAGGCTTGCGTTTGGCCGCAACTTGCTTGATATGAAGCAGTGATGCGGCCTAGGATGTAAAATATGTTGAAATTCGCGATTTTTCAAAATAAATATAATAAATTGAAATTAAAAAATCCGTAGGGTCAAGGATGAGTTATTTGGGCTGGAGAGATAGCAAATGACCCGTTCTTTCGACCCTGGCTTGCGTTTGGCCTCAACTTGTCTGATATAGACCGATGATGCGGCCTAGGATGTAAAATATGTTGAAATTCGTAATTTTTCAAAATAAATATAATAAATTGAAATTAAAAAATCCGTAGGGTCAAGAATGAGTTATTTGGGCTGGAGAGATAGCAAATGACCCTTTCTTTCGACCCTGGCTTGCGTTTGGCCGCAACTCGTCTGATATGGAGCGATGATGCGGCCTAGGATGTAAAATATGTTGAAATTTGCGATTTTTCGAAATAAATATAATAAATTGAAATTCAAATATTCTGTAGGGTCAAGGATGAGTTATTTGGGCTGGAGAGATAGCAAATGACTCTTTTTTAGACCCATTCAATTTGGCAAACGATCTTTTTTCGACCCGTTCAATTTGGCAAACATCCTATATGAAATCGACAACAGGAGGCAATGTGGCCAAGCGAAGAATTAAAAAACGACTTTAAAATTAATTGTTTAGCTGTGGTATGTCCTAGAGATTGTGCGGCTCGCCTTTGAAATTGTACCTTTAATCCAATTAGATCTTTTTTCAAATCTCAAGTCAACTGTTATGGTTGGTTGTTCCTGTCTTTGTCAACCGACCATAACAACTGTTTTGACTCTGATAATACTTTCTAAAAAATTAACATTAAGTTCGTAAATGAATCTGACTACATTCTTTAAGATATTCAAAATTTTCCCTTATAGGTTTGGTGTTTTTTTCTTTCAGTTTCTTTTTTTTTCATTGGTTTTTTTTTTTGTGGTGATATTATTTGGTGGTTGGTTATTTTTCAAAAATGCTTTCTTTGGTGGTGGTTTTTTTATACTGTTCTCTTGTGCACTGTTGATTTGCCCGATTCTTTTCGAAACTTGCTTGTGTAGAACGTACGTAGAACCACCTCTTTACAATCCTAGATTCCTGGTAGACAAACGCATTAATGTGCTTGCTAAAATTTTAAAAACCACTTTGTTATATTACTTTGTATAAAACAAAAATTATTTGCATGATAAAATAATTGTTCTAATCAAAATTATTTTTTTGTTATGTGTGAGTTTTAAATTGAAATTTTCTAAATATAATTTTTTCTTTTTTGACTAAAACACCATTTACCAAGGTGCTTATTGTAGGTTATGAAAACAAGCTGTAAGTACACACATCACAGAATTACTATTACTAACTAAAAAAAAAAAAAACTAAACAAAAAGTGCTAATTCTGTAATTATATTTAAAAATATTTTGTTTGCTCTGAATTTCGAACTGAAATAATTATTTTAAACAAACATTTCCTTATACTCCATAAGTATATCAAAAATACTAGCTTTAAAAAAGTAAGTACACAGTCCACTCAACACTAGAAAGACAAAAGACAGACACACACAAAAAAAAACAAAAATCCAAAATGGCGCCAACAAATTCTAAAACAAACTTAACCGGGCAAATCTCCAGTGCATAAAAGGCGCGAGCGTCACGACATCGACGGTATTTCCGCAGTAGACTTCGCACACCACGACTACGTGAAGATGGAGAGCTTCCTCAAGGAGTTGAACGAGCAGTATCCACGTCTGACCAAACTGAGCAGCATCGGCAAGTCTGTGGAGGGGAGGGAGCTTTATGTGCTAGAGGTGACAAACGAGCCTGGAGCACATAAACCTGGTGAGTGGATTTAATTACTTCCTTTTTAAGGTAGAAGACAGACAAACAGATGATATAGCTGACTGTAAGGTGGTTACAGCCGTCTAGAAGCATCTGCAATACCATAGCCTTCGCAGAGAAAAAGCTGTCTAGTGCGCCTGAAGTTCCTGGTTAAAGTTAGGGGTGTCAATGGATACACCCCGAACTTCAAACTTAAATTTTCAATTGGAACGCTGCTTATGTATAACAGTGCGGATGTGCTTTTTTATAGTTACCCCTACCATAAAGTAAAAAAAAAAAAGTTTTTGGTATGTCGAAAATTATGTCGTTGGATTAGTAGTCGTGCTCCTGCGTTGAACTCCCAGATCAAGCAAAATATCATTGGGTTTTTAAATCAAGACTTTTTAAGAGCAGCTAGCGACGTCTCAATTTGTGCTTGGTTTATGTGAATAGGCTTTAATAACTGAACTTTCCACCCCTTCAGGGAATACAGGCAACATTTCTCTAAAACTGCCCCGTTTGTCTACTGGTCCCAAGCGCGACTGCTGAGCATGAGGTCCTGGGTTCGATTCCCGGGTCGGGCAAAGTGTTATTGGGTTTTGCCTTCAGGAATTTCTCAGTAGCAGCCACGGATTCTGGAATTGTGCCTGGTTGATGACAATAGGCTCGCCCCCTATTATATCATACATGGGACTTAAAAATAGCTGGCGAACTGTGGGTGTGCTGTTAGGTACACCTCTGCCAACCCCGAGTACAAGGCGTGATGTTATTACTCAAAATTTTTTTACCATCCTACAGGCAAGCCAGAATTCAAATACGTAGCAAATATGCACGGTAACGAGGTGATAGGCAGGGAGCTCCTCCTGCTCCTAGCCAAGTACCTGTGCCAGGAGTACGTGAGCGGCAACCAGAGGATACAGCGCATGCTCAACAGCACCAGGATACATCTGTTGCCTAGCATGAACCCTGATGGGTATGAGAAGTCGGAGATCGGTAAGAGTTTGTGAAGATCCTAATATTTAGCAGGCAATTTTGGAAGCTATCGTTCAATCCGGGAGTTCGGGTAAATGAGACGCCGGGATTTATAAAGACTATTGCACAGACATGACTTGTAAATCGACGTCAAGGTTGCGTATACCATTTATTTGAGTAACGGAGACGGTCCATATCGGTGAGCTTTTTATAAAGCCCCGATTTGTCATAAACTTGCACTGTCATTTACGAGAATATCTTCCGTCATTTTCATTTAATCTGAGCTCCCGATATTTCGACGGTGTTGCAAGCGCCATGATCGCGGGGTGACTGGAGAATGCGGGTGGTGACTGTGTAAGTTTAGTTATAAACCGTGAAAGCTTAAAATAGTGTTTGATTTGTCATATTTGGGTGAATATTTGAAGATAGACGTAGTCAGGATCATCAGGAAAAGAAATCAGCTCTTCCATACATTTTGATCGTGTAGGTATTGCACTTTTGTAGGAAACAGCTGATTTTTTTATGTAGTTTGTTTTATGCACTGGTCAATTTAGGGAATTGGGACAGGAATGGTGACGAGATTTAAGGGACGTTTATGAACATAACTTTGTTGTTTATAGCAATAGGAATACGTTATCTACAGCCGTATGTAGTGCTGGAGCTATGTTTTACGAGAAATAAAAAAAACAGCTAAGTGCGAGTCGGACTCCCGCATGAAGGGTTCCGTACCATCGTAGTTGTTATAGCGGCAACAGAAATACACATTCTGTAAAATTTAAACTGTGTATACCTTTTACGGATTATGAGGTAAACCCCGCTGACAGACTAAGGTTAAGAGATTTGAGGAACTCGTATTGATGACAAAAAACGGATTTATTTTTATTCCGACGATGATTTAGATTATTTGGTTCCTTTTCATAGTATTTAAAAAAGAAATGGGATTACTAAACTGGGTTCTAACTGTATCTAAAGGGAATATTTTAAATTTGCAGGTGATGTCAGCAGTGTGAAGGGAAGGGCTAATGCTCATGATGTGGACCTTAACAGGAACTTCCCTGATCAATTCGGCGATACAGAGGTAAGTAATTCATCTAATCTAATTTAATAAAATTTTAAAGAGAAAAACTTTTGTGTATTTGTTAAAGGTAATCTCCAAAATACCTCGACCGATTGCCCCAATTCTTTCACTGATAGAAAGCTGCATTATTACCGAGTAACATAGGATTCTTTTCATGCCAGAAAAAATCTCCATGCGGGTGAAACTTGGCACAGTTAGTAAAGAAAATATTATTTTTCTTTCAGGACAACAAAATCGCCGAACCAGAAACCCAGGCAGTAATGAACTGGTCCCTATCGGAGCCGTTCGTATTATCGGCGAACCTGCACGGTGGCGCCCTCGTGGCGAACTACCCGTACGATGGCAACCCTAATATGAGGAGCGGCATCGAGTATCTCACGCCTGACCACCCTGTGTTCGTACATCTCGCTCATATTTATTCTGAGGTAAGTTTTGACGCCCTGGAAATAAATGTTGGAAACTGGTGCCCTGTACAGTGAGGCGGGACGAATTGGACTGGTTCTGTCAGAACTGGAAGGATGACACGCGGGTTTGCGAGAAATGGAAGGAGTGGTGGGAGGCCTTTGCGCAGGATTGGGACTGAGCAGGCTAGAAAAAAAAAAAGTGTTGACGCGACAATGCTTTATTCCGCCAGATAGCATGTTCAAAGATTTTTAATTAAGCCGTAAATTACCAGCCAACAGCAGTCCACTGCTGGACATAGGCCTCTTCAATCGCCCGCCACTTAACTCGATCGCAACTCTCATCCAGTTGCTACCGGCCACCCTGCCCTGTCGCTCCACCGAGCCTGAGGGCGTCCCACCGCAACGCTTGCCGATTCGCGGTCTCCACTCTAGAACACGTCTACCCAACGGTCATCGGTTCTATGGCTAGCATGGCCGGCTTATTGCCACTTCAGTTTACTACATGCCTGCAACTCGCACGAAAGAATGCAAGTAGCTGGCATACCAGTGACAGTCAGTTCCATGAGAATCGTATGCAAGCAACATTAAGTTGTTGCATTATAATATACTCGTCGCCTTCCTTCTATATGTGCATATTTTTTGAGCGAAAAAGTGATGCTGCTTCCATCCAAGCCTGTGCCTAGTTTTTGCCTGAATTAAGACTGAATATAGAAATCACATATCATTTTACTGCCATGATTTCCTGATAACTGGGTTGTGGAGGTCAGATAGGCAGTCGCTCCATGTAAAATACTGGTATTCAGCTGCATCCGGTTAGCCTGGAAGCCGACCCCAACATAGTTGAAAAAAAGGCTAGGCAGATGATTAACTGTCATGATTTCTACGAAGTAAGGTACACTTCATAATTTACCTTTTGAAAATTTAAACATGACGCAATAGCTATATTAACAACACAACGCACGATGATTTTACAATTTAGTTAGTTTTAATTGTTTTGTTTCAGGCTCATCATAAAATGCACTTGGGACAACCATGCAGAGACCTGCCGAGTGAGAAATTTCCGGAGGGCATCACCAATGGTGCTAAATGGTAATTTCCTCGTTCACGCTCTTAGTACACATGTGTACCACGCGACCGAATAGTTTTAAACTCTATGCGTAACTGTTTAGAGTTTTAAATTATGTGTGTAGGTTTTACCGTGTACCAAGAATGATTTAGCTGTTTGAACAAACATGAGAGCATGTTACTCATAATGCAATCTCATCTTAATCACTTGGAAAATAAGACTTGAAATTCACTGGAACCCTTTCTCAACTTTTAATGTTCCAGGTACGTGTTAGCCGGTGGCATGCAAGACTGGAACTATTTGCACACAAATGACATGGAAATAACTCTAGAGCTGGGCTGCTTCAAGTTCCCTCCGGCCAGCGACCTGCCTACATACTGGGAGGATAATAAAGAGGCCTTGTTGACGTTTATTGAACAGGTAAAAAAAAACTGTACACCGGGACAGGTATAAATGAATTGAATTGAATTGGTAGCCATAGAACTTCACTCCGGTTTTACGTTGAAAAGTCAAACCATAATTTCGGGGTGGAAGGGACGCCGACGCGAAAACGGTCACCACGTATCTAGTACATCATTCTGAACACACACACATAGAAATTCTTCATCGGTTATTAAAAAAAAAAAAATCAGCTGTTCCATACATTTTGAACGTGTAGGTATTGCACTTTTGTAGGTAACATAAGATTTTTTTTAATAACTGTAGCAAACCTTTTTTAACCACTAGCGACATCAAACGGGCAAAAGGGATACTACATAGTGCCGGCCCCTCGACACTAGATGGCGCTGTGCATATGACGCGCATTTCTGAATCGCGGTGTCAAGATTCTCCGCGGTTTAATGACCTCCCCTAGTACATTATGTTTTTGTTGAGACTGACCTAGCAGTGCATTCGTGGGTTACGCTCTAGTTGGGATAACCACACGGGACACCGCTACTAAGTCTACGGTAAATCAGACAGATTGTCAATTTTTTGAGTTAGATGACCACTAGTTCCCCCTCCTTCGTCTTTGCTGGGAAAAGGTTGGCGGGACTCGTCCTATTTATTTGTACGCTGTGAGAAATAAATCCTTGCCAAAAATATCTTCTCTTCGTGCCGGAAACGGTGACCAACATCCTCCATTACAAACTGGCGCCCAACGTGGGGCCCGAACAGGATCAGCAGAAGTACGTCACGCGCGCAGGCAGAGTAACGACGACAGCTGTGAAGACCTCACCAAAAGCGATGTCAGTCAACCTGTCCGACACTCAGTTCCAAACCTTACTGGAGAAGATCTCAACGTCAAGGCAAGGATCCTTCACGACGTGCACCGCCCAATATGACGGAACCAAGAGCTCTGAAACCCTAGAGGCGTTCCTGGCAGCGGTTTCTATATTTAAACAAATAGAAAATATTACAAATGATGATGCCCTTATCAGTGTCCCGCTACTACTGAAAGGAGAAGCATACAACACGCTGAAACAACGGCTTACAACTGCGCCTATCTTAAAACAAGCAGATGGAACCAAGCCCTACATCCTGAAGACAGACGCCAGTGGTTTTGCACTCGGAGCAGTTCTCGTCCAGGGGGAGAAGGAGGAAGAGCACCCCGTGGAGTATGCAAGTAGATTACTTACGGCAGCTGAAAGAAACTATTCCACAACCGAGCGGGAAGCGCTAGCCGTGGTATGGGCTTTGGACAAATTTCGAGCATACATAGAGGGCGCACCGATTACTGTTATCACAGACCATCAAGCCCTGAAGTGGCTTATGAATTTAAAATCACCAACAGGCCGTCTAGCTAGATGGGCTTTACAACTACAGTCATTTGACGTAAAAGTTGTTTACCAATCCGGTAAAATGAACACTGTCGCAGACGCGCTGTCCAGACCCCCGTGTTGTGAAGACACCTGTGACATATGCATAATTACCATAGACATGCGAAGAAGGAGGTTACCCCAACCACACTTCCCGCAAGAACCAGAGGACGTGGACGTCCTAGGAAGCAATAAATCTCCAGTTCCTCTCGCCGAGACGTCTTCGGGAACTGAGGGGGAGTTTGTAGCAAACCTTTTTTAACCACTAGCGACATCAAACGGGCAAAAGGGATACTACATAGTGCCGGCCCCTCGACACTAGATGGCGCTGTGCATATGACGCGCATTTCTGAATCGCGGTGTCAAGATTCTCCGCGGTTTAATGACCTCCCCTAGTACATTATGTTTTTGTTGAGACTGACCTAGCAGTGCATTCGTGGGTTACGCTCTAGTTGGGATAACCACACGGGACACCGCTACTAAGTCTACGGTAAATCAGACAGATTGTCAATTTTTTGAGTTAGAGGACCACTAGTTCCCCCTCCTTCGTCTTTGCTGGGAAAAGGTTGGCGGGACTCGTCCTATTTATTTGTACGCTGTGAGAAATAAATCCTTGCCAAAAATATCTTCTCTTCGTGCCGGAAACGGTGACCAACATCCTCCATTACATAACTGATTTTTTTTTTTTTTTTTTATTTGGTTAACCAACAATTGTTTGCACAGTACATCCATAAAACAATATTTGCTGCTACATTTATAAGTGCAACAATTAATTATAGGTGAACACCGCATGCACTATAAATATGGTTATATATATTATTAAAACATTAATGCATTGCTAATGCTTAAAAAAACAAATCTAAGTTCATCAATAAATAAAATCACAGTACAACATACAATAGAAAAAATTAAAAACACAGATTGATAGATAAAATTAATAAATAAATTAAAGTTAAAATGCATTACACACATCAAATTATTAAAATTAAACTGATGAATAATTTCTTTGTGGTGGGGGGGCTCAGAATGATGTACTGAATACGTGGTAAGTGTGGCAGCCGTTTTCGCGTCGATGTCCCTTCCACCCCGTATAACCACTGCAGAGGATCGGCCTCGCCTCCCCTCGTAATTCCTTATTTGAAACTCGGCATAGAAATCAGATCACACAGCTGTCACCAAGCTTCCGGCGGGATGTCCTCAGCCATGATCTGAGGACGGATATAGGGCACTTTAATCGTGGTAGTAGCTTTTCTTGGGATATTGTGGTTTTTTGGGTTGGTTCCCAGTTACCCACTAGTTCTACTAAACAGTTCAACGGCAAAACTAATGAATACTAGAACTGTTAAGTAGAACTAGTGGGAACGAACCAATTTGAGAACCCCACTTAGTGGGGACCTGGTTGCGAAAGGCTAGTCAAGCTAGCTAATGTCTATAATAAATTGCATTATCTTAGCGCGTATAGGGTGACTGGTAATTAGTGACCGATTCATAAACAAGTGATTATACTCATGATAACAAACAGCTTTCGCAAAGAAACATTTTTTTTTATACACATACGCATACTTTATCACAATAACACAACAGCCGTATGAAAGTCGCGCGCTCGCGCCTGTGACCTATCAGCTGTTAGCCGCCGTTCTGTCTCATTACTAGCATACCGTGCAACAGTGGGTAGGTAGAGCACCCGCGCGGCCCGCAAGCCCACACCGTAAGCGCGAATTTCATATGGCTGTTGTGTTATTGTGATAAAAATGAGTGAGTATAAAAAAATGTTTCTTTGGGAAATTGTTTGTTATCATGAGTAAAATCACGTGTATAATAGTATCGGTCACTAATTACCAGTCACCCTATATACCTACACTCCAACGCTTCCTAACGTTGTAACCTTGCTCTTCCTCTGCCTAGGTCCACACAGGCGTCACCGGGTTCGTCCACAGTCACATCGGGCACCCGCTCGCCAACGCGATCATCAAAGTGAACGGCATCACTCATTCGGTCAAGACGGCTAAGGACGGCGACTTTTGGCGACTGCTGGAGCCTGGCACTTACAATATCACGGCTGTAAAACAGGGGTAAGCATATTGCACATAAAAATTTTGAGACCGACCTCCAGTCTAGCTTTTATCAAAAAGAAATTAGGTACAAACCAGCCACATGCAGAGAAACCGAATGTCAGAATCGGTATTCCGACAGCCAGTCTAGCTTTTATCAAAAAGAAATTAGGTACAAACCAGCTACATGCTGAGAAACCGAATGTCAGAATCGGTATTCCGACCTCCAGTCTAGCTTTTATCAAAAAGAAATTGGGTACAAACCAGCCACATGCTGAGAAACCGAATGTCAGAATCGGTATTCCGACCTCCAGTCCAGCTTTTATCAAAAAGAAATTGGGTACAAACCAGCCACATGCTGAAAAACCGAATGTCAGAATCGGTATTCCGACCTCCAGTCTAGCTTTTATCAAAAAGAAATTAGGTACAAACCAGCCACATGCTGAGAAACCGAATGTCAGAATCGGTATTCCGACCTCCAGTCCAGCTTTTATCAAAAAGATATTGGGTACAAACCAGCCACATGCTGAGAAACCGAATGTCAGAATCGGTATTCCGACCTCCAGTCTAGCTTTTATCAAAAAGAAATTGGGTACGAACCAGCCACATGCTGAGAAACTGGATGTCAGAATCGGTATTGTACACAGAACCATTGTCACAGCCCCGCAATACACTTCTAGGTAAGCAAAGGATCCACTTAGGCTTTCGAACCGTTGCGCGTTGGGCTATTATGCTGCCCATAATGAGTAACAACTCAACATTTAACGTAGTCGTTTTTTTTTGTATAAAAATTATTGCCAAATCTAAGTTTCGGAAGAGCTCATCTATTTGAGAATCCTTATAAAAATCGAACACGCCGACCGTAGCACCGAAGTCTGCATAATCGAACAAAAGGTTGAACAACGTGATAAGGTCCAAAATATCACAATAATATGTCTAATGCTATACACCAGTTCACTGACACCATGTAATTCTTTTGTCCTCAGTTACGAAAGCATAACAGAACAAGTGACAGTTCCCGCGGAAGGCTCCGTCAGCGTCAACTTCACTTTAATGGCGGACGATCCTCAGCACTGGTCATCAGCCTACGACTTCCGGTGAGTCGCACGAATCTCAACCTTACGGAGTGGCAATACGCACGTGTTTGCTTTGTCACCACGCTTCTCACGATGCTTGTACGCTATGTTTTTGACTTGTATATGTTTTTTTAAGCACGTTCATGTGAATGTTTCGAAGGGTTAATTTTATAAGGAATAACTTCGCATATTATTATTAAATCTTATTAAAATGCATAGTATTTCGTTCTTGATATAAGTATACATCTTAGTATATCAATTAGATAATGTAGTAGACTTAAAACGAACTTGTTCTCGTGAAGATTCAGAACGTAAAACCAGAGAAATTAATTACTAAGCAACTTGACTACCAACAAAACACATTACAACTGTCATTTTTGACAGTTGTATGAAATGGCTGGTAAATGGACATGGACATGGACAGGGCAAATTGACGTAGGGTGTCAATTTCATCTTCGTTTCAGCCCGGAATCACCTTCTGCCACAATTCTCAGTTCTGAGCGTTCCTTATCCAAGTATTTCCCGCACTTTTGGCTATATTGTCGACCCAACCAGCTTTAGGACGGCCCTGATTTTTTTGGCTTAACCTTGGCCACCACTCGGTCAGAGCTCCATCGTCCATCTCCGCGTCCTGCCTAGGTCCACTTGAGGCGCACCGCCCGGTCCCCGACGTCGTAGACTTACGTCCGACGGCGGTGTTCGGTATTAATACGCACTCGATCTAAGAGGGTTATGCCGAGCATGGCTCGCTCCATGACCCTTTGTGCCACTCATACTCGGTGGACAGTCTCCTTTGTGGGCGCGTTTGTAGGTGTCAATTTGCTTACATTTAATTTCACTGACGGTGCTATTTTAATGAAATTCCTTGTTAAACTACCCTTTATTATTTTCTAAGCACCGTGTTGTGTTTGCAATGCACTATGCTTGTTTACAGTATATTTTTTATCCGTAGTGTATATTTTTTCTATAAGCATGTACTAAATTTTAAGAAAATCTCTATTACTTTTTTTTAATACTACAGAATCTATACGTCGAATTGATATAATTTATAAAATTATTTCAGTTTCTTTTTTTAATTATTCTACGTCTTCATTTATAAAATTTTTCAACAGTTTTTACAGTCATTTCTTTCAATATTATTAAATATTTTTTTTATTAGTTCCGAAATTCATAATGATCTCTATTTTTTTACAAGTTTTTGAACAATATAAAATAATGATTTCTGAATGTTTATACGTCAAAATATAATTATTTCATTTTCTTTTTTAATTGTTATACGTCTTTGTTTTGAAATTATTTCACAGTTACCTTTGTAATGTCACTTGTGTTTTTATTTAAAAAAGTGTCATTTTTACTTTGAAATTCAAATAGATCTCTATATTTTTACAAGTTTTTTGAACAAAATAAAATAATGGGTTCTAATTGTTTATACATTGAAGTATTGATTTTATTTATAAAATTATATCAGTTATCTTTTTAATTTATTATACGTCTTCTTTTATAAAATTTAATTAATAGTTTTAGACAGTCAGTTTTTTTTATAAAATCACATTTAGTTCTGACATTCAAATTGATCTATATTTTTTACAAATTTACTGAACAGATTTCTGAATGTTTATTCGTAATTTTTAATCTTTATTTTGATAGTATTAGTTCTATTTTGCTCTCTATTTCTCATTTTTATCGTTACGGTGTCTTTAAAATGGCCATAGCCAATGCACAACGAACCGAATGCAATGGAGTCGACTTACATGCATAATAATTAGAAATACCAGACATTGTGTACAGACAGAAAAAATTCAAGGAACAAGGTACACAATAAGCAATATTTTTTGTATGAAAAAGTACCTTAAAAGTATTTTCTATGGATAATTTACACAATTTGCGATTGATCTAAAACAGTATTGAAGTCTTATTGAGATTAAGTTGCAATGGCAGCAATAAATATAGTTTTAGACAATATTCTCTTTGTCTATCTTTACTCTTAATTCCCTATGGCTTGATTCTTAACTGTAGTTTTTAATATTAGTTTATTTGTATGTCACATTGTATTAATATTGCTTATAACCTTTATTAATAAACTTATATGCACGCAAATGTGTTGTTTTTTGCACTAATTGTATGTTGTTACTAATTACTACATGATACATGTCACAATTAGAATGAAAACGAGGTTTAGATCAAGAAGGTCCACAACAGATTTAATGCTCATTCAAAAGTTTGGAATCAATCACTCATCAGCTTATTACTAAGTCTTGCGAACTTATCCTGATTGAAAGCATTGTAACTCATAAAACTCAAGAAACCTGGCTTGATACTTGATTCTTAACATACAGGTAAACTGAAATTTACTTTATTGCAAATAATTTGTATTGAATTATCGATTTTTTTTTGTAGTTTGCTATTTTTTTAATTATAAAGGTCTTTGAATTGTTTGGCCTGGCTAATTTTATTTTTAAAATAGCTGGCATCCATAAAAACAAATTTTGTATGAGAGAAAATCTTTTAAAGCGTCACGTTTCCGAGATATAAGCCAGCAAAGTTACAATCTTCGCGATCAGCATACGGACACAATGCGAGTGTAGAACCCCAACACAGGATAATATGCCACACCTTCTCTCCTGTCTGTCGTGTATAACTTATTGCACCTTATTGCACCCCTGACAAAATGACAGATTGTGTCGACACAATGTCAGATTTCTTTGCACTATCTGTCATTTCGTCGATTCTTCCGTCAAAGAAATCCTTATCTACGGTGGTCATGCTACGGGGGCAGGACTTGACTTGAGGAAAACGATAGACCTGTCCAGGTCGCTATGTACTTGTCGGACAAAATCTTCATCGATTCGAGAAGAAGTCAATAAATTGTAACTTTGATAGCTTATAATATCTCGGAAATGTGACGCTTTAGAAGATTTTGTCTCATACAATACTTGTTTGTATGGATACCAGATATTGATTAATACAGGTTTTATGCTTGGCCGCTATTTTAAAAATTAAATAAAATAGAATATAAAATGGCGGAAGTTAGGCAGGCCCCGCTTTATACAAAACTCTTCCAAAATCTTTAATGGAAGAGCGCGTCAGGTAATATCCCTTTATAGGGTCATCCCTATAAAGGGATATAACCTACTGGCAAAGGGAACGACGGGAGCGAATCAGACCGGAGTCCTGGTGAAAAGCAACGCAGTGCCGGTCCCATTCCAAATAAATCTCCACATAACATCCGTTAAAGTTATGTTGAAATTGATTACCTAAACGTAACTTGCTTACATTAGTTGTAGTTTTAGTTATAATTTGACTGCACTTTGTCAGGTTTGATCTATCTCTTAGAATTTGTAAGTACTTAGCGTGGTGCGCTGTATTCATCGTAACCAGTACAACGCAACGTTTTTGCAGCAACAGGAAATAATGCGTATAAAAAGACCCTGCACGAAGCCGAAAGGCACTTGTTCTCTTCGTCATTGCATTCATTTTTTTGTTCTAGACCATACCATCATACCTGGGGAACTGGACAATATGTTGGAGGTCAAATTTCCGATTTTTTGACAAGATTTTTTTTTTTCAATAAAATTTTAATATTATTACTTTGCTACAAAAACTCGATGACCCCTGTACTATTCAATGCATTCATGAGCACAATGTCATCATCATTCTCTTGCCCTTATCCCAGTTCATTTGGGGTCGGCACAGCATGTCTTCTTCTTCCATACTTCTCTATTACTCGTCATCTCATCAGACACCTCCTTTCTTGCCATATCATTCTTTACAAAGTCCATCCTTCGTTTCTTTGGTCTTCCTCTACTCATATACCCATCCACATTCATACTCAAAACTTTCCTCACAACATTTTTCTCATTCCTCCGCATCACATGCCCATACCACGACAACCGATTACCACACAACTTTTCAGTCACCGGCGCCACTTTCAGACTTCCTCTTATATACTCATTTCTTATTTTATCCATTCGCGTAACACCACATATTCCCCTTAGCATTCTCATCTCCGCCACATGCAAATGCCTTTCATTCATCCCTTTTGTGGCCCAACATTCTGATCCATACAAGACAGCAGGTCTAACCATTGTTTTATAAATCTTCCCCTTAAGTTTAAGGGGAATGTGGGAGTCGCAGATTGTTTCCGAGACCTGCCGCCATTTCATCCATCCCGTGTTAATTGTGTGCTTTACACTACGATCTGTGAGTGAACCGAGCACAATGTATTAAGTGCATTATAATGAGTACTACCGCACAATGTGATTTTTAACCCCAAAAAAAAGTCGTATCCCAGCAAAAAAAAATGCGTAGAGTTACTTAGTTTGATGTACAGAATGCTTGGTTGACGGCTTCGTGAATGGTCCGTTTACACCTTCTATGTGTGATGATAGACACTGCAAACAATATTGCCAGCAACATAAAAATGCAAAAATGCAATACGAGGCTTTTTACACTGAAACTTGTAAATAGAACCATACATACTTTACCATGTGACATCAACATTTGACACTTGATTTAATCAACAGCGTATTGGACAACATAATAAACACGCGGTACCACACTCGCTTGGAGATCTACGCGGCGCTGGCGGAGCTGGAGAACAGGTTCCCCAGCATCGCCGAGTTCAGGGCCGGGGACAGTATGCTGACTTCCACCTTCAATCAGCTGAAGATGACTGACGAGGTAAGTTCATCATCTGCCTAGCCTTTGCCAACTATGTTGGGGTCGGCTTCCAGTCTCACCAGATGCTACTGAATACCAGAATCTTACTTGGAGCGACTGCATATCTGACCACAACATAGTTACTGGGTACTGGGGTAATATTATATAAATGACAGCCGCGACCTATGACAAGGCGCGAAAAAATAATGAAGATACCTATCAAGGGTAGCCTCAACTTTTATCGAAATCATAAATTAAGAGCAATGCGCTTTTTGTGGACAGTGAGTAATGCGTGGACGGTGAGTAATGGGCTAGCTCGCCGTCCAGTGGCGATAAGCCGTGTCGACGGCGCGTTCGTTTTCCACGCGCGCCTCAAAGAGATGTAGGCAACAATGAAGGGGTCCGCAAGAGCCGATGCCTGCCAGGACTGCGGGACTGTTCGAAAGAGATACCGCGATCCTGGAACACATAGGGCAAAGAAGGAACATGGACGGGTTTTAGTCAGTAGAAGTCTGACACTCCCTTCCGCTCCGCCCAGAGCGGGGGGAAGGGGTCATTTGATGATTTCCCATCCGAAAAAAAAATAACGCGTTTTGATTGCAAGCTTCTCCATATAAATGTTCTCACTTTAAAGGTAAAAAGCAAGTACTTATTCCAATATATTTTTTCGCTAGTATTGTACAAAGCTCTTTTCGTAGAAAATATCCCTCCTCTGTATAGTTGTAGCAGTAGGTAGGTATCAATTCTCATATTCTAAAAGGTCAATTAAAACGTCTTTGTTGCTTTTTAAATTAGTTTAATTTAATTTAGTTTATCAAGCTCTTATAAAACAATTCAAACGCTTCACTTACCCTCCTATGGTTTTTATATTTGAACTATCCAACCTAAAAAATGAATTCTTCCACAGGTCGGCTCCCCAGAAGAAACAAAGTTCCACATCGCCATATGCAGCAGTTTCTACGGCTCCCAGCCGTTAGGTCAAGAGATGCTTCTAAACTTCGCTCGCCACATAGGCACGGCGTATACGATCGGAGAACCCATACACAAACGCTTGTTACAAAACGCAGTCTTGCATTTCATACCAAACATTGATATACTATCAGAAAAAGTCATCAAACAGTACGATGATACCGAAAAATGTGACATCGAACCTCTAGAGGAAGAATTTGGAGACAGCTTATACAGTTATCTAACAAAGAAAGACCTAAATCCTCTATCAAACTATACAAGAGAAAAATCATTCGCAGATATGCTAAAAGCAGAAAAATATGATGTTATTCTGGAACTTTCGTCTGGCTCTGAAGATGTTATCTACCCGGAGTTATCGAAGAATTTGTATGAGAAGTTCGCTCAGAGGTACCAGGATAGCAGAAGTGGGGTGGATAAGTATCAGTGCAAGGGGTCGGGAGTGAAGAATGGGGACTTGATCGATGTGCTGTGTGAGAGGTTTAATACCCCTGTGATCTCGGCTGGGTTGAGCTGCTGCAAGATGCCGGTGCAAAGTGAGATTGCGTGGGTTTGGAGGAATAATCTGAGGGGAATCATGAAGTTTGTGGAACTGGCTAATACTGGTAAGTGTTCTTTTATGTTTATTTTGTTTTAATGTTTACTTTTAACAGTGAAACAACATCTAAGTCAAATTTTTTGAAGGTAAAGTACCAATCTTACTGCAGTAGTTTTCTTCATAAAGCACACAAAAAATAGTAACAACTCTTATGAGCATTGAAACTCAAAGTATAACAATAAATTCTATACGATTAAGATCTTCCGATTTATTTGTATTTTGACTTTGTGAATAATTCTTTATTACTGTGCGTTCCCAATGGCGTAACATTCACATAAAACATGTTAAAATCTCTATTTCTATCTTTTGTCTTAATTGAAATATTTTATCTCATCACACAACATGTTTTTATGTGAATATGTCGCAGCAGTACAAAACATTTTATTCCTTCTCAAATCACACGAATCCAATCTGGAGGTGTGGTCTTTTTCTTTATCGTGTGGTTAGTGCCTAACTTGTCTATACTGTGTCAGAGTTTTATGCCGCCCATGGGCCTCTGACTTGGCTTTACATGTCGTCGAGAAATATCTCTCAAGCATGTCAGTTTCGTCACGATGTTTTCCTTCACCGACGCAAGTGATAATTATACAATACGCATATGAATCCGAAAAATCAGAGGTGCGTGTCTTGTGACCTATGACTTGGCAGTGTGATGGTCACACCACCTGGCTATCACTGATTTATTTTGCAGGTGTGGCGGGCTTCATAAAGAACGAAGAAGGCATGCCGATGCGGGAAGCCATCGTGGCAGTAACAGGCGTGGAGCGGCAGTACCGCGTCACACGCAACCAGGCGCACTATCGCGTCATGCTGCCGCCGGGAGTGTACAAGGTCATCGTAAGATGCCATAACTATGAAGATCAGGTAAGAACACATTGGCAAAACGCGATATTTCCGTAATCAAAAATTAGAAAGGATAATCACAAAGAAGCTCCGATTTTACTTGTTTGTTTGAAAAATGGCGCAAAAAAAACTTAGAATGCACTCTATTGATTCATATTACTAATTTTTCATATTATTAATTTAACCTACAGGAGCAGCACGTACTACTGGAATAAAAGTATCTTATGTCCTAACGCAAGTCATGGTCTACATGTACGCCATCTTTTTCCGTTAGAAAATTTCAAAGAATAAAAAAAATATTGCTCTTTAACGTCATTCAAATAGCTCCAGGTTTTCTGTATAACTTTACAAACTGTTTAAATAAATATTTTAAAATCTATTAAGCCTTGTTGGTCTAGTGGTCGCGGGACTGCTGAGCATAAGGTCTTGGGTTCGATTCCCAGGTCGCGAAAAGGGTTATTGGGTTTTTTCATCAAGAATTTCACAGTAGCAGCTACGAATTAGTGCGCGGTTGATGGCAATAGGCTTGCCCCCTATTACATGAGACTTTATCATAACTGGCGAAATATGGGTGTACTGTTAGGTACACCTCTGCTTAACCTTTCGGGGATTACAGGCGTCATGTTCTGTTTGTCTACCAAGCATATTATATCTAAACGCTTTCTGTTAGATGCTGACATGGACCGTGATAGAAGGCGTGCTGAAGAGCAAGGACATCATATTGCGCCGGATCAACTCCGACACCATACCGGGAGGACAGTTCGCTGAGGTGAAGGTGGAAAACAACCCTAATATACTTTATGTTACCGGTAAGTCTAAAAAGTAGTTAATTGCACGGTTCCCTTCAGAGCGTTAACGTCTTACGGTATTTCATACAAACTTTCAAGTGTTTTTTTTTCGAAATGACTGAACCGATTTTAATTAAACTTCGTACGCATAAACAGGGTACATAAGTCTAAAAACTTGACGGAGAACGTTTTCGACAAATAGTGTTACGCCTAAATTAGACTGATTTTAGATTTTCCATAGAAACAGACATTTTGAAAAGTTCTCTGTCAAGTTTTTAGACTTATGTATCCTGCTTATGCGTAATACAATCAAGTATTGTAATACTGCAGCACTTAGGCACAAAAATAAACAATATTTATGAATTGAGTGTCATATTAGCAAATTTTAACACACAAACAGTGACAATGTTCTAAATCTGTAATATTCATTCATTTCAACACGACTTAGTACCGACAGAGTCCAAACCTGTACGAACACGACTTATTAAAAACTGATATTACAAAAACGCTGTTTTAAAAAAATCTGTACTCACTTTATCACCTTCGGATTTGATTAATCAACAAGTCTAATGACTCTACATACGACTGAGAAATGAACTGAATTATATAAGATTAAATAATCATATTTATTTATTACATTCTATTTATCAACACAATTTAAATATTCAAAAAATATTTATGCTGTAAAGACACATATAATTATCTTTTTTTAGAATAGAATAGAATATCATTTATTTCTGAGTATACGGTAGGTACATAAAGATCTTACAATTTATATTAGTTCACATATACTGCCATTGCCGGTGCCATATTTCTAAACATTGGAATTTTCATATAATTATTATATCATAATGTGACCAATACACCAATATTAATTAATTATTTATAGAAAAAAAATACATTTACAATACTATAGGTAATTTATATTATTAATGGAATTATGAAAACTTATAATCAATGAATTCGCTAACAGAGTAGAAACACATGTCCAGAAAATATTGCATGTTTAAATTTATTTATGGGTAGCTGTCTGATATGTGATTATTATCATCCTCAGGTCTAACACTGGATAAAAACAGCAACCCACTGCCCTCAGTCTCCGTAAACATCCGGCCAATAGGCGCCAAGTCCCCCATAGTTGCTCAGAACGAGAGCGACGCTACTGGTCGCTTCGTGCTCGCCCTGCCACTGGACTACAAGGCTAAGGAAGTGGTCGCCAGCGCTTCCGTCAGCTCATACATAACTAAGCAGAAACATATCGTGGTAAGATATTATTTCATTGAATTTTTTTATTTATTTAATCAAATAAATAAATAAATTTCTTTATTGCCATGAAAACAGGGTACAGAAAAATGTAAGACCCTGGCTCCAGAGCTAAATTAGAGTATCTGTTTTTCTGTTTTTCTATTTTTCCTGTTCTTTTTGTATTTTTTTATTATATTATTGTTATTAATTCATTAGAAATGTGAACTGTTTACATACAGATCTCATTTAAACTATGTTATCTCTCTAGATTTAAAATTCAACTGCTGGGCTTTCCCTTTAATTTCCAAACTCATCAAATTTTTTCCTTACGCATGGTACTACCGATTTCACTAACGGTCGACCACTTTTCAACCTTATTACTTAGGTCATAAGGGTGAAAAGAGGCAGACCAAAATAATGTAAGTGGCAAACCGGCAACCGGTGACAAATAATGCGTGATAATTAGACCGTCAGTAAACTCGCTAGTACATCGGTGATCACGTGGTAACTGTTTGTTCGTCAATATCCCTTCCACCCTGTATTTAGCATAAATCTCAGCAGTTTCTTCGTTTTAATGTGGAACAGTAAATCAAAGCTACAACGGTTAATGAAAACAAAGATTTATATTTAAATTTTTTGTTGCAGATAAACGGTAAAGAGAACTTGACTCCGAACGTGTTATTCAAACTGGAGAGCGATGACTACGTGTTGGGCATGCCGCGACTTGTGTTCGTCATGTTAGCAGGTCCGTATTATCACAAATTAGACTTAAGTTTAAACTGTTGCTTCCATTCTTCTTTGCGAGTCGATAAACTGGCAATCTATTGTAAGTTGACCCAGAACTTAGGTACAAGTTTTTCGCTATCACTTACGCATTACAACTGCTGTAGTGTGCAGACACCAGGGCACATAGAACACGATATCAGGTGTCCCATTCTTTGTAGAACAGCACCACATTTGCACTCTCCAGGCTAGAATTGACTATCAATCTTCACCAGCCCCCGTATTCACAAACGCTTCGTATGTTATAACTTTACTTTAAATACCTTCATGACCCCCGTACTATTCAATGCATCCATCAGCACAATGATTTGAGTGCGTTACATTGAGTTAAGACTCAAAAATTATTTATTTATATAATTTTTTTTTGGGTGTAAAATTACGTTTTACGTGATTTTAAAATACCAGCAATAATTTTTGCGTAGAGTTACTTAATTTGATGTACAGAATGCTGGCTTGACGGCTGCGGGAAAGGTCCATTTACACCTTGTATAATATCGCCATTTCTTCCAGGTGTAATCGGAGTAGCAGTAGTAACCATATCAGCGTGGTGCTTCAGCTGCCGCGAGAAGGCGAAGGACTCGCGCCGACAGTACATGTTCACGCAGATACCGAGTGACGACAAACGACCGCTCTGCGAGGACACATCAGGTGAGATAGTGTTCTATCACGAGCCTGAAGTAAAAACTAGCAGTTATAGTACACACAACACATACACACACACACACACGAACACACACATACACACACACACGAACACACACATACACACAAACGAACACACACATACACACACACGAACACACAACACACACACATACATTACACCACGAACACACACACACACACACACACACTCATTACGAACTATTGATTTTGGTAAGAAGAACTTTGAGTGGCGTGCGATTGAAGAGGCCTATGTCCAGCAGTGGACTGATGAAGTGAATGATGATGATTACAAACTATAAACCCTAATTCCCGCGGGAATTTTATCTCTCCCTGGATCTTCAGCGCACTGCTTTATAGAGCTGAAACTTCAAAAGTGCGCAGTTCTGATGCGCTGGGTTAAGCTCTATTCTCAATACGAACTGGAGTTGAAAATCATTCCGATAACAATATGCAAGATATTACCATATTTCCTCCAAGGAAGCCATATCCTCCATAAATGTATTAGCTGCCAGAATTTTTAGTCATTTGACCATACAGCTGTACATAAATAAAATAACTCATTCGTTTTTTTTTTAATTTGACCCATTTTATTGGTGCCATTTTATTATAATATTTAAAACTTGAAAAATGCTATCTCTTTCAGACATCATACGCAAACCGTACTTCGATGAAGAAGATCTACCACCTTCGGAAACTGATTCAGAAGAAGACATAGTACTCCTCAGGTCTGAAAGAGAATGGAAACAAGTGGACCAAGAATAAACTAGCGTCGTTCCACAGTTCGTTTACGTCTACAGCAGCAGCCCAATAACCTCCTTATTTTAATGAGGATAAAGATCTCTTTTATTTGACCGACTTAACAGTGACGGCAACCGAATATCAACCTTATCGTAACGAAATAAAGATCACTGTTATTTTGACAGAGATGCCCAATCAGCCGTAAACTAGCTGTGAAAGAACAAGTATACATAGCTTACGTGTTTAGCGATGACGTTTGCATTCGGGTGGTAGAGAGAGACAGCACTATATAGCAGGCGCATGCTAGAGAGAAAAGACACGGCAAATTGTTAAGAGTCATCGCTAAGCGATCGCGATCTGAGGCTTGTAGAAAATTTTACAGTTATAGATAAAGCAAGATAAAGAGGGAAGCCGGTCACAGCCGTAGCTATAATATATATTAAAATGAATCATAACAAGGCATATTACCACATATTTTCTATACACCACTATTTTTTAATTAGTACAAATACTTAAAGGGCTTATTAGAGAAGGTCTTGTTATTATATATGTAAAGTCTCAATAAATAATATTCATAAACAGCAAAGTTATAAGCGTTTGTTTATATCCCAAAATGTCACTCAATTTATGGAAATATAGTTTGCCGGGACCTATGAATGGCGACAGGAATGGAAAAGCACTGCGCGTAGTATTTTCTAGTGGTAATTGTTATGAATGATTGATTCAATTATGAATTTACCAGTTATGACAAATTTTCGTGGACAATTTTGGGATTTCGTTTTTTTTACTTTTGATTACACAAATATGATCAGTAACGGGTACGGATAGAGCTCCATTTTTTTGTACTAATTAAAAAATAGTGGTGTATTAATTTTCGAGTGACCGCACACGCAGCTATAATAAGGGGTGTAAATAAACCCTTAACATAGCCGAAAAGCACTTGTTCTCCCCGTCATTGCGATCATTTTTTTTGTTCTAGACCATACCTGGGAACCTTCTAGTTACGGAGATATTGGGGGTCAAAGCTCCAACTTTTTCACAAGTTTTTTTTTAAAACATGTTTTTAATGTAAGATTTTTAATTTACACACCTCCACGACCCCCGTACTGTTCAATCCATCCATCAGCACAATGCTTTGAGTGCTTTCCATCGAGTCCTACCGTAAAACGTGATTTTTCACCCCCCAAAAAAAAAGTCGATTCCCAGCAATAATTTTTGCGTAAACTTACTTTAAGTTTGATGTTTACACCCTGTATTTATTATAGCTGCGTGTGCGGTCACTATGCCTTGCTATGATTCATATTAATATATATTATAGCTACGTCTGTGACAGGCTGGAAACGAAATTTGAATTTAGTTGGCTACCTTAGCGCGTCCTCCTTAAGGGTGCGCGTTATATTAACTCTTTATGTGGTTGTGATAAGGTCACACATTGCAATGACTTTCGTGCTTTCGTAAATGCAACAAAACTAGTTTTTTTAATAAAACAGGTAAACCGGTAAACATTTCACAACACAAAAATATAGAAATTCTGAGTGATTTAATAGTAGTAGTTTCAGGTTTCTTGATTCTATGCGCCTCAGAAAAATAAAACTCCTAATATCAGTAATTTTATTAGGAAACATGTTATCTACTTGGTCTACAGAACTAATGTCAAAACTAGAGTCGATCGGGTAATGACTAATCGATGATGATGAAAAATAAAATAGTAAATATTATACATAGTTTTACGTACAATGTAACTGACGAAACGAAATATTTTTACACTAGAAAAATATATTGCTTATCTATTATTTACAAAATTAGAACGTTGTTATTTTAAATGTTGTTTGTTAATCGAAAAAGTAAAAAAAAATATTCGGAGGATGTTAATTTTAGCTGACGGAATATTTAAAATGATATTTATTTTTTATAACAATGGGAACGATCTCTAAAAGACATCTATTTTTTGTAATTTATCAGTATTACACAAAAAAATATATTAAAAAAAAAAAATTATTGGCTCTCATTCCGTTCATTGGTAAAAGTTCTTTCAACCCAGTTTAAAAATGGAATTCTTTTAACATTTGTTTTTAATAAACGACAGTAATCATCAATCACACAATAGTTTGAAGTATAAGTATTTAAGCAAGACGAAACAAAGTATAATTATATTTATAGAAATCTTAGAAAATAAGTTAATTAATTCCTTAACATATCTGTACATTCCTGTCTTATTCCTTGTTTTTTATATATTCTTGATATTATTATAAAATTATGTCTATAAGTGCCTTAACTTTTATACTACAGGGGCTTTATATATTTTTAAGATAATCATAAAATTATATCAATCATTGCCTTAAATTTTATACTTCAGGGGCTTTATATATTCTTGATATAATTATAAAATTATATCAATCAGTGCCTTAGATTTTATACGCAGTGAATTTTACAATTTAGAAAAAAAATATGTTGTTGTGGAACAAAAAATAGTTGTCAAAACACATCATATTTTGATATTTATAAGCATTATACAAATATTTCTTTATTACAATTTTATTAAGGTACTATTTATAATATACATTAACTTATTATTAAATTGTATTCCTTTCCAACTGTATATTGTTAGATAACTAAGCGAATGTAATTTAATGTGCTAATAAATTAGCGTACAACATAATTGTGAAAGTGATGAGTGAGTGTGATGAATGTAGTGATCACTTTCTCATCAATGCTTCGTCCAATTAAAATTTATTTCATAGGTCTCGATTATTTTCTTAATATTGTTGGAGACGTAACTTCGATATTTAATAAATTCCTTTTTTAAATAATGAACTTTATTAGATCTATCGATGTATTATACCTATTTATGTACTAGATGTTGCCCGCGATCTTCGTACGCGTGAAATTATTGTAAAAAATATTACTTAGCTTTTTTATTCGGATTTTGTTAATAATTTCAAAGGTTTTAATTTTTTTGCGCGGAACCCTAATTATTTTTCTAAAATAAAATAGCCTAAGTTAGACTTTATAATATCAGTTATCTGCCAGTAAAAGTCCCGTCAAAATCGGTCTAGCCGTTTCGAGGATTAGCCGTTTGAATCGGATTTTGTAAACAATTTCGAGGGTTTAATTTTTTTGCACGGAACCCTAATTATTTTTCTAAAATAAAAGTAGCCTATGTTAGACTTTATAACATCAGCTGTCGGCCGAGCTGTTTCGGAGATTAGCCGGAACAAACAGACAGAAAGACAGACAAAAATTTAAAAAAATCTTGTTATGTGTGTAAAAATGCCTTTGCGCCCAATATATTTTCATCATATGCATTCAGTAAAAAGTTGCTATTTTGATAATACAAACAGACACTTCAATTTTATTTATTTGAGATATTATTCGTTTAGTAATTTTGATATAAAGTGTTTAAAAAAAAGTAACAAATATCGTAGATGTAGAAAAGTATAGGTATTTAGAGAATCTCCTAAAAATTAAGCCTTAAATCAGCAATAGTAATATAAAGGTTTTTTTTTTTTATACGAACATTTAAAAGCTGCTTTTAATCAATTTTGAATATTGCACATTATTTTTTTTTTGTATTTGCAATGTGATAGTTCCGTATTGATATTGTAGTAATTAATAAAACTTTACCAGTCACACTTTGTTTTATTTTATAAACTTCCTCTGGTATAGTAGTGCGACCTCTTGATCCAATAATGCCATTCCAATCTCAGGCGACGGCACAAGCACGGATCCAGCCCGCAAAAATGGTTGTGATCATGACCACCCACAAGTCGGCCAAGTGCGATCGACATAAAAAAAGACGAAAAATCTTCTCTACCACAGAAGTTTTGACAAGAAGAAACTAATATTCTGCAAGAGCGAGTCCAGCGAGCTCGATTTTTTTTTGTTCCGGCCTCTGAAATACAGGGTGGAAGGTAGGTCGACGCACCAACGGTTACCACGATTTCAGAAATAGGTGTTACTTAATGGACTGCAGGAAAAGTTGTAAAAAAGACAGCTGCCCTCCCTGACCCCCCAAAATGACAGACCACGTAGACGAATTCTCGGGCAGAAGCTAGTATATGATAATCAAGGTTCTAATCAGTGGCGTAGCGTGGTATTTTGCCACTCGGGGCGGACTCGAAATTCGCCGCTCCCTCGGTGGCAAAAAGTTAAGTTTTTTTAAACAACTCTCATACAACATTAGTGTATATGCGAAACCTGATACACGTGTCTAGTATTTTTATGGAAAGAATATATGTGCAAAATTTCAAGACTCATGAAAAATCACAAAGTTGTAAGCTTGTTCTGTTACCTAGTTATCCGCACAAAAACGCGGTCACCACGCAGCGCGCGACTCCAGCTTCGTCTTGAGCTCATTGATAATAATAATTTGGCAGTAGGTACCTCAATTATTGCGATAGGTACTCAAAGTCGCTCGGTATTCAACTTTTAACTTTTTTAAATATTTTTGGGAAAAAATATAACATGATTTAAAAATTATTGGAATCGATTCAGTTACTTATTCTGAACAAACTATATTCAGGTTTTGCATATACAAAAAATAATGTTGTATAATTTTTAATGTCGTTGATATCGACATTGAAAATTGTATTGTATTGCGGTGCGCTAATGGTGCCATACCATGGCATGCTCGATTGCCGCTTCATAAAGGAGTTGAATGATTATTGCATGAAGCATGGCCTGCCATTTATTTTATTTTCGAAATAGCGGTGACGCATAAAACCTGCATTAATCAAGAGTAAGTTGGTGTCAATACAAACAAGTTTATTATGAGCAGCCGTCTTTTAACCAATTAGAGGCCGGAAGCCCTGAGCACTTAAAAATAATGGAGCCCTTGGGGGATGCAAGAGCAAACGAAGCGAGTTCGATTTATTTTGCATCCCGCCTCGGATATGCTAGGTTTTCTTTCATACAGAAATAATGTGTTTTTTAATTAGAGGAGGATTACGTTATAATGAAATAAAACACAGAAAAATATTTTTGATTTTCATAAGTAATATCATGTCATACGCTGAAAAGCTAGAGAATCATAAGATTGTAGAATGCAAAGGCGAGCGAAGCGAGCTCACAGATTTTAGTATCACGCATGAGATAAGTTATGTTTCTTTTGACTGACCCTAGCTATGACTCTTACAGGAACTTAATCGTCAATGTCTGATCGCGGCGGAGTTGTGACGTCTTGGAACTGTACCCGATTCATTGTTCCTCGTGTTATTGTGTTAAACTGTAATCTCAAGTAATTCATTAGTTGTGCTAGAAACAGTGTACCGCACCCAGTGTGTTTTCCTAGCACGAAACCCATCGTCTGCCCACATGAAGTAAGAGCCTAACGGAATAAATCCTGACATAATCCGACTTGTTTATACAGGGTGAAATTGAATTCATGGGCATCCTTTTAAGGGGTCATTGTACTCATCATTATGAACAACTTTTACTGTGGGACCAAACCTGAAGTCGCGAAAAAAATCAGCTGTTCCCTACATTTATGTTCGCATAACTCGTCAAAATGTATGGCACGGCTGATTTTTTTTTCGCAATTTCAGGTTTGGTCCCATAGTAAGAGTTGTTCATAATGATGGGTACAATGACCTCTTAAAAGAATGCCCATGAATTTAATTACATTCTGTATATTGACTAGTGGTAAAGTACCCCCCTCGAATATAATTAAAGCCACCTCCAGAGATTTAAATTTGTTCCTACTGAGAGCTGTGTCACGCCCGCCAGTTTCTTCCGGATGTCTACTCGATATCGTCTTACCATCATGACGTTGATTTCCCAGATAGGTTGTTAGAATCTTTTCATTTTGTCAGTCACGCATAAAACCTGAATTAATCAATAGCCGACATCAATACAAACAAATATTGTTTGTGGCAAAATCTTCTAAAGCGTCACTTTTCCGAAATATAAACTATCCAAGTTGTGCTGAAGGCGATGATAACTTTGATGGCTTATATCTATTCGCTGTAAGGGCGAGCGAGCGGGCCATGTTCAGTGGCGTATCGTAAGGTAATAAACTAATAATATGCCACTGCTTAGTTGTCCCTGTTTTTAGCACAAATTCCTGATGACTATAGTAACTATCTGATCTGATGACTATGAGCTGACGGTGCAGCTTGACTCTGCTCGCCGCCTCCTGGCTCCACTCTCTGCCAACCCCTTAATCGCACCACCCGAGGCCTTGCCTCCTTGCCCCCTCCCCGTCCCTAGGCTACACTCTGGATTGAACTTAAAAACTGCACTAGATCTAGTGCAGTTTCTTAGTTCCCTGACTTTTAGTAATTGTTGAATTTCGGGGACAGTTAGGTAGTCGCTTCATGTAAAATACTTGTATTCAACTTCATCCGGTTAGACTAAAGACGGACCCCAGGAAAAGGCTATGCAGATAGCGATGATGATTGAACATAGCAAGCTTGTGTGGCATGGCTATCATCTGTTAATTTGCTGTTGGGTTGTGGCACTCATGAAATATTGTACTCTGTGGTGTTCGGGAATCAAATGTTGCCTGATTGAAAATTATATTTGAAAAAAATGACATTGACATGATTGACAAGTTGTCAATAAATACGACTTTGGAGGACCTCGGTCGGCCTTCTAAATGAAAATAATTATTATCTGTGCAAGTCAAGTGATATTGTTCCGTGCATTTGAATAAAAAATAAAAGTTCAATTTAATAGAAATTTCCGATTTAAAATGACAATTGGCTTCACTTAAACGAGGTTAAATACCAATAGAATATTGTCTAGAGCTGTCAAAGATTTGTAATGGAAAGGATCCGTTCCGACGTCGCAGACATGAGCCGCCGCGCCGGGGATGTTTTGAGGCGTATCAACAGAATAGCTGATGGGCCCATGACGAGAAAGAAACTGGTGATAATATGTCTGGTTATTATCTTCTTAGTTCTATACGTTGGACCTAGTTTTATAAGTTGGATGTTCGATTCTGAGAGACTGACAACCCACCAAAATATTTGTGTACAGAATTTCATGATGCCTTTCGAATCATCGTTGAAAGATTACGACGTGTACCTGCGACAAGAAACATCAGCAACTCTTAACTCTCTAAACCATAATTATGTGCCTTATGTTGGAAATGGCTTATTGGGCTTGGCACTTGAACAAGTTCCTCATTTGAACATCAAATATGGTAGGACTCTCTCATTACCAATGTACTACCATCCCTTGTATGTCATAGACGACTATGAAATGAAAGAATTTACTGTAGCTGAATACAAAAAGGGCATTGTACACAGATTTCAGTGTTCAAACTCAGGCTTACAAGTATCTTATCAGTACTATGCACACAGAACGATACCTTCATTGTTTGTACAAGAGATTTGGGTCAATAATCCAACAAAAACTCAGAAAAATTTGCATTTGACAACACCAAGAATTTCTGATTGGCCAACCTCCGTGAAGCAGACCATCAATTTGCACCAAGGAGTTGATACGAAGGAGTATGAAGTAGTGACTGGTATGATACCAATACCGGACAGTTCTGATGTTTTAGCTGCTGCAGTAGTGTGCAGAAAAATGGGTAAAACTGTCAAAGTGGAAGCCCAAGATGGACTGGACATTCTAATACTAACCACAGTACAATATAGTAAACCAATAAAGAAAGCAGATTATGCAAAACATAAAGACATTGTTGAAAGGAAAGCCATTGAGCAAATGGAAAAAGTGATTGCTCTAACTGGTGACAGAACAGCTGTAAGGGCACTAAAAGAGAACCATGCGAGAGTTTGGAATGGACTATGGTACACAGGGTTCTATATCTCCGACTCCAAAGCTGCAGGCATCATCAACGGTGACCGAATCAATGCTACAATATATGGCATACTCTCTCAGGTAAGGAGCTTTGAACATGAGGACAATATAAAACCCAGTACGAAATCAGAGATTATGAGGAGTTTAACTTACTCAGAAGGCTGTTATGAAGGACATTCAACACTTGACGCATTCAATTTATGGAAACCATTGAATAGTTTATCAAATTTAAACTCAGTTGCCAGTGTTTGGCTGTTAACATTAGAAAAACAAGGATGCCATAATTTATTAAAAGCTGGAGCGAGTGGGGTGAATCAAGCAATGATCTTAAGCTTTGGAAGTTTGCGTTTCAGCAATCAGCACTTAGAATACAACATTCACCCTTCAAAATTACATAGAGACTTCCTATTCCGCCGAATCAATTATGGCAATATGACCCATGTCAATATAAGTGTTATCCTACAGGAAGATAATAAGGCAGCTATATTTGTGGCTCTGGACCGCTCGGACAAGACATACTATGCATGTGATGCAGGATGCTTGGACTCTCCAGTGCAACTAGGGCCTTACAGAAAATACTTCCCTGTCAAATTAACAGAGCCTTTAACAGCTATATTGTATGTAACAGCTGACAAGCAGCATATGGAAGATCTGAGACATGCAATACATGTCAAAGAAGTAGTAGAAGCTCCCGCTCACGATCACCATGTAATAGCATTACATAAACATGGCCACACTTTAGGAGGCCTAAATCCCCTATTCTGGATATCAATTATAGTTCTTATTGTTGTCTTCCATTTATTCTTGTGCAGAATAATCATGAACGAGTTTTGTGATAACGGAGCGGGTTATAGAAGGCTTTACAACAAGCCTTGAAGTGTGGATGCCTTAGTGAGATGGGTGCACCATCATTGTCCATTGCTTGACTGATATGTACGCTTTTTATGCACAACCGACCAAAAATATGATTCATTACTTCTATGTTAAGGGTTTTGGTTTCCGCACTTAGTCCTTAAAGTGGACCATTGTCCATGGATTCAATACTTACTTGTATTGTTTACAGACATCACTGCCTACTATATTAACGTACGAAGTTTATAGTTCGTAGACTTTATTAGTGGTCTATATCTGCGTGTTAGTTTTGTTTGTTACTGGGGCGTAATGTTTTATTTTTATCTAATACATCCTTAACGGACGGATGCTAGAGCTGCTATCAAACAATTGCATTGGTGGAAGAAAACAGTTGTTAAAATAATGAACTCATTTTATTTATTTTCGTTTGATAAGGAGGCTATAAAATAAAAGTAACTAGGTACTCGAAGATTGTTTTTAACAGCAATGCAGATTCATTTTAATTTCAGTTTGTCGGAAGGTTGATTATTTTGCTACTTGATTCTACAGAGTGTAAGGGACAGCCCTTTGATTTTAGTCGTATTATTTACATAAATGGAGTGCTGCGTACAGGGAATGTAATTTTACATTGAAATAAAGAAACAGTAACTAAAAAAAACAGCAAAATTCCGGTGGAATATGATTAAAAATAAGGAGCTGAATGCACCCTGTCAGTTTGAGGAGGGCTGTCCCTTACACCCTGTATATTTGAAATCATCATAATTATTCAGTCTACTTCTATCTGAGAAAAATCTTGTACCTGAAAAAAAAAAAAATTTTAGTTTCCAATTTCCGTATTTTTAGTGAAAACGTCAACGCATAAAAAATAACTAAATTGAATTTTTGCACAATTATTAGTATCGTGATCTCGGATTATAATTTGATATGACCTTGGATTATATACTTAATTTAAACTATGCCGAAGTGATGTTAGAGTAACTATTTTTTAATAAGATGTGATTGTTTATAGTATTACAATTAATTTAACCATTGTTTGGTATGGTGGTATAGGACGCAAACCGCTAGCACAGAATTTATCGCGATGTTACTATGCCCAGTAGGTAAGTACTAGAATAATATGGAAATCTGATTGATATCTCAAGTGCTTGTTAAAAGCTTCCTACTTCACCGTCGTATATACGATAGATAATTAACTCATAGTCATAGCCATAGCTGCTAAATAAAAAAATCGTCGTGTTTATAAATTAAATGCATTGTTTTCCTATCTAATCAAGTTATCGAAGTCCTAGTTATTCTGTGTTGACACATAAATAAACTCTTAGTCATTACGGTATTTGCAAGAACTTGCAATAATATAATATTTATTTAAATAAAAGAACTTAACAATGTTAGACTGTACATATTACATTGTGTATGTTTATATATTGTTATAAGATTGTGGTGTATATTTTTGAAATTAAAGCCAAGTTGTATGTTGATTTTGATTCCTTTGTTGATGAACTTCCCACACTTGTCAAAACTGAGGGATGCTACAGCCGAAGTCGCTATAATACCAGTACGGGCGGGTGGCAAAGTCAGCCTCTAATGTTCCCACTGCTGGGGCACAGGGATCCTCTCTATAAGAGGGAATGGGCTATAATCCACCATGCTGGCCCAGTGCGGGTTGGTAGATGTGATGTCACATTTCTTCGAATTAAAAAAAAAATAGGTATGTACGTTTGTATTTAGGCATTTATTTAGTTGTCATCTAGAGTTTGTGAAAACGGGCATTAGATTGTAGTTGTCAACTTAAGCATTTATTACTAATAAACCGTGGGGCGGTCTGGCTAAATATACAGGGTTACGAAGACATGACTATCACCTTGGAACATTAAAAATCCACGTTATGGTCGGCGGCGGCGTCAGTAATGCCGAAACATGTCATTTAATACTGCCCTTTGCATTATCAATCGACAAGTGTTGATAACGTGGAGTTATCTGTACCATACGTAGAAAATTTATTAGCGCGTCCGAGTTTTCTGTTTTTCTTTTTTTTAAATAGAGTACATGTTTTGTCAATCGCGTTATGGAACGCAAATGGCATTAGGCAGCACGCCTAGCCATGCGCGGTGATGGCTGGTGGAGTATAGCTGTGACCGAGTGGCGTCCTAGAAATGGAACCCTGGACGAGGCTGGCACAAGAGCGTGGATGAGCTTGGCACAAGCAAAGAGCGGCCTATACCCAGCAGTGGTTGAAGTCACGGTGGTCATGCTACGGGGGCTGCCCTTATCCCAAGTTATTTGGGGTTGGCGTAGCATGTCTTCTTCTTCCATACTTCTCTATTACTTACTCGTCATCTCAGCAGTCACCTCCTTTCCATCCGTATTATCCTTCACACAGTCCATCCATCGTTTCTTTGGTCTTCCTCTGCTATTATAGCCATCCACATTCATACTCTACTCAAAGTTTGCCTCACACCTCCGCATCACATGTCCATTCCAGGAATACCACACAACTTTCAGTCACCGGCGCCACTTTCAGACTTCCTCTTATGTACAGTGAGTGATAGCAATTACCTTTGCATAAACGGTTGCGATTTTTAGATTGTTGAATCGACAGAATTTTACAATTCTTTTGTATTGTATTTAATTGAGCAAATTAAATAAAATATAAAAGAATTATCGGAGAGCAACGATGGCCCAGCGGTGGCGGCTCTAACTTACGAACAGTAAGTCGTGGGTTCGAACCCAGGCAGGCGCATTACTTTGTGTAATTTATTTCATCACCACTGCTCTCAAATACGATGAAGGAAAACATCGTGAGGAAACCGGCATATCCTAGAACCAAAACTACCAACCCGCACTGGGCCCGCGTGGTGGACTACAGCCCATTCCCTCTATAGAGAGGAGACCGTGTGTCCCAGCAGTGGGAACATTATCAGGCTGTTAATGCTATTTTATTTTTTATAGCACGAACCCAAAATTTATAAAAAGTCCGAAAGTGACTAGTGGCAATATTTAACAAGACCAGAGAAATGAATAAAACAAAGGTGTTAAATTGACTATAAATATATTTACAAAATATAAAATTTTGATTATAAGGCACATACAGTGAAGACTTAAATATTTACTTGATTATAATCACAACACTTATTCAGAGAGGCACATAACTTTATACTGGCACTACATTTGGCGTAAAATGTTCAAAAAATTCAAAAATAACACAAAATGAACTTTATTTGTACAAAATAAGGTATATTTTGTATAGGGTGACCCTAATATTAGGACAAATACGCCAAATAAAATGCCAACATTACATGTGTTTCGTTAACCGTGAACATTCTTGGCAACAATAATACATCATTTACTTAGTTGTTTATTTATTTAGGTGTAACATTACAATTTATACTTGTTGCATTTTAAGAACATGTCTACATACAATACATTTTAATTATGCGTAGTTTTTCTATACGACTATTTAACTACTTTAATAGCGGATCCGGAATTTTGAACGGCTCAAAGATACCTACAAACTACAGATCATTTTGTTAAAAAAATTGCGCTCCTCTGCACTAAATCTAATAGGTCATTTTTTAAATGTGCACTTCCAAGCAATGCACGTGGGCGTAATTTTGAGACGATCTACAGGTACCAAACTTGGGGATTTTTCTCAATGAATTTGTCATTTATGCCCGCCACAGATAAGCATCCCCAGTCTCACTTTGGAACTAAGAAGCACAAACTTTCTTATATTTAATAAGGCCACTTTTATTAAAACTATCGTGTTGCAATACATCGAGCGCGTTTTTTCCGCTATTTTCATGCAAATACAAGCTGATATCGCTTATCAGCTTGCCTTCCAATCCTTCGGTACACACAGGGTCCGGAAGCAGTAGATGCGCGATAAAGGGCATTGAGACCAAGATTGAATCGCGCTCATACCTGACCCTATATGTGTGGGAGTGTTTGTAGTTTAGATCCAAACAAATCAGAGCCGTATGAGCTTAGTATCCTGTCAGTTACAAGATAAATATTGCTTGCATACATTTTGTACTTGTTCAAAAATGGCTTGCTTTGACGTAAAAAATAATGAGCCTTGAATGAGGAAACTTTAGGATTTCCCCATTAGTGTTTGGACAAACCAAAACTGTGTGGAGAGAACTTTATTCCGGTACAGGATAACGAATATTAGGCGTGATCCACTCGTGTTCAGTCAGGGTGGCCTGATTCTACATGACCTGGCAGCAAAATACAAGGTGAAAGGGATACCGACGTTAAACCGGTTACCATGTGTTCAGTACATCATTCTGTACATAGATCATTCATCGGTAATTTAAAAAAAAAAAAATAGCTGTTCCATACATTTTGGCCGTATAGGTATTGCAATTTTGTAAGAAACAGCTGTCTTTTTTTTAATAATCGTTGAAAAATTTCTATGTGGGGTTTAGAATGATGTACTGAATACGTGGAAACCGTTTTAACGTCGGTGTCCCTCCCACCCTGTATAGTGTATAATTATGTTATGGACCAAGTGATAAATTGGGTATTATACATAATGCCCGGTCATTATGAAAAATGCCCAATATGAGAGTGCAATCACTTAGCCCGATAGAGCTAGACATTATTCATAATGCTCGTACATTATGTATAATGCCCGCATTAATACATAACATAACATATACATACGATTTTGCTGTCCAGCCTCCTGAATCTACCCGACTAGAAAATGAGCGTGACACCCCTTGTAATTTTATCACGGCTTGCCTGTTTTTCAAACCATATTTTTGACAGAAAATTCTACATATTATTGAGAACAATAACAATTTCAACTCATGGAAATCGATCGTGTACTTTCACATAACATTCTTATTACATAGTTTATTGAACTTACTGCTAAACATATAACACGGAACCACTTAACTATAGCGTATGTATGGGTCATAGTTACGGCTTGTCTACACTAAAGCACATACATGTCAAGATTTCATAAACAGGAGATTTATGATAATAAATGAATATAAAAATAAAATTTATGATATAATTGATACAAGGTTAATTTGAATTTGCTAGCGAAACTCACATGATTGTTTGTTTTATACTCTCCGCAGAAAGTCTGACAGCCAGTCTTACCAAGGGGTATCGTATTACCCAGTACTGACTGGGTTGTGGAGGTCAGATAGGCAGTCGCTCCATGTAAAATACTGGTATTCAGCTGCATCCGGTTATACTGGAAGCCGACCCCAACGTAGTTGGGAAAAGGCTAGGCAGATGATGATTTATCTTTCCACAGTAATACGTCTTGGTGCACTTTCTGTAAGGAAAATGATTTTAAAAAAATTTGGCTTTACATACTAATTCCGTCAGCCGATGCGACATTTTGTATGGGAAGTCCAATTTTCTATGTTCCTTAGGCATAGTTGTCTAGTTTGATGGTCTGAACCACCAACTAAGAGGTAATTGCGCTTATTCTGTAACACCCTCCCTGTAGATATCCAAACACTGCAGCAATAACCCCGAAGAAAAGCAATGATTTATCAAGACTTCTACAGCCATCAAGTTTCGCTATCTGATTTAATTTAACCTTAACCTTGTATAAAGGGCCTTTTGTCTTTCCCATAGAACCTTAAATGTGAATGTTAGTTATGTTTTCTGATAACTATATTGTTCATAAATAAGTATTTGAGTATGGACAGGCCATAAGTTAACAACATATGTATTCAAGGTGTATATTTGTAAATAAGCAAGCTTGAACAATATTATGCAAGGGAAATTGAACGTTATAGAACTGAATTGAAAGATTTATAATAGTGTGCACTAGATATTTCAAGTTATTGCGTACACGTGACCTTGCACTGTACACGCTTTCTAAACAATGGGAGGTCAGCATTAACTGTTCTGTCCAAAAATGTAAACAAATAAGTATATTGGTAGGTTTGCGCTGCAATTTCAACATGTTTTTAAGGTATCCATGACTTCTAGTCATTGTAAAATAAACTTAATTTACACTATTCTAAAGTTGAGATTTTTTAAGTGAAAACAACATTAATTGAACACAAAGATTTGAATAGAAATGTTCTCGCTTCATGTGTTGTCCTTCATGCATACTTTTAAATGTTATGTCGGTTACGCAGCTGATAAAAATATTTAATCGTTTTAATTTCAGCTCCAGATTTCATAATATTCTGAGTTCAAGCAAACTTATTTGAATTCAAATACACAATTGTATGCTTATCTAGTGACTAACGAAGTTTAAGGCCCGCTTATACCACAACTTACTAAACGCGTTTAACGTTAAAGATATTTCAATCATCCTGTCTCTGTCATCTTCAAAAGACTGAAAGAAACACAACTAGGTTTAAACAAAAATTTTTACTAGCTATCGCTCGCGACCTTCGTCAAATTCGTCCTTCAAAAAGGGAAGTATTATTATAAACATATTACTTTCCTATTTGCAGTCAACAACTTCATGCGTATTTTTTTTGCACAGAACTTTAATCGTTGATCTCAAATTAAAGTTGCCTAAGTTACTCTTTATAACATCAGCTATCTGCCAGCTATAGTCCCGTGAAAATCAGTCCAGCCGTTTCGGAGATTAGCCGGAAAAAACAGACAGAGATTCTTTTTTTAAAAATAGAAAAGAAAGACAATATATTTATTTGGCACATGCCACAAGTGCACACAGTATAAAAAAATTAACACATTAATAACAAAAAAATTAAAAAACTTAAATCTAAACAAATAAAAATATATAGAATAGTGTGACAGTGTGCCTCACGGCTGCGCCAACTAGGCCCAGTTCAGCAAAATGCCGGACAACTAGTGCCCGACGCTGGTTTTCAACTGGACCTGAAATTAGTGAGGTTACGGATGTGAAGCAGTTTTATATTTTTGTGTCAATGGTGGTGGTGAATAGATACTTAAATATGTGAAATAGAGAAACAGATCTGCATTCAAAAAAATAAAATAAACGAAACGAAACAAAAAAAAAGAGGTAAGCGCGTGTCAACAACATTGGTTGTGTATAAAAAAATGTCCTTGATTATTTATTAATTGTTTAGTAATTGTATTGTGACGGTATCCATTTTTGGTAAATAAAATAATGTTTTTTTTTTTTTTGTTTCTTTGTTATAAGTACCGTATAATTATACTTTCATATGCATTCAGTAAAAACCTGTTAGAATAGAATGATTTCTTTGCAAAGAATGTAGGTATTACAAATAAGGTGTTAAAATGTTTAGAGACTCCTTGTACATTCTGCTTTTTATTTTGAAATTACAAACAGACACTTCAATTTTGTTTATTTGTTTAGATTTTATAAATACACTTCTTGCTCTTCCAATAACATTATTAAGACATTGGCAGAATAGTCGACAACGCCCTTGCCTAAAAAGAATTTTTGTTAAATGTCTAGCTAAACAAATCTAGTTATTTCTGGTGCAAGCGGGCCTAAGATAATATCATTAGAAAGGCTGTGGTGTTACTAATTTGCTTACAATGGAACGTAATACCCTATATATGACGGTGAAATTTGAAATGCTGTAAGGCGAATTGAGTTTGTTGTTGGATTTTCAGCTTTCGAGGCTGCGTCGAAAGTTGAAAATCTAAAGTATGGTCAATGTCCTTTCAAGCATTTCAGATTTCCATTCTTGATAAAAAACAGTATCTATAAATTGAAGTGTCTGTTTATAACAGGTTTTTACTTCATGCATATATGAAAATATATACGGCACTTACGACAAAAACCCATTTTTTTCAGTTTTTGTCTTTCTGTCTGTTCCGGCTTATCTCCGAAACGGCTGGACCGATTTTGTCGGGACTTTTAGTGGCAGATAGCTGATGTTATAAGGTCTAACATAGGCAATACTTTTATATTAGACAAATAATTAGGGTTCCGTGAAAAAAAATTAAAACCCTTGAAATTGGTAACAAAATTCGATTAAAAAAGCGAAGTACTATTTTTTTATAATAATTTCACGCGATCGAAGGTCGCGGACAACAGCTAGTCATAAATAAAACTAAAATAAAGGTACGTTATAGAATGGTCTGGTATAATGTTTTGAACTGTTTGTTATAACTACATTTCTTAATGTTTTTTTTTTAAATCTTTTTCTATCTATGCAGATGGCTCGGGCGGGTTTACAGGGAAACTTGGGCCAATTTCAACACTGTAACTGACCACGATCAGCACATTTGAACTGCGTTCAAGAGCTGTGAATACGGTTTGGATATCCTGCTCGCGACCAATCTCATGTTCGAAATACACCCTCATTTTGCGAGTCTATTAACGTGACTTACTTCTTGGTTTGACTTAGGCCCGGACTCCACCAAAGCCGATACGTGCGGAGATGGGTGAAGCGGAGATGCTTAGGAGCTAGGCCTAGGGTGTATCTACTGAACTGTGCGGAGATGCGTTCTAGCTAGACCGGAGCAGAGATGTGTCTACTGGCTACTCACACCCAGTCTAGCGACCGCCGCGCACCGCTCACGGTTTTCTCGTCTCCGATATGCGCTGCTTGGCCGCCGAATGTGGAGGCTGGCCTAAACAAGAGACATCTTCGCTCCTCTCTGCTCAACCGTTTCCACACTACTAGAAGTGTAAATAACGAAATTCTTTTGGTTGTTTACAATTCATCTCTCGTCTTGTCTCTGCTTCAGTGAAGTCCGGGCCTAAGGTTAAGCCAAAGTCCATGAGGCTACTAAGTAGCCTTTATAGATCTCAAATCTCCTTACGCCTGGAGGTATTTCAGATTCCTTGTTCCCTAAACGTAGCACTCTTCAACTTCAGTAAATAAAACTGTTTTCTACAGATTCTAAGGCTTTAATACCACAGATATATACCTAGATAACGTGATCCGTACGAAAACCAAGCGTGCCATTTTTTGATTACCTACTATGACGTCATAAGCACTATTTAGGTACACACGGCGGCACATCAAGCTATACATTTCCAGTATAACATAATCTCCCTTTGTATGGATTTCCCGTACAACGAGAGATCCGCGTAAACTGGTTTTGTGTAGCTTGATTAGCCGTCGGGCGTACTACACAAAATAGACTACGATTTTGTTCTTTAAATGTCTAGAATTAAGTTCTTGAGATGAACATTAGCTTGCTGCGATAGTAGCCATGTTAAGCATAAAATGCTTAAGTCGGGCACGCGAAGTAGGTGCTCTTGGGGTCTCTAGGTATGAATATCTGTGCTTATTACATATAAAGCTTGATAAAATTGTGTAGATATTACAGACATAATCCATTACTTATTTATTTTTGACTGTATTTTTTATTAAAATGTGAATGTTTAAAAAAAAAAAATATAATATTAGGAATCAATGATTAGGTAATTTAAACTGGTGGTGTTAGGCTTTAAAAATAAATATAAAATACAATTGAATTAGACACAAATTTTTTAAATTATACAATTGTGAGTTAATTTTGTGCATGATCTATGAGAAAAAAGGAAATTAACAAAAATATAAAATATGGAAAAATATCTACACAGATCTTAATATTATACACTTAATTTATATTTCATTGTATACGAAGAATTTTAACAGCCTCTTCACACTTATTTTACTTCTGACCGAATCAAACCAACCTTATTGTAAGGAGCATAAAAATCATTGTAACTTAGACAGAATATATCTCACTGACAGCGAGCCAACAGCAACCTTAACCTAACGGAAATAAAGATCAAGATGGATCAGAGGCAAAATTACTGTAAAGAGACTGCAAGCATAATTTATAAAAATAATAAGACAAAGATTTTTGAATGTTTCTCTTTTTTTTACAACAGATCAATTTTTTTGGTTTCGAAATGGTATGTGAAGACCATGATGCAATTTCAAAATAAAAGAAAATGACTTAATAATGAAAACTGTTGTAAATCCGTAATAAAATAAAAAAATAATCATCATTGATTTTTATAAAAACTTTTACTCTACTAGAAAGTGTAAACGGACCCTTCACGAAGCCGTCAACCAAGCATTCTGTAAATCAAACTAAGTAACTACGCAAGAATTATTTTTAGGAAAATATTTTTACTTTTGGGGTGAAAAATCACGGTTCACGGTAGGATTCAATGTTCATAACATTGTGTTGATAGACTTTTTTATGTTATGGACGTATATAGTGCCCCCCTGCACTATTCAGTGCGTCCATAACAAAAAAAAAAGCAAGAAAGAAAAGGAAAAGAAATAAAAGAAAAACAAAAGAAAGAAAAGTTACATTGAAAAATAGTATTTAAAAAAAAAACTGTTGAAAAAGTTGAAACTTTGACCTCCCAATATCAGTATGGTCCAGAACAAAAAAAAATATCGCAATGACGGGGTGAACAAGTGCCTTTCGGCTTCGTTAAGGGTTCTTTACACCCGTTATAGTTGCCAATTGCACATTTTCAATTACATTTTTTAAGGCTAGATTAATTTCGTTCCTAAGTGAATATTTCTTCCAGAGATCAGTAATTTAGAACGATAGCCTTGTCATATGAAGAGACTTGACTGAATCGATTACTAAGCTAGTTGACAGTAAGCAAAATATCTTTTGATTGAAAGTGGTACTGCTGAGCATGAGGTCCTGGGTTGCCGGACAAAGTGTTATTGGATTTTTCCATCAAGATTTTTTCAGTAGCAGCCCCAGAGTCTGGATTAGTTGAAGGTAATATGCTCGCTTTGGAACTATAACAGCGTGTGACCTACACGCTGTTCAAAATGTATGACGGTTCGAAAGTTAGCTGCGAGTGTCGTTCTGCGCATTATACAGTCAAGACGCTGCGTCCTCTACGCCCTGCTGATACCTAAAATTGAGTTCGGGGCAGGGTTACAAGCTGTGCAAACCGCCATAATGTTTGAACAGAACTACATGGGACTTGAACATAACTGGCAAAATGTGGGTATACTATTAAGTACAGCTCTGCCTAACCATTTAAGGGACGATATTATGTTTTTATTAAGTCATGTATGGACCGATGACCTGGTGAAGGTTGCAGGGATCCGCTGGATGCGAGTCGCACGGGACCGGTCAATGTGGCGACACTTGGGGGAGGCCTATGGCCAGCAGTGGACGTCTTTCGGCTGAAATGATGATGATGATGATGAAGTTATGTTAAGTAGAACGTTTTCTCATAAACTGTCAACTAGCATATTACTCTGCAAATAATGATTTATTTACGATACATTTTGAACCGAATTACTCGTTATAATTTGCTTTCGAGCACCGTAACAATTTTTGTATAAAATATAACATTTAATTTTAAAATAAGGCACGTCTACTAAACTATGTACAACACATTTCCTAGGAACATGTGTCTATAGACACGGTATTAGGAATCTTAACGCTTACGCTTAGAGCTCCAAATACTAAAGCTTTTAGGCATATATAATATAATATCCTTCGTTAGGGTAATGCAGACATGTTTCGGAACATAACAGCAGCAAATTACTCCTCTAGAGAGGAAGGCCAGCAGTGGGAACATTGACTTTTTTTTTGGGACAAGATTTTTTGTGCGCCAGAATCAACAATGGCGACCACCAGAAAAGCGCCGAGACAATGAAGCTCCACGAAGTCCCAGAGAAACAATTTAACTGTCTTGGATCCCGCTACGAAACTAATCAGAAAAGTATAAACAAAAAGCTTGGTACAAATTTGCTCAGCCTACATGATTCAGCATTGGTAGATGCTGAACCGGAGTTACTAGAGTGACACCCGAATATGTGTAGTAATTCCTTTGCTTCGGCGTTGTTTATCAACAAATACCTACTACCGAATCGAAAGGGCTGACCCGAAATATGTGGCACCCTTTATAATACACTAGGGGTGTCCCGAGCTGGGGATTGTTAAGGTGGAAGCCCCAGGGAAGACCGCGAAATTCTTGTTTCTTAATTTTTTTTGCAATTTACAGGTCAGATTGTATGTTGATTTAAATATGATTCGCGACCGTAACACGTATATAAGGTCTAACTATTCATACACGAAATATTCTCAGGGATTTTTTTTAAGTGAGTATATTTTTATAAAAAATAAATAATTTAAAATTACTTGACCCACAAAATAAATACTAGATTTTATGCAAAAAGTCTCAAAATTATTTAGAATTATAATAATTTCGTAAAAAAAAAACACTCGGATAATTTTTTTTTTCGTTGCTATGGCGACTTTACGACTTATAGAAGTTACTCTTAAAATATTTTGTGTATGAATAGTTAGACCTTATATATTTACAGAATAGGGAATATGCATGAAATACAAAACTTTTTTATTTCTTAAATATCCCCATAAAAACATTGTGGTACACTTGTTTAAGTCTCTAATACAACATTTATTTTACAATTTAATATTTTATGTAGCGTGTTTTTAGTGAAATGGAACGCAAACTCCAAACGAATCGTCCCTCGATAGCGCCGGTAGTGACGTCAAAGTCTATGAGTCAAAGAAACACTTTTATATGAAAAATACTTAAAGTTTCACTAACATTTTATTATAATACTGTTATTGCAATGTTTGCTTGAATAAAGAATTAGTAAAATTAATAAATTAAGAGTAAAAAATTAGATGTAAACAAGGCAGATAGAGGTAACTGACGTCACATAACATGACATGAATGGCCGCGACAGTCACGGACGTTTGAACTGTCGTAGAAAATTGTAGGAGTTTAATTTTTTTTTTGAGCGACAAGCAGTAGTTGCACTTAACTTTTAATTATTTTCTTGAGTTGATAGTACTATATTTTATTGATTTAAGTGCAGAAAAATTATATGCATATCCCCTATTATAATCATTAAAATCATCAATACAACCCTTCTGTTCATTAAATCTCATTGAATGAAAATTTCATGAAAAGTCAATCAAGCTATCCTGGCGATTTCACCTTTATGCGCACTACCCAGATCACAATTCAAGAGAGAGAAATACATAATTCTGATGACGTAAGCAAAAGGGTAGGATAGAATGTAAAAAAAAATGAGTCTTGGGAGGCAAAAATGACGCATCCTCTAGGGCTCATTTTCTCTACAACGTCAGGATTATTTCCAATAAAGCAAATTATATAAAAGTAATGAATATAAAAGCTTCTTTATATAACTGACTTTAACATTATTATGCATACAGGTCACATTTAAGCAATATACAGGTTGAATATTTGAACCCTAGCGAAATTAAATGTATAAATAATTCTTATATTTCAATGAAATTATCTAGCTACTTCGTATAATTAAGAGCCTCTGGACATTGACCGATTTATTATAAACACAGATTATTTTGTACAGGTTCAAATAAATACACCCTGTATATGTTTTTTTTTTCTTACTTTCCCGTGAAGGGCAAGTGATTGTTATTAGTTTAAAAATTCAACTAACTACGGTATCTTGAAATGAAATGGGAACCTCTACAAACAACAATGAGCTTAACAGTACACTAGATAGAGTTCATAACTATCTGACATGACTAAAAAATATATAAATCATAGCGTTAATTTTATATGGAACCTATTATTATAAGCTTACAGTTCAATATCGTATGAAAATGATTTTTGTCTCCAATATATTATAATGATTAATATCAACGTTATTTTCTCTCACAAAATATCATGTGCCAATATTGAGTAATCATTTTGTAAAAACGACGGTGGAAACATGCCGTAAGATACATTGAGTACGCTAGTAATTTCCAACTTTCAGCTCAACGCAGAAAGTCCAAAATCGAACAACATGTTCAATGTCCTTTCATATTTTCACTATCGAAACTATGGCAGGTCCTCCACAACTGACCATAGACTGCCTCTAACTCTTCCATAGACAAATAATCTTGGAAAGCCATCGCCATTGATCACCAGTCATCACCATTCGTGGTGTGCAAATTGGTGATTTAATAATTTTCTCCAGTCATTGTGCCATCCAACAAGATATCCTTTGATAGAAATCATTTCTCGTTGGACTCAAAATTTATTGATAGCAACTAATTTGTATTGTCATTCGATCACCTACTTGTGCATTGTTGAGAATAATCTGGTACTGAGTACCTGAAAATAAAATGGATGAATTAGAAATTGAAATATGTATAGGTTGACTGGTAATTAGTGACCGATACTTAAACACGTGATTGTACTCATGATAATAAATAACTGTCCCAAAGAAACATTTTTTTTAACGGTCTAACAGCTGATAGGTCTCATGGGCGCGCGTGCGAATTTCATACGGCTGTTGTGTTATTGTGATAAAAGTCTGTGTATAAAAAAAATGTTTCTTTGGGAAAGTTGTTTGTTATCATGACTAAAAACACGTGTTTAAGTATCGGTCACTAATTACCAGTCATCCTATAGAGGTATAAATATAAATTCCCAAGCGAAACGTGGCAGACATGATGGATGTCGATATCTTCCTCTTCCCAACCCATTTGTGTTACTTGTCGAAAATCTTCAACCTGGACACGAGTTACCATGGCTGATCTGGAAGTCTTTAAATAGCCTCCGGGCACAGGTTGGCCGAAGCAAGAAAAACCTGTTCAGGTGGAGATTCATAGACGACTCTGGCCTCGGGTTGTAACTGTGGTGATGTTCCACAAACGATGGGACGCTTGATAACGTGTCAAAAAAAAATCTGCTGTTTCCTACAAAAGTGCACGGTCAAAATGTATGGAACAGCTGATTTTTTTTTAATAACTAGAACGGATCAGAATGATGTATTGAATACGTGGTAACATTCATCACCTGCCCAGCCCCTTCCCAACTATGTTGGGGTCAGATTCCAGTCTCACCGGATGCAGCTGAATTCCTGTTTTTTACTTGGAGCGACTGCCTATCTGGCCTCCACAACCCAGTTAGTACTGGATTATACGATACCCCTTGGTAACACTAGTGGTCAGACTTTCGGGCCAATGACTACCTGTAACGACTGTCAAAGAGGGAGCTGCGTATATTTATCCTACCTTCGTCACAGCTCTTCATAGAAGGCGACCCTGGTCTTGGTAGACCCTTGCTTCAGTTTCCTCAAGGTGGAGTACTTGTTGTCTCCAGCGCGGGCCTGCTCCTCATGCAGCCGGTCCAGGGTCGCGGTGGACTGGTCCACGCGGAGAACTGAGAATTCGCAGCGAAGCTCGTCTAGTTGTTGCTGTAGATGCTTCGATTTTGCTAAGTATTCCACTCTGGAATGGTACATAAGATCTGGAATTATCTGGTGTTTATGATCTATAATTATGATGATGATGAATGATCTACAACATTAGTTGTAGTATTTTCGAAACCTGAAACACGTGTCTAGTATTTTTACGTTAAGAATCTATGTACAAAATTTCAAAACTGTATCATGAAATATCACAAGGTCAACTAGGTAACAGAAGAAGCTTATACTTCTTCTGTTACCTAGTTGTCCACACAAAAACGTGGTCACCACGCTGCGCGCCCGCGCGCTCGCCTCCAGCGTTGGCTTGAGCTCATTGATAATAATAATTTGGCAGTTGGTACCTAAATGATTGCGATAGGTAATTAGTGTCGCTCGGTGTCCAACTTGCCTTTTTTAATTTTTTTTGGGACAAAATATAACAAGGCTTAAAAATTATTGGAATCGATTCAGTTGCTTATTCTGAACAAACTACATATATTCAGGTTTTGCATATACTAAAAATAATTTTGTATAATTTTCAGAAATCCATCTTTGGCAATACTCAAACAAAAGACAAGGCGAAAAGGTGAGGTGAAGGCGAAGGCGAAGGTGAGGTGGTGAGGTGGGTGTGAGGTGCACTTTTTGAGAAATTACATAAGACAGTCTCCCGAAATGCCCGCCCCCTGCCCACTATCCAGTCTTTTGACAAAGATATGATAGTCTATGTTAGCCTATCCTTCAATTTGATAATCGGTATAGGAAAAAGAACCTTTAGAAGAGGGGAGAGATACATATTTATCATTGACGTCGGCTATCACTTTGAAAAACCCTTTGTAATTTTGTAGGCTCAAACATCAGTCAAGTTATTTATCCCTTCTATTGTTGAGATGTCCAGTCTGAATATATGTCAAATTTTTCGCGTCTGTGTTTAGCTCCAGACTGGAGTAGGACTGGACTGAACTTATTTATTGACGTAAATTGCCTATCGAAACTGTATCTATGCCGCTCAAACTTACACAGAGTATAGAAGACCGTACAAGAAATAACGCCCGCTTTTGTCAGAATCTGTCAACCAGAAAATGTACTACAATATGCTATAAGATATTATTATTATAGCTGGCCCATATCGTTCCCCTTCCGGTCAAAGGCCTCCCTCCATTCCTTCCAACGGTCACGATTCTGTGCTACTTCTTTCCAATTCTTAAGGAATTTCACCCAGTTCCACCATCTCCTTCGTGATCTGCCGCGAACCCCGTGTCATAGTTTCAGGGCACCAATCCTGAACTTTACGGTCCACGACACGGCATGTGACAAACATGGAGCTTTACGGTCCACAGCTCGTTCGGCATGCGACATACATGGAGCTTTACGGTAATACAGTCCACAGCTCGTTCGGCAAGCGACAGACATGGAGCTTTACGGTCCACAGCTCGTTTGGCATGCGACATACATGGAGCTTTACGGTCCACAGCTCGTTCGGCATGCGACATACATTGAGCTTTACGGTCCACAGCTCGTTCGGCATGCGACAGACATCTCCTGCCCAGCCCCATTTAAGTTGGGCAGCCTTTGGAGCCACCTCAACGATTTGCGCTATAAGATATGATTACGATAAAGCCTTACCTCTCTTTCTCAATCTCCAAAGACAACCTATGTATGTGAGGATCAGAGTCATCCGGCACAAGCTGGTACGAGTTGAGTTCGGGCTCCGTGACGGTCACGGTGCCGTTCTGTAGGACTTCGCCCCCGAGCTCCGCTGGCAGCGAGCACGTGGATGGAAACAGACTCGATGGGACTGTTGATGACTGGAATGTAAGGTTTGTTACTTGTTATTTTTTACTTTTGAATTGTCAAAAACAAGAAGATAATACTATAGTCCAGCCACAAGCATAATAACAGGTGAAAAGACTGATCTTGCACATTCTAAAGCGTTGATCTCTATGGAGAAGATCAACGCTTTGGAATAGACACTCTTTTGTGTGAATACTGAATAGTTAAGAAGTATATTTTAACTGTTATATTTTATGTTTGAATAAATCAATTGGACTGCAGACTAAAATAGTTTCTGATTGCTTTTTCTAATAATGTAAACAACAATGCAATGTAAACAACACCCGCTCGTTGAATTATCTGTGATATAATGAAAGGAATTACTGGTCGTCGTCATTTTAAAATATGGTAGGATGGTCCTAATCTTGAGTTTCCTAAGAAAATGATGCCATCACTAAACGGCTGTTCATAAGGGGTGTAAACGGACCCTTCACGAAGCTTTTTGTGTGCGAAAAATCACTTTTTACGGTAAGACTCAATGTAACGCACTCAAAACATTGTGCTGATGGATGGATGGATTGAATAGTACGGGAGTCGTGGAGGTGTTAAAAGTAAAAATCTTACATTAAAAAGATGTATTTAAAAAAAAAAACTTGTGAAAAAGTCTGAACTTTGACCCCCAATATCTCCGTAACTAGAAGGTTCCCAGGTATGGGGTCTAGAACAAAAAAATGATCGACTTTCATTTTGTGACTATCTAAATGGTTCCACTTTCTTAAAAAACCCAGGCTTAAGCTCCATCCCCCAGATTGACATAGTTTAGTGGTCTAAGTTAGGTCTTTCACATAACTTTAGAAAGATACCTACCTAACATAACATACGAAGTAGAAGATGGTATAAGCAGAGAGAATAAGAAAATCCAATAACACAAACACTCACCGGAGGTCCAAGATCCCACGATCCATTATAAACCGTATCACTCAAGAAATTGATCAGCTTTTCATTCGCCTGCTTCTCAGTCATCTTCGTTTCCATAGACTCTTCGTACTTTCTAGAAGGTTTACTCACGGGGGGCAACGACCCGGTGGAAGTTCTGCTGAGGAAGTTGAGGAGTTTCTCCTTGGCTTGCTTCTCCGCCATTCTCGCTGAGACTAGTTCCGCTTTCAGCCTTTCCGCTTCCGCTGCCCGTTTTTCTGATTCTTCTACTAAACGTGCGGTTAGGTATTCAGCTTCGCGGGTTTTTCGTTCTAAGTGTACCTGTAGTGGTTGGAAATATTAAGTAATTTTTCAATATTTTGTAGATGTTAGGGGCGCTGCTCACATATACGGCTCAGCCTGACATGTCACAGGTAGGTCGGCAGTTTTTTTTAAGGCACTTTGCCCCACTCTATGAATATCTCCAGTATCGTGGGTGCGTTTGCAAACATTTAAACACATATACAACATTATTTTTAGTATATGCGAAATCTGAATATAGTTTGTTCAGAATCAGTAACTGAATCGATTCCAATAATTTTTAAACCATGTTAGATTTTTTCCCAAAAATATTTTAGAATGTTAAAAGTTGGATATCGAGCAACTTTGAGAACCTATCGCAATAATTTAGGTACCTACTGCCAAATTATTATTATCAATGAGCTCAAGACGAAGCTAGAGGCTCGCGCTGCGTGGTGACCGCGTTTTTGTGCGGACAACCAGGTAACAGAACATGCTTATAACTTTGTGATTTTCATGATACAATTTTGAAATTTTGTACATAGATTCTTTACATAAAAATACTAGACACGTGTATCAGGTTTCGCATATACTAAAACTAATGTTTTACATAGCCAGACCCGGAACAACTACCTAAAGACATGCAAATATTTGTTCCGTGCGGGAATTCAACGGACGACCCGAACAAGTGCGGAGTACGCCATACTAATTTTGAAATGCGTGTGTGAGCAGTATTATAAGGGTTTTTGCCTAGTATTTCAATAAGCGAACTTGTACTCTAAACAAAACTGAATCGCTAACATCAACTGCAGAATGTGGATTTCAAAACCGCACACTCGCACATAACTTCGACTTTGAACGGTATGATGTTAGCTATACGTTGTTCATGGACGGCTCAGACCTCAAGTGCGTATGCGGCGTCCCCCCACAAACAATGGCCCACCTTCCATCTTGCACCGCATGATGGAAGCTTCTTCACTTGTGCTCTTGATGATTTGGATCGGTGAGCGGGGTTCGCGTGGCTAAGTTTTGGGCTTTAAACTTTTTGCCATCGAAACGCTAAGAAGAAGCTATACGGTATAAAATCTAGTGTAAAATGTACGTATATTCGTCTGTAAAACTACGCTCCATCGGTAACTAAAATTCGCTTATATTTATCTTCTCTCAGATTTGTCATCTCGAACGTAATTAAACGTTATAGCTGTCTATCAGTGGCGAAGGTTCCATACAACTCGATTCCTACCGGCTTCCCTTTGAAAAATGGCACAGTATTCTATAGACAAATTATATAATCACATTAAAGATATATACTCCGGTTTACCTTCCTCTTACAAAAATTGTCTTTTTGCTACTGCTGTCTATCATTAATATTGTATAGCCTACCTTCTCCTCCTCAGTCTTGATAGCGGACAGCCGTAGCCTGGCGTTCTCCCGCTCGGCGTCGGACGCCTTCTGCGCCAGTAGGGACGCCTCCTCTTCCGCCACGCGACCCTTCTCTGCTAGAAGTTCCGCCGTCTCTTCTGAACGACGCTACAAGTTTATTTAAAAGGTGTTTAGATACTTGAGAGGTGATTGTGATGATGACTAGCATTCTAATACTAGTATGAATTTTTTTTTTTCTATGACGATATTATTATATTTCGTATGTTCTAGTGTATTGAGGCCTATGTAATCTGGATCTTATATAAAACATCTCAGGGATATAAATCAAATACGGTAAGAGACAGCTTTCCGCAAACCGAGTCATTTATTTTGAATCATATTCCACCGGAATTTTTCTCAGGAAGATCATAATTTTTTATTTCTGTTATTTACTATTATTTTATTTCAATGTAAAATTACATTCTCTCTCAGTACGCAGCAGTCCATTTATGTAAATAATACGTCTAAAATCAAAAAACCAACAATGGATGTCGAAATACTCAAACGAACGAAGCCTGAAATCAGCTGTTCACTTCCTGCCTAGCTACAAACTTCATCGAACTTGTCGTCGCGCTTGCCGTTCGCTTCGTGCGTTTTGCCACGGTAAAGATACATTGCGTATAAGGAAATAAAACAAATCAAATTAATTGCATTCCCATAACATTCCTGAAATAATTTCTTGTACCGGTCATCTTGGTACAATAAGATACTGAATTCACCCCATCAGTCTGCAGAGGGCTGTCCCTTACATCCCGTATACATTAACAGCCTTCTTGCTGTTGATGTTTTTTCAACAACATGCAAAGTAAGTGCCACGTTTTGCTGTAGCCGGTAACAACATCAATTTAATGTACTGACCAGCGCTTCATTGGCAAGCCGTATCTCCTCCTGGTACTGCCTCAGCCTCTGCTCCATCGCTTGTCGCTCTCTCTCCGCCGCTTCTCTCAGTTGCTTCTCCCGCGCTAACTTGTTGCGTTCTATCTGACGACGCTGTCAACAGGAAAGGCAGATATTAGGTTACGGACAGATGAAATTGCGAAAACCGACAGATGGCGTTAGGGGGCGTTCAAGTATTACGTAACGCAATTTTTGAAGAGTTTGATCCTCCTTCCCCCCATGTAACGCGCCGCAACGTTCCCCCCCCCCACAATGTGACGTAACATTAAAAGTGACCATAAAGTCACAATTATGTTGCGCAATGTACCGGAAAAATGAGGGAGCAAGACTTGCAAGTATTTTTGATAAAAATTTTAATTAAAGACAGTCACGCTATAAAAAATAGTTTGCGCCATCTTGGGAATGTCACAATTTTTTATAAACAATTCTTGTATTGTTGCTAGCCTAATTAGAAAAATTATTACCAATCATGAGCTAAATATAATCAACCGAATCTTAATTAGACTGCTTCATTGGTCTAGTGGTCGCAATCGCGACTACTGAGCATGAGGTCCTGGGTTCGATTCCCAGGGCGGGCAAATTGTTATTGGGTTTTATCATTAGAAATTTCTCAGTAGCAGCCACGGAGCCTGGATTTGTGCCCGGTTGATGGCAATAGGGTCGCCCCCTATTACATGGGACCTGGGAAAATGTAGGTGTACTATAAGGTAACAGGTAGGTTGACTGGTAGAAAATGCCTATGGCATTAAGTCCGCCTCTGTACTTTATGTTTGAAGTGTTAAGGTACACCTCTGCCTAAACCATCAGAATTACAGGCGTGATGTTAGATCCTAATTTGTATGTTAATGTACCTGTTTCTCCTCTTTCGCTTGTGCTTTCATTTGTTGTACTTCCATGGTGTCAGGTTTCCGTCTCCTCATATACAGATCATGGTTCCCGATACATAAGTCTAATATCTGAAAGATTACAACAAGACAACAACCTGTACAACCTGTATGGTCCTCATATGACTTGACCAAGATCATGTCTGGACTCTTAAAGAGACTGTGATTTCTGAGTTTATTTCGGTGTTTCTTCTTATACTTAGTATTTTGATAAGAAAGAAGAAATACCGACCTCCCCCCGTATTCACGGTCGGTCCGAGATTTCAATTAGGACAGTCTATGTCTTTCTTTTTCTGGCTTATCAAAAGCGAGCGAGATAGAGACTTCCTCTCGAATCGAAGGGTTTGTGAATACGGGGTATCGTTTAATTTTTATTATAGTAAAAAAAAACACGCTATTCTTCTCAGCAAACCCTTTCATTTGTTACCCATATCATGGGAATGCATAAAATAACTAGTCCACCATCTTTGGGAGGCTGCCATATTAGATTTAGAATGACGTCACTTAGCTAACTATGCATTGTCATCCAAACTAAACGTGTATGCAAAATTTCTGCTCAATCGGAAACCGGGAAACGGGTCAAATTTAACTTCTAAGATTTTTTTATGGAAATAAGAAATATGGCTAACTAGTGAACTAAAATATTGATTATGAAATGCAATAATTAATATCGTAACACCGAATATTTAGTTTTAGACGTAAAAAAAGTATTTGGAAACTTTCCAAATGCCTTTTTTACACCTAAAATGGTTACAACATCAAATTCAGTGTTTTAATTGCAATTCATTATTAATATTCTAGTTCACTAGTGAGCCATATTTCTTATTTCCATACAGTAATATTGCCAAATTAATTAAAACATATTTGACAGTTATTTGCAACATTGCCAACTTTTTGGATGAACACTCTTAAAGTGCATTGGAAAGCATTTGTATTTACAGGCATACGAGACTTCAGAAAATGAATACTCACCAATTTATTCATCCCCTTAGGCGAGAAGAAAATAAAGTTATTCGTCGTCTTCTCAACGAACTTGATGACGAACTTCTTATCGTCGAACGATATGTGCTTGATCTCGGACCAGGGGAAGGTGGTCTTCGGAGTCAGCTTGTTGTCCTTCTCGTAGATGTTGAGCCCCAGCGCTGTGACACCGAGGTAGAGCTCTGTTTCTTTTTTGTTCTGGAATAAAGGGATAGAATTTTTGCTTGAATTTGAACTAATTTTCAAAAACGTCAATCATTATTAAGGTTCCGTAGTCAACAAGGAAAGGAATATAGTTTCGCCATGTCCGTTCGTCTGTCCGCAGCTTATCTCAAAGACTCTTAGTACTAGAAAGCTATAATTTGGCATGAATATACAGATTTAGTTACGCCGACAAAGTACCCCATAGTGTTGTATGTCATTGGATAAGTCTTTAAAAAATATTGCGAGGTTGTTCCATATAAGCCATTTTTTTAAATTTCCGTACAGTAATATTGCCAAATTAATCAAAACAGCGAAATATTTGACAGATATTTGCAACGTTGCCCACTTTCTGTATTTAAAACGCTCTTAAGACGCGCTTTTGGGTAAAACTTATTGGATTGATTAAAAAAATAGTGATAGCTTGGCTAATATGCATGATATAAATATAATTTATAGCCTATAACACCCACAAATAATGTAGTTTTCTGCCAGTGAAAGAATTTTTAGAATTGGATTATTAGTTTCGAAGATTACCCAGGCCCTACATACTAACTTACAATTAGTATAGAAGATATATGTAATTCGGCTTACTTTAATAGCGAAGTAATTGACCCCATACATGTCCAAGTCCTGTGCTATCTTCAGATACTCCATCTCGGCCTCATCCCGAGACATGCCTTTGTGGTCCGCATACCTGTTAACAGTAAGGATATCT